>OU383773.1:3873057-4473057 GCA_910950805.1 Acrocephalus scirpaceus scirpaceus
AAGAGTGATAGCTGTGTTTTTAATGGTTCCTCACTGAATAATGAACTTAGATCCTGGATGGTTTTGTGTCCCAGTGGTTCCCAAACTAGCACAAAAGGAGTGAAGTTTTCAGTGTTTTAGCCTTGAAACAAGAGAGCCTGGTGTTGGTGTGTGGCTTCTTAGTGGAGAGCCTCTAGTTCAGTGCTGGGATTTCCTTATGCCTCTTTAGAGGCTTGTTGTTAGACCAGACTTGGGAGATTTTAGGGATGAAAATTCCTGTTTGAACTAAAAGCTGGTATTTGGTGTTGAAGGCTTTGTCAGGGACTTGGGTTAAGTCACTGAGAAACAATTGAAGAGGTTTTGCTAAAGAAACCACTTCTGTAAATAATGGTGGTGTTCAAGTTCAGATCACTTGATCCAAGGGGCTTGCAATTTCTCTGGTAGTCATTAAGGTAGGTTTTTATGTTTGTAGATACACAAATATTTTAGTTGCTTTCCAAAAAGGCAATGAGTCTTCATGGTTTTCTGGCAAATGCCTTGTATGAAGAAATATAAGATTCATGCATAACTAAAATTAATTTCTTTCTTGTTTCCCTTTCTCTAGAATATGACAGATACCTAGCATCTAGCAAAACCATGGCAGCAGCTTACCTTGACCCAAACTTGAATCACACCCCAAGTTCAGGTGCAAAGACTCACCTCAGTACTGGGATGGAGCGTTCCCCAGGGGCCATGGAACGAGTCCTGAAGGTTTTCCACTACTTTGAAAACAGCAGTGAACCGACCACGTGGGCCAGCATTATCCGGCATGGGGATGCTACTGATGTCCGAGTAAGTCCATTTTTACCATTCTTATGCCATCTTTAGGTTAAGTGTTATCTTAAAAAATGGAAGGAAAAAATCTGGAAGCAAACAAACACAAAAGTTTCATGGTTTATTTTAAAAGAATCTTGACCTGTTGTATATCTTGAGTAAATTCAGGAGCTTTAAGTGGTACTAACCTGTGTGACACCTCAAGGCAGGAATGAGAGCTGGAATGAAAATGACATTAAATTATATTTTGCATGTTTTAAAGAAATAATAAGAAATGAATATGTTTAATTGTAAGATGTGTGTATTTATGTGCTTAAATGTTTAAATATAATGTGCACATCACTTAGGGAAAGAAATACTGTTTGGAAACTTATTCCCCCATAGTGTGGGAAAATGGAGCTCTGAAGACTCCCTTTTTCCCCCCAGAAAGTCTCTTTGTCCATCCTGTTCCCCTGGTAGTCACCTGCTGCTTGTATTCTTACAATATTGTCCTTCAGTTCCTCTATGGAAAAAAACCAAAGGTTGTGATTTTTTAAAGAATAAGTATCTGTAATCTTAGAGTTCTGTAGAAATGTTATATGTGCATGAAAACACTTCATTGTGAACTTACATCCTCTCTAATGCTGAAATTTTACCTTTTCTGCATTTATCCTTGAAATTTTTGAGGTATTGTGGTATCTAAATTGTAGCGAAACCCGGTATAACGTGTCAAATGCTTTTGTGGTTTGCTTGTTTTTTAATTATCCTCCAATAGCAGAATCTTGCAGGGTGGTAGGTGGTGTGTGGGGTTTTTTTTTGCTGTGAGGTACTTGCTGTAGAAGCAGATCCCCATCTGCTCCTTCCTTCCAACAGTCCTTCAAATTCCACTGCAAAGATGTGATTCTCCTGGAAGGAGAGTTGTCACACAGTGAAGGAGACTAGTTTTCTCCTTTTGCCCTCTTAAGTTTCCTTTGTGCAAAAGAAAATGAAATTTAAAAAAAAACCCTAAAGAGTTTTAAATGTTTATCTCCCTTTCCCACTGTTTATTTCCTAGCATGGCTGCATGTGAAAGGCCCAAGAGCATTCCTCAGTGGAGGAGGTCTTGTGATCTTGATCACAGACCTGTGAAATCCAAGGATTTTCATTGGTGATGATCAGAAAATCTGTCTCTTGTCAATTC
Organism: Acrocephalus scirpaceus scirpaceus; assembly: GCA_910950805.1. Lineage (NCBI taxonomy): Eukaryota > Metazoa > Chordata > Aves > Passeriformes > Sylviidae > Acrocephalus > Acrocephalus scirpaceus. The sequence goes on from OU383773.1 coordinate 3,875,009, forward strand.
AATAATCTCTATCTGTGTTCAGGGATATTTTGGTGAGTGGACAGATCAGAGGTTCAACAATAGAAATCATTATTATCAATTGCATACATTTTTTTTGCGTGGAGTAAAGTTTTTTGGGTGCCACTTGAAACATGTTTGCTCCGTGACTTAAGTATTAATGGTTTGCTATCTCTAATCTGATTGATTTGTTTCATAAAGTGCATTACTTGGTACAAGAGGAGGAAAACTATGTCTCAGTACGTTTTTAACCTTGCAGACATTTCCTGTGGATAAATGTCCAGGGCTCTTAATATGATACTTGAATGGAGGCTATCTTTCCAGAGAAGTATGTAAAATCCTGGAAAACAAAAGCAGAGATTAAATCGGTTTTTTTCCAGTTCAGGAATACCTATGGTTATTTAAGGATACAAAACTTGGAGTTGCTGTAAGAAATTTAGTGCTGAGTTCAGTTGGCACTTATATATCATTTTTTTGAAGCAAGAATATGCCATTTTTTAATGGCAGGATCAAAAGAACAGGAGTGTAGCAGTTACTTGAAGCTTGCTTTAATTTTTAATTTTTACTTGTACTTTTAATTGGATGGATGTTTCCAAAAAGAATGGGAGTTTTGTGTTGTTCTGATGGGTAGCTGTTAAACTTCCTTCTTTAAGCAAATGTCCTTCTTTTGTTACTTTGTTAAACTGGGACAGTGACTGTTGAATGTGAATGTGCAGGTAGTAAAGGTCTTCACTGATGTATTACCCTGACATTTATTTTAGAAACAGTAAACTCTTCTTGGAGTACAAGCCTACATTCCATTGGAATGACTGCTGTTCGACCAAGCTGAATAATTTAAGATGAAAATAGCCTGTAAGGTTTTTATGCCTCCTTTTGTGGAGGAGACGTCTGCCATTTCTTCTGATTTACAACCTGAGGGTGGAGACTGGAGCTGGGTTTGTTTCCAAGGAGCTCTGAAGGAATATTCAAAGGTGAATGTCTTTGAGACAGCTCTTCGATTAAAAGGAAAAGGAAAAAGGTCTTCCAAGAGTACTCCCTGGTCAGCACAGCTGCTGGGGTGATGCCGGGGGACTTTTCCAGTATTTGGGGTACACTCCCAGTGTTAGAAGCCAGACTTGGTTTGAAATCTCCAGATGAGCCAATTAAAGGTGTTTCTGCTGTTAAAGCCAGAGGACGTTATGGAATGTACCAGGGAAAGTAAAGTTGGAATTTTCTTTTCTAATTTGTGGTTCTTAATATCTTCTGTTTCTAACAAAGTGCAGTTTGCCTGTGTGAATGAAGGATGTGTTTGACAGTCAAAGCAGTGATGAAAAGGCCTTTTCCTCTCAAAAAAAAAAAAAAAAAGAGGAGAAAAAAAAAGATATTAATCCTAAGCATAGAGTAGAAACAGTGATTTAGCTGTGTACCTTCCACACAGTTCCTTGGTCATGAAGGGAAACACTTCATTAAAACTCAGGTGGTTAAGCTCATATGAACAGAACTTAGCTTAGCTTCTGTAGAAGTCCCTTAAAAGGCCAGACTGTGATTTCCTTGCTGTTCTTCTTAAAATATCTTTCACCAAGACAACAGTGTGATTACATGTAGACTTTGCTTTGAGGAGAACTTTGGGCTGTGGACCTCTGCTTATTCTGGATGGATTTAGTGCCTCAAAGACAGCTGTTTCCTCAGAGGGATGAAGGCTGTGCTCTGCAGTGGATGCAAGAGCAGCTTCTCAGTTCTGGGAAGTGCTTTCTTGGATTTCAAAGAACTGGCATGCTCTCTGTAATTACCCTCTTTGGTGTTATACTAAAGACATGCTTCATTTCCAAAAGAAAGAAAAGGCTTTTAGAAATGTGCAAATAGTAGTCTCCTCCTGTGAATGTGTATGTAGACACAGCCAAGCATTTGCTAGGGGAAGAAAGTCGTTGCTTATCTTCGATGTTTGTTTTGCTATGGCTTGTTTGGATGTGGTGTCTAGGTGCTTATGCACAAAGAGATTTCCAGGTTTTGGGCTTGGAGAGAATTCTCTGCCCTGCTCACAGCCTCAGGTGTGGCGTGTGAGGAGGTAGGTGTAGCTGAGCAGGAATTTTTTGGTCTCAAGTGCACTCTGAAAGTAAACACTGGGTCTTGATCAACACTTAGAAGAAAAGCTCTGTTTTCATATGTGGCTGAAGCAGAATTATAATCATAATTTAAAAACAACAACAACAAAAAGACAGTGCAATGCATGTAGCAGATTGCGTGGGTAAAGAAGATCAGGGATTTTTAGAAAATAGGCATTGGAAAACCTTGTGTGAGTCCTTACAGGTGACTTCTAGTGAAGTGTAGATCTTATGTGTGGTCTCCTTCTCCACCCCAGAGATGCCCAGCTTGCATCAATTACACCTTTTTAAAAATTACTAGCCTTTAAAGCTTGTCCTTGATTCTTAACTAGTAGCTGTGAGAAGTAAAGACATTATTTATGTGGAAATAACAACTACAAATCTCAAACCAGGTTATTGCCAGACATGTGTTGTACCTTAATTCTCAGAAGGTTTTTTTTTCCTTCTGATTTTGTTACACTGTCTAAAACCTAAGCTGAATAGAGATAGCATTAGATTTGTCAGATTTATTCTTATTTTTATAGCTGGAGAGAAACAGAGCTCTTGAACAAATAAGGATAGTGTTCAGGGTTCTCTTAACCTGTTCTCAGTTTAAACGTCTTTTTCTTCCTTCTCTATGCAGTACCACCTTGAAATGTCAGTTTCCTTAATATTGACAGAATAAGAACTCAAAAAGCTGAATTTAAAAAGTACATCCTTAGGTAAGGGGAAGGATATTATCTAACTAAATAAAAACCTCTAAATGCAAGGAGCATGCCTTGGCTACATCCCATCCCATTTGTGAAAAGACAAGAGCAAATTCCCTATCCCACCTGCAAGGTCTTACTTCTCACAGGTAGAAGGCATATGTGCAGGTTGAAAGTTTGTGTATTCTGGTCAGTTCCCTAAGGTGAGCGCTTCAGGGGAAGGGCTGAGGCACATGCAGCTGGGTCTTCTAAAGCAGTTAATTCAGCTGCTTTACTGTGTTGTGTGTATTGCATCTTCTTCTGTTTGCCTGTCTCATTCAATCCATGCTGTACTTTCAGCTGTTGGTGCAAGAGAGCAGAGTATTTCATTGAAGATCCAGTTTGTGGTGGAGGAATGGAAAGATCCTGTAGTGCAAAGGTCTGCAATTCAAATGCTGTCCTGGTTAAGACACGTGCTTCATCTGGCAGCTGTGCCAGCTTCCTTCTTGCTGTTTGTTGTCTCATGCTACCACTGTAGCTGTGTTGGCATAGGTAGTGTGACTGTTTTGGCAAACTGAATCCAAGTTAAAATGAATAATTGTTTTGCTGTTGTTTTAAATCCAGATCAGTGCTGTAATCTTGTTAGCTGCATTGTCTTGCAGACTGACACAGCTGAGAAGGCTGGGGGGAGAAAGGAAATGCCTGTTTATGCTGGCACTGTGCACCACGAGGGGATAGAGCATTAAAGCCTTATTGATGAACATCCCTTGTCATGCACAGCAGCATTCCTGGTTTTCAAACATTTCCCAAGAAGGATATTGCCTGTTCTGAAAAAGGGCAAGAAGCTTGTCAGTCCAGCCTTAGTTCCAGATGTGATTCCACCCGCTCCACCTCCAAGTTTCTCCTTCTTTTTCAAACCCTTGTTGAAAAGGGTTTAGAGCCAATGTCTGGACAAAAGGTGCCAGACATCCATCTACTGTGGCTACTCTGGAGCACATCTGGGCTACACGATCCTGATTCTGACTGACAGTAGCCAGTAGTTGAACTCACTGCTAACGGACTGTGGGATGGCCAGATGTGCTTTATTGCTGCTCAGTTCCTCCCAAGCCAGAAGCTTGAAGACTTGTAGAATGGGCATGGGGTTGAGCTGCTCTGGTGTATCTACTGCCATCTGTAAGGGAGATGCAAATATATTAATTGGATACATTTTTATCTACTATGTTTCTTTTTTAGAATAGATTCCAACTAGATTTAAAATAGATTCTTACTAGATTTAGTGAAGGGGGAGCAGCTTGGTCACACAGATTTCTGTGGAAAGAGACTGTGAGTGCTGGCAGGAGTGGAGTCAAAGCTGCATTAGTATTTTTGGTGAAGTCAGCTCTTTATAGCAATGGTTACATATTCAAATCTGATTTCTATGTGTGTGCAATGATATATGTGCTTTGAGGCAGTTGATCTGTTCGATGTATAAAAGCAGACTGGAGTGCAGCAATTCAAACATCAAATAGATGTGTGTAAAAATTTATAAAATCATTCCTGTTCTAGTATAAGAGCTAGAAAATTGGTGCAATTTACGGTTTTTTCCTTCCTTTCTTCTGCTGTATGCCTGCATGAATTGTACCAGAAAACAAGACATGATTGTATTGTTATTTTGCAGGTGCCTCCCTTCTGAGAACCTGAAAAAGGTAGCAAGAATTCAAAATGATGGATCTTGAAATGTAAACAAAAAGGTGTATGGTATAGTGATAAGCAGTATACTAAGACAAAAGTACCCTTGGGCTTTAGAATGCCTGTTTTCTTGTGCAAAATACTCATCATACCCTTAGATGAGACACACATGCAAAATAACATTTTGAATGTAATCTAAATAGTCCTTTGACATTTTTCTGAAAACATCTAGCTCTATAGATGGCTTCAAGTCAACATCCTGCATCAGTGTTTAACTGTACAAAAACTAGATCCAGGGGGGCTCTTAGACTTTGCAAGTGCATTTGAGGATAGGGTGTAGTGAAATACAGAATCACAGAAAAATCTGGGTTAGAGAGGACATTTAAATATTATCTATTCCAGCCATGCTGCAACGAGCAGGGACATTCTTAACTAGATCAGGTTGCTCAGAGCCCAGTCAAACCTGGCCTTGAGTGTTTCCGGGGATGGGGCATCCACCACATCTCTGGGCAACCTGGTCCAGTGTTTTACCCCCTCATTGTAAAAAAACTTCTTCATAATATCTAACCTAAACCTACTCTCTTTCTATTTAAAGCCATTTGTCTGTATCCTGTCACTTCATACCCTTGCAAAAAGTCCCCCTCTAGTTCTCTTGGAGCCCCTTTAGGCACTGGAAGGGTCTCTAAGTTCTCCCTGGAGCTTCTCTTCTCCAGGTTTAGCAGCCCCAACTCTCTCAGCCTGGCTCCATGGGAGAGTTGCTCCATCCCTCTGATAGTCTTGGTGGCCTCCTCTGGACTTGCTCCAACAGCTCCATGTCCTTCCTGTGCTGGGCCCCCAGAGTTGCTGGGGTGCAGCTCTGCAGGTGGGGTCTGAACAGAGGGGCAGTATCCCCTCCCTTGCTCTGCTGTCCATGCTGCTTTGAATGTTAAGCTTCTGGAAAACTAGATTTATTGACAGCTTTTAAAACAGCATTGCATTTATTTGGGAAGCATGCAGCAGGATCAGAAAAATGCTGATTAATCCAAGAAGACTGTAAAGCAGGGCTGTACCAGCTCTGCTCTGTCAATGCTGTCAGCCTGTGCTTGGAAAGTTCCTTGTGGAATTCTGTGTGGGCGTGGAGAGGTATTTGGGATGACAGATCCGAGTATGGCTTGACTATGAAAGGCTCTGAGGCACTTGGGTGGATGTGTTGCTTGAGCTGAGGTGTCTCTGCTGGCTTGGTGCCAGGATCCTGGCCACCAGGACAGCCTGTGTTCAGGCTGTGTTTTCAATATGAACTTGCTGGGTTTCAGGGGCAGAGTTCTTGTACAGCCTCATCAGTTTCCCAATCTTGTTTATCATATGATACACAAATGTGTTTGCTGGATAAGCACAGTAATGAGAAAAAGAGGAATGTAGACTTTTTGCTTTGACTGCCAGACATAGTGTTATCAGAGGACAGCTTAGATTTTGGTGTAGTAAGCACATTCTAGAGTTCTTCTTTATGGAAATTATAAATTAATTTTTGTCAGACCTTTGCCATTCACTTTTGTTCAGCTTTTCCTTTAAGCCCCCAATATAAATCTGTCATCAGGAGTTACAATACTTGATATATAAATAGTGTTTGACATATTTGAAGTGCTGCACAAACATTAGCACACTGTGCCTATGTCAGAGTTGCTACTTAAAAACTTTTTCTGGTGCAAGAAACTTTCTCGTTCCTACTAAATAAGGAAATTAGGTTTGTAGTCACACTGGGAGTATATTGTTCTGTCTTCAATTTATTCATAGTAGCACATCAGTCTTGTTAATTTACGAGCAAGCAATTCATTTTCACTCATTTACAGAAGCGAAGTATTATTGATACGTACTGGGAGAGCCAAGGGTACTCTGTGCCTTTCGGCCTTTCTCTGCTCTGTCTTGACTTTTCAGCATTCTCCTAAATATACTGTACAGTAAATTCTATTTTTGGTCATATTCTCCTAATTTAGGGCAAATATTAATCGATTTTTTTAAAATTAGCCGTGATGCATATCTCTGGGTTCTTTAGACAAATGAGTAAAAATGAGTGCTATCCAGTTTTCTACCTATAGAAAAAGCTTTTTCTTCTTCTCTCTGGGGTAAAAGCAGGGAAAGGTCACCTATCCCTTGCCTGGTATTGATAGGAAATTCCTCTGAAGGCTTCCCACTGTCTGTTGCTCAGCTGTACTAGTCTATTTTATGTTCAGGATGTAAATGTCAGCTTCAGAAACCTAATTAAAATCAATGTGATTACAGTAAACCGCATTCAAGTGGCAGATGATTGTGTGACTGCCTTGCAGTTGTAGGGAGCTGCCAACACACATGAAAACTCCTCAGGGGAATTTATATTCATGTAGGGATCCCCTGTACCCAAAGTGAAATCTCATTCTGGATTAGGTTTTCTGTGGGAGTCAAGCTCTCCAACAAGTACTTCTAGCTGTGATAAATTTGAGGTCAGAAGTTTGTCATCCAGGTTGAAACTGGTGGTTCCTTACCTGTTTTTTTCCACTCAGCAATCCATTTGAGGAGCTTCCTGAGCTGAAAGGCTGCTTGCAGTAGAGTCTGGAGAGATTTCAGATTTCTTTGGCCGTGCTTGCAGCTAAAAGATTGTGGTGACATGTCTCAGCAGGATGCTCTAGTTGTTTTTGTGCAGTGGTTAAGCAGTTAAGTTGTTTGTCTGGAAACTTCTGATTACACATTCTCATCACTGCCACAGAGAACATCGAGCTGCTTTGGCAGGGCTCCTCACAGAGCCACTGTGGAAGGCACAGAGGCTGTCACCCATCCTGGAGTGATGGCAGTGGCTTTGTTGGACACTCGAGGCATCTCCACTGGGTCTGTGGAGGCTGTCCAGGACCTGAGGAGACTCAACATGTTATTTACTACTAATGGGAGTTAAATGCACTGACCTGAGGCTGGATGCAGTGCCAGTGCAAAGCTTAGGGATTAATCTTGGACTGTTTGGAAAGAGCAGCCAGGGCTGGGCAAGTCCCTGGGGCTGGATGAGCCTCCCTGTTCTTTGCTGGGTTCTCCTGATGAGACGTGTGGCTCTAAATGTTTTAAAATTCAAATCCTCTGGTTTATTAATAAAGAAGTATATAAGCAAATAGATGTTTTACTAGAAACTGCAAACCAGCCATTTCGAGTGTCTTAATCACCATGTTTCCTTATTTCTCCAGGTTTTGGTTCTGACTGTGGGTTGATAGCACCTGGAATCAGCTCTGTAGCTTTCCTAAACAACAGTGAAGAGAAGCACTTCATATGTTTATTTCATATAAAGCACCACTTCTTCCTTCCTGACAATACATGGCTTTTTAAAATATATTTTCCAACACTTGCACTTGACCTCCTATGCACCCATTCTGCTGTCTCCTTAGTGTTTGTGCTTCTTCTTGAGTTGCAGCATGTACTAATTGTTGCTAATTATTTTCTTGGACTGACAACAACTACCTTGCCACATACCTCACCCTTCTTACATAGATCAGAAAATATGTCTGTTTTTATTTTTGATTCTTGATTCTGTGATAGGTTTAGACTTGATTGATGATACAAAAAAGAGAGAAGCTTAAAATCTCGCTTGATTTTGGTGGGAATTAGGACATACGAGTTCTTCAGTCCTTTTGAAATCTCAGCCTGAAGACTAGAGAGAGTCTGAGATGCCCATCTTGATTCTTTCCTGAGTAAGCACTAATGGTTTCAGCTGAGCCTTAGCATCAGTAGTCTCAGTGATTCGTAGATAATTTTACCATAATTTTTTCCTTTCCAAAGCCATTTCTTATCACAGCAGGCATAACTATCATCTAAGAACATGAAACTCCATTTTCGTTATCAACTGACAGTGTCAGAGATGGGGGAGGGATGGATTTCCAGAATGTAATGCTGTATGTTACATGCTCTGTGCAGGGTGCAGGAAGAGATGAAAATGAATGAATCTCTTCTGCTTGCATATAAGAAAGCTGGCACCATTCCCTTTGGGTGAGAGCTTGCCTGCCAAAATGTTAGGCTTTACTAACTAAGCCGAGCGTGTCCTTTGGGTGAAGAAGAGGTTAAATATGCCTCTGTCTCTTCTGAGAGTGCTTGGTGGTGGTGAGTGTTTCCAGGGATACAGGCAACTGTTCTCCTTTGTAGTTTGTGATACAAAGAGCCTCAAATGCAGGCAAGAAACAAACTTAAACAATTTACATTTAATGCAGATTTAAAATGTTCACTGACCTGATAATAGACCTTTGGAATTGGTGGGGAAGGTTGCAAAAAGTGAACTGCTTTAAGAGGAGACAGGATGAGTAATTGGAAGAGTTTCACTGAAGGCTGATGAATGACAGAAACAATGCTTGGCTTGGGAAATCCACTGAGATAAAAATAGTCTGAGGTTAGGAGAGCACTTGGGGGAAGTGTTCCTGTAGAGCACTTCTTGGGGGAAGTGTTCCTGTGTGCTTGCCTGGTATTGCCTCATCCTCTGGCACCCATTTGTGGCTGCTCTGGTTCCTCCTTGAGTTGTTTTACCTCGAGTTGTGTTACTGAGGTGCCTGCAGGGAGCTGCTTGTTTTCATCAGGCCTTTGTCCCAGCAGCTCGGGCACCTTCTGGCTGTCGGGACAGGCTGTGGCTGGTGAGTCTGTGGTGCTGCCAGCTGCTTGAAAGCTTGGATTTGCCCAGAGTGTTGTGAAGTTTCCCTCCCACACAATACCAGCCTCTGCAAGCCTCCTGCTTCCTGCTGTCCATCTTCCTTCAGGTCTGGGCTCACCATCCACTTAGCACTGGATGTCCAACCCCAGGGCATGGGAGACAAGGGAAATTTGGGGCACTGCAGGTTCCGAACCAAAAAGATACTTCTGAGGATGCTCATATTGCTGCTCTCAGACACAGGGTCCTGTTGGGCTTGATTAAACCTCTTCTAACCTCTTCAGTCTCTATGAACTTACTAAACATGGCTTGTGTTTCCTGTAGGCTTGAAAGAATTTTGTTTTACATTTCTCCATGCACTGTATTGCTTCTGAAAGATTATTTAAAGGTTGCAGTTCGAGGAGATGTATGAGCTGATTTAACAGCTTGATATCACCTCACCAACAGCATGATTCCACTCCTACACGCGTCATCTTCCCCCTCTATTCAGATTTAGTGCTTCCTTAATTCTCTTTTTGCGGTTAGTTTTCTGCTTGCTTAATTTGCAAAATCAGGGTTTTAAACAATTTCTTTGGGGTTTGTTTATTTAAACAATAAATTTTGGGAAGCAATCACAAGGTCATTTAGGTTGGGAAAGACTGCTTAGGTCATCAGATCCAACTATGGCACCATGACCAAGTTCACCACTAAACAATGTCCTCAAGTGCCACATCCACACGGTTTTTGAATGCTTCAAGGCACGATGACTCCACTACTTCCACAGACAAGCCAGTTCCAAGGCTTTTACTCTTTCAGTGAAGAAATTGTTCCTAATACATAATCTAAACCTCCCTCGGCACAGCTCGGGGCCGTTTCCTCTCATCTTGTCTCTTGTTCCCTGGGAGAAGGGTCTGACCCCCACCTGACTTCACCCTCCTGTCAGGGATTTAAGGGAGAGCATTAATGCCCCCCCTGAGCCTCCTTTTCTCCAGGCTGGGCCCCCCTCAGCTGCTCCTCACCAGACCTATGCCCCAGACCCACAGTATCATCCTACTCACCTAACTCACTCTGGAAGGCCACCTCTGCCTCCCATAGAACTTCCACTGGTTGTGTGTTGATGTTTTGCTGGAATTCTGAGCAAGAATCAGCAACTTGTGCATCTCTGCGTGCATCTCTGTGCGTGTGTGTACCTGTATGAGCGTTTTCAGTAGGAAATTTTCAGACCATTACAGGCACAGTAGCAAAGACCTGTGAATGCCTGAGGGAAGTGTCTGGGAGCAGTGATAGCCCCTGCTGAGCTCTGAGCTCCTGCAGCAGTGATCTTCTGCCTTGCAGAGAGACACAGCTTCCTTTTGCTGGGGTTGTGAGGCAGCAGCAGAGCTCCTGCTGGTTCCCTAATCGAGATCAGAGCAGGAGACCCTGGCACGCTGCACCTGAAAGGTTGCTCACCCCTGCTCCACTAACACATTTGATTTTTAGTTACTGTGTGTCAGACCTTTCTGATGTCTGACAGGGCAATCTGCTACCGGTTTATGTAAAAGGTTCCTTTCTTGGGCAAGAGGTCGTCAAACTCTGCAATTTACCTCAGGGCAAACAACATTTGTTGTGTTTGAGAATGTTCCCAAATAATTGTCTCTTGCCTGGTTTTATAAGGGATCTGCTGAATCTCAAATGAGTTGGGGGAGGAGGGGGAAGGAAACCAAGGGGCTGTGGTGTGACCTATGAAATCCTGGCTGTTGGGGCACTAAAGAGGATGAAAAGTCCAAGATGATTTTCTGGTTCTAGATAGAGAGCAACTTTTAAAGGCTGCTGGTGCGTTTTTTTTGAACTAATACATCTTGCTTTCATCCACAAACCTGCTTTTGAAATTTTGGCTTTTATGTTACTCTGTTTTACATAGAGGAAATACTGACATAAATCTGATAAGATGCATGGAACATATTTGCTAATGTTTTTTGAAGTCGTGCTGGTAAAACTTCAGCAATTGTAACTGGTTGTGTGAAAGAGTAGCTTACAATAAAATATGTTTAGCATTTTTCATAAAGTTCCTACCTATGTGCTGCTTAGTATTTTGTGTAGGGTATTACATGGTAATATTTAAAATTAAACAATATATATTTATTGTATTTTACAGCTTGTAAGGAGTGTGTGTTTCTCTGTTTTAGGGCATAATTCAGAAGATCGTGGACTGTCACAAAGTGAAAAATGTGGCCTGCTATGGGTTACGGCTCAGTCACCTGCAGTCTGAGGAAGTTCACTGGCTGCACCTGGACATGGGGGTGTCCAATGTGAGAGAGAAATTTGAACTAGCCCACCCTCCAGAAGAATGGAAGTAAGAGTATAAGTCTGTTCGATGTCAGTCAGATAAGTCTTCCTGCCTTGTCGTAGAAAATGCTCTGTAACTTGGTTTACTAAGAAAGATCTTCTTGTAGTGGAATAGAGCTGGTGGAATGGAGGGAAATAAACCCATCAGACTTCTCACTAGGAGCTGTGAACATTGTTTTGTTTGCTTTGGAGGGGTTTTTGTTATTTATATGGGTTTCCTGCAAACTGAAGAGAAACCTGGGATTTAGGGGAAGCATAAAATAGGAACAGAAATATTCTAATAATTTGTGCTGAAATCTGCAAGTTTTGTCATACTTAAAAGTTTTAGGACAGGAATGCAATTCCTATTTGAGGTATAAGCACATAGCTGCAGTTTTTAAAAGGATAAATCTTGTTCCTTAATAAAGCCAAAAGGATATTGTTAAGTCCTGGTTGTACTTATCTATAGACTGAGTAGGAGAAATGCGATTTGAAAAGAGTGAAATGCAGTCAAAAATCATTTTATCCCTCTGCTGTTAAGAAACTTCTCAGTTGTTAAACTTATATTGAGGCCCAGAGCAATAAGTGATGTCTGCCTTCCTTCTGACTGTGATCTTCTCAAGTTATACCAGGACCAATGAACAGTAGAAAGATAATTGCAGAATTTTGGGGTTTTGTCATAGCCTGGGCACATTTGCTGAGGTTTTTCATGATGCTGGTTAGTTGATTAAAAGAAGTGGCATGACCTAAGTTTCTTCAGCTTTTTAGGAGAGTAAGCTGGTGATGCCTGCTCAGGAAAAGAAGGAAGGAAGCTCTGTCTACTTTCCTGATAGAAAGACAAGAGGAAACTAAAATTTATTTGCAGCAAAACACAGTCATTTACTAGAGAAAATGGGGAGCTCAGAGTTGTAAAATACCAATAAACCAAATAGAGATTAAACCAAAGAATAGATTACTGTGGTTGCTCATTCATTGCAGGGGCGTTGTGCATCTATTTCTGTGGTTTATCTTCATAACCACAATCTGTGCAAAAGTTGCTGGTTATTTTAGAGGCTGCACATACATTCTGCAAAATTATTGTAAATAATCTATACTTAATTTCTCGCAAATGGAGTTATTATATTCTAGCAGATGTCGCAGTTAGCAATCTTCAGTTTGTAAATTCTCTTTAGGGTCCTTATTTTAACAAATCCCACAAATTCAAAGAAATTAGCAATATTTAGAACCTGTGTTTCAGGAATGTTGCATATTCTCTTCTGTGTGTGTTATGTATTTTTGTTTCTGTGATCTGCACGGGGTTTTCCCCTCACATGAAATTTTTCATTGATAATACTGTGAAATCACAGCTTAGAAAGGAGAAGATTCCTGAATCCTTTTCATGGTAGTGATGCTATCATGTGGTGGATGAGATGTGAATAATTTATGCTGTGGAAATTTGTTACCTAGTGTACCAGTGTCAGTTCCATTTTTATAAGGCAATACAACTTGCATGGTACACATTGCAGAACATCTCTAATTGGTTTTAAAAACAAAGTTAGATATTGTTTTGAAGCTTGTGGAAAGGAATTGTGTAAAATGCTTATGAAAGAGCTATGATAAGGTGTAAATTATTCAATACCTTTCCAAGTGTCATTTAATGTGTTATCAAATACATGCAGCCTGACATACCTTTTAAACTCAGAGAGATTTGCTGTGCATAATCAAAATGCTGCTGTCATATTTGTAATGCCATAACACAAAGTGTCTAAGATCATATGACAGTACTTGTAGAAATATTTAGATTACTAAAGGGGAAGTAGTCTTGGAATGGTTCTTAAATTAAAAGCTTCCTATAGCGTTAGTAAACCACTAAATACCTCACGTGGTTATTTTATTTTTATCATCCAAATTAAAGGGTTGTTGTATTCACAGTGTTCAGAAATTACGTCTTGGAATTCTTCTGGACTAATCCAGGTACTAGAAGTTACATGGATTGTCAGTAGGTTGCACACGAAAGTTACAAGAATAAAATCCATCACCCAGCTGGATGAGCCAGGGTTAGCAGGATGTGGGGCTCTTAAATCATAATAACACCAACCCTCATCATTTTGTGTAATATTGGGCCTTGAACAGCAGGCACAGCTGCTGTCCTTCATGTCTCCAAAACTGCTGTGTGGCAGAGCACTGTTCCTTTTGCTGGGGTTTTATGTCACACAAAAGAAATATCAAGAGGTTCACATAACAAGTTGTGTGTGTTGGAACAGCCTGTTCCCCACAGGGCAGACACCTTCTAGCTCTGTAGTTCAGATTTGTAAAGCAGGTCCCTGTAACCAGGTGACATCCATGCTGTGGCTCTGACAGGTAGGAGACACCCCAGCAGTCCTAGACTGAGTTTTGGTAGCTGTGATGCAAAAGCCCTGACACATATAAGGCTAGATCACTGTGGGATGGTTTAATGAGTTGACCAAGTTGATCAAACAGATCTGTCCCTCTCCTTACTGCACTCCGCCTTCTCTCTTCTCTGGCTTCCAGTAATTCAGTCATTTTCCTTTCCTTCTGTGAGCCTTAATACTTCTGTAAGCTCTCAGTGAGCTGATGCAGTTCATTAAACTCACAAAAGACTTTGCCTTTGTCTGCCTTTTTGGTTCTCATCTTCTCTATTCTGGTTACTTTTCTGTTGATGTGAATTGAATCAGAACCTGCTGGAGGCAAGGTTGGGACTGGTGAGATGATTTCTTTCAGTGGGATGAGTTATTAAGAGTTGGATCATCCTTTCTTTTTTGGCTTCACCAGCTGCCCTGGTGTTACGACCTGCCGACTCTCACACCTGGTAGTGCTTATTACTGACAGGGAAGCTCCCAGAACTGCTCAGTGGTGTTCACTCTGCTGTGGATGGGTCACTTCACTGTACAACTTGTGAACCCTATTAATGCCCACCTTGGTGAGGTGTGTCAAGAGTGCTTCTGAGCCCCACTACAGGGGCAAAGCAGCAAGCAGAGTGGTGATCTTCCAGGAATCATTTATCAAACATAATGGGAGTGCTCATCAGCTGAGATACTTGCTCCAAAAGCAGACCTGATTTGTGAGAAAGAGACATGTCATCCTTGTCAGTTGGCTGCATTTCAAACCCAGTAAATTTAGAGGATGTTGAAAATCGAGCCCATCCTTGAGTTGGCCTTTGGAAGTCGGCTTCTTCATTCCCACAGGCCCAGGCAGAGATTAGGTTATAAATAGGTAATGAAGGTCACTCATGGTGAATGTCCCAGCTGAGCTGCTTTGCCTTACCTAATATTCTCATGAGATCCTGTTGCAAAAAGCAGCACTTTCATGGCTGATCAGTTAAGAAGACATGTCCCTGTAAAGGAGAGAGATTGATTTTCCTCTGTTTGTTGGTGGTTTTTTTTTCCTCTCTTTTTTTTTTTGGCTGGTTTTTTGTTTGGTTTTTTTTGGTTTTGCTTGGGTTTTTTAAACCCCAGAGAGTAATGGTGTTCTGCATCCTAGAATCACAGAATCATTTGGGTTGGAAGAGACCTCTAAGGTAATGGAGCCCTATGGTTAACCCAGCTCTGCCAAGGCCACTACTAAACTGTGTCCCCAGGTGCCACATCTACATGTCTTTTAAATCCCTCCAGGGATGTGATGCCACCACTTTTCTGGGCAGCCTCTTCCAGTCTTTGACAGCCCATGAAGAAATTTGTTCTCATATCTAATATCCAATTTTCTGATCTATAATTCAGTCTAAACCTCTCCTGGTGCAACTTGAGATAGTTTCCTCTTGTCCTATTGCTTGTTACTTAGGAGAAGAGCCAGACTCCTACCTAGCTACACTCTCCTATCAAGGAGTTGTAGAGAGGTCTCCCCTGAATCTCCTTTGCTTCCTCAGCTGCTCTTCACCATATTTGTTCTCCAAGGGAGATTTAGGTTTGATACTAGGAAAAAATTCTTAATTGAAAGGATTGTCAAGCACTGGAACAGGCTGCCCAGGGAGGCAGTAGAGTAACCATCCTTGAAAATGTTCCAAAAAAAGTGTGAATTTGGCACTTGTGGACGCTGTTTAGTGGTGAACGTGGTGGTGGTGCTGGTTTGAGGTTGGACATGAAGATCTTATTGGTCTTTTCCAACCCTAACGATTTTGTCATTCTAAAATGCACTGTTTTATAGAGCCCCCAAAAAGGAAGGAGGGAAGTCTTTTACACAGACTTATTTTATTCTGTGTCAGTCTCTGCAGTTGTGTTCAGCAGTAGATTTTTGTGGATATGGCAGAATAAAACCAGGAGAGGCTCTGCTTTTCTGCACTGGATAGTGTGCTCATTCTGCCTTCTCTCCTGACACATAAATACCTGGAGGTACAATTTGGCTGATACCTAAATTTTAGTGAGTAACAAGTAATTTGCTGGGGATCCTGAAATGCAAAGGCTGATCAGCAATAGAAGGTGATTCTGTGTTCCCTTACATATGAGAGTTATCTGTGAGAGTTTGTCTCAACTGTGACTTTGAGTCTTTTTTTGTTTATCTGTATCTGTGTCCTTGTGTCACAGAATGGTTTGGATTGAGAAAGACTTTCAAGGATCACTGAGTCCAACCCCCTGCCATGGGCAGGGACACCTTCCACTATCTCTGGTTGCTCCAAGCCCCAGCCAGCCTGGCCTTGGACACTTCCAGGGATAGGGCAGCCACAGCTTCTCTGTGCCAGGGCTGCACCACACTCAGAGTAAAACATTTCTTCCTTATATCCAGTGTAAATCTACTCTTTGTCAGGTGCTCTCAGCCTCTCCTGCATTTCACTCTTTAATTTAACAACGTGTTTTCTGTGCACAGGAATTACAAAATTTATTGCCATACTACAACAAGATATCATTCTAGTATTCTTTGTTTGTATACAGTGTGTGTATTTACAATTTCCAAATTTTTTCTTTATTTTAATGGTTTGTAACAGGACAATGTATTTTTAATGAATTCAAAGTAAATAAGGATATTGCAACTTCTGCTTGCAGTGGGAACCTAGACAGCACTTACTCCTGGTAAATTTTTACCAAATCCCCATGTAAATCTTGATTACAGGCAGCCAGATCACTTGCTGAAAAGAAGTTCTTGTCCTGCTGAAACCAATGGATTGAAATGTTGTAATATTTGCTCTTATCATGAGCAGAATGTTAAATATACTTACTTTGGGAAGTACTGTTAGAGTGTTAGTTAGGATATGCTATGTTGGCACAGCCCAAGGGATGGAGACATTCATTAACAGACTTTCATTGAAGGAATGTGTCAGAGGAGGAAGCAAACAGTCTGTGTGAAACACCAAGAGTTGTTACCACAGGACAAGCAATAATACTAAATTTAGGGATTGAAAGCAGAAGTTTATGACAAGAAATATTACTAAATTTAGGGGCTAAAAGCAGAAGTTAGGGTTTGAGAAGCGATACAGATTTGGTGTAGGTTGTGGGTCAAGGCTCATTCTGAATTTCCCTCACTTCTGGTGTAAAATTACCGTAAAAAATATGACTGTCAGGTTCAAAACTGTTCGGTTTTTGCGTGTGTCTTGATGAATACAGGAACAGGAAACCTTTTTACAGAGAAATCCTTTTAAAACCTATGGAAAATCCAGAGGGGAATATCAAGAGCATTGATCAGAGAGGGAGCAGAGTTCCTTGTTCTCCTGTAGGATATGGCTCCCTGATGAGTGACACTGTTTGTCACTCCTGGAGCAGCAGGATCAGCGTTTTAAGTCCCTGCTTGTGAGAACCAGAGATAAAAGCTGTTGCCAGGGTCATGTCAGTGCTTCTGGCAGCTCATCTGTTGTCACCTAACTGGGGCCTCCCTTCCCATGGATCTGGAGCTTATCTGCTCCAAGTCTTGATGCTTCGGTCCTCTCTGAAGCCCTGAGAAGGCAGCAGGGCTCTAAGCTTGCTTCTGTTACAAAGATCCTTTGTAAACATCTCTATGAAATGTCAGTTACAGATAAATTCCAGTTTAGTTCTCTTGAGTAATCAAAAAGGAAATTTTCCACTAGTTTTCTAATATTTTGAGTTTATTCCTATTTTTAAGAATGTTAGGAGGAAATATTAATTTTAATTCTGCTCAACAGTCTCTTTTTCTTGCTTTTCAGATATGAATTGAGAATTCGATATTTGCCAAAAGGATTTCTAAACCAATTCACCGAGGACAAACCAACTCTAAATTTTTTCTATCAGCAGGTACGTTCAGTTCTTCCACTTTGTCTTTTGCTGATTTTGCTGAATTTAGAAAACTCTGGGTTTATGTGGGTAGCATATTACTGCAGAAACAGAAAAATGGAGGAAATTTAAGGTTGCATATATAAAGCAGAAAGGGCACAAAGCCCATGGCATCTTTCTCCTTGAGAAGTGATGAGGAATATGTTCCAAAACCAAGGTGATTCTGCAGGTAATAATTGTCCTAAAGTAGATAAAATTGACTGTTATTCCACTGGCTTTCTTACAGTTAATTCACACTTGATTAAACTGATGAATTTTTTTATTTTTGCAAGTGTAAGTAAGTGACAATTTCACTACAATCCATCAAATGCTTTTTCCACTCAGATTCTTAGGTTATTCTCTTGGGTTTAAAATCTCTTCTGGATTCCTAAAACTGTGTCGTAGTCAAAATATCTATAAGTTAGGCACTAAATTCTAATTTTATTCAGTTAAATGATTTTAATCTGCTTTTAGACTGACAAGCTCACAATAAAACCTTCTGGGGATATTTTTAGGGGAGTCAGTACCAAAATGCCTGTCCCCTAACTTCAGCAAGCACAATTGTGCACACACATTCTTGTCTTAGGTAAATTGCTTTTAATTTTTTTTTACTGTGTGATGCAATTTTTGCATTGATCTGTGATGGTGACTTCTGAAAAGACACTTCTCTTGCAGTGCTTCTTTGGGCTTCACATTCTAGTTTAAATGATTTGTGTGATATGCTGGACTCAGCCTAAAATGTCTGAATTTTGGTGAGTTTTTAGTGTAGTACTGCCAGGGATTCTTGTACAACAAAATCATGTTCCTTTTTCTTTTAGCAGCAAGGGACTTCCTCCATACTGGCTTTAAACACAGATTTGTGTTTCCCATGACACAGAAGTGGGCGATGAGCTCCAAAATAATTTCCTGAACTCCATCATTTTCCTGTTCAATACCTGGCAAGCCTGCAGTGTCCTCTTGTTTCTGCCTCAGGGAATTGTTTCTTTAAAGCAAGGCGTTTGAAATGCCAGAGGAATATTTGTTAACTTCTAACTAAATTTGGAGAAATCATTACAAACAGATACAAGTGGCTCAGAATAGAAGGTTTTTGAAGGTCATCAGGACAGATAGGCAAAGCTGATAGCTGCCTGTATCTGACAATGCCCTGAATCCCAGTGCTGTTATAAAATGAAAATCAGAGGTTCTTGTCTCCTTTCTCTGCACATCATTCCAATTATTTTCTCTTCCCCTTTCTTTTTCACCTTATAGAGAGGTATTTCTGAATCCAGTTCTTTAAAAGTCACTGCTCATTGTTTTGGGGTGCTGTAAGGTATTTGGGTCTCTGTTGTCATGGAAATCAGGTGCAGAACTTTCCAGAGTATTCTCTATCCATGATTCTGCTTTGCTCCATAAATTTCTCTTGTCCTCTTGGATAAACTAGGACAATAACTTTTATGTGGTAAAGTGTTAAGGCAGCAGCAGTGACGTATGAAAAGAAGGCAAGAGAAGACTTTAAGCAGTAACACTGCATCATAAACCAGACCTACAGAGGGGAGGATGAAAAAACAGGGAAAGATGATTTTTCACATTCTGTTCCTACTTCAGTGTCATTCCTGCAACATTTTAACATCTTTTGCTAACCACTGCTCTCCCTCAGATGCATCATGTTGTGTGTAGGCAAGAACAACAGAATGTACAGAATTCATACATGCATACATAGATATCCTGAGACTTCTGCACAGAAGTAACTGTCAGAGATAATAAGCATAGAACCCATTTACAAAATTTTAAAAATCTGACAGAAGCAACACCTCTACTGTCAGATTGGCTTTTCTCAATGTAAAACTCAAAGACATTTCAGTTTTGTTTTTTTCTGTCTTGTGTGTTACAAATGAGTAAAAAAGATTTTTTTGAGGACCAGATGCCTGTGATTTTCTTGTTAGAATGAGACTGGGAACCTTATTCTAAGTTGGTAACATCCAACCATGTTGTTTGTCTATTAAAAATGTATAGCAACAAATTAAAAAGTTCATGGAGAAGGAAAAGAAACATTAAACATGGGTTACCTCTGTCACCCATGGATTTTGGAATTGTAATGACTTTGTTGAACCTGAGTTGCAGGCCAGAGTATTGTTAAAAAAAATTATAAATCCTCAAGTGCTCTTCATCCTCTGTAAAAGTACAAAACATTCTGTAAAGATGACAAAATGTTACCTTAATCACTGTCAACAGACAGGGTTTATTCATCCAGCTCACCCAAACCACAATTATCAGGCTGTTAAACCCAAAGCTGGCACACGTTTGTGCCTTCACATGCATGACTACTCCCATTCACTTCAGCGTGTGCACTGCCCTGTGCAAATCGGTGCATTTCAGGCTGCTCAGCTTGGGCTTGATATGTGAAATCACTATTTTCTCCTTGATTTTTGACTGGTTTAAGGATGCTGTGACCTTTCTTTGTTTTTCAATATTCTTCATCTTCAAGAGTTTCAGACAAATCAAGAACCTATGCCCGGAACTGTTTGTGGCTTGACGTGCTGTGATCGTGGCGCTCGTTCTGCCATCTGCAGTGGGCGTGAGCTGCTCTTAATTGGAAGTGTAAAGCAGGGCACTTAATGAGACCTTTCATTCTGCAATCTGTACAGCAAGGGATTAAAATTAGTGTGTGGGATCAGGGGGAAACCACACAACTCGTTAATAACATCAGAATCAGTCCCACTAACGATGCCATGCGGTGCCTCTTGTGCTCAGGCTGTGCCTCAGCTTTGAGGCCAGAGATTGGGAGAGGCTGATCTTTAGGTCATTCCCCTTCACTGGAGGAGCTGTGTGTTCCAATCACGTCATTTCACATCCCATTTGAGAGCTCTGATCAACAAACTAATGCTGAGGCTGTGTCTTTTTGTTTTGTTACTGCTCTCTTTGGCAGGTGTCAGAGGTAGTGGGTGACAGGACTTCAGGGGTGTCATCTTTTTTTTTCAATCTGTGAAGCATTTAGGTGGTGATTCTGCATCGACTGCATTACTCCCTTGGGCCCAACTGCTTACAGTTTCAGCCAAATTAGGCAAATTGGATCCCACCCAGTGCTGTTGGAATTGTGAGGCTGAAGTATTCAAAAATCAGGAAAAGCCAGATTTATGATTGTCTACACAGTTGGCAGATGCTCACTGCACAGGTTTTGTGTGCCAGCCTTCAGTTGTGTCCTGTGGAATATTCAATACCCAAATCTGAATGAAAGTGAGGTCTAATCCCACCCACAAAACCTTAAATGTGAAGTACAGTGAATAAAAATACTCTAAGTTAAGTTTTATCAAGAAGTAGCATCCTTTGTGTGTTTGTGTGTGTTCTGTTGACTATTTTGTAAATCTCTAATGAAGGTATCTAGGTTTATGTATGATCTTTTAACATTTTTTCAGAGAAAACAAACATAAAGGTACAAAAGGAGAATTAAAAATCGCAGGTTTTGAGTAATGAAATAAGATTTCACCACTTTCCTGTCCTTTTTTGGTAGTATTTTCAGTTACTTTAAATAAGTGTTGGTGAAATTCCTAGTGAGTGTCTTCCTTTCCCTATGTTTCAGTGACTTGGCTGTTGGGAAGTGGAAATAAAGGGGACAGACTCTTCTGTTTTTGCCTTAGCAGCCGAGTGAGGAACGAAAGCCATATCTCAAATCAAGATAGAATACAGCTTTTAAAAACATTCATGTAATGAGAATCAGACGTAAGCTACTTGAATTGCCTTCCTTTTATTATGGGACAAGAGCCTGCACACATTTATCCTTGAATAACATGTTAGCCTGCAGTAATTGGAGATGGTTTATCCCTTGATGAAAAGGGAGTAAGCATCTGTATGGGGGGGTGGGGGCAGCTCTTGGGCATCAGCTGTTCCATTGTTGCTGTCCTTGTGCTTCAAACAGAAGACTTTTAAAGTAACTTTTTGGGGTTTTGTTTTTAGATCCCAGTGAGCAAGAAAAAGTTGTTTTTATCAGTGCTGAATTTTTCTCTCCTGCCTCGTTTAGCCTGCAGTGTGGAGCTACCCTGGAGATGTTCATATATATAATAAAGGAGACCACAGGACTGAACTGTGTTTTGAATTTACTTTTTAAAATTAACCAAAGTCTGTGAAAGAAGGAATTGCAAAGAGGGGATGATCTCGAAGTTAAGGCAGGTCAATGATGCCCTGAAAAAATTGAGCTGAATTCTGTGCCACAAGGGCTCTGTGTCTCACCAGACAAGTACATTGCAGGTTCATTTTCATAAGAAAACTCTTTTTATAAAGAAAAGAGAAAAAAAATTACGCTTAAAAAAAAAAAAAGTAAGGGAAAAACATCCTCTGAAAAAGAGGAGAAAAAGTTTCTTGTGGACAATTGGCACTTCTTTTCTCTGTAGTGTCTGTAAAGATTATGTTCAGACTTAAAAGGTATGTCATTAAATGAAATATCTCTTTATATTGTGGCAGATAAATACATCATGCAAATTAAATTATTTTTATAACTCTGTCCCTGACATGTAGGAAATTTTAAGTCCAGGCAATTACTGTAACAACTTAATGATTAAAGTTTTATAAGGCTTAGGTGCATGAGATGTAATTTGAATTGCAGGCTGGGAATTAGACTCTTTAACCTAATTAAATAACAACATCTCTTACACCCTAATAAAAATAGGAGACCTAAAGCAAATGACTTTGACAGGAAAAGCTTTGAAGGAAATGAAGGACATTGAGAGAAAATTTGGCGTTGTTCCTGATGCTGGCAGCCTATTTAAAACAAAAAGCCCTCAACAAAACAAAAAATCCCACCCAAAACCCAACAGATCTTTCATGAAGACTTAAAGGCTGAGACATAAACTGTACCCTACAGGGAGGTGGCAATATAAGAAGTGCAGCTGATTAAAAGGTATTGAAATACTTTTTTTTTTTGATAAAAATATAAATATATCTGAACCTCTCCTGTCTGTTCTTTACAGCTTGAAAAAACAATTAAAAGTGAGATTTCTTTGACAGGAGAAGGTTTCTGAAGTTGCTGAAATTCACAATATCCCATAAAGTACTTATTTTTTCCTATTAAAGTTGATTTACACCTTCAAAACTATGCTGACATTCTTGTTTTAGGCTCTGCTGTTTGCATAGTTGTGGAACCACTTTGGCTACAAATGTTGTGTGCCCAGTGTCTGCTTTCCTTTCATGCTGTATGGTAGGAATGTGAAACTTCCTCCCTTAACACCTGAATAGTCAGCCAAGCTCAGGCCAAAGAGAGAGGGTTGCTTTGATTTAAAATTTCCACCTGTCAGCCAGAGCGGTGAAAATCATCCTTGTGGGCTTTTCTCAAATTGCTCATAATTCAGCCTGATAAATTTAAAATGCCAAGGACAGGTTTCCATGCATTGATGTGTGAATATGTCTTTTTAGTAGTCTGGAACAAAATTTTACTGCTATTAGCGTATTAAGTTGTGTATAACAACAAAAAGAAACACACAGAAAAGTTGACTTACATTGGTGCTTGGATTCAGTTGGTCTGGAAACTCAAAATTGTGTGTTGGAAAGGAGAAGTATAAAATTAGCTGGGAGCAAGGCTTGTTTAGTAGGTTTTCTGTATGGCTCCCAAGAGTCCAGTCCTACTTTGTGGAAGGGCTGCAAGGCAGCAGCGTCTCTTGCAGTGACATCTGGAGCTCAGCCCACTCGGACAGACGGCATCATTTTTAGCTGCTCTGCCCCTAACAATGCCTTGTCAGAAGTTGGTTTCCCCCCAGCCCATCTCTAATGCCCTTATTATTAGCAGAGGAGCTTCCAAAATTAGTTAGAGATGTCAAAGATCACCCCATGATAATATAGAGACTGTGACCTTGGGACACGAAGAGGAGGAGCAGCTGAGGGCAGATGGCAGATGAATGTTATCCTGATACTGGATCTGGGCTTTTAACTCCCCTAGATGAGGCCAAAGGCCTAATTTTCCCTAATATTGACTTATCTCCTATAGCAAATTTAATACTATCAGATGGGTAAATAGGGGTGGGAACACATATGTGTTTCCCTCCTGTGTGTATTTTAAAAACTACCATTATGATCATTAAGGTACCTCCTAAAAATACTGATGACATTAGAAGCAGGCATGGGGCTTTTGTGCATATGGGGCTTCATTCAGAGCAGATGAGGCACAACTCTTTCAGGGTTAATGCTGCATCAGATTTCTGAAGCTGTAGTAGTGAGAGTTGGGACCCTGTTCTTCCAAGCTGATTTTGTAGTGATGAAAATTTGGTGTCCTACATGAACCTGCTGTTGGAAGACAAGGATGGAGGAGCAGTTTGGTCCTTACAGATACCAGGATTTATACCCAGTGACTGTTCCATATTAACCCAATCATGTGTCTGTCCTACAGTGATGCTGTGGTGTGTTTAACACTACAAGGAACAATACAGCTGAAACCAGAGAATAACTGAGATAATTCTTTCACAGAAGTGTTGTGTTGTGGATTGGGGAATGTGGAATTGGTTGTGTTGTGGAATTGTTTGTCTTACCTGGTGCAGTCCTTCATTTTGAATGGGAAATTGTGGGAAAAACAAATGAGCTGTATACTTGGATTTTTGTCTTGGTCACAAAAGTGGTTGCTAAAGATCAGCTTTTCCCATGGATGTATTGAGATATTCTAGTCTTTGATTATAGAAGCTGGAATTGGTGAATTTCAGGAATAATTTCTCTGTATTGTGGTGGGATGGGTGTAACCAGAAGTGTTGTGTGTTGGTGTAAAACAAAGATCCTGGTTGAACTCTGTGGTGTCTGAGGGTGAATTAAACGTACAAAACCTAACACCAAATTACCTTCCCAAGTTAAAAACTTGAATGTTTAAAAGCAGGTGCTAGAACACACCTGAGCTGTTATAAATAAACCCGGGGAAATTACTGATAACAAATAAATTATTGCATATACAGGACAATTAAGAGACAGCTTGTATTTTTTTAATATAAATTTCACCAACTAAGCAGAAGTACATCATTTCCCAATATATAAAAGCAATAGCTAAAAATAAATGTGTACAACAAATGGATAAGGAGAAAATTATGTAGTATAAATCTTTGTTTTCATGCTTCATTAAATGATTGTAATTACTATTTGTGTGCTATGTACTGAATGGAGTACAGAAGACATTTTCTTTGTTTGGTTGCTTGTCTAAATATCTCATATATTGGGTTGATTCTTTTTGAGTATGGTCTTGACTCTTCAGTGGGAAGTTAGTCACTGAAGGGTTGTTTAGTGTTCAAAGCAGTGCAAATTTGAAAAAAAATAGAAATAAAAAAGGACTAAGTTGTGCAAGTAGGTCATAGAGATTAAAAGAAAAGCAAGAGAAATAGATTGCTTATTTTTAAACTGTCCTCCTGAAAAATTGGCATTTATCCTGTGGGAAATTTCTTGGTGTAACATTAAACTGGGAAAGCCAGTAGTGGCTAATTATTGGTATTTGCTCTTTTTGAGACACCATTTGATAGTACTGTTGCTAAAGAATTTCCACAGTATTTATGCTTGAAAACTCAATGTCAAGTTTGATGATTTTATGTAATAATTTATAAGTCTATAAACAAGTTTAAACCTAAAATATCTTTTTAAGACACAGTATCTAATAGCTTTAAAAAAAAAATCCCTAAACTGGAAAGCATTTGTCAAGTTCAGAATTATTTTACTGTTGTTCTTAATAAAGAAATCTAAATCCAGCATGGTGTTTTTATGAACTGCTTGTCAGCCTGGGTGAACCTTCTTCTGAAATACTGCAGCTGCATAAAAAACTCGTGTGCAGGAAAATGAAGCAGATGGCTTTTGAAAGTAGCAGCTGGTATATAAAATACGAGGCCAGTGATAGATCTCTCCTTAAATCATAGCATGGGGCTGTTCTCTAATTTCTCCATCTTCACAGGCATGGGCTTTCCTCTGTTTTCAATTTTTATTTTAAATTGTTCTGTCTGGAATTTGCTGTCCATTTCTGTAGCTGGGAAACTGCCCATTATTTTCTAGTAAATTTTGAGAAGTTAGAAGTGACACCATCAGTAATTTCCCCATTCAAGTAAGTAAAAGAAAAAACATTTTGTAAGTCTTGACATCTGAAATGAAACTGGGTTTGTGTTTATGTGCCCATCTTCCATGTGGGAAAAGCCTTTTAGTTCACGTTGTGTTCACCTCCTTTCTTTTGTTGTGATTTAGGAATTATCTTTGAACTTTTATGCTGGAGACAGAAGAGAGATTTCTGTTCCGGCTAAAAGAAGAGTGATAAAAAAAATTTAAATACTGTTAAGAATAAGAAGTATTTTAAATAAAGTGAATTGGTTGCTGAATATCAGGGCAGTAATAAATCAGGAAATATGATGTAGGATTGTTGGATTTCAAAATCCTTTTTTGCTTTGGATATTACTGCCCTTTCCAGGCATTTATTCACTGATGGTGGGTATGTGTATTCGTGGGGAGGGGGAATGACAAATTTGTTTTATTTTTTATTTTATCAGAACATGTGAAAGACTTCTTTTTTCTACCTCTGAGAGGTGCCTTTATGCTTGGCATTCCTATTTTCCCCACACTGCAGCCCTTTTTTGTATCAGACTCTTTGTAGCTGTTGTGGCCAAGAAGTCAGCTCCAATTGTGAAGTTCACATCACACTTTAATTCTGATTTCCACCCTGTGAATGAGCAAATTTCGGTAGAGTTGCTTCCTCGGACACTGGCACTGGAGTAATACTTGCCTGGAAGCCTGAAGCAGTTTTTATTTCCATTTATTCCATGTTTAATGGGACTTAAGCAGACTAATCCTTTCCCCCCAAAGCGTGCACCTGCTTGACTGTAAATCTGACTTAAACTTGTTAGAACATACTAAAAAAAATCCAGGGGAAAAGGTTCTTGAAATCAGCACAGCAGTTTGCAGCAATAAATTATTTTTGTCTCTTATCCTCCTATAAACTCTTTTCCAATATATTTTTCTCAGGGAGTTGAGATAAGCACATTATGTGAGAACACAAAATGAGTAAGTCAGTGGAAGCAAATCTGTTAAAAGCAACATACACCAAAATTACTCACTTCAGATATCATGTTTTGGGTTTTGATTGTTACTAAATAAAAAGTATATAGGATTTTAACAGTGTTGACACTTGAATTCTTAATCCTGGTGTCAATCCAAGTGTTTGCCTTGTTGATCTTTATGCATTTTTATTGCTGAAACATTGTGACCATAAAATATTGGAGGTAAATACAGACTTCTTGTAATTTTATCCTTGCCAGAGCATCTGGTCTCTGGTATGGGGTATAAATGATGTAATGGCACACAGGTTTAGCAGGAGCTCCTTAAAGGCTTTGTTGGGCTCGAGAAAGAGATCAGGGGTTGCTGTTTTGGTTTCTTGTTTGGCCACTTGGGTTTTTGGGGTGGCTTTTTCAAAACCAGATTTGTGTGACAAGTTTATATTAATTGATTTTGTCTTCAAAGCTAGGTAAAATGAAGGTGTATCAAATAGCATCCTGTGGGGTTTTTTCTGGTTTAGCCTTTGGAGAGTTCCCATTCTGAACAGTTAAATTGCAGAGATTATAGCAGTGGTGCTTGATCTGCTTGAAAAGGATGTGTGTGTTTATATATCTATGTATATATATATAGAAAGATGTATTCTTCAGCTTCTCCAGGTATTGCACACTGTTACATGAATTTCCAAGCCATAGGAAGTGCAGCCAGAGATCTGCACACTCTGCCAGGGAGTATGACAAGCTCACAGATAACAGGATCTCCAGACCTCACAGAGAAGATTCATCCTCTCTCTTAACATACTTCTGAATTTATAATCAGCAAAAAAAAACCTGATAGGTTTTGTTAGATTTCTAAGAGTTCAGTTTTTGTGCCTTTGTATGTATATAGGCTTTGTGCTCTTGAAGATGGGGTCTTTGTTTGTCTAACCCAGAAAATATTCTCATTTCTCTCGTTTAATTATATTAACAATAATAATAATAATAATAAAAGTTATAATTGAGCAAACACAAAAGACTTCTTGGAAAACTATTCAATTGCCTTGTGACAGTGCATTTAATTACCATTAAATTATCTCTTATGTCTCTTCCACTTAATATTTGCTCAGGCTTTTTTCCTTGGGAGGTTGTGCTGAACCTCCTGTGAAATTCTTATCTAATCTCTGCACAGGCATTAGTTCATGCATTGATCTGATGCCATCTCAAAGAGAATAGTCAAGCAAAATTAAAGGTGATAAGAGAAGTTCTCATTGGTATTCTGGGAGTAGAAATGGAATCTGCTTTTTTTTTCCTTGCTGAAATTGAAAGAATGTATGCAGGCAGGTTTATGAAAAAGGAAAAACCAAGCACCTTTGGCTGTCCATAGTAGGACTGTTAAATCCAGACCACTGGATTCTTGCCACAGTTTTCCTGAAGCTTCTAATCTCTTTTTATAACTCAAAAAATTTAAACACTAAAATAAGTAGGTGTATATAAAGTAAAAGACTTCTTTTTCCCCTTCCATTTTGTTGGAATGGGGGATAGTCTTTTACATTTTCTTCGTCACTATCTGATGTCTGTAGTTGCAGAGTCAAACTGAGAACATGACTGGAATTTGTGAAAGCTCACAAGCCGCAGGGCAAGAGGAGATAAACCCCAAACTTTAAATATTTGGGTAATGTTGCTTATTTATTTATGGAATAGGAGGCTAGCAGCATTTTGAAATCATGTTTGCATGAAAGTGGAGATGCTCTTAAGCTGTTTAGTTTAACAAATCGAGCACTGGGATCCGCAAGGCAAAGAGCTGTGAAGATAAATGAATCCACATTTGATCATAATACACTGGGCCTGAAATTAGCATCCTTCCTGCAAGTTGAAGTTGCCACTTCCAAGTTCCTTCATATTTAGGACTGAAAATCTACTTTGCTACTGCCAATTTCTTCTTGGTGTCTGAATACCTCAAGTAGTAGATGGACAACGGCTTTGAAATTTCCTGGTGATGCAAAATTGTTGAAATGATTAAAAAACCTGAATCTGTAGTGTAAACAAAACAAAGCAAGAAGTTTAATGAAATACAAGTGATCAGCCAGTGGGTATTGGATTTGGGTGGATGTAAGGCAGGTTAGCCAAGGGATTTTGTGAACAGGCTTACTTCTTAGCTGAAGTAATTTAGGTTGTACATGAAGGTGAATTCTCAGAAAAAGGACATGAGAATTTCTGGAATTTGGGTATCCATGTATGATCTGACCTTATGTTCAGCACTTTTTTTCATTTTGAGGTATCCCCATGTAGACCTGAGGGTGAGGAGGGCTGTGCTGTTCTCACCACCCACATGTGTTTGCAGAGGTCATTTATGGCAGTTTGTGGAGCCTGAAATTCCATTCCTGATTTACCTGCCCTGAGTTCTGTCTGACAGTTTTAGTGCAGGACCATTTCAAAGTCCTTTCTCTTGAATAGAGATCCTGGTGTAATTTATTACATTTCGCTCTTTATAGGATCATAGAACCATTTAAGTTGTAAAAGACTTGGAATATCAACCACTAGCCCAGCACTGCCACATCCACAACTGAACCACCTCCCCAAGGGTTGCATCCATACTTTGAATGGTTCCAGGCATGGTGATTCCACCACTTTCCTGCACAGTCTGTTTCCAATCCCTGACCACCCTTTCAATGGAGAAATCATCCTAATATCCAATCTAAATCCAATTATTTAAAATTGTCAGCATAATGAAGAGGAGAATTATTAATTCATACTGCGTGTACTATTACTATGGGAATACAGAATTATTATTTCCATATGTGTGTACAAATAGCACGCTACATGATGCTGAAGGCAAATTATTCTCCTGTCTCATTAGTATTTGTAGGAGTTGAATTGAGAAGAGTTAAAAGCTCATTATTTTGTCATATTGAGTGCCTGTATGAATTCAAATGCAAGAGGCTTTTTTCTCATGTTTCAGCTATTGTAATAATTCATTTTCTCACTCTTGCACAGTTTGTCATATTTCTTCTTTCACGTCTTTCAATAACAAATTAAAAGTTTTCATGCAATTCAGATCCAGGAAGTTTTTAGGGATTTGTTTGTAGTTGGGAGCAGGAGCCAGGTGCCACACTGGTGCTGAGGGAATGCTGTGGTGGATGCTCATGTGTTCCAAGGAGAATGCTGAGCGGAGAACACCTCCAGCTGTTGGATCCACTGCTGTACTTCCTTATCTCCTAAATTATGCATTTCATAGCAGTAGTAGTTTGAAATAGTTGTTCTTACAACTTGTCATCACTCAACAAGCCCACTTGGTGAAGTGTGTTGCTTTCATAGTGCATCATCCCCTCTTTGATCTGCAAGTCAGTCACATGGAGTTTTCTGGTATTTTGGGACTTGCTGCAACTTTAGGATCTCAACAGCAACTTGATGTTTTCATAAGAGGATAACAGGAGCTGTTAAGGAAAAGCTCTCGGGATTTGTTACTGGTGCAAGATTGGCAGAGTGAAGTTCTTGGGCACTGATTTTGTTCTCTCTTACTGCCTGAGTTTTTTGGTTTTTTTAGTTACTGTATAAATTGTTTACTCCAGTGTGGTGAAAGTATTACCTAAAAAATAGGATTCTGCCCATACCCATGTTGGTAAATAAAACAAGTCCAGGACATGTGATGAAGATTTGAAGTGTTTCCTACTGTAGATGGTCACCACCCAGTTTCATTCTTGGTTCTTCTTGCTAGTTCAGCATTATTTTATGCCAGTGTACAGTACAATTTTCCCATTCTTCTCAGTTTACTTCTGTTTTTATTTTCATTGTAATTCCCAGGCATTTATCAGTTTTATTTGCATGATTAGATCTGCCTAGACAATTAAATCCTGTTGACCAGGATGGTTCAAGAACACAGCCTGCCTTCTCCTAGTTGGAGTGCAGGTGTGACCATCTGCTCAGTCCTCTGTGAATTTTGATTGTATTTAATAAAACATAGCCAATATTGACATAGATAAGGATTTTTTCAATCAAGTTCGTTGTGGTGGAAATGTGTTTTTTACCAAAGTGCAGCTCATTTGTGGAGAATATGAACACAAATTCTTTTTTCTCTTCCTGGACTGTGAATTGTCATTCCAGAAAATTGAGATGTGTTCATTTGAAAGTTGTTTGGGGGCATATTTTAGTCTGTGTTGGCACTGAACTGATCTCTCTGTGATGCCTACCTGCTTCTCTTGCTATAGGTGAAAAATGACTATATGTTAGAAATAGCAGATCAAGTGGACCAGGAAATTGCTTTGAAACTGGGTTGCCTTGAAATCCGGTAAGCTGATAATTTAATTTATTATTCAACATCTTTCTGACAGAATAGATACATTAATTTTGAAACTGCTTAAAGTTCATCAATTTCTGACCAGTAGAGTTGAATAAAACATCATAAGACTTTTTGCTACGAAGCAGTTTGAAGAAAAACTGAATAGACTTTATTGTAACTCATTTCTAGTTATTTTTAAATTAACATTATTTTAAAATTTTAATTAATTACATCTTGATACTGCCTTTTGGGTGAATTCTTCATCTGAATAATTCAAAGGCCTGTAGAGTACATTGAAGTATGCTTAAAAAAATGCATCTGTGGTGTTATTTAGTAAATAGTCTTGTGATTCTGCATATATAAATCCTACAGCTAAAAATGTAATTATAGATAAATGCTGCTACCTTTCCTCCCTGTATTTACTCAATTTTTAATGTGCTGTTTTGAAATTATTAAATCTTAAGGATCCTTTTGGGTGTTTTTGGTGTTCTTGTCAACTGTATAGACAGCTGGAAAATAAAGATAAATATATCAGATTAAGAAATCCTTGAGAGAGTTCCCAGCTTTGAAATGCATGTGTTGGGTTTTGCTAATTTATGGAGAATTTCCAGCCTGAAACATTTGCTTTAGTTATGCTGATGTCTCACACAGGGAGATTAGGGAGGAAGTAAAATTGATAAGAAATTAATGACAAATGTAAACTTGTTAGGAGAGAATAAAAGTGTCTTTTGAACAGTACTTTCCATATTAAAACGAAGTTTAGGCTTATGAAATTTCCCAGGTATCACAGGAGAACCTGATGCCTTTGTTACAAGTTTTGCTGGTAGCCACAGAGAAAACAAAAATTCTTTGTCTAACTGCAAACTCCTTATGCACTTGCAAAATCGTTGTGCCTTATTTCAAAACACGTGTTGAATATAATAATCCTTGCTTATGTTGTCAGCCAGGTCCTGCCTTCCCTGGTTCTCAAGCTGTGGCTCTTCAGAGCATTTTGATAAGATATTTCTCATAAATAAACTACTGAAGCTCTTCTAGTGAGCATTGCTGGTCCATTTTCTCTGTGAAAACGACGATCTCAGCCTCTCCTAAACAAAGCTTTCCTATTTATTAATTTACTTGTTTATGTGAATGTGTCTGGATTGAAGCACTTCTCATCATTCCCTGCTTCCCCTGGTTCTCCCTGTTCCATGCACAGAGGGCTCTCACAAGGGAGTGCAGTGTGAGGTAGAAAGGAGCTGCTGAAGGCCAAGTTAAGTAATTTCTTTTGGTAGCAGCAGTGGTTTAAAGCGTTTCTAAAAATGCAGTTAATTTGTAAAATAAAAATCTGATCTGTTGAGGTAGAATAATGTACTTAATACTTACCTTTGAATTCATTCTGCCAATGTTTTCTGATGCTGAGTGGAAGTTTTGATTATGTTGATGTTGTAGTTTTAGGCTGAATTATCCAATAATTGTTGCTTTCAAATATTTTTCCTGACTTCAGGAGATCCTACGGAGAGATGAGAGGCAATGCATTAGAAAAGAAGTCCAACTATGAAGTGTTAGAGTAAGTATTGTTCTAGCTTGAGGTTTGAACTGTCCCTTCTCTGTGTCAGGAACAGTAAATTCAATTCAATGACACAACGTTTCTCCTGTAATTTTTCTATTCCACCAAGGTTGTTAAGATACTTTAATGTAAGAAAAGGATGATGAAACTCATTGAGATGTAGGAGTAGGAAAAGTTCTTTAACTCTGGTCCAGAGAAACGGGTTTGGAGTAGTTTAAACTTGATCAGGAGGCTTACTGTAGTTTTCAGCAATTTTCTTAATGTTTATGGGGTTTGCCAGCTCTGGTTTTGAGGTGATTTTACTCTTAAGTGTTTTCTGTGCCCAATTGCATTCTTCAGTTGTGACTCATTTGTGGTAAAGTTTGAGTTACTTGAAAATGTTTGTGGTATTGTTGTTTCTGTTTGCTCAGTGTGGGCATTTTCTGAGTTGTGACCTTGCAATTAGCAAGGTTATTGTTTGTGTATCACAGATTTTAAGAAGACCAAGGAGCATCCTTGTACTGAAATATTTTGTTTACTTATTCATGTTGTACAGGAGAAGGCGTCAGTTCAAACAAGCTAAAGTCCATCAGCTTTTTAGCAAAAACCTGAAAACTGGTTTTATTTGTATTTATATAGTGGATATAGTTTCAGGCATACATGCACCAATGATATTTTCATCTCTACTAACTTCCCTTTTGAAAAGATCCTGTACAGTTTAACACAAAATTGGGATAAAAGATTGTTGCAGCAGTGAAGTCCTGACTTTTTAATCTTATTTTTAATGACAAATGGGTGCTAACTTTTAGACATCTGAAATAAGAGCATTTGGAGGAGGAAGGTAAGATTTTATACTACAATGAATAAGTTTACAAGGATTTTTGAGGGATCTGTGATTTTACTAGGTAAAGATAACTTTAATGGATAGCCTGCTTATTTGGTATTTCTGTAGTGCTCCTATATTTATCCAGATTTTTTTAAACTTAAGTTTTGTTTGAATTAGGGACTTTTTAAAATGTATTTTTTAAGGACTTCAGGGTTTTTTTCTGTAGAAACATTAGTAGAAATATCCTGGTTGAGCAAACACATCACAAAATGAGAAAAAACTAATAAAAATAAAGGGGTTGAGCAGATAGACGAGACTAAAAGGGGATATAAAAAAAGATTTGAAAGTAAGTGAGTTGTAGTTGGTGTAGTTTACATACATATGTTCCAGTAAGAACTTGAGTAAAGTATTTTTAAGTCAGTTTTTTTGGCAAGTCAGAAGCTACAAGCATTAATAATTAGGTTAATGACTTTGGAAACAACGAGACAATGGAAAGCAGGGTCATAACAGGTCACACAAAGTATAAATTAATAATTGTAACAGGTGAGAGTTGCAGGAGGACTCTGTGTAGTGCTGCTTCCAGTTTAACAGTGATTTCTTCCCTTCAGTCTGTGTTTTCCAAACAGTGACTGCTTTGGTAGGAGGTAATGAATTGCTGCTGTGAAAGGCAAAGTGAAGCAAAACCCTGATATGCAAAATGCAACAGCTTAATGCCATGTAGAATTGAACGTGGAGAATTGTGTGTTTCAAAAGTTTGTTCTTTTTTGAGAACCAAGATGTGATTTGTATGGGATTTAGCTGGGAGAGATGAAGGAGAAAACCACCTTAAACTGACTGTAATATAGATAATTACAAGCTGGAAAGGGTCTGCAAAAAGTGCCAGTGATCCCCAAAATGCATTAATTTGATCTTACCACCTTAATAACCCATAAATGTTTAACTGCACAAGTAATATTTATTGCTCAAGTGAGGCTTTTGGGTATTTTTTGTGGGGGGATTGCTGGTTTTAGTACATCATGAGGCACTTAACCAGCTGAGAGCAATTTTTAAATGGCCCTTTTTTGCATTGGGTGTGATTGCCCCTTGCCTGCCTTTGTCAGATGTCTATTTGATGTATATTTGTCTTTGATCAGATTGTCATATGAGAAGAGATCTGGATGGGAAATGGTAGATGGGATCAAATTGTTAAGTAGCCTTTAATAGTTGGGCCTTCATGGAGTGAAAGAGGAATTTTTTCATAATAAATGTGAAGCCTGTTAGCAAGAACAGGGATAATTACAAGTACAGAAATGGGAGCTGTAGGAAGGAACAGGTGCAGCCACTATTTCGTAAAAGGCATGTTAAAGTCTATTATGTTAATCTAACGCTACTTTTTTTGTTGTAACTTGAATTGAGGTGAAAAATACATGATATATGCTGCCTAAAGCTGCTTATCATTGTAAGACAAGCAGTATCACCTATCTGTAGTTGGTGTTTCATTAATCCAATTGAACTTTGTACATTAAAAAACCTGATTTTAAATTTAAGCCCACAAGTAGTCTGGAGCAGATGAGGTTAAGTACAAAGCTGCAGTAGAACTGTATGAACCAGGCTCTCAGTGCTGGTTATCTCTTGTTGGCAATCAGAAACCAGATGTCTGAATCCTTCATCCAGAGCCCTGAGCTGGTGTCTCCCTTGATGGCTGTTCCACCCCCACACATCACAGCTGGGAAGGAGTTTGTAGGGATGTGTGTGTAAAACTGTTCGTATGTTCCAATTTCCAGTACTTATTCTCTTATTTATAGATATTCATAAGTTGTTGCTGGCCAGGGCATTAAGTCTGTGTGGTTCTTTTGTTAAATTCTCCTCCAGTAAATAAATTTGCCGTCTCAGCTAAACACAGGAAATGCTTTATTAACAAGTTTTGTTAAGACCAAGTTGTGGTCTGTTGTGCTCTGCCTAAGAATTTCTTCTCAGTTTGTTGCACCCAGATCTGTACAAAAGGCTGCTCCACAGCTTGTCCTAGTAATGAATCAAATGAGGCTGTGGCAGCCGTGACTGTTAAGATGAGGGATACCAGGGTGATGGAAGGTGCTTCATTTCAGAAGCACCAACTCTCTCTGAAATGCTTAATGTTAAACTAATATATCCCTGTCAAAATGTCTTTGCATATTATTTAGATGTTAATAGTGTGTTAGATTCATTTAACCGTGTGGGATGATAAACCGAGTATCATTTGAATTTGAGAAGAAATGCATGGAAGGAATTAACATTTATGAAGTTTTATAATCCTGCAGCTTACTGTCATTGCACAGATGCCAGTGCTGCACATGAACATTCTGCTCCTCCTGGTTGAGGATGTTTTTAGTTTGAAATTGTATACTACTCATCTTCAGAGAGCTTTAAAAATACCCTGGTCTATTCTTCTGAGTGAGCTTTTTTTATTCACTTTACTGTTGGCTTTGTTCTTGTGCTGTTAGGTAGCAGTAAATAAATCCTGAATATCTCTGCTTGCTAACGGCTTTTCCTTGCTTTGCCAAGTGTAAGAATTCCAGATGTATTTCTGTGTGTGTTCAAAGCATGCAGTCATGGAAAGCTCGCTTTCATACTTGTTCCAGAAGTAGATAAGAACATTTCAAAGACATGGTAATGTCCTAAATTTAAAGGAAAAAAATCAATAACACCTTTGAGCTATAAATCCTTTTCCTATTTATACTTTTCTGTTAGTTTTTCCTTTTTTACATGTGAGTTTTTTGTACTTGGTTGTACAGTGGTGTCTTCTGCACTAATATCATTGGCAACATCTTGAGCACCTTTTTGTGAAGCTGATGTTCAGTTGTAGTGACACAAGCACATCAGACATAAGCTACATGCAGCACAATAGAAATATTTACTGGCTCTAAATTGCAACCCAATTTATCATTGTGAACATGAGCTTGATAAATTCAGTTTGCAAAATCTGAGCTCTTAGTCACCTGATTGACAGTTGCAAAAAGTGAGATTGCTTGCAAGAAAAAGTTGGTAATTTTAATTTGCTCAGTATGAGGAAAAATAATAGTAGAAATTTAAACAACCCCTTATATAGTGCCTCAAAGGGAAAAACAGTAGTGGAATTGCGCTCAGCATGCTTAGTGAGGTGATATCATGAGTATTCCTTTATAGATTCCTGGATTCCTTAGGCCAAGCTGGGGCTCTGAGCAATCTGGTCTAGTGGAGCGTGTCCCTGCCCATGGCAACTGGGTGGGTCATTAAGGTTCCTTCAAACCCAAACCATTATGTAATTCTTTATTATATCTTCTGCTCCATTCTAATAGAGCTTTATCAGCGTTTTCCACTTTCATGTTGTTCCTTTCTCACCTAACTACATGCTCGAAGAATATTTTTTCTATATTCTTGAAATTATTGAGACATGTACAAATAACAGTTTTTATTCAAAAAACTCATCTTTACCCAAGCCACCATTTCAAGTAACAGATTTTCCACACAGGCACCTGGTTCAATGCAATATCCTTTGAGATTTAAACTGGAAGATGCTGTTGTGCCACATTTGATGTGGAATGGCTCTAGTTAGAATTTTAATGGTAGTCTGTTTGTTACTCTGAGATTTTCAATGATAGGAAAATGGTTTAGTAATTGTATATGCTAGTTAAAGAACAAAACAAAAATTAGACCCAAAGCACCACCCTGAAAAGAGAAAGATGATACTGCCCAATGTTTTTGATATTAATGATGTGTTTATTTTTTCTTTCAGGAAAGATGTTGGTTTGAGACGGTTTTTCCCGAAGAGTTTACTAGATTCTGTGAAGGTAATTACAGTCCCAGTCAATCCTATAGTGCTGTAAAGAAATAAGTGTCAGAAATCTGAAAATTGCATTATAGTTTTCACTGTACAGTCCTAAGGGAATTGCTGTGCAGTTTTGCTTTGTGAATAAACATCCAAGCTGTCTGTCGGATTGGTGGGATCTAAATCCCAGTCATGCAGCTGGCAAGACAAGGATAAAGTGATTCACATGGCCTTGCTGAGCTGCTGTGAGAGGGGCACAGCTCTGCCTCTCAAACCTTGGGGGTAAAAGTGTAAAACAAGTCCTTGGAGCCTCTTGTATCATATAACTTTTTTTTTTCCTTCCCTAAAAGAAAAATGAGACTTCTGGAGAAAGAGGAAGGGAACATGTAAGAAAACAGAATATTTTACTCGGAACTTGATAAACTTGATGCCTTCCTTGCTCAAGACTGTATCCAACTTATTCAAGGAAGATTTCCAGTAATTTCTGCTTATGTTAATCCTAGCTAAGACTATAAACGTTACTTGAATCTCGCTCCCATTGAAGCCCATATGTTCTCAGAGTAAAAAATGCAAATTTTTCTCAACATGTGTTGAAAAGGGGGATTAAGAATGGTCACCAAGTATTTTACATTTATAGCCACCTCAATATGAATGTCCTGGTAAAATGTCTTAAAATTCATAGATGAAAGTATAAATCATAAATTGCTATTTTGGAGCTGGTTTTGGTAAGCAGTGGAGCTTTATAGAAAGAATAAAATTCAAGTTGAGGTTTGGAAAGAATCTGCATTGTGATTTAAATGGGTAAACACAAAAGGTCTGTCTTGACAAGGTTTTGTTTCAAAAGACTTTTGAAAATCAGAAGCTAATGAAGTCAAGTGGATTTAAGTAATCCCCTCTGCATTTTAATTTAGGCAATTATCTGAAACTGTATTTTCTGCTAACGGGAAAAATTGTGGTGAAAGGCTCCAGACATAAAAGTATGAATAACTGTCTCAAAAATAATATTATGGAGCCAGAAAACTGACTGACCAAGAAAAGTGCATTTTGGAAATCCTGAAGTGGGGAGAATAGCAGAAAGAAGTAGCAAGAGTTGCCAGAAGGTGAAGCTGAGTGGAACCTTGTAAAGACATGAAAAAAAATGTTGGACATATGAAGAAGAAAAACAAGGGAAGGAGAAGTGTGTCTGCTTTTCAATGAAAATAAAAACTCTATTCAGAATAGTACAGGATCTATCCAAATCCTTGAATTGCTCTTCCACTTTGTGAAAACCAGGGAATTTGAACTGGCAGGCAAAGGAGAGTTCCCAATAGCTGTGAAGTATAAAAATAATTATTTCTCTCAATTCTCTCTGCTTTGAACAAACACAGAGGGGGAACAGTGGTTCTTAGAAATGCTTTTAAGAGCAAGTTTTCAGTGCATTTCTAGTGAAGTTGCTCTTTGCAGATATTTCTGATAGATGCCTCTGTTATGGAAGAGGTGTGGTTTTGGGGGCTGTTCAGCCTGGAGAAGAGAAGGCTCTGGGGAGAGCTGAGAGCTCCTTCCAGTGCCTAAAGGGTCTGAAAGAGAGGTGGGGAGGGACTTTAGACAGGGGATGAAGTGACTGGACACAGTGACAGGGAGTGGCTTCACACTGACAGAGGGTGGGGCTGGATGGGATATTGGGAAGAAATTCTTCCCACTGGGGGTGATGAGGCCCTGGCACAGGTTGCCCAGAGAAGCTGTGACTGCCCCATCCCAGGAATGTTCAATGCCAGGTTGGTTGGGGCTTGGGCCAAGTAGAAAGTGTCCCTGCCCGTGGCAGAGAGGTGGAACAAGATGGGTTTAAAAGTCCCTTCCCACCCAAACCATCCTGTGACTCTAATAGAGTTTCTATCTTTACACCTTGCTCATAATCTTAAAATTTAAAGTGACCAATTCTTCTTGGTGGACTGAAAATGGCCAGATAACATATGCCAGTATTCCTGGCACTAAATATGATGCTGGAATTGGTCAGGAAAACAAACCACGGGCAGAATAAAGTATCTTTAATCAACTGAGTGGCTGAAGTACTTGGGACACCTTGAGCTGGCAAATGCTTTTTTATTCTGTTGTGTCTTGCTCTTGGTATTTGCCAGTGATAAGCTAAGGCTGAGGTTTGCAGTTGCCTTGAAATTTGTTTTCTCTGTAAAAATAAAGATAATAGGGAGGTCCAGTGTGGAGTATCTAAGTCCTAACAAAGCCTGAGGCAGCTCTGGGTGCAGGAGGGAAGTCTCCTGACTGCCAAAGGCTTCCTTACCTGGCCAGCTCTGCAGCCTCCTTAATGATCCAGCTGATAGTTGGTTCTGCTAAATTGACAAAATAATTAGAACTTAAACCAAAGTCATGGATTTCTTTGTTAATTTGGCAATATAGTACATGCTGAGAGGGCTTTTTTCCCAACCTATATATGCATCATTGCAAACTTGATCATTCTGTGAATATGCAACACCCTTGGATTACTGCTGCTGGAGTAACTCCTCCTAAACCCTGCACATAAACATTTCTGGCTGTTTTGACTTCTGAATGTTCTGTCAGGGCTTTCTAAAAATGAGTGTCTAATCTGGCTGGAAGTGCTAACGACAAAAGGAAGTTGGTATTTGTGTAGTGCCTAGGGTGTTTGTTAACAGGCAGTGTGGGAGAATAAAAGAGTTTTACTGCTGTTAAAATGGGATATTCAGATATGTGTGCATGGAGGAACAGTGGTAATTCCTGTCTTAACCTTGACATATTGGGAAGATAAGCGTGGTTTTGCTTTCTGTTGTTGTTGTTAGTTGGAAGATGTATTACAAATGGGTTTTTCAAGACCATTCAGTCACTTTAGAAAGATGTTTTTATTCACAATTCTGGATAGCTTGTTTAGATTGGGGGCATCTTAGAGATACTGCTTCTCAGGCCCTGTTTTTATTTTCATATGAGTGGCTGCCTTTCAGGGATTATACATTATGAACAGGCAGATAATTCCTTTTTTTAAGTATTAATTTAACTATCCTTTGTGCTGCTCTAAGAGATTATTTGTAACCTGAAAACAGTTAATAAAGTGCTAGACAACATAGTTAATATAGTTTAATTTAAATGTTTGGTTTACTTTTTACACTCAGTCTACTATATAGATTTCTTCTTTTTATATTGAGGTTTTTTTTTTTGCTTATTATCAGACTGAAAGAATCCACTTTATTATGGATAGTCTAAGTTATTGTGTGCAGAGATTAAGATACAGCTACAAATGGCTTATTATTGTCAGGTAAGAGAGAGAAGGGTGATTTAGGTTTAAAAGCTTGTATAAAGGTATAAATTACTGGGTTTTTTTGTATTGGGACACAGTTCAGAAGTTGAGCAAAATTAGGAACTTAGAACAAATAAATATTCCTGGAAGGGTTAACATGTAGTCTTTTATTGTAACTTATTCAAAATGTTATTAGTTAGATATCCTCTCTGTAATATAGCAGAAATAATGTTGATCCTAAGCAGAAGTTAAAAGGCAGAATTGCTGCTTACAATTTGAAGCTTTTTTTATTCCTTGAGAATTGTCTGCATTTCATTGATAAAGACACTGTTAGTGCTACGCTACTAAGTGACCAAAACTCTTAAAAATGTCCCTCAGCTATTAGGTTTAAAATAATTATTCTCCAAATGTTTTAATACACAGGCCAAAACACTACGGAAATTAATCCAACAAACATTTCGACAATTTGCCAACCTCAATAGAGAAGAAAGTATTTTGAAGTTCTTTGAGATCCTCTCTCCAGTGTACAGATTTGACAAGGAATGCTTCAAATGTGCTCTCGGTGTAAGTAGAGGAATGTGACAGTCACCAGAATACATTCTGGAGTTTTAAGTCCAATTGCTTTTGCTTGGTTCTGTAATAACATTTTGCTTATCTCCTGTTTTATGTAGAGACAATTGGATTTCATTAGCAACAAATTTT
The DNA here is from genome assembly GCA_910950805.1 of Acrocephalus scirpaceus scirpaceus. Taxonomy (NCBI): domain Eukaryota; kingdom Metazoa; phylum Chordata; class Aves; order Passeriformes; family Sylviidae; genus Acrocephalus; species Acrocephalus scirpaceus. The sequence goes on from OU383773.1 coordinate 3,915,784, forward strand.
GTTTATAGATTTTATTTAGAACTTTCTCTAATGACTGTTTTTAAAAAATCATCATTCATTGGTTGGGTGAGAATTGTATGTAAAGTAAAATATTTTTATAGGTGCTTTGTTTGTGAAAGTCAAGCACTTTTTCAACTGTGGGTTTGGTTTCCACAAAGAAATGAAACTTCTCAACTTCTGTTAGTAAATTTTCATCTAATACCTGTTAATCTCTACCTATTTTAAGCAAATTTTGAGGAAGTTCCAAGTCTGGAAGATTTGTGAAAATGGAGACTCCAGTAGAAATTAGAACTTGAATATCAATGTTCATTAGAAGAGGAAATAAAGGAAATCCATAGTTCTCATGTAGACCTAAGATAAAACACATGGAAATGCAGTTTGAGTAGCAGAGATCCCCAGGAAAGCAGTCATGAGGGGGTTTGTCACTTACAGAATTACTTAATTTTAATACAATTTTGTTTGAAGAGTTGAAACGCTTCCAGATATTAATTACTGAAACCTATAATTATCACATTGGATAATAGTGTTCCATAGCAAGGCCTTGTCTTACTACTGAAATTCTGCCCTTTCTCCTTTGACTCCCAAGTCAAGCTGGATTATTTCAGTGGAACTGGCAATTGGCCCAGAAGAAGGAATCAGTTACCTGACAGACAAGGGTGCAAATGTAAGTCTGCTTCTGTTTGTGGGGTTTTTTTTCTCAGTCACTGTGTTAACAACCATGACCTGTTGTGAACTGGATGTCATAGAAAGGGGAGTGACCGGTCTGATCTCTGGGTTAAACACAGCAGAGCTGGGAGCTCTCAGCATGTACAGCTCTTAGTCAGATATTAATTTGTCATTTGGGATCAAAGGAAATGCACTGGTGTTACAGAGACAGTGTTGGCTTTAGCACTGAATTTGTTGGCTTTTCTCCCCAGTGAAGTGCTCACTTGCAGAATTTGAAGCATTGGTGGGGACTCTTTACCAATGAAACGTGAATTATTCTGAGTTGTTCACTTTCTTAGGAATGTGTAAATGCAGAGCTTGTTTAACCAGTTGCTGAGCACATTTGTGCAGGCACTGCTTATTTACTTTCTTCATACCCTTCGCAGCCATTTCCTTACTCGATTCCAGCTGTGTTTCAGTATTTCCTGTTCACCCCCATGGTGCAAGGTAGCTCTGTGCAGACTGATCCTTCAGCAAAATGTTTGGGAACTTTACAATCACAACTTAAGCTGAGCCCATGTCCAGCTTTTTATTGAAATGAATTCAAAAGCAGTGAAAAGACAGGGAAATCAGGAATGCACAGCTAAGAACATACCTTTTCCAGCAGTCTGGAGGGGTGTTGGGAATGTGTCAGCACGGGTTCCATGTGTTTTACCTGTTGAGTTTTCTCTGTTGACATCCAAGAGGTTGTTCCCACTTCAGTGTGAGCCTGGCGCTACTCAACAGTGACCTCTGTGGGCACAGTGGAGCTGGATTCCTTTTCCAGACACTCTGGATATTTGTGTGTGTTGTGAGTGAGTGGTAATGAAACTCTAGAGAGAAACAGAGAACAGATTTCTGCACGTGGAGTTTGGGGATCAGCGTCCCTGTGCTTTTGCACCACCAGGGATAAAGGCAGGCTATTTTGCTGTAATTTTGATTTTTTTTTCCTCATTATTTTGTGTTGTCTTTTTGCAGCCAACCCATCTAGCAGACTTCAATCAAGTGCAAACCATTCAGTATTCAAACAGTGAAGACAAGGACAGAAAAGGGATGTTGCAACTCAAGATAGCAGGTGCACCTGAGGTATGTTATTGATATTGTATGTGGTGATAAACTTGCTACTTTCTTTTTCTTTGCGAGGGAGTGGGGTGTAGCATACTCTTAATGTGAATATTCTCTATATTAGACTTTCGTTCTGGATTTGGTTTTAAAATAGATTTAAAGTTCATTACATGTTTAACGTTTTGCATCTGGTGCTTGTAGACTTTGATAATTCATGGAAGAAGCTTACTATAAAAACAGTAGCTCTTAAATGCAATTTAATAGCAACCTGTGTATATGTACTGCATCCTAGAGAGGAAACAGAGCAATTCTACTTTTATATAAAGGGGAAATATAAAAGAAGGAAAATTTGTTCCCTCGTATTACATGGAAACAGTGCTGGAAGTGAAATCAAATATTTTCCTTGGTCCAGTGCACCAGAAAACAGTGGTAGAGCAGGACTGAGGGAGGGTGGCAGATCTGTGCAGAGGATGATGAATGTTGGTGGTATTGAAATTAATAGCTTGTCTGTATGCCTCTCATCTCTTTTTCCACTGTACGTACTTTATATTTTTAAATCTTTCTTGAAATTGGGAAGAGCTGTTTTTAGGTAAAGAATAAATTGCTGCAGAGGGTGGGGAAAAAAGATACCACCTGTGAGAGCTTCAAGGAGTAAGCAACTTCTTCAGAATTGTCTTAATTATAACCCTGAAAGTCATAGCAGTTGTATTCAGCAGTGGTTTACACTTAATAAGCCCAAATTAATACTACATTTAGGTGGAGGGTTTTACCAGCTGTGCTTTCTGAACCTCCTGGTTGAAATTTGCTTTTAACAAAAGTTAAAGCAAGAATCTCTGGTGGTTCCCTGCTCACCCCCATCCTTCTGTTTATGCTTTGCAGGCGTGTGTGAAGTTCTGATGCAATGACACAGCTGTTCCACTCAGTGTTTGCAACTACAATAATTCCTCTTTGTTGGTGCCTTGTTTTTTTTCCCTTCTGTAGCCTCTGACAGTGACAGCACCATCCTTAACCATTGCAGAGAACATGGCTGACCTGATCGACGGCTACTGCCGGCTGGTGAACGGGGCCACGCAGTCCTTCATCATCAGGCCTCAGAAAGGTAAGGACACCTCCATCCTCAGAGCTGCTCAGAGGTTATTTGGCATTTGAATACAAGACACAAGACAGCAGAAAAACCCTCACTTGGAGGCTCTTTTCTTTCAGGGAGGAGCCATGAGAAACAGTGATAGCAAATTGTCACTGCATCAAAAATTGCTTAGTGGCTGATAATTAATACTGATGTCAGTAATCTGTGCTTTACACTAATTCCAGACTTAACTAACAGAAGTGAATTGTAATTATTAAAAGCACTACTAAAAAGGGTGTGTTATAACACAGTATGCAAGTAGAAATTCAGTGGGGTTGGTTAGGATGCATTTGGATAAGGTTCTGACTGGTGGTGAATTTTTAGTTTCTGCCCTTCTCCTAGATAGTCAAATATCTGCATTTAAAAATAAAAACCTTAAGAAGTCTCGTGAGTTTCTCTCATAAAATAGAGCTACAGCAGAGATACGTGTTACAGCATCTATCAGTTGTTTTTTTGGCATCTCACAAGCTGCAAGCAGTGAGTGAGTGAGGTTGCAGGTACACTTCATTTTAGAGAGAATTTAATTAAATTTCATAAGATTTTTTTCTGGTTTCAGACAGCTTTAATTATTGAAAATCATGCAAGCAAAGCTACTTAAGAATGAAATTTTCTTCTTCCGTGTTTACCCATGGAAATTCATCCAACTTTTCTGCTTTCTAAAACAATAAACTATTTCCTTCTTCCTTGTTTGTAATACAGGAAAGTACACAAATTATCCCAGCTTCTCTCCAGTATGAAACTGAGTCTTTTAGCCATGTTCTTGCTTTTTTCTGCCACAGGTTTTCCCTGGGGTGATGTTGTTAACATAATTCAGGTCTTTTCCAGCTCGATTTATAACATCCTACTGTTAGTGGCTCAAAAAATCCCCAAACTTAAATTTAGTCATTCAGTAATAAAGAAATGTGATCTTAGGGTGTTAGATGTTTTAACAGCACATGGTAATTGTTCAAATTATTCTTAAATTTACTTTTTTTTTTTGTGATATCTGACCCTTAGTGTGTGTGAGTGACCTTCAGCTCCAACACAAGCAGCTTTGTTAGAACCTATGTGAGTTGTGCAGCCTTATCTCCACGCAAATGAAAATCTTCCCTCAACAAAAACTCAGCTCTCCAAGCCAACTTGGTGATGATGAACCATTGGCCCCAAAATCAGACACTGAAAGGATAGGCTAGCATCAGAGATAATAATAGTTTGTTGTTCTAAAAATAAACCAGGCATCACAATCCAAGATTTCCATGTCACTAGACTAGTGTGTGCCTGTGAGTGGAGGTCTTTTGTTCCTCTTCTTTTCTGAGAAATCATGATTTGGGGTTTGCTACAATCCTTATTATTCACTCCCAAAACTTTTCCTTCTAATGCCAGTGGATTGGCTGTTTTCCAGCCTGAACTGTTGTAGTCATAATTTATCTTTTTAAAACTTTTCCATGTCTACACATGACCTCTTCCTTGAATTAACGGATAGCTCTGTCTCTGCTTTTCCTTTTTCCACGTGGACTTTGTTCAGTTATTGGCACTTCCATACTGGTGGTGGTGCACATCAAAATTGACCTGCTCTATTTGTAATTTTTCTTTCTAATTCCTATCTTGTTCTGACCTGACTTTCTTAGCAGCAGCTGCTACATCTTCTGAGCTGACTTGAGCTTTCTGAGGGGCAATATCTCTGATTTTCCTATGCCCTGCACTGAGGTTTCTGGTAGGTGTGAATGCAGGATAAATCAGTGCTTGTAATGCAGGGTGTTTATTTGTGTGCCATTCTTATAACACAGAATTTTACGTGGAGCAAATGAGCAGCGATTGAACAGGAGCATCAGGTAGCACTTTGGGAACACTTCTCTTTATGCATACATGAAGAGAGCCCCTCTAGTTAAAATAAATTCTGAGTTTCTTTTGTCTGAAGTTTGTTTTTTTGAAGTTCATAGCAATACCCAACATATTCATGAAGCATTTCATAGGAGAGGTGTCTCCATCATGACCTGCATTTCCAGATCACTCCCACGGTGAGCTTTGATTGCATAAGACACATCAGAAACAAATCATGGAGCAACTCTTGATCCAACAGATGGGTTTTATCCCTCTTTTGAGCTATCCTGTCTTTGTTGTAAATTTACTTTTATTGCAAGTCTCTTCATAAATTGTCCTTCTCAATTACTAGCAGAGCCTGGTTTTGTGATATCTGTCGTGCTATCCATTCATGATCCAGTTCCTCTTAATTTGGGGAGAGCACTTGGTAGTGTTTTAAGATGTGGGTACTATTTGGCATTTTTCCATTCAGTTTGTTTTACTTTTCATAAATATTTTGATAGACAGGTCCCTTTAGACCAATGTGGAAACGTTGCACCTAGTATTTCTGTTTCCCTTATCACCTTACCTTTTACAGGCCAAGAGCACAAATGAAAAAAATCCTTAAAAGGTTGAACTGATTATCAGCTTGTAGGTTATGGGGTGTTTATCACTCTCTACAACTACTTGAAAGAAGGTTGTAGCCAGACGAGGGCTGCTCTTTTCCCAGGTAACAAGTAACAGGACATGAGCAAACAGCCCCAGGTTGCTCCAGAGGAGGTTTAAATGGGGTGTTGGGAAAATTTCTTCCCCAAAAGGGCGGTTAGGCATTTGAGGGAACTGCCCAGGAGGTGTTCAAAAATACCGAATCTAAATAGTTGAAGTTCTCCGTTTAAGTGCTTTTTGTTTTCACCCACATTTACCCTGGGCATCATTTTCATTTTAATGGAATGGTAACATGTGTTCCCATTCTTAGGATAGTATTGCCTCTTTAGTTTTGCCCCTCACTGATTTTGCTTTCACAGTAATTTCAGTCAGGTGAGGACGATTTACATTTCCCCTGGAACCCCCAGCCTGGCTGGGACCAGTGGAACTGCCTGGGTTCTGCTATGTCCAACATGGAGCTCTGCTCAGAGTGGAAACGCCTGGACAATCCAGTGGAAACCCCAGTACAGCCATGCATATCCCATTTCTTTAAAAGAATATAGAATTAGGCAAAAATGTTGTGGGTTTCAACTTGTGAAAAACAACATATGCCTTAACTGGGATGCTGTTAGTAAGAAATTTTGACTTCAGACCTGCAGGGGTACTAATGAATATTTGGTATTTTATTTGGGATATAAACTGTAAAAGGATGAGCACCAGCTTGGGCACCAGTGCCTGAAGTGAGCAGTTTGTATCCAGAGAACATGTAGGCGTCTGCAAGATCAGGAGTTCCATGCAGATTATTTTTTTTCTTTAATTATATCCAGTGATAGAGGAGGCACAGAATTGCAGAAGAATCACAGCATAGTTCAGGTTTGCTGATACCTTTAAAAATCATCTGATTCCAACCCCCTAGTACTACAACTCCTGTGCACCTCTGGTACTACTTAATAATGTATGAGATTTTTTTGATGTCTGGAGATGTTTTGGGGGTTTTTTTAAACATCTACTTGCTTTTCCAGCTTCCCCTGTCCATTTACAGCCCTGTGCTTGAGACATGTCTCCAGCACACAAGTGAGGTGTGTTGTTCCTGTAGCCAGTCCCTGCAGGCAGCAGGCTGCAGTCTCCAGGCAGTTCTGGATGCTTCTTCCCTCTTCCCAGGGCTGAGCTGCCTTGTCCACATCTCCCAGCCCCATCAGCCCAGAGGACAAGGGTCCAGATCTCTTGCTCTGATGCAAATGAGCACAAAGCCAGTTATGTCCTTTGGAATTCAGCAGGGGACAGTGAAAAGGGGGTACGATCACATGAAACAGTTTTGGGTGTAGTGGACCCATGTGTGCTGCTTGATTTCCCAGTGGATCTGGAAGCAAATACTCATTTAACTTGGGTCAGAGTCTCTGCTTTTCTGTCTATACCCATCTTTTCCTCACATTTTTCCAGACTGCTTCTGGAAAAGCAGTCACCTTCTCACCTTTCCTTCGCTTTCCCTTCAATTCCTTCACCTTTCCTTCACTTCTTTTCTTCTTTGAACACACTGACTACATCATACTACTACTCAACTTACTCTGTAAGATTGCTTCTATTCACATTCTCCCTATCTCGCAAATCTGAGAAAGGATTGCTGTTACAGTGGAATCAACAATTTTGTTTTGTTATGAGCTATTATGTTTTATTATGACCCTTGCTTTGCACTGATAGGAAGCTGTTCAAAAAGTGGAATGAAGGCTTGCAGGAACAGAATGAGATTCTCTCCTTTAATGAAATTTAATACCACAGTGGAAAGTCAAATTCTCTCTTTATCTCCTTCAGATCCTCTTTGATAGGTAGTAGTTGACTTCAGCACACACTAGCAGTTGCCACCTGTGGTATTTCTCACTTTCTTAGGAGGTTGGAGGAGGGAAAAAAAGTCAGATCTCATCTGAGCTCAGTACTTTGAACATATGAAGCATTGTGGCCCTGCAAGTGTTATGAAATCATTCCTATCAAATCTAATGAAATCATTCACTGATCTTTCTGAAGTCCCCAAATATGATACTCTACAAAAAAAAAGCCCTAGGGGAAATTAAAATTCCATCTTTAGAATACAGTCTGAATAGTGTGCAGTTAACATGCAATGGAGCTACATATTAAAGAGCAAGGAGAATTATTTTGAATAGCTGCTTATTAATTGTGCATCCATTACCTTGATTTAAAAATACAGAATGAAAAGGTTAACTGTGCAATTTAGACTGCAGAGGCAGACTCTATGTTCCACCAGTAACATGTGTGATTAATCAGCACCATCTAAGCCTTAAATTCATTGCCAAGTGTAAGAGCAGCATTGGAACAACCACAGCAGTAGCAGCATAAATTAGTTAAAACCAGAACCCAAGATGATTTCACAACTAATGCTGACAGCTGTAGGTGTCATGTAAAAATTAAGGTTCTTTTGAGTGTTCTTTATAGCCCTGGGGAGGCCTGCATAGCAGTGGGCAGGACTCTGGTGCCTGTTCCTTCAAGCTTGGTGTCTTCTGCCCAGTTTCATCCAGGTTGAACCTCTCGTGCCCATTACATTCTCTTTTTTGGGTACCTGTCCCCCAGTCTTTACTGCCAGGCTGCACCTCCACACCATTGGTCTCAAATTCGTTACTCCACACTATCTCTGAGGATCCTTGCCTTTTGTTTCCTTCTCAAAAGGTATCATTTACCATAACATATCACAGTACCTCTATCTCCCACCTGCTTATTTAATGTTACTGTCCTTGCTCTGCCCCCCAGTTCCAGGTGCTTGCTCTTGTCATGCTGCTGAGCTGCTCCAGGGTTTCAAAATTGCAGCTTCTGGTTTCCCTTCTTTTCTACAACTTCCTTTTCAACACCCTCCATCAGACAGATCAAAACAGACTGATGTTGCTGAGCCAAATGATGCTTTTCCACCTGTAGGTAGCAGAAAAAATAACCCCAAATAGTGTACTTTGCCATGTTGGGTGTGGCTTTTGGGTACCAGGCATTTCTCTGTTCAGTCCCTTAATGCACAAAGGTGAGACTGTTGTTTACACCTATACTTCCTGGAAATTTTAACATGGGAGAAAAACAAATGAGAATTTACATGATTTTGTTGAACAGTGTACATCATCATTTTCTGCAAGGGTGGCCATTCTCTCAGGTCACTTTATCAGAGCTTCACTGATTTGGAGAGTGAAATACTAGCCACCTTCTCTCCTTCCCTGTATACTCCAATCTTCTGAAAAAGATGTTTTACTAAAGGATTAGTAACTTCCCCACAGGAATACCAAGGATTTCATCGAATCCAATAGGAAAAAAACCCCTTGAAAATATACATCCACGCTCTTACACACATTACCATTTTCAAAGAAAGACTGACAAAGATTTGAATATAGTGTAGAAAAAGCTGACTTACTCTCTGGCACAAAACATTATTATTGTATAGTCTCCAGCCAGTGTGAAATCAATATGATAATATGTGCATTAATGATTTATTTCAGTTGTCTTACTTGGAAATCCAAGTTGGATTCAATTGTTTTATTTATATGTTAGCACTTAGGACATCTTGGAGATAAAAGAAAAGCATTTCTTACCAGAGAGATGAGATAGTGTCACACCTTCTGCAAGTGATTTATTGGAGTTATTTGTTTAGAATAAAAAAGGGCTTTTATATTCTGTGTATGTTGTTTCCTCAGATGAGTTTGCCTAGAGGTCTGTATGAATGGGTAGAAAGAGTTGTTGATATGCTGCTCTTTATATATGTATAGAACATTCTTTTCAGTCACCTCAGTTTCTCTGAGAGATTGTGATGATTATTGTTTCAGGCACGTATATATTTCACTTTGAGAGAGGTTATTTGAAAACTTGCAAAAGCTTTAATCCTGTTTTCTTCTTGTTTACACAGAAGGTGAAAGAGCTTTACCATCAATACCAAAGTAAGTTTTGTGCTTTCTTTTCTTCTATATGCAAAAAAATGTTTTGAAAAATAGTGATGCTTTTGGAACTTCTTGCATGTGCCTAATTTTTATTGTTGCTTTTGGATTTCAAGACAAATAGCTGGTAGGGCATAAAAAGCTCACAGTAGTATTAAACTACTAAGATACCAGGAAGAAAATCTGAGGACAAAAGGGCATAATGCATCCATCATATTTGACAATAACAAAAACAAGATGTTTTGGGAAAGACTTGACTTGGATTCATGCTATTTCTTTTGAATCCATGAGTAAATTTAATTATAGGAGTGATGCTAAGCAGTTTGTGGTTTCAATCTGTGAGTCAAGTCTGTGGTCTTTTTTTCCTAATTGTCTCCTTTTTGGCTTGTGTGAAATACAAAAAACACACTTCTTGCTGCTATCATAAATCTGTCACATCACCTTTTCTTAATAAAACTTCCTTATTGGGGCCAATTAAAGTTGGGAACTAGGTTCAGGGTAATAAAGAATAGTAGTTATTAATTTAAATATTAATATTGCATAGTAAATACCTCTTTATTGCCTTATATTTAGAGAAACTATTCTCCAATAGTAATTGTGGATGCCTAAAAATCATCCTGTCAGGCAAACAGAGATGCATTTTTTCCCCTGCTTGGTTTTATGGTGATACTTTATAAAAGATGCCCTGAGACAAGTTATCTGCATCTAGTAATTCTTATAAAGTGTGCTAAGATACCTTTCTGCATTTTTCTTCTTCTTTGAGGTAAATAATAAATTTCTCATTTAGCTCTGATTTAGACTATTCCTTATGTTGTTAGAGTTGATGGTCTGTAATTTAAGCAAGCCTTTAATTCTTCCTGTTGATTCTCTGCTCCCCTGGTGTCAGTGGCTGGGTCTTCATCCTCTCTGAGGTTGTCATGGTTGTCTCATCTTTCAATGGGCAGTTCCTTGTTGTGGCCTCCTAAACTTAAGTCTTTAAAGCAAGACACCTTTTAGGGTTTGTTTTGGTTTGGTTTTTTTCTTTTTTCTTTTCTTTCTTTTTTTTTTGTAATCTGACTGTTCTCAGTGGCCACAGCCAGACCCAATTCAGAGTCACACATCAGCAGTGTCCTCCTTGAGCTGTATCAGGCAGTGCCACCCCTGTCCAGTAGCACAAGGTAACTGCTGAAAGACCCAATGACATTTAGTGGTTGATGGTGTTTTACCTCCTCCTTTTTGTTTTGGGACATGGGCTGTTCCTGCTTTGACCCAGTCACCTCATTCTGTTTCTTCCTTTATTTCTGGAAGGAGTCCAGAACTATTTTTATTACTTTCTTAACTACTGGATGGAGTATGGAATACAATTTTTTCCTGAATTAGTGATTACACACAGGTTCTGTTGCAGCCCTCACTACCAGGCAGCTTTCTCATGCTGTAGAAAGAGAGAAGGTAAAATTCAGGGAAGAAAAGTTGAAGCTGGATGCAGTAAAATCAGTAAATTTAGTGTGCACTCATGAAACAGGATTTTTTTTTTTTTTTACTTAAATAGACACAGATGAGAAACACAGATTAATTCTAATTACATAAAGCTTAAACTTCTTTTATTTGTGAGGATTTCTGGGGTAAAATAAGGTTTGAATGAGAAGCTTCTCATTTTTTGGGGCGGTTTACCAAAACTAAGTTTGTACACTTGAGTCTGTTTAACAAGGGCATCACATGTGTTCCAAGTCTGGCAGCAGAGCTTTTATCAAATGCACAAAACTGCCAGCCAACAGCATCTTGCATCTGGGAAGCTTTGCCTTTGCCAGCTGAAATTCCTGATTTCTGAAGGCATGAAGTGCAGTGCTCTCTTGACCATTAAAATTGTGGTTACATATGTCAATGATGAAAAGTTGAGAATTTGTTAGAATTTCTGATCCTTGTGAATGTTTATATGTAACATAACATATACATAATGTATACATAACATAATGAACATTTATATGTGATGAGAAATACATTTATACATAATGAACATTTATGTATAATGGGCAATACATTTATACAGTATAAATATATGCTATATACATACCATTATGAACACTTATAAATAACTCCATTTAAATGTGGTTGGTTTCCTATGTTTGACATGTAAATTAATTCAAAACAGTACAGGATAAGTCTTTTTACAGACAGAAACTCAATTCATACTCCATTTCCCACAGATCACACAGAAAGTATAAGCACAGTCAAGTTACACACATCTTAAAAGTGTGCACAGTTTAGGTTTTGAGTTTTCCTTCAAATTCACCAGGTTTCTATGAATCGTTGTGCTAATTAAAATCCACTCTGGCTCCCCCAGATGGGATGAAGTGGTAGATTCCTCTCTGGCTTCTCTCCCCTTCTCATCCTGTGGCTGGGGAGGTGGCTCAGCCCTGCTAATTACAGTAGGTGCCTGTTGGGATGAATTGCCAGTGTTTGTGAAGAATGTACAGCATTCAGCACTTCCAACTTCTGTTTTCCAGGCTGGCCAACAATGAGAAGCAAGGAGTGAGGTCTCACACAGTCTCTGTGTCAGGTAAGGCTCACCCAAACCCAGGACCTGAGTTTATTTCTGGAGCTGGCAGATGTGCAGGCAGCTTTTCCACTCACTGCTGCTCCAGGGCTACTGACTGCCCCAAACTGGAGCTGTGCAGCAGTTTCTAAAGAGAAACTTTTCTGCAACAGCCACATCTGTGCAGTTACTTCAAAGCCAGGCTGCTTGTCAGAATTTCCACTTAACTTTGTGAAGAAGTAGAATGTTGTCGGGTAGAACTGGAATTACCTGAGTATGTGCTAATTGTGAGGGAACAGCTTTGAAAAAGGAAAATAGGCAATTAAATATTAATCATTGCTTTACAGAAAGGAGAAACTTAATAGCTGTTTTTCTGGAGCTGTTTAGATAAAAGCATTTAATTTTTGCTATTGAAAATGACAACTTAATTGAAGGATGGGTATGTGAGGTAATACATGTTGTTTCTGTTCTTTATAGGCTTCTAAGAATTCTCTAAGTTAACATGGAGTTTTCAAAGTTTTTATATTTAAGAGAGAATATGTTCCTGTTATAGAATCTTAAATAATTTTGAAGGATTTATTCTTAGTAGTGTCTTAGTTGAAAATGTATTTCTAAATAAGTAAATATAATACTTACTAAGGGGATTTTAATGCAAAAATATGTTTATATCATGATCTGTTCCAGTAGGTTTCTGGTATTTGGTCACAAACTTGAGGAAGCAATACTGTGACTCAGTGGATTTCCCACCCCTGACTTAAAAGGAAGGCTTCAGCCCCATTTTAACATTTTTGTGAGCACTTGGTGGCAAATACTCAAAACCCCAACATATTTCATACAATAAGGAGGAAAGATACGTAGACATTTGATTAATTTCCTACTTCTCAGATTCCTTTCCCCACCCTTACCCACTTTCAAAAGATGTTTGACATTCATTTGCTTGGCACAGGAAGCCCAAATAAACAGACACAGTAAGAAAACAGGTGAGGATCTGAGTTAAAATGAGGATAAAATTGCAGTGGGTAATAGAGCTTCACCAGTTAACTGTGGCCTCTCAGAGACAAATAACAGCTCTTCTTCATTCAGTGCCTGGCAAGCAAGCATGGTAGATCAGGTAGATAAGCATGAAGCATGGTCAGCATGTTCTCTTTGGATTCTTACCTGTGTGGCTGATTTTAGCTGTTAAAAAAGTTAAAATATCTGAAGTGATTAGCACTGTGCTTTTTAATTATTCCACTCACCCTCAAAAAAGCTAATCTTCAGGACAAAAGAGGCTGTCTGCAGCCTCAAAGTTTCATTCCTTCAGTTTTTCTGAGAATGCCAATAATACTTTTAATAATAAAAACAATAACAAATGCTGACTTCATGATCCTTTCTTGCTGTCACTCTGACTTTGCAAATTTAGGTATCTTCTGCTGAAGTTCTTTGGTGTTTCAGAGCACAAATGCTTTTGCTACTACTTTTAAAGTAGCATTTTGAAATTAGTGTGGGAAGTTAGTTGTAATACCCTCAGCTCTGGCATTGAGGGCATCACATGCAGGTGGATGAGGGTGAAATGAGAGCTTTGCTGATGAGAGCATCACAGAAGTTCAGGTGAATGGCAGAGACACTAAGCTGCAAAGGTGGCTCCTGTGAGCAGTGCAATAAAATTAAACCAGAAAATATCATCCTCATTCTTGCCAAAACCAAAACCAATTAGATATTATTCTTGTAGGAATGTTTTATATCTTTCCACAATACAACTGTTGTGGTTGATGCTTGTTTTTATACCATGTTACAAACCACTGGAAATGCTAACATAATGCTGGAATGGTTTAAGCCGAGTCATTTAATATTCAGTCTCAAGGGTTTGTTCTTTGTGCAATATAATGACACAGAACACATAAATGCTTTTTTTTTGTTGTTGTGTTTTTTCCCCCAAAGTTATTTGAAATGCACTGAGTATGTCATCATATTAAATTTAAACCAGAAGCAAATTGCTGAGATGAACCCACATGACGGGGATTACTCTCAGGAGCTGCTTTCTGTAAGAATCTCTTGAATCCCCAGAGGAATCAGTTTGCTATAAATGAGGTGATACTTGATGTAGATGTGGAGAAGTCACTCCTGTTGTCAGATGGAACACTCCCATCAGTGTGGAACAAGGGAGGCACCAGCTGAACGTGATGCTCAGGTCAGCAGAGCCTGACAGCAGCCAGGGCAGAGCCAGCAGTGGGGGTGCTGCTGTGGGGTGCAGAACAGGAGCTTTTCTCTGCTGACATTGCAGTGGCTCAGAGCCAAAGATTTCAGATCAGATGAGCTTTTGTAGCTCAGTGACATCTGTAACTGCTCCACGCCTTTGATGGTTTAAATTGTAAATTAACTCTGCTGTTTGATTTCACTGACACTGCTCCCCTTTGTTTAGACCTCTCCTGATGCTAAAGATAAATAGGAAAAATCTAAAACAGGCTCAGCAAAAATTTAAGAAGTCAGATATATTAATAACATTAACGTGCATAGGTTGAAAGGGAAGTTTCAATGTGAATTCCCCACCAAAACTGGGATAAACCAGCCATATCCAAATCCAGGGTGAAACATGAGTTGGTGGTTTGAAAGTTCAGGTATTTGTCTGAAGCTCTGCAGTTTTAAAATGGAACCTATTAATGAAAGACACCTTGTCTTTCTGAAATATTTGTTAACGTGCCTTGGAATATTTCTGGTCTAGTGAAGTGAAAATTTGGTCTTTTCCAAGTGCTCCAATATTCCAAAGCACACAAAGATAGAAGGTTTGTAAATACTTCTGATTTTTTTTTTCTCCTCTTAAAAAAGGTCTTTTTAAAGTAGTGGAGGATGAAATTGGTTTCAGGAATCCAAAGCAGCAAATTGCTGGATCTGGGAGTCAGTGTGTCACTGAACCATGTTTCACCCCACACCTTTTACTGCTTTTGTTTCTTGTGGTGTTGTCTGCCTTGATTCCTCAAATTCTCTATTCCTTGCAGTAAACACTGTCTTTGTGTGCAACGAAGATGCCTGCCAGATTCCCCTCCTTTTTAAAAGCATAGTAATTTTATGCCTCAACACATTTGTGTAAGATTGTAAATAACTATGGATAAGCTAAATTAAATTAGTTGGATTTCAGATTTCTTTGGTAGTCATCTGATGTTTTGGCTGAAGTTGCTGTGATTCACCAGAAACAATGAGTGTTTTAGGTAATAGGTAATAGCAGCTTTTACCTCCTTCTTCCTCTACATCTGCATTAAAAAAGAGTTCTTTGTACTTAGCCAAGAGTGTACACTCAGGAAATGGTAAGGCTAAATTATTTGCTCAGTGCAAATAGTCTATCAAATGTGTAAGAAGCAGCACACCAGTTAACTCTAATTTTATTGACTGTATTTCCACTGTTTGGCTTGGAGACACCTTACTAAAATGCTCTGCTGTAGTCTAAAGGAACTTACTTTGGCCAGCAGTTTCTTTTTAAATAGCAAACATTAGCTTTGGTAAGGTGATCTTATATTTCCAGATACACATACTTCCAAAAGTAATAACTTATCTGCCTAATTACATATTACACAAAGTTTTTCATAAAATGAAATCGGTACAGCAGTAGCTGCTTGCTCCATTTTAACATAAATTCCTTCTGACACACAGTTCTTTGGTTTCTTCTGCCCCTTCCTTACTTGTGTAAATATGACTGAGAAGAATAAATATGCTTTTGCATCCCTTGGTTAATCTCCGTACCTCCTGGAGAATTTGCCCTGGAGAATTCATGAATTTTTAAAATCCTAGCTCAAATGCTGCTTTCCATGCAGTGCCACAGAATATGACATTTCAGGCCCATGTGTTTCAGTGAGCACTGAACAGGCAGAGTATTGAGCAAGTCTTGGCAAGTTCTTGGCAGCGCTGGGTTAATGGTTGGACTCGATGATCTTAAGGGTCTTTTTCAACCTAAAGTCTCCTGTGATCCCAAGCTGTCCCTCCTGGCATTTGGATATTCAGGTACTGCTGTAAAATGATGTTTTTGTGGGGAGGGAGCTGTGAGTGGGAAGATGACAGGAAGGGAGAAATGAGCTGTCCTGCAGTAGCCAGCACAAGGGATGTGTCTGAAGGGAATTTTAGGATGTCCCACAGGATTGGTCTTGCTTAAAGCAGGTGCTGGTTTTGCAGCTTTAGTATGAGTTTATTTGGTGAAGGAAATTAAAACGTTTCTTAAAATACGGTCCCTGTTTCAGATGATAAAGCAAAGTGTTCAAGGCACCTGAGTAGCAAACCCCAGGACACAAACTTTTAAGAGGGAAGTAAGTCTATTAAAGAGAAACTGGTTGGTTATCCTGTTCCCCAGCTGGTGCAGCTGGTGTCAGTAACACAAGCAGCATTTTAAACTTGATGGAGTGCAGCTCTAAGTGCATCATGAAATGATGGCAGGAGTTTGTAAGAATTCTGGTTGTGCCATTGCCTCTTTATCCCATGGTTTAGATATATTCAGTAACATGCCCCGTGGAGGATTTCATCTTTTGGAGCTGAAGGATTTTAGTATTCTGAAAGAGGGGCTTCTCAACAAGTTTCCAGGTTCTGCTTTAAAATCACAAATTTATAAGATAACATTGTTAGACATTATTCACTGTGATTTACTCCTGATCATGGCAGTGAAATAGGAGTTCTTCTGTAAGGTACTGCTTAGGAGCAGATCTGAGATTTTATCAAGAAGGGAAAAACTTCAATGGTATAGTTTGTGAGTAAAAGAGAGACTTTCAAGAGGTTTCCTATAGAGCAGAAGCAGAAACATGAAAACACAACAAACAGGAGAGGAAAAAAAATAATAAATCTATTCACCTGATGTCAGTGTTACACCACTTCAAAGTGCTCTGAATGAAGGCATATGAAAGGACCTGTCTGTCCTGGGTTGAGGGTGATCACCAGCAAAGCTGTGAGCAGGATGGAAAGACAAATTCAATTTTATTGAACCACTTCGGCTTGCAGAGCACAGTGCTGGCTCTGAGGCATGATTCCTGTGCTCCACATGAACGTCTGCCCTGTGCCCAGGTCTGAAAGAGTTTCTTGTGTAGGACTTGTTTTTCTTAGCTCCTTTTGAGTTAGTTGCTGGGGGAAAAGGTGGCTTTTGCTTGAGGTTGAAAAATTGGCAGTTTTTTAATGTCCATTTTGTCAAGACACTCCAAAAAAGACAAAGCTGAGAAGTGTAAGTAAATTTTTAGATGAAAAATTGTATCTTGAGCACTTAGGACTGTGTCACAGCTCAGCTGTGTTGTACTCCACAGCTCACTTCTGAAAAGAAAGACTGAGTCTTGCCATAAATTACATCGTTATAAATTCAAATTAAGTAATTATTAAATAATTTGAGGAATATAAAGACTTTGTTAGAGCTGTAGCTCTGCCATATGGTCACAGCACTGGGAGACATTCAAGCTTAAAGTTTACTGCAGATTAATTTTACAAACCTTGAGCAAGTCATTAGTCTGCAGGTGCATGGAGGAGGGAGTTGCTTCTTAACGCACCAAGCTATTTCACTGATTAATGAGATAATATAGTTGAAAATGTCCTTAATGCTAATAAATTGCACTATTTCAGATTCCCATCACAGTTGAATAGACTGGTGCTGTTATCTTTTCCTATTTTAGCCTGACTGACTAAAAGGCTTCTTTTCATGCATAAAAAGACCAGAATGAATTGTGGTAACAGTCTAAAGAGATTCTTCTAGTGTCCAGGAAGTTCCTGCATTGATTCCATCAGCCTGTGGTGCTGGTTAAGGAGTTTTTACTCTCCTGTGCTCCTCCTTTATGAGCCTCTCATTGGATTTGAGCAGACACTTCTGCTGTGCAAATAGTAACAGTGTGGTGTGACTGGAGAAGTATTCCATGCAGGTTTGGGGATTTGGTGTTTGTGTAGAAACATATTTGGTGTGCCGACCCCATAGTGTTCATTTCAGTTCAAAAGCTCAGAAATCAATAGATTTATTCTTTCTACAGTTTTTTTTTTTCCCAGGGTTTTTCCTCAGACTAGTTCAAGAATGTACAACTGAAGTAGAATGGGATATTATCAGGTTAAGCTTCCAGTATTTGTTACCTGCTCATACAGGGAGCTCCAGTAGTAACTGTTCTGTAAAAAAAGGGCAGTAAAAACCTGGTCTCTTTCTTTCTAAAAAAGTTACTGCACAGAAAGTGATTTTTTTCCTTATTTTTACTTTTTTTTTTTTCACAATAGTTTTAGTGAATACTGAGTAGAGGAACTAAATAAATAAAGAAGTCCCTTGCAGTTTTCAGCATCATTCTTAAGCACCATATCCTGGCTGGAAGCTGCTGTGGAGTGCTGGAAATCCTTCTAAGTTGTATTCATTTCATTAAGATATTCTCTAGACTCCTGGGAAACTGTTAGAACTTCTATTTTTTAAAACTAAAAATCAACTCATTAGAATTAACTTCCTATTGTAGCTAGACTTGCAGATGTGGTAAATTTAAGACAAAACATCTTCCATTCAGTGTGGCAGAACAGTTGAACAAACTTTAAACAGCAAGTCATAAAGGCAGAGTTTGAAATGCAAGGGAAGAGTTGGACCATCACATCACAGGGCATCAGGGCATGCACATGAGGAATTTAAAACACCTTTACCTGTGCAATGTGCCCTTCATTTGAAATAGGTTTGGTCAGGTTTCAGCAGCTTCTGCCACCCACCTATCAGCAGCATTTCAGCACTTCAGGCTTAAATTAGCTCTGTAGCCTGAGCAGGCAGATCAGGAGTTGGAGCATCTCTCCCCTTTTAGATTGCTTGTGTAGCCTGCAGTGACTCTATACCTGTTCTTTTGTTTCAGTACAGAGTGTTGGGTTCCCTCATTCTCATGTCAACACCTTTTCAGTAGTCACTTAAACCAGCTGCAGTATTTTTTCCTTTGCTTTCATAGTATGTCTGAAGCTTTTTTTTGTGTGTTACTTGAGGTTTGTGCTAGAATGACAGTGCTGAAAGTTGTCTGTCATGTGATGTTAGGAAGCGTAATCCATTGGGAGTATCAAGGGGGAGAACTCAGAGTGTTCGCCTTTAAATTTTATTAAACCAAGACAAACGGAAATACTGATACACTGACTTAGTCAAGAATTTTGCCCTCTCCTTGCACCTCTTTTAGTTTTTAGCATTGAATCTGATGAATGTTCTTCCTCTCTGATATATGCATTTTCCCACTAGATTAATGATTCCTGTTTGCTCAGTCACCCAGCAGTTTTTATGATGGTAGTTTTTGTTGATTGTAGAAGTTACTTTTATTAAAATGTAATTCTCATTTTCTACCCTTCCTGCACTCCTCCCACCACTGACTGGTTCACTGTCCCAGTACTGCTGCTGGGGGTCTGAGCTTCTCTTTTAACCCCAGCCTCTGTTACTCCAGGTGGCTGGACCTCACCCCTGAGTTTTGGCTGTGAAGAGCTGCCAGCAGCAGGATACAGGTTTTTTAGTTAATTGGCTTTTGAAACCACTTCTCACATTTCCTTTAGAGAGAGGAAAAAGGGGAAAGCAGAGAGGAGCAAACAGGTAACGAGAAATAAAAGGAGCAGGTATCCTCAGGTGCCAAGTGTCTTCCTGTGTCCATCTCTCACCTCATGTGGCTTCTTTGTATTTTTTCCTACTCCAAAATTTCCCTTGTCCTGATAAGCACTTTGCTAAAAAATGTGGTGAGGTGACTGGGAAAGGGGGCAGTGAGGGTGCTATGGGCTGTTCACCCAGGGATCCTTGCAGAGCTGGAATATCGGCAAGACAGGTCTGCAGTGGGAAAAAAGACTCTGGTGACAGATTTGAGATCATAAAATCTGTCAATGCTGTATTTCAGGAGATTGGAAAATCATGTTTTCCCTTTTTCTGTGTAACCTTGCTGTGTGAAATACTTCTTTTGTGTTGTTTTAAGGGTTCAGAGAGTCAATACATACATGTTGAAGTCTGGTGACTCCACTTAAGATGGAATATAGCTGTTACACAGGTCTGACAGAACTTAAAAGACAAACTTGGAAAAGCAGGTTGCACTTCTGGGATAGACAATGTTCTTTGTGTTGTTAATGAATGGTGTACATAGCTGACTTTTTAATGGATTATAATCTTACTTCTAAAAACTGAAATAAGAATTACTGTAGAAAGGAATTTGAAGGAAAATTTGAACCAAAAATGCTTTAGACTTTCAGAGACATTTGTATTTTCATTTGGCTTTACGGAATTGTAATGCAAACCTTTATTTTTATGTTTGTTCGTTGTAGATGTTCTCTTCACTCTCTTTTCTTTTATTTCCAAATAATTTGTTCCTGTTTTTTTTCTCTTTCCTTTTCTTGCCTCTTTGTAAAGGAGTCAATCACTGTCAGCATAAAGTAAAGAAAGCTAGACGCTTTCTGCCTTTCGTCTTCTGTGCCCATGAGTCGCCGCCCAAGGGTACTGCTCTGCTCTTTGTCTAGGCTGCCTTATTAACCCAAAAGCTGAATATACTAACTCAGTTACTGTTTGTAAACTACTTTAGCCTCAGGTAAACAGAGTTCCAAGAATAATTTCATTATGCTTTCCTCCTGTTGAATTGGATTTTTGTGCAGCAAGCTTGCTGGTCCCTGTTTTTATGGAGAACATGTTTTTGAGCATCATATGTTACAATGACAAATTATTTTATTTATAAAGTTATGCAGCCCTTGTCTGCTATCTTTTTTTCTTGTAAATATACTTTGACTTCATTCTTGGACCCCTGACACAGCATGCTTATGGATGAAACAGAATAGCAACAATAAGCATCAGCTGAGATCACTTTGAATTAAACACGGACTACAGCGATGCTTTTGGCTGCGTACTGGTCCAGCACTGATCTAGACCAGTTTGGCTTTATTAGGGGTAAGAAGAATTTCCTGTTATCCGTAAAAACTGTCTAAGATATTTGCCTTAGCTTGTGCTGTGGGGTTTGGTGTGCAGTAGAGCTGCTGCAGTACACGTGGAATCCGGTGTTTGTTTGAAATCTTCCCCGTAGAGTCGCTCTCTTTGCCACTCGTTTAAATTTCAGCCAAGTGTACAATGCTCTGTGTCATTAAAACTTAAATGGTTCCTTTCCTCACTCGTGTCTTGGTGATAGCTCAGGAGTGCATTTCTTCTGGAATGGTCAACACCAACTCTGCTTATCCAAAGTCCTCAGTGTATGTGCAGAGTCAAGTTGAGCCGACTTGAGCCGACTTCTCTGGCTGTGGGAGAACTGCTTTAAAGTATTGAATAACCCAGAAATTGATTTTTCTTAACAATGCATTAAAAGAACCAGTTCCAGTTCCAAATTTAATTTTTGTGTACCTTTGTGTTTGAAAGTCATTAACTCTGTTTCATCATAAAAGCTTCTTAGAGCATATCTCTGTCCCTTGGGTTTTAGGTGAGAAGTCTTAAATTCTGCTGCTTTTCTGGTTTCTCTTGAGTCAGGTATATAAGATAACTACAGTCTGAATACTTTTGGATTACTCATGAATTTAATAGTATATTTTCCCCTCCCCCTTCTCTGTCCCCTCTCTCTCCCCCTCTTTTTTCTCTCTCTCCTTGCATGCCACCTGGATCTGCAGATGAAATTAGTGGGGACGGTAATATGTTTTCTAGTCTGTGTGTTACTAACGTGCAATATGCAACTCTTATCTCCATATACCACTTAATGCACATTTCAGTAATGCATTTTATACAGCTTTTAGTGTTAAAAAGTGGTCTGCTTTGGGTATTAGCTGATAAATACTGTACTTTACAGGCTGTGCAACTAATGCTTTCTGCTAAACTGGAATTGGAAAAGGAAAAATTCTGTTTCAAACACACAGGGATGTGGTGGTGCATGTGTTTGCAATGAGACTTGTGGCATGATGCAAAGAAGGTTTAGAGGTTTGCAGGTGTCCAGTTTGATTGAAATGGTTACATCATCATTAATTTGGTCAGTGGGTGAGATCAGTGGATTTAACACCTGAGAAATGAGTCTACTGAGTAATGCTTTAAAGGCATCAAAGTGCTCCTTGCATTAAAGGAAGCTGTACAAGATAGATTAATGTAGATTGAATACATGAATATTAACCAGGTTTCAGCTATTCAAACTAATAATTTTAAAGACAGATTTTTGTGTTTGGGGTTTCCTTTTTAAAACTCTGAAACTTACTACAAAATATTTAACTTCTGCAGACTTTTAAAGTCTTTTTTTCCTCTGAAAAGAAGTTGGGGTTTGGTTTTTTCAAAGAGATTTTTAGCTATTTTTCTAAAGGATTCCATCTGAAGTTGGGAAACAATCAAACTGCTGCTACTGATAGCACATGTATCTTTATTCTTCTAAGTAGGAGGCACTAAAAGGGCATAAAAGCAATATGCAAAGGAGGGTGATAAGAGGAAATAGAGATCACGTCTTGTGACCTTCCTTTCAGTAAAATATGAAGGGGATGTATTAACTTTTCATCTCCTTTCCTTCAGATTTAAGCTAAAGATAATACCACACAATTTTCTTTCTCTTCTTAAACATCAAAAGGACATTTTTCTGTCATAAATTTGAAAATAGTATTTCAGATACTACCCCTACATAGCTTTTTGTTGGAACTTACCTTCTTTTATAAATTACAAGCTCTGATAAATGGGAAAATTTATCAAAAAGGGAAGTTCAAACATGTGCCTAAGGTCATGGATTAGCTATTATGGATTTAATACCCTGGGATGTTTCTCCCTACAGTTTAATAAATGCATTCAGATTTAGGAAAGCTCAAATTGGCTCATTCATGTGTGTGACCACCACTGCCTTTTCCTGAAAGCAACTTGTTCATTTTGCCATCTCCAAGAATCATAGCAAGTGATGGTGCTGAGTTTAAAAAGTGCAGGAGGGCAGCATGATGAGCCCTGTTCTTAAATCTGAGTTCTTCTAGACTTACCAAGGACATCTGGAATCACTGAATGTGTTCAGCTCTTGCGAGAGCTCTTTGTGGAGCACATCCTCCTTTGTGGAGCAGCCTGGAGAGCCCTGCCCAGCTCAGATTTGCTTTAGGCTTCACGTAGGTTCTGGAATATCTCTAAGCAGACACAGTTCTGGGAGATTTGGTAACAGTCTCAGTCTATGATTAATCCTGGGCTCAAGCCCCTCTGTGGGGGAGGTGAGTTCTCTTTGTTCCAGACCACTTTGAGCCCATCAGTATTGATGCCTTGACTGAATTTTCCTCTGATTCCCAGAAACAATGCCAGACATACATAGGAAATTTTTTTAATATAGTCCTCTCCAGAGTGTTAAACGTGGAACAAGAAATATTTGTGTAGTTAATTGTGTACATTTAATTTATTTGGATTGATTATGAAGACACTTCTGGTTTCGTGATGGTTTTGGGCAATGTATCAAAACCATGTAAAGTGCTTTGTGCTGTTCTGAGAATGCTTTTAGTATGAATTAACTCATTAATTTAAAATAGAGAGATGAACAAGCCCTGCCATTGATTACATTCTGAAAGCACTATTCTGTAACCTAGTGTGACAAGTGTTTGAAGTCTTTTTAGTGGCACCAGTTAAGTGACACTAGTTTCATTTCCAAACTTTAAAATTTTTTCTTAAGTATGTTTACAGTATTTTTCATCCAGTCCATTTTCTGACATAGATTAAGAACTATCTGATATCTTCAACAAAATCCTATCACAATATTAAAAGGAAACAGAGTGATTTATCTCCATCATGTTGGGGATGGTTTTTTAAAGCTTATTTTTTAAATCAAACTGAGGCTTATTTTTACAAAAACTTTTTTTTATAATGCAGGGAAGAAAACAAAATACCGAGAAAGAGAGAAGGGCTTCTGTAGTGTTCTGCCTCTTCAGAATTGTGCACTGTCTTTGTAATTTATTGCAGTTTCTTTAGGTGACTGTGTTTTCTATGTCCCAAATAGAAATTGCCTAGCAAAATTTTAAATGACATGGAATTTCCCAATTCTGCTTTTACAACAACTGACATACTCCTACAGGAGTTGAGAATAAAAAACAGCTTTAATTTTATTTAAGTAGTAAGAAACTAGGATCATAAAATTACACTTACTCCCTGAAGTGTGTTGAACTTCAAAGGTTATAGGCAACCTGTAGTTTCCTAATCATTGAATATTCCGTTTGCCTGAAAACTGAGCCTCTTGCTTATCTGTGTGTGTAATATTGATGAGCTTTGCTCTGTTTTCAGGGCTGGGTTGAGCTGAGGGACCATCCCATCATTCTTTCCACTCACTGTGACTTTGTCCCAGTCCAAGCCATTGCTCTAGAAATAATGCCAGGGAGCTGTAGGGATGTATCCATATGCTCCAGGGCAGATGGGGGGAAAAGGGGAGGAAATCATGACTTCCAGAGGCTTTCCAGTGTGTGATCACCTGAAATCAACCACAAAAACTGTACAGTGGGTTTGGAAATTAGTCAGTTTTGAGAACCTATCTTCGTGTTTAAAGTTGGTGAGTAGAATTTGACAGCCTTGAAGTAAAAAATGAACCCACCATTGTGGAGTGGCTTTAAAACCCTTGGAGGAATTGATCTGACCTTTAGGAAATGATCTGCACACACTGCAAGTTCTTTAGGACAAGGGAAGGACCTTCTGATATGACTTGACACCATTTAAACCCTTTTGAGAACAGCTGATGTAAGTTTTAAACAGAAGAACTGCACTGTCATTTTTCTGAAAATTTTGGGAAGTTGTTTCCAAAACCTGTCCGTGAAATCTTCAGTCTTGACAGCAAGACTACTGGTGAATTTCCACTAAACAAGAAAAATTGTAAGAAAAATGGGGAAGGGACTTTGGCCTAAAAAGGTCTTTGTGCTCTAGAAGATTCTGTGGTAAATAACTCACCTGGCCACACTGACAGCAGGGGGAAGCTGCCCTGGAACATCATTGGTGTCTTCTGCCTGTTTGACATAAAAAACAGCAAACTGTTATTCACACTTTATTTAACTCATTCATAATTTTTTTCTCTTTACTGCAATGGAATTTGCTGTTAAAAAGGTTTTAAGTCAACAGTTTAGATGGATCCCAATTGTAAAACTTGAACTTTTTTGAATACAAATGAATCTTCCTTTTCTTCTTTGTTAAATGCATCTATGTGATGTAATGCAAATGGCACTGAGGTCATTATCATACCATGAATTATGCATGAGCAAGTTTTAGTCATGCTGTATTAAATGTGACCTGGCAATGCTGAACTTGGGGCTTGGGACATAGCAGCCTTGATACATTGGAGATGTTGTTCTGGAGAATTGTTTTCATCTGCTTTTCCCGAAACTCTTCAATTCCTCCCTTTGCAGAGACTGATGACTATGCAGAGATTATAGATGAAGAAGACACTTATACAATGCCCTCAAGTAAGTGCTGTGGTTAACTTGGGAACTTTCCTATCCAAAAACTTCCTTGGTTTAGCAGGAATTGAAATATTTCAGCCTTATTTAATAAATGTGCAAAGCAAATGTTCTGGTTTCCTGCTATCTGTGATTTCACAGTGGAATTTTTTTTTGTCTCAAAATGTGAAATTTTTTTTTGATTGTGATGCTGAACATAACACTTAAAGATTGGATAAGATCTCTGTGATGAGAGCAAACAATGTGGATTGCTGTCTGACTGTATCTCACCTTGCTCTGTGACAGACGTGGTGCTCTGTAGTTCCATGAGAGAGGAACACTCAGCTCTACCACATGCAATTTTGTTAAAGATGAAAGACTGCAGGAACAAAAATAAAAATTCAAAGTTCTGCTGAGTCTTCATCTTTGAAGTAAAAACAGTGGTGCTGTAGCCACCACAAGGATTTTGTGTTACAGCCTGTTTGAATTATGATATAATCCTAAACTGTCAAGGCCAGTTCATTTAATGTGAAAATCCAATATTCTGAATTTAAAAGCTGTATCTGGGAAATTCCAGTTGCATTTGGGCAACCAAGGATTTCTCTCAAAAGCAGACAATCCGTTGGTGCCAAACCATCAGGTTTGGTCAGTGTGAGAGGGGAGGATGGTGCTGAGCTGGGGGCACATTCTGCTGTAGGCCCATGAACTTGAATAGATTTCTGAGCTCATCATGGGGCAGAATGTTTCATGATCACTTCAGTGTTCACAGCATTATTTCCACTGCTGTGGAAAATCTTTGAAAAGCAAGAATATATGTTTTACAAAACATATATATATATATATCTGAACATTGGTATTTGAAAAGCAAGAATATATGTTTTCCAGATATAAACTGAGCATTTTTAATGTCTTGCAGTTAAGTCACTATGTATCTACTAACATAGTTTTAGGGTCTAAACATACTGTGATAATTTATATCCTTTATTTTTGTTAACACATTAACTTTGTGTAATTTATTTCCCCACTCCCTCAACCTTTTTATTTAAATTCTCATGGAAGTAATTACTTGTGGGCCCAGCCCTGGATGTGCTGAACATTTGAACATGGCTTCAATGCAAAATCCATGAGATGGGCTGTGGTGGGAACTTCATTAAGTGCTTTGCTGGATTGAAGGGGTCTCAAGTGTTCAGCTCCCAAAGGACTGAGTCAGTAAAGATCACAAGAATGGGCCTATGACTTCTGCTAATGTAAACTTGAAATTGCATCAGTATTTTTCTTTTTTTTAATGCTAAAAATGTTTGTCCTGTTTTGATTTTAAGAAGCTCTAAGTAAGCATTTGATTTTTCTCTTAATTGCACTGCAGAAAGCTATGGAATAGATGAAGGTAACAGGAGACCCTTTACCCATCCCTGTATGCTTGCAGTTTGGAATGATGTGGAATTTTTAAGCTTACTATTCACTTTCATTTAATAAACATTATTTATTTATAGTTAAACCAGTTAGCTTTGGGATTTTAAAGAGGAAAATGCAGTACTGAAAAAAAGAGATGAAAAAGGCATTTATCACCTTGTTAGCCAGCTCTAGATGACATTAATTCTGTAGTGTTAATGCTGTCAAAGTCAAGGTTATGAAGTTCTAAGCTGGTTGCTTATAATATTATCCCTGAACAATAAAAGTAGAGGTGAAAACATATACTGTGCATGCTTTTCTGCTATTCCTGAAATATTTTTCCATGTCTGCTAGAAATTAAATTGCAAATGAAATCATTCAATTGCAATTGATTAAATGTTTTGCTGAAGTGCTGAGCCATTTTTATCAGTAATATTCTCAGCCTATTAAACTGTGACGTTAACAAAATTGCATAAGGCCACCAAACATCTCAATTTTATTTCAGTTACACACTGACAGAGGTGTTGTGCACTCAAAATTTCGCTCTTTCATTTTGTCTTTATTTGCCATGCTCTTGTTCCTGTATTTTTTCCTTGCAGTTACCTCTTTAAAAGTTCTCTGGGCTTTTTTGATGGTTCCAAAATCTAAACTAGCACATGGTGGAGTCCTCTTAAACAGCCAAAGGGATGTGTGCTGAGGCCTTGTTTAACATCATTGGTGTTGCCTTAAACTGTTTGTGTGCTTTGTCTTTCACCAGCTGTAATTAAAAAGGATTTCATGATGTTTATTGCACTGAAATAAGTGCACTGTAATTAATTTAACAACGTAGATCTCACAGTTCTTTTCCTGTTGCTTTGGTTGAAACTTTTAAGAGGTTTGAGAGGTCTCCACTGTGTGTGCAGCATCTCTATAGGTTGGTGTGCAGCAAATGTTAATCTTAGTTCTTCATATGTGAGACATTTGAGTGACTTACTTTGAGTTTTGTGTCTTGTGGATTATTTCCTTGCCCTTCAGCAGAAACTTAATATTTCAAGTGCGTTATATTCTTGTAGCCAGAGATTATGAAATTCAAAGGGAGAGGATTGAGCTGGGGCGCTGCATTGGGGAAGGACAGTTTGGAGATGTGCACCAAGGAGTTTACATGAGCCCGGTAAGCCTCGCTTCTGAAACAAAAATTAACAATAAAACTTTCCAAGGTAAAAAAAAATAAAGAGTATCCCTTAGAGGTCTTGGTCAGAGTCTTCCAGAACAAATAAAAATTTGGTTCAGTGACAATCTTGCTGTCTCTCTCACAACAAAGGGTAATAAAGTTCCTATGTTCTCCTGAAATAAAATACAATACTTGGACACTGATCCAGCAAAATCCCAATGCACAAGAGGCACCTCAGTGAAACCAGGGAGGTTGGCAGGACTTGTGTAATTTAGGATGGTGCTTATTAGTTTTTCTGGAAAGACTAAGATTTCAGTTTAAATAAATCAAAGTTTTGTATAAAATAGCAAGAGAAAGCTGCAAAAAATAGTTAATTTCAACAAATTTCAGGCTTACAATAAAATAAATATTTCATATTAGAGGAAATTGTTGAAATTTTTGATAGATTATACAAGAATTCTTGTGGAAATAGTCTAGTTCTAACTTCAGAAACAGCTGGTTAGGGTCCTGGGCATGGTGGGTTAAATAATCTTCAGTGCAATATTTAAGTAAATAAGGATAAATGTTCTATTTCAGACAAGCTGATACCCTTATTTAGAAAGCACATCTGATATACTTTGCATTGAGAGAGATTCTTATTTTTCATTTAATTCTGTCCAAGTTAACAGAAGTACCAAGCAGTAATGGTTCACTCACTTGGGGCATGGTGGATAAATCTAGAGCTCTGTAAAACTAATAAAGACCCTTTTCTTATGGACTGTTGTTTTGAAAATGTTAGCTGTCTCCATTCTTTTTTGTGAACTGGAAAATGGAGTTTACTCAGGCATCCTTTGTTGAGATTTTTAAACAACCACCTGTGGATTTATTAATAAGAATTTACTTCATTTAAGACACTGGGATATGTGAAGGTGATGTCATTAAATTTTGATATTCTGGTCACAGAATGTAACTTACACTCTGAGAGGAAATCTTAAAATCAATGTAAGATTAGTTCTAATAACATGGTAGTGTACCCTTCTATATGTTCAGCTTGAGTGCAAAAATATAGGGGATATTCCTTACCTTTTGTTCTGCTAGCTCAAAGGTGAATCTCAAAAATGCCATTTATCCCTGTTTATAGCACTTACAAAGTCCTGATTCGGGTGACTGTGCAGCATCCACCTCTCCCAGGTATTCCTGAAGGGTCACAGCCAGGTTCTAAGTGTCGAGTACTGAATGGAAAACGGGTTTATAGATACAGGATCTTATTGCTCAGTTGTAAGCAAGCCCAGTAAGATTGTCTTTAAAGGCTGATTAACTGTGGAATTAATCCCAAAGTGTAATTTAAAATACCATTTCCAATACCTTTTCCAACCTTTATTCTTCAAAATCTCTTTGCTGGTTGCAGACATTGAGCTTCTTCGTTTTAATGCTCCTGTTGGTTAAAAGATATTTCAAAAGCTTGATCTGTAACACTGGGAGAGGGATGGGTCTGGCAGGCATCCAGGGGTCTCATCCCCAGGCTGATTGTTCAATCCTGGTTTCATAAGGGAATAAAATCATGATCTACCATCAGTTTTTTTAGTTAGTTTATGGGCATTCGATGTGTGAGAAAAGGATTAGATCAGTATTATCCTGAAAAGTCAACTGGAAGATCTCTTTTGTGAGTGACTTTGAAAATAAGACACTTCAGCCTGCAAAATATAAATACTGTTCTAATTCCAGTAATTTTTGTCTGTAAACAGATTTAAAATAGACCAAGCTTGAGCAGAGGTGGCATATAACTCTGAATCTTCATCTCCTACTGGCCTTAAAAATTGGATGAGGATACTCATCAGTGCTGTAGCATTTTGAGGAAAGGTTCATGTGTAAACTGCTCATTAAACAGTGGACAATTCCAAGTTTCCCACTTGGAAGGAGGACATACAGGTCCTTGAACGAGCCCATACCTAATGTAGAAGGTTACTTGTAAAACACTTCAGCTGCTCTCAAGCTATCAAGAACTCATTTTTGGATATTCAGAGCATGAGGAATCAGATGGGAAAGTCTATTTGATTTGAAGTAGATGTGGTTTTGTTGAACCTGGTTTTAAAACCTTGATCCTACTGATTGCGAAGATAATATGTAAAAAATGTTTTGTTTACTTCCTTTGTAGTCTAAGTTCACAATTACAGCCAGTCTTTCCTCTAAAAGAGCCACAAACTCCTTAATTTGGCTTTCTGGGTTGCTTGCTTATATAAGCCAAGTGTGGTTTTTAGGCACACGTCTCTTTTTGTTCCTCTATTTTTGCTAAATGTTATCAAGAGTTTACCTTCCTCAATAACACAAAAAGTTTACAATACTATTCAGTTAAACTTACCATCTTTTGTTACAATTTTTCCACAATTTAACATGGTTTGAAACAGATCAAATATTTCCAAGACACATTAGATGTAAATGTTGTATACAAGGTGTCTTGATTATAATGGTATTTTAACACTAAAGCTTTCAACATGTAATTTCTCAACTAAAGGTATTTTATTTAATAATAGTTTTTTCCAAAGTAGTTTTGCCAGAATTTTAAGGGCCAGCTTTTGGTGTGCTGCTTTTGGTGGGTTGTATTTCAGCTCTTTCTCAATAATGTTTTTCAGGAAAATCCAGCTATGGCTGTTGCAATCAAAACGTGTAAAAACTGCACTTCAGACAGTGTTAGAGAAAAATTCCTACAAGAAGCCTGTGAGTATTAAACAACTTCTTTTGGGGTCACTTCTGTAACTGCTCCTTGCAAAGATTGTGGCCACCTGTGTCAGAAACCTCTTACTCTGATGTAAATATTTTATTAATATATAGCCTGATGTTTCCCCCTCCTCTGACATGTGCCAGGGGACTGCTTTACATCCTTGCATTGCCCATGTGTATGATTGGATGTGGGTTCTTTGATTTTCCAAATTGAGTGATGATATCTGACTCCTGTAAGGCTTTAGAACCAATTTTGGAACATTAGATCTGATCTTCTATTTCCTTCTTTTTCATTAATGAATTAAAAAACACTTTCTCCAGTTTATTGCTTTGGAAGGTCAGGTAGTTGTCCTTGCTAGAAATGTTGTGTCTATGAGAGATCTGCTAAATTCAGAATTAAAATCTATGCTAGAATTGGCCATTTTTCTAAATAATTGCCTACAAATGTTGCATTCCCCAAATAGCACATTTCTTGGGTGGAAGAAGGCTTTTTGTTGGGGTGAATAGGAACAGAAAGTTTTTAAAGAATACTAAAGTTACTGATTCCTCTATTGTCTGGTTTTGCAAGCAAATTAAGATACAGCTCTTAAGCTCTGATTTTTGCTTATTATCCCCTGCTATTGTATACCTCTAAATGTTGTAAAGGTATTGTATTTTATCAGTAGAGTAATTGGTTGTGGTCAGATGTTACAGTATATTTTATTCACTATTCCTTTATTTGAGGAATTTTTTCAACTCGTTCAGAAGACCTCTGTTAATAGCTAATGGATTCTTATTTTTGAATGACAGAGTTTTTGTAAATTACTGTAATTTTTTCCATTGCATTTCTATCTGCTGGAACAGTAAATACCATTGCTTACAGTAATAACTCAGCAGTCACAAGGTAGGCTGCTGTCTCCTGGCAATGTAGAAAATAATTGCTCATTGAATGCTCCTTATTATGCTTCAAGTTTGACAGATTAGGAAATGCTGCCATAATCAACACATAAATAGTACTTTTCAATTTTGATTTAATAGTTTTGCCATTTCTTCTTCCTCTTTTTCATTCTAATTCCCATCTGTTGCCTTTGTCTTGTGTTCAGATTGCAAAT
Organism: Acrocephalus scirpaceus scirpaceus; assembly: GCA_910950805.1. Taxonomy (NCBI): domain Eukaryota; kingdom Metazoa; phylum Chordata; class Aves; order Passeriformes; family Sylviidae; genus Acrocephalus; species Acrocephalus scirpaceus. Next base: position 3,947,108 of record OU383773.1, read on the forward strand.
TCACTCAGAACAGTTGCTTATTTCACTGAATTAATACATTTATTTCCTAATATTTTAATATTAGGAATATTAAGATATTTTGAGGTTTGCCTATGGTGGAGTTTTCAATGCTGAAAGGCAAGTTAAATTAGATTTTAGGATAAATTCTTTGCTGAGTGGTGAGGCCCTGGCACAGATTGCCAAGAGCAGCTGTGGCTGCCCCATGCCTGGAGGTGTTCCTGGCCAGGATGGATGGGGCTTTGGGTCAGCAAGCTGGAAGGTGTCCCTGCCCAAGGCAGGGGGATTGGAACTGCTTGGTCTTAATGGTCCCTTCCAGCCCAAACCATTCTGTGATTCATACGTCATACTACATAAAACATACTGTGATTGCACTGCTGGGACTGAAATTAATTCCATGGAAAATAAAAGGATGTGATGATTAAATAAGATTTTTGTCTATATCATAATCTGGCAAGCATATTTTTTCCAGTAACTGAATTATACAGACTTTTTACTTCCTCTTCCAGTAGAAAGGCACAGATTAACTGACTGTGCATTGGTTTTACATGTTATTAACTTTAGGTTATGTTCATAACCAGATCCAAAGGTTCTGCTGAGAGGCAGAGCCTGACCTGACTGGCACCTTCCACAGCAGTTTGCATTTTTGTGAGTGGGGAACAGCACAGCTCAAGCAATCAGTGTTTCCACCTTCCCTCAGCACATGGAATGACCAGACATTACTGCTTGCAATAATTGTTTGAAGTCCTGTGATTATCTTTTCTGCTCATGGGCTAAATGCTTAACCTACAGCTTTGTTTTTATTTTTAAAAGAAGGTTTTATGTAACACACTGAATTCTTTGATTTCCTTTCAGTAACAATGCGTCAGTTTGATCACCCTCACATTGTGAAGCTCATTGGGGTTATTACAGAAAACCCAGTGTGGATAATCATGGAGCTCTGTACGCTTGGAGAGGTATGAGAAATCTTTGTGCAGCTCTGGTCTCCTCTCTTTTAGCTCACAGAAAAGGCTGAAAAAACACTTGACAAGACTAACACATGCTATCAAGCATGATACCATACTCCTTTGCAGAGTTATGGACTCAGAAACAGGAGTGGCAGCTTTTGACCTCCTCCTCCACCGGGGGAACTGCATCACCTCATACCAGAGTGATTTAGTCAGAGTTTTCAGAGCATTCAATTGCAGTTCCACAGTGAGAGCATGACCTCTGTCAAGATGATGATAATGTGATAATCAGTTAAACAGCATTTGCAAATGTACCTTCCAGAAGTGAAACTGTACATCTTTTATTCTTCTGAGTAATGCTGCATTTTCCCTTGAAACGTTGAATTTCTTACATTGTTTGGTTTTTTTTCCTGTACAATATCTGCAGCAGAGGCCCTAGATAAGATGACTTCCCTCATTATTATTATGTTTTCTGGATGAATGCTTTAAAGAAAACTAGATCTCACTTTTTATAATCGATTAGTTTTCTTTGAGCCACGTTTCTGAAAATGTGAGCTGCAGTGACATTTCATACAACATTATATGATTGCCATTGCAATTATCAAATTGCAGTACATTTTCCAAAAGAAATAGGAGGAATGGATAGAAAAACCTGTAGTGGAGAAGTCATTTTCTGTCAATAGATTTCCTTTCCAGTGCCCAAATCACTTTTCAAAGCCTTGTTTTGATCTACCAGGACACTGTAGTGCCACCTTCCAGTAAATTCTGCCTGCCTTATACTGGGAATAGAGCTGACAAATACTCTGCACTGATATTGGCCACTCTGAGTGGTTGTTTTAGCACATGATGGTTAAAAATAATTATTAAAATTAATACTTCTAAAACAATACTGATCAATCTGTGTTTGGGTTGGCCAGGTCCTGTTCAGTTCTGAAGTGATTTAGGCCATAAATGGAGCCTGCACTCAAGGGTAGAAAAAACCAAAAAGTCCAAGAGTGCTTCACTCTGGAACAGCAAAAGCAGATGCTGTACAAAAGGAGACTGAAAGAAATGCACAAAATTACAGTTATTTTTTTAGTTTAACAGTCTCCATGTAGAAAAAGTGCTTGAATTCTAATGCAGAGTCACAATTCTTTATGGGAAGTGGTTTTCTTTTCCTCATCCAGCCTTTAAGGCAAGGACGTCATGCCTGTTGATACTCACGTAAACTTCACAGTTTGAAATATGCTCTTTTCAGCTTTGTTATTTTCTTGTTGTAATTTCTTTCTCCTTTTTCCTCCTTGGTGCAAAAAAGCTGAGGTCATTTTTGCAAGTAAGGAAGTACAGCTTGGACCTGGCCTCTCTGATACTCTATGCTTACCAGCTTAGCACAGCTCTTGCCTACTTAGAGAGCAAAAGATTTGTACATAGGTAAGATTTCATACATATTTATCTGTACCTGTCTATTTTTATGTGTCACTGCTTAATATGCTAGGGAGTGTCATTTTTGCAGAGGTTTCCACTAAAATTACACCCTTTTCAAGGGTGACACCTGCTGGTTCACTCCTGGATTGACTTGGAGCTGATGCCAGATTTCAATCGAAATCATTTTCAGTTGTTGCTTTGTGGTTACAGTATTTTTTCAAGCTGTGAGTCAACTGTAATCATTCAAATATAGAAAAGCAAAACAAGGGCAGATGGCTTCTTAAGTAAAGAGGAGGGGAAATGAAATATTTATAAAATACAAGTACTTGCTTAACCAGAAAATGAACCAAAACTTCCTTCACGGTGTGTTTTGAATTTTATTCCCTTGAATGTGAACATGAGTTTCTAGGGAGAAGAAACTGGCTTCAGCCTCTTATTGTGTGCAGCTAAGAGTTCACAAAACTCAAGTTGCTAAGTACAATTAATTTGGAACTTAAGCAATTCACTTGTGTTTAAATACTGACTATCTAATTCTGTGTATGTGTTGTGATAATATTTATGCAAACACTTGCATATAAAGTAATAGCTATGCATAGGTACATAGATATTTATATTAAAACATCATAAATAACAGCAGGGGAGAAAAGGAGGCTCAGGGGGGATCTTGTTCTCTACAGTGAGAACTTGAGCTCCTTACTAGGAAACCTCATACGAGACTGCCATCTTAAACAAGTTTCTTACCTTTGCAGGGCAGGAGGGAAATTTTCTTGACGTGATGATACTTCACCACTTTATGTTTTAAAGTTACTAGAAATACTAAAAATGTTTATTTTTTTGGCAGGGATATTGCTGCTAGAAATGTGCTGGTATCTACCACTGACTGTGTGAAATTAGGTGACTTTGGTTTATCCCGATACATGGAAGACAGTACTTACTACAAAGGTGAGGTGGCCTCTGGATCCTTCTTGCAGGCCAGTGAGAACACAGTTGCTTCTCACATTATTGAGGAATTAACCAGATTTCCTTGGTCTAGCTGGTGCATTTGTAGAAAAAGGCAAGTTATTCAACAGTTTAATAACAGCAGTAAATTCCTATGTGTGCTTAAGAAGAAGGATCACAAGGTGTGATTTAAGGTGCAAAAAGTAGCAAATTCACATGTAGGTACAGATGAATGCTGAGTTTGTGTAGTCACTGTATGCTGCATACTTCTGGGTGCCATTGGGCTAGGGAGATTCAGTACAAAACTGTCTTTGAAGCCTACTTTTTACCCCATTTTGGATGGAATATTGAGCTTTGGTGTCTCCAGCAGCTGGAGATGTCCTTAGTGCCTCATACATGGGAAATGCAGCAGGAAAACAAAGATGCATGTTGGGTACCAAACAGTAGCATTCCAAAGCTGGTGTATATTATTAAACCATGAGTACATAAATCTCATTTTTAATATTTTTCTGGTTTCATGTATTTTAAATTATCCATTATCTGTCCCCTTACACTCTGTGTTTCCTCATTTCATTTGTCTCACTTTGCTGAGCTACATTTTATCTTTTTAATTTCTAAGAGGGGAAATAATTTTGATGTGATCATTTCTTGGTCTGTTTTGGGGTTTGTTATTGGGGTCTTTAAGGGAAGTTTTGGGGATTATTATTATTTTGGGTTTTGTTGGTTCATTTCTCCATTTCATGTAAAGCCAAACAGCCTTATATATCAATATTTAAAGTACTTCACTGGAGATTGTTTTTGCCTATGAATTATTTCACTGGGAACAGAATCTATTTTTGAGCTCTCTAGTGGGGATAACAGCCTACCCTTTCTTGCTTCCCTGTAGCTTCCAAAGGAAAATTGCCCATCAAATGGATGGCTCCAGAGTCAATCAATTTCCGACGGTTTACCTCAGCTAGTGATGTGTGGATGTTTGGTAAGTGAAAACCAAGTGGGGAGGGTTCTTTTTGTCCTCTTGGACAAGTCCAATGTCTCATTTTGACTGCTATAAGTGAATAATTTTTAAATATTTGTCACAGTTTTTACCGTGCATTCTGAAAATCCAGTTTCTTCCAGCATGTTTTCCACCTCTTGTGTTTTTCTTTCGTTTTTCCTGTTCAATAAACCTGAATTTTCATGGGCCTTTTTACCTCTAGTAAGAAGCTGACAGAAATGGAGGTGCAAGGAAATTAGCTCATAGCTATGACAGAGATTATTTTTGTCTGTTGGTTTTGGTTTGCTTTTTTGGTGTTATACCATTGTCATTTGCTGTTTCTCTTATATTTTGACTTTTTCTCTATGTTGATCTACATTTCCTTGCTTAATGTATAGATCATCCTATGAGATGCCCAATTTCCAGCTCCTTAATGCTAGATGCCCACTTAATTGTCTGTTATAGCTCCTGGCCTCCTACAAAATACAATCAGAAGCCCATTAAATATAAGGGTAAATTAATATATCCTGAAACCTTGATCTTTTTTCCCAAATATACAACATTTTATATGAATCTGATGTCCTGTGCTCAAACTGGTGCTGACTGCTGGCCTGTACAGACACAGTACAAGCTGTGTTAGGGAACAAAAGTGATGAGACTTGAATAAGAGCAGGACAGTCAAGTAAGAGTTCACGTTATTTACAGTTTAAAATCTGAATGTTTTGAAGTGAAGGGTTTATAATAGTTTGAAGAAAACTTCAGTACTGTCAAATTTAGAAAAATGAAGCCTACGGAACATTTTGGCCAATTTTAAAGTGACAGACCATGTTTTTTTAATGCAGTTTCAATAGAAACTGGTTTATTACATGTTTTCAGCACAAAAAATGTGGACCAATGCCAACACTAAAAACCCCCAAAGTGAAAATGCACTCTACATGTTGAAACAAGCCAGTTGGAAGGAGTCAGAGGGAAAAGCAAACACATTCTACCTCAAAAGAGATTTGAATATGAGCAAGCACTGGTCTAGGGCAGGTAAAAGACTGTGTGAGCCAGCTTTGGGTCACTCTGCCTCATCAGTAGGTGAGGCTGGTGCTGTGTGTGTGATCCTGCTGCAGTCACTCCTCTGCTGCAGGTAAGTCCAAACCAATTCCCTGGTTATATATTTTGGAAGAAATTGCATTATTAGTTTAAAACTGGGGTCTCTCTCTCTTTTGACAGATCTCATTGTTTGCTCACAGTGAAGAAAATGTGTTTTTGTGTGTGTTCCTCAGGTGTGTGTATGTGGGAGATCCTCATGCACGGGGTAAAGCCCTTCCAGGGAGTGAAGAACAATGATGTGATTGGGCGGATCGAGAACGGTGAGCGGCTCCCAATGCCTCCAAACTGCCCTCCCACCCTCTACAGCCTTATGACCAAGTGCTGGGCCTACGACCCCAGCAGGAGACCCAGGTTTACTGAACTTAAAGCACAACTCAGGTAGGGTTTGACTTCTGAGACGTCGTTTCCTTTGTTCAGAAATACTTCTTTTTGCTTAATGTTCTGTTACAGTGTTTTGGTTCTGTGGAAAGTACGAGGTGCGGTGCTTTGAGTTTTTATCTTCAGACAGCCAGGTTGTTGCTGGTCTTTGGGAAAACTGAGCCTTATCTGGCAGAGAAAAGGAGATTAGGCAATAAATTCAAGTAACTGGAAATATGAATCACCTCCTTTCTCTCCCAAGAAAAACTCCATGTTTTACTAGCAATTTGTTTATAATTTTAGCTACAATCCTTGGGGAAGGAGCTAGAAAGAGTTTAGAATGATTATCTAAACAAGCATGCTGTGGGCTACTGGGGTAAAATGTATCTTAAATAAATGAAGCATCAGGTGAGTGGTGTTGGAAGTTATTTTCATGACATGTAGCACAGTTGTTGCAGTCACAGCTGTCACAGGGCAATTGCAGAGCCTGCAATATATGCAGCATCATAGACAGAAATTCCTTTGCCCTTTGTAAACCAGGATATAAGCTGCCTTTGTGTTTATCTTGGAATGAGTGTGAGCACACGCCTGGCAGACCAGTCTAAATTCACACCTTAGTTTATTCTGCAGTAATAAATTCTGTGTGTCTGTATCACCATTTCACCAGCCCCAAAGTGGGAGGGATATTTAAACTTTAAAACATCACTGAGATAATGTGCAGGCACATTTGATATTTGTGACCAAATTGGGTCACAAATGCTGTGACTTTTGGATTTCATGACTGCTCAGGATGTATGTTGCATAAGTCAGTACAAGCTTTGACTAACACTTGGGGTTTGCACATTGACAATCCACACTGGGAATTCTTGTAATTCGTTGCTAGATTCTTTGGTTTTACTTCAGATTTTGTTTTAAAGTTGTGCTTTGTGGCATGTTTTATTTTCATAATATCATGTTTTTGCTGGCACTGAATGTTCATGGTTCAAGATAATTCACTGGTGGTTAAAATGAGAGACAATTTGAATATAATTATGATGCTATCTCAGAGCTGCTGTATGGATAATTTAAAGACCTTAAAGTTCTTTTTTTATTTCTTAAAATTTCACACAATTCCACCATCTGTTACTCTGGGAATTCTTGTGTAGACTAATAATGGGTAGAATTAAGGGAAGACTTGACCTTTCTCACAGATAATTTCTCATCCTCTTGAATGTGTGGAGTTAACATGAAGAGAGGAATGTCAGGGATGGGTAGGGATTGCAAGAAAAAGATGTGACAGAATTGTGGGATTTGGGTAATAGATGGAAGTAGGCAATTCACTTGCTTTTTCTCTCTTCTTGGCTCTGAAAGTACAGGATGATTGGTAATTTGCAGCCAGGTTGTCCTGTTAACTTAAAGCTGGTTGGCACAGATGAGAATGAAGCCCTAAAAAAAGTGACTGGAAGATGGCTGTGGTGTGTAAAGTCAAGCAGGGAGAGTATCTCACCAGGAAGGAAAGAGGATGAGTAAATCCAGAGTGTGCCCAAGAGCCTGGCTCTCCTCAGAACCAGCACTCAGGGTGTGCAGCAAGGCAAGCTCTTGCTGGTTACACATCAAAATGTTTCCCAGTGTGCCTGGGTGAGCTCTCAAACAGGTCACCCAGAAAGACTCTGGAATTTCCATGCTGGCAGACATTCAGATTTTGATTGGAGAAGGCTCAGATCACCTGGCCCTTGCTGTGCAGGGAACCCAGCTTCACCAGGAGATCAGACTTGAGACCTCCACCCTTTCCATCTCATTCTGTGTGAAAACTGCACCCAGTGTGGAGGGGTGTTTGCTTCTTTGGTCATGCTGGGAGATTTGAAGCATTGTTTACAGGGCAACCTCTCTCCTGGGCCACTGCAACCCTGAAATCCAGTTTTTACTCTGTTCCCACCAAAGCAGGGAACTTTCTACTACTCCAAACTGGTGACCTTTATCTCACAAATTTAGGCAGCATGGTTGTCCTTAGGGCTGCTTTCTGCTGCTCCAGACAGAGCCAGCCTCTCAGTGGAAGGGTTGCCAATTCCCTGATGATGAGGCAGTCTCAGGCAGCTAGGGAAGATTGGGTTTCAGAACTCAAATTCCCATGAACTTGCAAAAACAAGCCATTTCCCTGGTGGCCTTTCCCTGTGGTGTTGCTGCTGCTCGTTCTGGATGATGTCCAGAGTAGTCTCTTCAAGCTGAGAGCAGGCTTGGATGTTTGCTTGGAGCCACATACAGCACTGCAGCATTCATTCCTCTCTGGCTTAATGAAAAAAACTCCATGGCTTTGGGAAAAATCTTCTGCATCTGGAATAGCATTGATGGGAGCATAAGCATTTCACGTGCTCTCTGTTATTTGGTGCTTTTCCTGTCTCATAGTAACAGCTGCTTTGCTCAAACTGAATTTGCAGCTGATTGTGCAAGGCAAAGGTGCTGATTTCTGCACAATTTATGTACTGTTATTTGTTGCTACATATGAATTTAAGTACTGTTATTAGGGTAGTAATTTTATAGCATTTGATCTGTCTGAAGTGGATGTGGTTGAGTCAGTCTTCCCAGCAAACACAGAAACAAATGGGTGGATTGTGGATTTCCAAATGTAATTTATCCTCGCAAGTCCCGTTTTCAAGTGGTGGAGGGGAGTTAAAAGTCAGATTAGGTCAGGACAGTGAAATGCTACCCTGCTACATCTGCAATTCTGACTTGGTCAGAATTAGAATATCGGATATTTTTAATTGGGAATTGTGTGTTGCCTTGTTGGTTTTGTGCAGAAGAGATTTTTTTGTCTTGCAGTACATGGTAAATAATATAAAAGGATTTTAATTTTAAACTTTCAAATTAATGACATTTCATGACATTTTTCACTGTGTCACAGAACAAATTTTGTTTAAAAGTACCTTTCATGAGCCTGTTCTGCTACAAATAGCAAAACAAGGAGCAGTTGTGTCATTGCAGAAGTGAGAGTGTCATTGTGGCCCATTGTTGGTCACAGGTTTTAACAGGCTGCTTAACCCCACGGGCATCCTGGGGCTGCAGGTCACATAGAAACAGCTCTAAAAAGAATGGGGGGGGAAAAAGAGACAGATTCTGTGCTTTTAAATTCTGGTTTCATGACAACAGGGAGATAATTAACTGATGAGAACTGGACTTGAGCCTTTTTGTCACTGCATTTTATGTAGATCCTGAAATGTTGCTTATAAATGGAGACTGGTAAGAGTGAGGGCAGTTTGAGTCTTCTTTTATGGCATTCTGACAAAAAAAGACTATAACACATACCTCAAATAAATGATGGAGGCTGCAAAATGCTTTGATGTTATTCTGTTCTTTGCCTGTGACCATTAGGAATAGTCCATAATCCATATAAAAGTGCAAAAGTGCATTCATATTAGAACAATATGTGCAAGTATGTTCCTCTGCATCCAACTTTGTATTTCTGGTGGCAGAGGAAAGAAAGAAGCTGCTTGTTGGGGGTCAGCACTTGAAGCAGGCTCCCACACCACTGTAGCAGGAGACACTGGTGCTGCTGTGCCTTTCAAATATGAGGATGCAGTTTAGTATTTTAAATATTCCAACACTGAAGATCTCCATAAATGTTTCCTCTTTGCTGTCACAGATCAATTTCGGTAAAAAGTTCTTTGTAAATTAAGTAAGTTTATCAATTATGCGAACTTTTAATAGTTGAGATTTTTCTTGAGCCTTCACCTTGCCGAGAAGCTGAGTTAAATTTGTCTGTGCTACCTTAAGGTTTGCTAGGGGAACCATAGGGATAGAATTCTCTGCTTGCTTGTCTCCGCTGCTAAAAATATGTACAGTTTGGGAAAATATGCCTAGATCTGACTTCTCCTGACCTTCTGCAAATTCTAATAAACTGTTCAGAGAACTTGAGCAGCTGCACTGAGGAAACATCAAAAATATCTCTTGGCACACTCTTACTTCATCCACAGACCGGTCTACCCTTTGTGAAAACAAAGACCTTTCTGTGAGTCATTTATATTCCTTGTGGTTTTTTCGAGTAGTGCCTTCTCTGAGGCATTTCTATTTTATATTCTTGTCAGCAGAATCAAGGGCATCCAAGTACAGATGCTGCTGCAGCCCATCAGCCTCTGACCAGGCTGCTCTGGGCTGCTGGGAAAGAACTTCCTGATGGCAGTGGGAGAGCGAGGAAGATGAACTGCAGTTGTAAGGCAAAAAGCTGAGCCTGTGTTAAGAAAAAAAAGTAATTTCAAAAGAAATTTGTCGTTTCTGACGATACAAGCTGATGGTGTTGCACACTGGGGCACCACAGATAAAATGGCTTTGATAGCAAAGCAGAGAGAGGTATTGGGGTTTCATTCCTTTTTATGGAAAACCAGGACTGTGCTGTGACAAATTCCGGATGTGGCCCCAAATTGTCAATAAGCCATCTCTAAATTTAGCCAGCTGCTACCAGCCAACCCTGTTCTACTCTTCAGCTCAGATGAGAGCAACTGCTGTATCAACAGCTTGGTTAAAAATCTATGTTTTAATAATTTCTCATTCATTAATCTGGGCAAAATTTGGTTTTGGTCTTGTTTTGTTGTGAGGTTTTTTTAACCGTGAGATCTTGTCTTGAAAGATGATAATCATGGTTCATGGTTGTAGCTGCATTTTGGCTGCTTTCTCATGCTACATAAAAACACAGGATACCTGAAGTGTGAGATAGCAGGGGATTTGTGCCAGTTCTTCATAGGTTCAAGCAGGAAATCTTGCATTTTCCTTATTCTGAAGGAAGAGAGGGGTAAAATAGAAGGATTCTCTCTTCATTCTCTCTGTTGGGCTGTAATTGTGTTTCCATGGTAGTTCTAACAGGGTGACTTTTGCAAGTAACTTGTCTGATTTTGCTTTTGTTCCACATTCTTGTGTTGCTTCAGCAGTGATGGATTGAAATTGCTGCAATAGCTATAAACTTGATTTAGCTGCAGTGAGACGAGATGACTTCTCTGCTTTTTAGAAGTGGCATAGTTTGGGGTTTTTTTGGCTGAGTAAGGAAAAGCAAAGTTCTTGTCTCCAGCAGGAATTTATTCTTGAAAAAAAGCAGTGAAGTTTCACGATGAGAATAGATTGCTGGAGTTGATCTCATCCCCTGAATGAGTAATTCTGGGTGGTTGTTTAGCTGACTGAACAGGAGATTATAAACTCAGAACTTAGCTTTGTTTCTGGAAACTCCTGAGTGATAAAGAAGCTGGAGTAGCTCCTCCACAGGATTGTCTTTACCCTGGGGACAGCGATATGGAAATAATCTGCCCTGCTCACATCTCCAGACTGTCCGCGTAGCGTGCGGCTCCAAGGAATTGGCAGCTCTCTTTTTCAAAGCTCCTCTCTGAGTATTTTTCAAATGGCAAATATCCAACATTAATAAGCCACATAGCAGAGCTGGGAGGAGGCTGGCTGTGGGGGCAGCAGGAGCACGTTCAGCTTCAAACAGGCTTTTTAATAGTCAGAACAGTGGTAAGTAGCAAACTGGTTTTACTACTGTCTTGTACTTTGTGAAAATACAGCCTTTTGACCTGAATGCTTAGAAGCTGAGTGATTACTGTCAGATCTTTCTGTTTTGCTAAATTGCTTTGCTGAATGTGTTCCTGGTTAGGCTAAAACGTAAGAGCTGAAGAAGTATTTTTGACTGCTTTCTTTAAAAAAGAAACAAAAAAATCGCAGTGATCTGAAGCTCTTGAGTTTCAGTAAAGAACATTTTCGGTTTGTTTTGAACCTTTGCAGCAGTTCAGTAGAATATTTTCTTGTGAAGATTAAGCTTTCATGCAAGTAAGTGCTTGATTGATTGTCTTTGAGGACTTCTCTGTGTAATTGCACATAAAAAGAACTGTTACGGGAAAAAAAGTGTGTGCAGGATCAATCACGGCTTTCTGAAAATTTGATGCTGTTTTTGTTGTTAGAAGCACCCTGGTAATCCTACAGAAATATTTCTTCCTGATACTGGTTTTCAAACACAAAACCTGTGTATGTAAAAGAAGTTTGCCTTCCAGTAATTTTCTAGCATTTCAAGTTAAGTACTGTTTATTAGTCTGAAAAATGCAAGAGCTGTGGGGAGAGGTTTGTTAGTCACTGAAATGGGAGTTTTACTTGATTACAATATGTTTTCCTTAGTACAATACTGGAGGAAGAGAAGCTGCAGCAAGAAGAACGAATGAGAATGGAATCCAGGCGACAAGTCACGGTATCCTGGGACTCAGGAGGATCAGATGAAGCTCCTCCCAAGGTAGCTAAGAATGAAAATTACGTGTGTTTAAAAAAAGAAACAAAACATAAAACTTTCTTTTTGTTCCATTTATTTCTTCAAAGCCTGCCCTGATGGATTCTTTCAAACCATGGCCAGTTCTGTCCCCATCTGGGAATCCTTGCCTGAAATGACCCAGCTCTGCTTGAACTGTGCTTAGAACTGATCAGTGCTGTGATACTGCATTAAAAATTTTCTGTTTCTGCTTTAAACTGTAAAAGACACCCACAGCTGCCACAAAACTGTCTCCTGGCCTTTCTTTTTCCTTCTTTCTTGTAGCACTCTTGTAAATTGTTGGCTAATGAGCTCTCAGGCCAGCGTGAAGTTTATTTATAACACATTAGCGAAAGGACAGAAGTCAGCTAATTGCATTTTCCTTCTTCTGGACAGAAAATTAGGGGTTTGTTTCCAAGGAATGTACGTGGTTTAGTTTCCACTCCGTTTCCATTTCTGTCCTGTTTGGATGTCACTGATGGGTTCTGCAGCTGTGGGACTCCAACCTCACCAGTTGCTGAGCCCTCTTCCCTCTCAGTGACTTGTCTGCTTCCCCTTAAGAGTTATTTTTGCAAGTTGTTACTTGAAAGTTCAAGCCTGTATTTTGAAGAATTTAATTTTTGTGCAGTCACCACCAGTATTGTCTGTGTCCTGATAGCTTGTGGTGAATTCCTGGAGCTCTCAGGTTCTGGAGCTGATAATAATTCTTCCAGGAGTACTTGTGTGGCACCTTGTGCTGCATACATTCCCCAGCACTCATAGAAAAGCAACTTTTTCTTTTTGGTTGGTTTTGGTTTGAGGGGAGGGGGTAGGGGGAGGGTTTGTATGTGTTTGGAGGTTTGGGGGTGTTTTCCTCTCCAGGTTGTTGCCTGATCAGATTTCTGAGCTTAGTTCTGCATTTTGATACCTTGATGGCAAGCAGGAAATGAGGGCAGTGGAATTACTGCTTTCATTTCAGAGTTAGAAACAGCAAACAATCCATCAACCTGTTTAGTCATCTGAGATGAATTAGCAGGATTTGGTGTCTATCCAAACAGACAATGTTCCAAGTTACAGAAGCAGATAAACTGCATAAATTGGACCAGTATAATGCCTAATTTGAAATGAGCACCTCTATGTGTGATGTATGAACTGAAACACTTTACCAAAGATGTGTTAAAAATGCAGTTAATTCTGCCACTACAGAGAATCTGTTCTGAGAGGGTTGATATGTCCTCACTGTCTTTCTGATGCTGTTGTTGGTTAGGTTTTTTATACATTTCTTTTGTGTAAAATATGGATGTGCTTAATAATGGCATTGGAACAAGTGGAATGTTGTAGATAGGAGGTTTTAAGTGTCTCTTTAATTATTATCTAATTTTCTAATGTAACAACTGATTTTTTTATTCTTCTGATGAATCATTGTAAGAGTTGCAGATTGTTACTGGTCTTAAACTCCTACACATCCTCAAACAATTACCAGGTCTCATAGTCCACACTATGAAATCACTTGTATCTCACAGTGATACTTCTGTTAGAAACCTAAGACAGGAAAACATTCTAGTCCAGAATGAGAATTAATTTTTTCATCAAGCAATGATAAATTCTGCAGTCTCCAATTAATGTGGTTGCCTTTAACTGCCAGAAGGACTGAGAGAGAGCCCTTTGCAGAATGATGAAATTGGGGGGTGGTTTTCCCTCTTTGGTTGATTTTTCTCCTCCTGAAATACCCAGCAATGCTGCTCCTTATTCAGAAAGAAACTGTCAGCTATACCTTTGGAGATTAAGAATATGATCAAAAGCACTTTCCATGTTGAAGTAATTAGTTACACAGAAGTTAATTATCAGAACTAACTTTGTACCTCAGAATACCACATGGAAATAGCCATGCAAATAAATCCATTTGGTTTGTGTTATTCTTACTGAAGCAAAAGAATTTACTTTTGGGAACAGTCACAAAAGCAACAAATTAACAGCAAAAATTGGAAACAAGGCTGTATTGCACCTGGAAATTTGATTTAAGACTTTGATGATGTTCTCTCTAGAGTTAAACAGAACAGAGCAGGTCATTTAGTGCAAGCAATTAAATAAACACAAAGAATTCACAGAGCAAGCATTATTTATTGGCATACTGAGCAAACAATTCAACTGCATCCATTGCCAAGCAAACAGAGAGGAAAACTTAATTTTAGTTGTTTTAAAAAAGTGTTTATAATTACAGAAAATCTGGTTTGGGGTTTTTTTGAAGTTTGCCAAACCTGTAAATGTTTGTCTGGCTGAAACATAATTTTCTGGTTTTAGTTGTGTGTGTTTAATTATTCTAAAAATTCCTTTTTGTTTACAGCCCAGTAGACCTGGTTATCCCAGTCCCAGATCCAGTGAAGGGTTTTATCCAAGTCCACAGCATATGGTACAGCCAAATCATTACCAGGTATTACATTTAATACTGTGCGTGTATTTTTTTTACAAATGTGGGCTTTCTATCTTAGATGCAGCTGGTGGGATTGATGCACTTCTTGCATGGTTTATTTTAACTCAGTTCTGTTCAATGAGTTTTGTTTTACATAGGAAAAAACCCAAACTGAGCCTGGTGGGTTTAATCCAGATGGCAAATATTTTCACATCTGATGTGGGGCTCAGATCCCTGAAACTGCACTGAAACACATCAGACATTTCCATATTTATTGAAGGAATGTGGTGTTCATGTTAACATTTGTGCTGAGCTATGAAATCACTTGGCTTTATAAAATGACATTAACTGGAGGCCTTTCCTTGGGGTCCTTGGTATTTTATTTTCTGTGTCCTGATAGCTGCTGCCTTTAGCTCTACCACATTGTATACTCACAGGTTTTGCTTTTCTTCATAAAACTGCTGAAGAAATTCAGAACAAAAGTTTGTCTTAAAAGGACTTGAGCAATTTTAGGTTTGTTCAAGGCTACAGCCATATTACAGCTGTCTCAGTCAAAGGGATTTTTTCCATGAAGAGAGGGTGGTTTTCATTGATTTAATAAGTACTTCTGGCTCATTAAAACTACTTGGTTTTCCTGTGGAGAAGTTCCCAGGCCACTCAGCTCAACACACTAATTACATGCTGCCACTCAAGCCTTAAGCCTGTAAGATACAGCAGGGGTTACATTTTTATGTGGCTCTGTAGGGTGATGTTTGCAGGCTCCTATTAACTGGAACATGAGCTCTGCATGTGTAACTCTTATATATGTATCTACAGATTTAGTTTTGTCCTCAGAGGACTTTGGTCTCCTTGACTGCAGAGGTTAGAGCATGCTTTGATGCTGCTGGTTTGATAGGCACCATAAAATACTTAACCCTCAAAAGTTGTATTTCTGTACTGTTGTGCCTATTCTAAGATAGGTTATGATGGGCATCCTCAAAGACTTAAAATAGAGGTGTCATATTTTGGCTCAGCTTCCTTCTGATGTTGCCTCCCCTTCTTCCTCTCAGTGACTGCTTGAATTGAGTCATTTCTGTGCTTTCATGTTTGTTGTCTTGGAGGGGATGCTTCCATTATGGGGAAGCACAGATCATACTAATATCTCTGGTTTTCCCTTTGTTTTTGCCCATGTGGGGTTTTTTGCCCCCTAAAGGTGTCTGGCTACCCTGGTTCTCATGGGATACCAGCCATGGCAGGCAGCATTTATCCTGGGCAGGCTTCTCTCTTGGATCAAGCAGATTCCTGGAACCATCGGCCTCAGGAAGTATCAGTGTGGCAACCAAACATGGAGGTATGAGATCTGACACATCTGTTACTGTGTTCTGTACACTTCAGTACACTTTTTATTATTATAAATTGTATTACTTCTATTATTTAGGTAGATCTGTTATAGGAAAACTGAGTTTTTCAAGTGTTTTCAAAATTACCTCACTGCAGTGGGTTGGGAGTCAGGACTGGATTGTTTTTTAAACAAATCTTTCTATTTGAGGCTGGGCATGAAGTGTCACTTCACATGAATTCTTGATGAAATTGTTACTACTTATCTTAACTGAATGACAGCAAATATTTGGTGTTTGTTAAGAGAAGGCTTTACTGGAACTTAGTGCTGTTCACAGAGATGGGAACACTCTTGTAAAAATACCTCTTGGGAGATACCCAGCACAGCGGAAGGATTGAGGCTTCTTTACCCAGAAGAGAAAATGAAATGGTCTGAAAGACTGTTCCTGAGCTAAATTCCTTCTGGGTGCTTTCCCTGTCATGATTGCACTGAGCTGCTGAGGAACATCAAATTAATTCCCTCTTTAACCTTCTGTCTTCTTTTTCTGTTTTCCACTGTTGTACACTTTTTTATTCCATTTTTTTCCTTCCACAAAGATTCAGTTTGTGCAGCTTCTGTCTTAAATATGTTTCTTTTCTAACCAGCTCTATTCTCTGTGTTCTTGATAAACATTTAAGTGTTCTCTGAGACTCACCTGTTAAATACAGGGAAGTTTGTTACCAAATTTCCCTTGGCTTTTTTAAAAATACTTAATTTCTACACTGTTTCCTAATGATTTCCAGACAGCATTGGGGTATGGTATGTGGAGTATTTGTAAGCTTAAGACAGGCATAAATATTTGGTCAAAATTTCATAAAAAAATTTTTTTGTGACATGCTTTGCCACTGTTGGCTAACACTGAATAGTACATTTGTTTTGATTTAAAAAAAATGTATCTTGCAGCTTTTATCAACTGGATGGTTACATTATTGCTCAAGACCAAGAAAACAAAATTGATAAGTCTGGTTTTTTTGTCCAGCTCAAATGAAGTGCAATACAGGAAGTGACAATGTTGCTGAAAAACAGAACAGAATCTTTCAAATCTTTTTTGGTTGCAGTGACTAAGAGGAGGGCAGATAAAAACTTTAGGGTTGGAAAGAGTTTTTTCCGCTGCTCTGCTTCAGTTCTTGAGGAGCTGAAGAAACTTTGCTTGACTGCTGCTGAGAATTGACTTCTAAAAAGCTTTCCTTTCATAATCTCTAAATTCTTGCATCTGTTCATACAAATTTTAAATTGTGAGACTGAATAAACTTACTGTGGATTGTAGGATTCAGGCTCTTTGGACATCCGAGGGATGAGCCAGGTTCTACCCACACACCTCATGGAGGAGAGGTTGATACGACAGCAGCAGGAGATGGAGGAAGATCAGCGCTGGCTTGAAAAAGAAGAACGATTCCTGGTAATTCTTTGTTTTACAGAGCTTCTTAATTCCTCCTTATTTTTGATTTTGTGTTGCAGCTGACTAAAACTGGTCACTTCTGTGAAGTGAGAGAATTTACGGGACGCAGGACCCCCAAAATGGGGTTTGGAAACAGGTTTTAAAATAAGTGTTTGGCTAGTAAGAACTGTATTTCAGATATCTTGAACAGCTGTGGCTTTTGGTGAATCTCATTTTATCCAATTAAGTGTTTTTGTGGGGGAAGTTGTGGGTATAATTCTGTGCCCATCTGAAGCTTGCCTGTTTGTTCTAACATAGAAGGATCTGTGTGAACTCTTCCCCTAAAAAACCCATCTAAGGACCCTGGCTGTGCTGAGTTGTACGCAGTCTTGCCCTGGAGGAATAATGGCACGTGTTAGTGGGGAGAAATAATGTCAGAGAGGGCTCTGTGAGGAGGGAAAAGCTCTGAACCTCACCACAAGCAGTAAAAAGAAATCATTGGTGATGGGATCTTCTGATGCTATTTCTCTGCAATTCCACAGTTTCTTGTTGTCAGTGTCACTGGTGTATGGTTTTTTTTTGGTTCAGCTCTGGCTTCCCAGTTGTCAAAATTCAAGGTGTGCATTAAATTTCTCCTACTTGAGGTTGATGGCTACAGATGGAGTAGAAGGTGGGAGTAGAATGTTACCAGGAGCCTGTGGGTGCCTGAGCCTCTAGGGACAGGGGGATAATTTACAGTGCTGTGGTATGGGTTGTGACAGAACAGTCCTGTGCTTCATCTTAGACATATTTCAAGGAATGTTTCAGTTTGGAAATCTCCTGTGTTGTTAACTACTGGTAGATGCCCCCATGGCCAGGACATGTTCTAGCTGAGATCCACCTTGTGCCTGAGCTAAGAAGTGACTTTTGATTAATGGGTGTTGGAACTGTTTCCTTCTAAGTCCACTTGGGTATTTGCAGTTTCCCCTTGGGATGACAGCAAACAAACCTCTGTGCCCAGATTACTTGGTCTGAAGAGAGGGAGGGGGAAGAAAGATTTCTTCCCTAATTTAGGCATTAGCATTTCTAGTCTTGTGTGGCACCAGTTGCTTGTGACCTGCACAACCCAGGAGGTCAAACTCATCCCACTGACAGTTGAAACTGTAAAGATGGTCTAGAACATTTTGTGGAATCAATGTGCTTTCTGGGAATGAGGCATTGACATTGCAGATGGTGGCAGTTGGTTGTGTGGGAACTTTCTGCAGACAACTTTGTGATTCTTTGTGTAGAATAAATGATGATTATTTGTAGTGCTTGTTTATTCAGTCTCTGGACCATTAGGGTGTTTATCATCTCCCAAACTGATGTTGAGAAGGAACTTGCTGATTTTTCTTTTATCTGCAGTACAATCATAGCATCTGTTTTGAGAGATTTGCTGTGTTTCCATTTTGTGTTAGTTTCATTGTGAGGAAACACCATCTCTCTTGCATCCATTCTGTTGAGGACCTGGAATCCATAAGAGACTTCAATTATTTTTCTTTCCACATTAACATTTTGACTGTACAGACTTTTAAGATTCACCCTTGAAGGCCTAGTACACATTTTCACCCCATGTTAGGAGCTAAATGAGCTGCTGGTAGCCACAGGGTGCCTTTGAGCCCATGGCAGGATGTGTGTCAGGAGAATATTCAATTTAAAAATGGGTGTTTCTTGGAAAAGGAATGTGGATGAGTTTCTAGGTTTAGCCCTGAGGAAGTGAAGATGTGGAAAAGTCATTGTGGGGAGTCACTCTTGGAAACCTTGCAGGTCTCCTGAAGGATATCCACAATTCAGACATGAGTCTAAATATGTGAGAATAAACCATTTATTGAGGCATTAAGGCCATATAATGATGTCTAGCATAGAAATAAGCCAGGTTTTATACACATGCTCCTTGGCCAATGTCCTCTACTGAGTGACAACATTTCTGCTCTGGGACGAAGGGCTTTCCGTATTTTCATTCCAGGTGATTTAGGGAGAAGAAATCTGGCCCTCCCTTGCCTGCTTTAGGCAGGTTTCAAATAATATTTGTCCTTTTCAGCACAGAGAACAACAGAGTAGAGAGAGATTTTAATATTTAGCTTACTTAACTATAATATTTAACTTTTGTAACCATGTGTAGTGTTCTCAGTGTAAACTGTCTACTTCCAAAAACAGCTCTATTTACCCAATCCTCAGGCTCTACAGCACGTCCCACTTGTACAACTGAGAGTTGGACTCACAGGGGAGCAACTGCAAATCATTTATTGTAAGACACTGCAACAAGATGAAAAATCCTCTGTGGGTTTCTGTTAGTACAATTTTTGTTTCCCCAGAGTAGCACCAACTTGCTCACGACTTGAAATTTATTGCTGCTTCTGCAGGGAGAAAATACAACTCATATTAGTACAGGGATAAACAGCACTGATGCTGCTGGAAGGGACTCCCCAGATGGGGAATTCAGTTGCAGTGGCATTGAAATGGAAATGAGCTGGTCCTTGGGGAGGTTGTTATCAGTGTAAGCAGTTTGCCTGAAACTGGTCCTTGGAGAACATGGGACTAGCCAGTACTTGAAAGGATAAAAATGTTGTTTTCAAGCTGCAGCCTCAACAGAATCCAGAATTCTGGAAATTCTGCTGTAAAAAGAGAAAACAAACAGGTCCCTCCTCATGGGAAGGTCCTGAATGAAAATAAATCCATTGTGTAAAAACTGAAGAGTAAAGAAGTGTTTGATTTTAAGTTGTATCAAATACATTCATTGGAGAGTGAGGAGAGAATTAGTGGAGCGGTTGATTTTTGGGGATCCAGGACTGACACTCCCTCCCAGCCCCTGACAGGGAAGGGAGGCAGCAATTTAGGTCTGCCAGCTTTAATGGACTCTGGTTAAAACTTGGGATGATTAAATTTTCATGTTCTATTGATAAAAGTGCTGTGGAGATGAGCATCTCCAGGAAGGACAGAAATAGGTGAATTATTTTTGAGAAAGCTGAAGTGGAGACACAAATCATTACTGCACCTAAAGCTTGATACAGATCACTACAGGACACAGTCTCTGTCCAGGGCACATACAGGTGGAAGATGAAATGGCTGCACTACAAACCATCTAAAACAAACAAAAATTATCTCTGAACATTTTACACTTCTCTTCTTTTAGGCCTGTTTAATTGCCTGCTCCTTCCTTTATTTGGGGTTTCCAGTCTGAACCTTTCTTTCTGGCTCTGCTGATGTTATGTACATTGTTTTTAATCAGATAAATAAAGATATATATGTACATGCCTGTTAGTAACTCCTCAGCAGACAGAACAGTTTTGTACTAAAGAAATTTATAGTCCTTTCTGGGATAGCTTAAGAAGAAATAACTCACATATTTTCCTTATCATGCTTGGGTTCGCTGTTTTTTTCTTTCTGAAATTCCCACATAGTTGTGGTTTTGTCCTATTTTGACACTGAGAACTGCAATTCAAGTCTAATTGATGTGAACTGTTGCTAAAATAAGATTCTAATTTTAAGCCTGAGAAAATCCCACCAAGACATTACAATTCAGCATGTCCTGAGAACGCCAAGGCTTACATGTTCTTTTATTAGCAAGTAACCAGAAATAATGGAAATAAAGTGGATTATGTCCCAGTTTGTCAACATACACATCCTGTCTGAAAATTCCTCTTGACATTTTCAAAGATTTCAGATAGGAGGCTTATTTATTTTAAAAAAATCCATTTACTTTTGAAGGACGTAGTTTTTCTGCAAGATTTTAGCAACATACAGTTCTTTCTCTCTGTGGTTTTTGGGAGGTCCAGAGCCATGGCAGGGACTGGAAAGATGGCAGGGTGTTCTTTGGGGCTGTGAAATGGTGTGTGGGGTACAGAACAGGTTTGATGTGAGGCTGATTGGTGACCTAGAGAAAGTTGCATTAAACAGCTGAAGGATCTCAGTATTAAAAATTCAGCAGTGCATTGCTGTCGTGGCAGCATGAGGGGCTCAAAGCTCTTGCAACTGCAGCAGTGGAAGAATTGCTGCTGAATAATACTTTAAAATATGATGGGAGTTTGATCATCAAAATCACCTTTACTGTAAAATAGTTTGCCTTCTGACATTTCCACATCTACACAGAAGAATAAATCAAAAAATCATTTAGTCAAATGGGAGTGGGTGGAATTTATTAGATCATTAAAACAAATAAATATGTAATTGGGACTTTTCTTAGTCATTGGGCACAAAAGTTGAACACTTCTGTTCCATGTGTTCCTGGCTACCCAGTTTTGATGGGGCAGAGAAAAATGTTTGTAGAATTTGAAAGAAGTTTATGTCCTGCTAAAGCTTTTCCTTATTTCTAAGGTGGAGCTGTGCAGGTCACAAGGGTGCAGCTGCTCAGGGTCCCTCAGGTTTGCCATCACCCCCTGGCACTTGGGATCTGCACTTTAGGATCAGGTTCTTGGAGATGCCAGGGCAGCACCACTGCCCTCCACAGCCTTGTTAGTGCAGGGGTGGTCAGCAAGACTTGGGATTTTTGTTGATAATGTGTGAAGCATTTGTCAAGTTAATAATCACCATTTTTTGTGATATTTTATGAGCATTTGTAGCTTTTCTGTGCAGCAATTCCTGGGCTGTGGGTTAGGTGCTATCTATGTATGGGGTGTCCTGGAGGGAACTCAATGTGCTGCCCCTTGGCTGCTGCTGGAGACTTGGGGGGGATGGAATTGTTGCTGTGACATGGAGACTTTGGATGCTGGAGGGAGGGACCTTCTCAGCAAGACAAGGAGAGGAGATGGGTATTGTGTCTGCTAATTTAATTTTTTGCTTATATTACTAGAATAAAAGATCCTGTTATTTGGACTAGTGTGCATTTTTGTGCTTCTGACTCTTGAAATGCTCAATATTTCATTGTCTCTGGAGTCTGGTCTGAGGGATGTGGTCTATATGGTGCAGGGGAAGGTTTTCCCTGCCCGTGGCAGGGGGTTGGAATGAGATGATCTTTAAGATCCGTTCCAGCCCAAAGCATTCTATGGTTTAAGGTGCATTTTTTGAGTAATAAATTGCTGTAAGTGCAAAGAGCATTAAAGAACCCTGTGATAAAATAGTCTTTGGTAATTTCCAAAGAGTTTGGGCACTTCCCTGGCTAGAAAGGAACATGAAATGATGGCAAATTGTGAGCATCAGTGTAATAGAAATGTAGTTTGTCATATGCTTTATATGGATATTTAACAAGGATAGCTATGTGCTTTATCTGAAAAATACAATGAGAATCACTTTACCTGTCTAGTGAAGTTTCAGACATACTCATATCAAATGAGACTTCAATCAGAAAAAATTCCTTCATCATAATAAGGAAATAAACTGGAGATGAGTCAGTGGTAGGTTTCATTTTGAAATTTGTCACAAATTCCTGGAAAATCATTAGGAGACCACTTGTGTCTGTTTCGGTTCTTCATGTTTAAGATGGGGTTAAATATTTCCCTGTCTGATACGATTTGTCTGTTTTCAATCTGCAAGTTTTTTCAGACAGTGGGTGTCTCTGGCTGTGCCTCACTCAGTCTGCAGAAGACTGAATGAAAATCCCAAATGTAAGCCCTTCTGACAGACTGGCAGCACAACTGGACTATTTTTAATGACAGAAGATCAATATTAGTGTGTTTTTGCAGGTTTCTTCTGCCCTGCTGGTTTTTAGGGTCATTCAGTAGAATTTGTGAGTTGGAATTATTCTTTAGTATTCTTAGAGGAAGGAATCTCAAATAGCTTTAAACAAGAAAAGGATGTATTTGTCCCCTGAAAGAACATGTGGTCAGTTCTAGTGGCACTGATGAAATGTAGGTGTTTAGTTACACCTACATTTCTTTAAATAAAAAATATGTTATTTTCATGTTGTGTGTGACCATTTTATCCCTTGAGTTATCAGTGAGTCCTCATCCAGTCTTGTAGGAGAGAGTCAGATAAATCCTGTTTTTAAATGCCAGGATTTGTGCACAAGAAGCACACTGTAATTTTGCTGAGCTTGTGTCTTCAGAGCAGTGTTAACCTTGGCTTCACATCCCCTATTCCTTTGTCTTTCCATGTAATCAACATTGTCCTTGAAGAATAAATATAACAAACCTGGATTTGCTGGGGAGATGAGTGAGGTTTTCCTGTGCAGGGCTGGAAGTTGGACTTAGTGGTTTTTGTGAGTCCCTTCAGGATAGTCTGTGAGAAAAATGACTGGTTTATGTGTGACCAAAAAAAAAAAACCACCAAAATTGATGTGGTTTTATTTTTGCTTTTAAAAACAACCAAGCCCCAGGTTCCTGTATTGTGCTTAAAACACATAAAATAAAAATTTGTTTGTTGCTTGTATGGGGAGAAAAGGGCATCTGGATGGCTTTGTTGGCTGGCTCTATCCAAATGGAGTGTTTAGAGAGCTCCAGTAATTGGCCCCATTTGCTTGGAGAGGGAGCCAAGTACATTTAAGCTGTCCTGGGGCAGGAAGCAGGAATTAATGTGCAGCGTTTCTCATCCTGTGGTTGGAATTTTGCTGTTGGGAAGCAAGCTTTGCTTTTTTTTTTTTAAGGAAAATAACCTAACTTTTGCTGCCTTTGAGAAAACTAAAATGCAGGTTTTGCAGTGTTGTGTTAGGGCAGTGGTACTTTGGATATTTATTAGAGCATTTTTACTGCTGTGCTGAGGGCGGGTGGTGGAGGAGCAGCTGAGGCTCTGGTGGCGGCAGCGGGGGCGCAGGGGCTGCAGTGAAACGACGTCTGGATTTGTCAGTGTTCATTTTTAACAGGATTTTCCTGTCTTTACACTGCCTCTAAGCCAAGGGCACATCACTGGGTAAGCAGAGCACAGAGTGAACGTGTGATTTTTGTTTCAGAAACCCGACATGAGGCTCTCCAGAGGCAGCATTGACCGGGAGGATGGAGGTCTCCAGGGCCCAGTAAGTGTGGGGGGATCTTTTCCTCTCCCAGCTTTTCCTCCAGTTTCCTGGTAGAACATGCTGTACACTGCCTTGGGTGTGGGAGATGATTTAAAGGTTTTGCTAAACGTTTCCACTATTATTACATGGTGGTACAGCTTTCCAAGAGGTTCAGTTTCTGTGGGAACAGCAGCCACAGCAAAGTGGTTCATGCAGCAGTTTGGGGGATTTGGGGTTTGTTGGTTGGGTTTTTTTTTTCTCTTGAAGCTGTTCTTGAAACAAATATTAAAATGTTTCCACAGATACGTTACAATCACTTCCAAGTGCTCATGTGCTGTAGAATTGGGTCTTTTATTTAAAAATGGGGATTGTTTTTCTGTAAGTTCTGTCAACAGGAAGCAGGATTAAAGTAACTTTTGCAGTTGTTTAAATATCTGAAGGGTTTTCTCACAAGGAATGTAAATGTTGCTGTTGTATTATCCAGAAATCTCTTTGGGGTAAATGATCCACTATGAAACAATTGGAATAAACCCCACAGCCATTCCTTTATTCCCAGACAGCAGCTGCAGCTTGGGTGTTCTTTCTTAGTGGCTTAACTCCTGTCTGTTTAACTAAAACCATCTCTTCAATTGTTTAATTGCCATTGGAATCTCTTTATGATACTGTTAGAAAAAGGGGATTAGGCTGGGGACTGTTAATGACACAAACCTGGTGCTTCATCCACTGTTTCTCCCCAGGAAAGTGGTGGATATTTTAAATTCACCCTCCTGTTTCATTTGGGATGCAACTGTAAACTCCTGCTTTGGCTGCAGCATTTCTTCACTTCATAAGAATTTAGGGATTCTTCCTGCATTTGCAGCCAAGACACAGTCATGAATGAGTGTGTACCAATGACACACTGCAGCATGGTCTCTGGAGACATTCATGTCTGGAACCTCTTAAGATTTTTTCCATGAAGCTGGAGAAGACTGTTAGTTACCATTAGGCCTTGGCTGTTGCATCTTTATATAGAGCAAGAAAAGTGTGCTGCATTTTGCGCTGCTCGTGAAGATGCTTAGAGATGCCCAGGAGATTTTCAGGTCATGTTACAGGTTACACATTCCAAACTGTTTCCAGGGAAAGGCCAGTCTGCCCAGATGAGGTGGTCCAATATCACACTCCATTTGAAAGAGTATGAAGAAAACTCTTCATGGTCATGGACAAAATGGGTTTCAAAAGAGACTCTAATTCATGATAACTACATTTCTAGTCACGGAATTTGATCTTGTAGTTCTCAGTGGATTCAGAGCATAACTCTGACATCATTTGCAGTGGGAAATGCTTAATGCTGCTGTGAGTCAATTTGAGTTTCTGACTGAGAGGATGAGAAATTGGGCAGTGATACAAATGAGAAGTTACCACCCACATTTTGGCAGTTCCTGTCTGATCACATTCTTTTGACTTACACTTTGAATATGCAATTTTGTGGAAGTGAAAATGCAAGAATTGTTTTAGTGGGATTTCATTCTTCTGCCTCTCTCTTGCTCTCTTTCTTTTCCCCTGGGGTTATCAGATTTGAAATATTTAGGTTAACAGCACAAATCAAAGGTAATGACATGACTGAATGTCTCCACTTCATGTCCTTGTTTGTGGGGTGACCAACCTCATAGCACAACAGACCAACGTCATTTCTGGTTCTCCTGTTGCTGTTGATATTTTTAAAAAGCCCTTTCTTGTGATGCTGTCCAGCTGAAACTGTGGTCAAGCTTTGTCAGCACGAATTCTCTCCCTGCAGTGGCAAACAGCATCTCTGTAGAGATGCCACCTGTCCCTGTTTCCAAAGTCTGTATACTTCCTTTGGCCACCTAAGTTCTAGAAGATTCCTGCTCTGCCAGGCCCTTTTCTGCCCTGTTTGCTTGATTTCCAGCACTCTGGAATTGCCTGCCTCTGTGCTCTTAAAAGATTGCTCTTAAAAAGCACCTGACATCCATGGACTCCAGTTCCTCCAAAAGCAGATTCCCAGGGGACCTCACTATTTCCTGGAAAGTGCCCACTCTCTCCATAGTCAAGGTTTTCGGGAATTTTTCCTCCTACCTCCAGCAATTTGAAACTCAATTTGTTTCTAGTCACCATGACAGAGGCAGCCACTGCTCCATGAGTCCCTCTCTGTTTACAAACAACAGTTCCAGGAATCACCTTTCCCAGTCAGCTTCCTTAATACTTACACCCAGAAGTTACTTTCACAGAAATTTCCTGGACCTCTTTGTGTC
This sequence comes from Acrocephalus scirpaceus scirpaceus, assembly GCA_910950805.1. Taxonomy (NCBI): domain Eukaryota; kingdom Metazoa; phylum Chordata; class Aves; order Passeriformes; family Sylviidae; genus Acrocephalus; species Acrocephalus scirpaceus. The sequence goes on from OU383773.1 coordinate 3,973,323, forward strand.
CACTGTAAGATATTCCCAGTTGAATTTTGGCAAGTTAAAATCACCCCTAAGGGCCAGGGCAGTTGATGCAGAGATATTCCTTAATACTGTGCTGACATTTGGGCTGCTCACAGTGGTCATGGGGTTGGTGTGAAGGGTGTATGAATGCAATTACCAGGGAAAGTCACTTCAGTCTGTTACTCAGTTCTTCCAAGTGAACAAGCAAACAGGCCTTGACTAAGAGCTTTGCAACAAGACCAAAAAGCAAATCAGCTTAGAAGTGTGTTCCCATTACAGAACCATTCAGCAGGAAGTCCTGGAGCCTCTTTGTTGTGTTGCCATTTATCCTTCACCACCATGACCTCTACAGTTGGATCTGTGAGCACAGACTGAAAATGCCTGTTACTGTCTCACCACCTTTGAGTAATAGGGAAGGATGAATTGTAATGTAGAGGCCAGGGCTGTTGTAAGCAGTACAAACTACATGCAAATTCTTTTATTGCTCTGTAAGTAATAGACCTTTAGTGAGGGACTGATGATGGTGAATTGGGATGTACTTTCAACTGGTGGGAAATGTGCTGAGAGCTGGCTGCTCTTGGTGTTTGAGATTGAGATAGTGCTGATTAAAAGGTGCAAGCACTGCAATAACTTTTTTATACGTTTATTTTATAGGCTGGTAACCAGCACATATATCAGCCTGTGGGAAAACCAGGTAAGCAGTAAATAGAGATACTGACATTTTGAGTACTTGATTACAAGTCTTGCAGTAGCAGTACTGAACAAAAATTCATGGCAATATTTCCATACAGGGTGGATTCAGTTCCAGGTACTTATTACACATCAGTGTTTGTGTGCTGTGTGTTCAGGTTCCCCATGCAGCCCCCAGACATGCAGTCAGCAAAGCCAAGGAAGTGTTTAGATCAACAAGCAGGAAATGTCTAGAGGAAGCTGAGTCACAGTGGGAATTAACCCAGTTTGGAGTTCAGACATGTAAAACAGCAGTAGACACCGAAATTTGGGTTTCTCAGTCTCAGAAGTGAATCACACCCAGGATTGCTCCTGGGAAGAAGTCCAGTTTCCCAGACACACACAGCATGTTGGTACTCAGCTGTGGTACCAGGGGCGACACCCTCTCAGGACTGGGGTGGCTGTGCCCAGGGCAGTAAACAGTTACCCCACAAAGGGAGTTTCAAATATTTTACTAGAACAATCCTGTTCTCATGAAGTGCAGCTCCCACAAACAGCAGATTTACTGCAGGACACCTAAAGATGTCTAGCTCTTGCAGAGAAGAGCACGTGCAGTGCTGGCAGAGCAGAAGGGTGCAGGTACATCTGGTGCTCTAAAAACTCCATTTTTTTGTCAAGCAGATCATGCAGCTCCGCCAAAGAAGCCTCCACGCCCCGGAGCCCCCGGGCACCTGGGCAGCCTCGCCAGCCTCAACAGCCCCGTGGACAGCTACAACGAGGGTGTGAAGGTAGGTGAAACACCCCCAGCAAATGGAACATTGCCAGGGCCACATGAAATAACCCCCAGGAAATCAAACATGATTGCTCTGAGGTAGTTTGGTGTTCCTGAAGTAGAGACCATGGAAAGCAAAGATGACCAGACTTCATGAGTAAATAATGTCATGGGGCAAACACGCCCTGGCAGCTCTCCAGGGGAGTGGGGAGGGAAGTCATGTTCTCCCTGGCTGTGACTGCTCAGGTGAGCTTATTTCTAGTTGGAAGAGTGTATGAGGTGTCCCAAATGGATCCAGCTCCCTGTTCAGCAGGAAGGAGCATGCCCAGGGATCCCAGTTACTCGGATGGTACCAAAGTCTCCTGTCCTTGGTCACAGGGAGGTGAGACCTGTCCTGTGGGGCTCAAAAAGCTCTTGCTGCAGCACCAGGGCTCCTCAAACCCTACCAGCTCTGAGCAGCAAGGAAAGAGAGGAAATGGGCTGTCTGACCTGGAGTGAGATACTTCCTGATGTGTTGGTTCTTTTCCCCTAAATAGCAATAAAGCCAAACCTGAAACTTTTTGTGGTTTTGTGATTTTGTAGCAGAGATGCTGCTGCAGGGTGCTGTGTCCTGCCCCTGCTGCAGTTGGTGTCTACAGAACTGCCCTTGAGGGTGTCAGGCACTCCCAGAATCATCCCTTTGTGTGCTGTTCCCTGCCCATAGGACTCTGCCACCTTTCTAATCTCCAGGAAACAGCCCTGCCAAGCCTGTAGTAAAGAGCAGGAATCCATGGTGTGGTGGCCACAGCAGCTGGGATGAGTGACCCTTATTTTAGGTGATTTAAGGAAATACAGAAAAAGCCCAGTTCATCTGAACATGAAATTCAGAGCAGTGTGTTCAGCACAATTTGATCCCAGCCACTGCCAGCCTGTCTCACTCCTGCTCTTGTTCTGGGATTACTGGAATGTTTAAGAATCAGTGTAAATAGCCAACAGTGGTGAATTTGAGCAGGATTATTTACTATAAACTGATGCCAGTGCTTTACGAGCTGCCAAGCCTCAGAGAACGTCAAAAAGCAGTAACAGATGTGTTACTAAACTCAGCTTCTCTAAAATTTCTTTTCTAAATGCTGATGCTAGAACATGAAAAAAATGTTTTTGAAATACATCCTTTTGACAACAAACAAACCTGTGCAGTCAGAGACATCAAGAATGACAAGTGAACAGCATTTGTGTACTAAATAGCTCTGAGTAGGAAAGAAGGGCTGCATTTTGGTTTTTTCTGTCAAAATTTTCTTGAAATTGGATTGTTTTATGCCCCTTGAAGAAAACAGCCCATTACTTTTGGCATAGCTTTGTTAATGGCTGCAGTCCTAAACTGAAGATGCTTCTAGGGTTCATTTCAGACTCCCTTTTCTGTACACCCAGTTCAGACTCCCTTTTCAGGGAGAACACAAATGAAGAGGATTGGAATTGCCTGCCCTCAGGAGCCTTCAGGGCAGGCTCCAGGGAGCTCCTGGGTGAGGCAGAGTCAGCCAGTTCCACAAGGAAACTCAGGATTTCTGCAGAGTAGTGAAACTAAGAGAAACGAACTGCTAAGAAACACAGTGTCCATAGTCTTGGAGGGTTTGGGCCTGGAGTTCCAAGGGTTGGGTATCATCTGGAATGGGTTCTTGGTAGTTCCTAACCCCAGCTATGATGAGTTCTTGTGAACAAGTCATGCACAGTTAAATGACCATGTATTTCCCATCATGACTTAGCTAAACAAAAAGCTTTAGAAAGATGAATACAAAATTTTCTTAAATGCATCAAGTCCTGGCCTGTTTGTGCTGAGGGATCAGCAGTGTTCCTAGGACAGGTGGTTTCCCAGGCCCTCTGCTCCACTCACCACTCTGCTGCTCGCCAGACTGGCTTGCTCCTGTCCAGCTTTGCATGATTTCCTGCCCCTGCATTTAGTCAGGAGGAAGCATGGGGTGCATGGCAAACCCTTCCACTGCCCACAGGGGTGCAGCAGTTGTTCTGTCACACAGGACCCAGAGCTAACATGAGTGGCTGTCGGTTCTGGTGAGGATGTGTTTTCGTTGCAGGCTTTTTAACTGATCTCTGATTGCTACACATGTTTTGGGTTTGTTTGGTTTTATTTTTTTTTCCTGCTGAGTTTTATTAATATTGTTTTTCTTTTTTTCCCTTCTTTTGGTAAATTTCTTTAACTTCCCCCCACATTCTGCTCAACCATAGCCATGGAGGGTAAGCAGTGCGTGAGCGTGTGTGTACGTGCCCTATTCCAAAATGTCTTTGCATGTGACTTTGCCAAATGACTGTTTTAACTTCTTGATTGCTGAAACTGATTCGAATCACAGCCTTTCCCTGCTGATTGAGGCAATTACAGTGTTCTTTTTCCTAAGGTATTTTCTGATCAATGCACTAGACTGAATCTCTGTAATAGCTGTTGGTACCCACTTAATGAAATGCTACAAAATGGAATCACCGTGTGCTGAATCCTGCACTCCTTCCTTAGAGAAAGTCTCATCCAAGCATTCCATAGTTTTCTCAGGGCAGTGTATCAGGGGCTCACAGTGAAACATTTCTGGAGCTGGGACCAGTCCTGAGAGCCAGCAGTAAGCCAGTGTGGGGAGCTGAAGTGCCATGAACCATCTCAGATCCAGAAGGAAATCAGGAATTTTTAAACTTTCTGCTCGCATTGAGTTGCTGCTTGGGCATCCTGTAGTAGGGAATAGCTGCAGGAAACTGGGATGCTTGGTAGTTCTACAGTTCTGAGATACTGAGGACCTTACAAAGGAAGTTAGCAAAGTTTTTTATTTCAGACCTGGGATTATTTCACTGTGTCTCAGATTTAACTCCAGACATGTCCAACTTGCTGGAAGTTTTACTTGAGTTAAGGCCACAGAATTTTTAACTTACTTCTGTTTTTCTGATCTCTTGGAAATCAACTGTCTAAAAGCATTCCATGTTTCCCACCTGTACTGGTGACACCATTTTTGTTAACCTGCTGTAGATCTTCACTAACAAAATAATAATGTCATAGAATTGTGTAATAGTTTGGCTTGGAAGGGATCTCAAGGCTGATCTCATTCCAGTTCTCGCTATAACATATCAGTATGTTACTGTGTGCTCTGACATTATTTTGGAGGACAAAAAGCCCTTCTGGAATGAGGGACCTGATACTTTTTGCTGTTACAGTGGAACTTGAACCACTGAGACACGTTAAGTACTCAGTACTCTCATTCCTCAAATTATTCCCTTCTCTGTTGAGACTGTTACACTGGAAGCTCTTCAGGGGAACCCTGGTAAAAGTTACTCAGTGTCATTTCAGAGATCGGGTTGAGTCAGAAAAACTAAAAGCAACTTCAGCCCCCCGGAGCCAGCGTGCCCGGCCAGCTCCGGGCAGCAGTGGGGCCGGGCGGGGCTGTGGGCACACTGGGAACCCGAGCCCTTCCCGGCTGGGAAGTGGCCGAGCCCCATCTGCTGGGGACCGGAGGTCCAACAGCCCCTCTCTGCTTGCAGATTCAGCCGCAGGAGATCAGCCCTCCTCCCACGGCCAACCTGGACCGCTCCAATGACAAAGTCTACGAGAACGTCACAGGGCTGGTGAAGGCTGTGATAGAAATGTCCAGTAAAATCCAGCCGGCTCCACCCGAGGAGTACGTGCCCATGGTGAAGGTACGGGGGAAATGCCTGAAGTCAGGGTTTATTTCTTCCCTGAATGAGGTCTCCAAGCGGTATAGCAGAAATTTTCTGGAAAGCTGGAAGTAGAAAAGCTTTTTGTGTCCATGGGGTGGACAATGGTGACTGGTGGTCAGAGGCCGGAGCTTTGGATTCCATGCCCCGTATTGTGGACAGCACTGCTTCGTGCCCAGCTTGCCTGTGCTTATCCAGGGTGATGGGTAGTGTGCTGTCTTCTACACATTTTCACTTTTTATACAAAAAACTTGTTATTAACCCTTTGGAATCTTGTTTTGATGGTGATAGATGCAATTTCAGGTGGGATTTTGAAATGCCTTAGGCATGTTCCAAATCTCTCCTTACCCAGATGAGCAATCAAATGTATCCACTGCCTCTTGCACTCTTACAATTCTCTCATCCATTTCTTCCAAGTCTTTAAAATTTATTTCTTTAATTTTTTTTTTTCTTAGGAGGTTGGTTTGGCACTAAGAACTTTACTGGCAACAGTAGATGAGACCCTCCCAGTGCTCCCTGCAAGCACCCACAGAGAGGTATGTGGAACTCTGCTTACCAGGTGCACAGCCATTGCCCTCCCAGTCAACCTCAGCCTGTTGCGACAGGTTTTGGTGCTCCTTTTTTGGCACAGGCACACCTTTTGGTTTCCTGAGCAGTCTGAACTCTTGGGTTATAAGTCTGCATTAAATGAATTTTGTTAAAATTGCTGCATGGACTTAGGTTTGGTATTAGTGAGGATTCTGAAACTGGATATAGGTGTCACACATAGAAAGGTAACATAAACCCCAGTATTCCATGGCAGGGAATCATCTGGGGGTTAATTCTTAGTGCAGATGTCACCTGTCATTCGCTTGCACACCGAGTCATTGAACAGGTAATTGAGCAGAGCTTGGTGCAGCTGGAAGGTTGTCTGTTGTTCTGGATGAGGAGTGACTGAGAGCTTTCAATGCAGCTCATAATTAAAAGTTTTCCTCCAAAACCTTGGAACGAGTGTGGTACTGAGAAAGCCAGAGAATGTTTCTGTAAGTGCCATCTCAGAGGTTCATGCTGACTTAGCCGTGTGCTTAAGCAACCTGTATCTGCTGCCTTGTTTCATTTTTTAGAGCTACTTCTATGCTTTAGAGCTGCTTCAGTAATAAAGAGTGATGCTAATAAGGACCTGAAAACCCATAGCAAGCTGTTAACACCAAGTTGTGGTTTCAAATCCACTACTTGGGTCTTGGTGCTGTTTAAAAGCAGGTGGCTCAGCAGGTGCCAAATTCCATCTGCTGCTCCATGTGGTGCCCTCAGAAACAGCCCAGCTTCAGTCAGGAATCAGGCAGGGGCTGTGGCATTGCTGTGAGTGCAGTGTTTCCAACACCCCCCAGGGCTGACGGGGTTGTCTCGTTGCAGATTGAGATGGCACAGAAGCTGCTGAACTCGGACCTGGCGGAGCTCATCAACAAGATGAAGCTGGCCCAGCAGTATGTCATGACCAGCCTGCAGCAGGAGTACAAGAAGCAAATGCTGACGGCTGCTCACGCCCTGGCTGTGGATGCCAAAAACCTGCTGGATGTTATCGATCAAGCCAGACTGAAAATCAGCCAGTCCAGACCGCACTAAGCACTGAGGGAAGAGTGTCATCAGCCTCGGAATTCTGCTTGCGACAGGATATTCCTTCACCTTCCACCAGCAGTGAGGATTAACCCGGTGCAGTCCTGGCCTTCCAGCGCCTCTGGCTTCAGCAGACCTGACCAACGCCACTGGTTCTCTCATTGCAACCAAGTTTAACCAAGTCCTTCTGGTAGAGCCGAGCTGGTCTGGGATTCAGAATGTGGCATTATCAGCAGATGAGGTTTGTACAGGAGCCCTTGGGCACTCAGAGCTGGGGCACAGGGCAGGTCACACCATCGCATGGGACACGCTTCGCACCGAGCTGCCACCATTGAGCTGCCACTGGGTCACGGTCTCGGAGCCAAAACTGTTGGAGCAGCAGATGGGAGAAAAATATTGTGAAGAATTCGGGGAAACCTCAGGGCTGAGAATTCTTGCCCACAGTATATGAACTATCCAGACTGGAATTTTTTTTATTAGAACACTTACGTCGCAATATGCTAATCACGATTTACAGAGAAAGAATAAAAAAGCTATATTTTCAAGACTTCAGTCATTTCAAGACAAACTAAAGCCCTCTTCATCTTCCTGCCTTTTACTTTTACGTGGCTGTGTGAAGCATTTGTTTGGAACTAGCTGTAGGACACAACTGAACACTCGTCTTTTTCACCAGGATAACGTGCCAGTTCTTTTGTAGCAATGTTGTTTTCCTTGGAAGTGAAAATGCTGCTTTGTACCAGAGCAATTCAGAGCTGCATTTAGAGATCTGTAACCATTCATGTCCCCCATTTTTATATAATTTATAAAGACAGATTAAAGCCATGATGACTATTTTAAACCCACTGTAGTTAACTAACCCATCCTTTTGTCTATCTTGCCTGGGAGGAGTTACAGTAGAGCAGTGTAATTAGATTTTCCTTGGTTTTCCAGTTATGCCATCTGTTCTGTTAAAATAAAAACCACACTCCCTTTTTGCTGTTGAGGGATATAAATTATTCTCAGGAAGAATATAATGAACTGTACAGTTACTTTGACCTATTAAAAAGGTGTTACCAGTGAAACTCTGACTCATTATTTCATGTGTGTGCACTGCAAAAGAATTCTTCCCTGGGTACCTGTGGTTTTTAAAATATAAATGTTGATAATACAAATATCTATCATCTTATCATAAAGTTGTTACATAAATGTAAAAGGTGGGACAGTGCAGAGTGCATCAGTGTTTGGTCCAGATGATGAACACCCCCCCCACACACAAATTTGGTGCACCCTAGTTACACACCTGGAATTCTATAATGCCTAAAACGCTTTGGAATACCCATTTGGAAGAGGGCCCTTACCTTAACTGCTCTGGAAAAGTCCTGCTCAAAAGTTCATTAAATTCATGCCTTATAAGTAGCTCCTTTCCAGTGCAATGTTCCATCACCTCCCACACCCACCCTTCAAACCATTTTCTGGCCAGGTAAATACTTTCTGTACCTTACACAACCTCAGCCCTTCACCTGAGAATTGCAGCTTTTTCCCTCACTGTGAAAAGCCTCTGGCCTGCCAGTGCCACAGGTGCCATGGGAGCTGCACTGCTGCTGTAACCAGATGTGTCAGAGCAGAAAACGCTGCAGCACCAGCCCAGCCTCAGCCCTTTTGCAGAACACGACTGCATCCTGCAGCTCCAGGCTGTCACCACATCCTGTGCTCACTGGGATTTCACTCCCCCCTCTGTCCAGAGGCTGTGGGTGCCTTTAGGAGCCTTCACTGTTCTTGTGAAACACCAAAAAACTGACAGGGGAAGTTGTAAAGCCCCAGCTGAACACTCATGACAGCATTTTCAGGAGCTGCAGGTAACTTGGCCATCGTCCACCCTCTCCCCTTCACAAACATCCACCTGAGAGACACAAGTACAAGCAGATGTTTTTATTACAGGCTGGTACAAAACTAATTAGTCAAAAAGACCAAAGCCCATGTCATCATCAGATTCCTCTGATTCTTCTTTCTTTTCCTCTTCTTTCTTCTCTTCAGCTGGAAAAGAAATGAGAGATTAATGTTCTAATTTACCAGCTCACAGAAGTCACTTGTTACAAAAGGAGTCACATACAATGACTAACACCAAGCATGAAGACCTGAGCAGCCCAAGAACAGTGTTTGTACTATTAGCGAAGCGGTTTTGTGCCTTCAAAATTCGTTTTTATCAAACCTGAAAAACTATAAGAGGAGATGCTGATGCTCTGTATGATCCTGATGACATAGAGGAAGAGCAATCTTAATTTTGAGGCAACACTAATCCTGTACACTGACTTCATATGCAACGCCAGCCTTTCTCAAGGGGAGGGTGTGCTTTGCTCGAGAACACTCACACACATACTGCATGGCAGAAACCACATGGAAACAGCTTCTGTAACTGGTGCTTGCAAAGCTGTGGCTGCCCCATCCCAGGAAATGCTGGATGGGGCTCTGACACTGGTCTAGAGGACAGTGTCCCTGCCCACAGCAGGGGGTTGGAAAGAGACGACCTTTAAGACCCTCCCAATTCAAGCTATTCGACGGATCCACGTTCCCACGACTCGGTCGGGCACGGCCGCCACTTACCGGGGGCGGCTCCGCCGGCGGGCGCGGCACCACCCGCGGGAGCGGCGGCAGCCGGAGCCCCTCCACCGCCCGCTCCCACGTTACAGATCAGGCTCCCGATGTCAATGTTCGCCAGCGCCTGCGGAGAACGAGAAGCGGCAGCGAAGCCTGGTTAACACGGGCGAGAGGCGTGGTGGGGAGCCCCACACACCACCCCTGCCTGACCCGCAGCCCCTCTCGCCCACCTTGGCGAAGAGCCCCGGCCAGAAAGGCTCCACGTTCACTCCGGCTGCCTTGATGAGCGCGTTGATCTTGTCCTCCTGTAACGAGACAGCGGAGCTCAGAGCCCGCCCGGCCCGGCCTGGCGCAGCCCCTCACGAGGCCATGCCGCGCGGCCGCCGCCATCTTGTGCGCCCGCACTCACCGTCACGGTGACCTCGTCGTCGTGCAGGATGAGGGCGGAGTAGATGCAGGCGAGCTCGGAGACGGAGGCCATGGCGGGGCGCGGTGCTGGTCGCCGGGTGGTTCGGCCTTAGCTTCGTACGAAGGACTCAGCACCTTGGGCCGCCGCGGAGCGAAAGGGGCCGGGCACAGCGGCGCGGATTTATAATGGCGCCGCACGTTGCGTCATCCGTGACGTCACCTCGTGACCCGCCGCGCATGGCAGGTGCCCCGCACGCGCTCCCTTCCTTTTTCCTTCCCCGCCCCCCCCTCCGCCCTCACAGGGAAGAATTCATTCCTAAAAACCGAAAACTGCGGTGAGCGCGGGCCCAGGCGCTCCCCCAGCGCTGCCAAGCCCACCCGTGCCCCCAAGGGCCACATCCCCACGGCTTTTGTATCCCTTCAGGGATGCGGACTCCATCACTGCCTTGGGCAGCCCTGCCAGGGCTGGAAGACTGGTGAGGCAGTTTTCCCAGCATCCACACTAAACCTCCCTGGCACAGCTTGAGAGACCCAAGCCCTCCTCCCCCACAACTCTTTCAGGTCTCACTGCCTCGCTAAAACACTCCATTTTCTGTATGTAATAAAAAGGGAATAAAAGGTGCAGAATAAGTCCTTAGTACAGAACTGTGTAGCCAAATTTTTTCCAGCAGAACATGAGCAAGAATTTCTTTCCTGTGCATTGACGAAGCACTGAACAGATTGCCCAGAGAGGGTGTGAAATGCTCCTTCACTGGAGATATCCCAGAACTGTCTGGACACAATCCTGTGCCTGTGCTCTGGGATGGCCCTGCTGCAGCAGGGAGGTGGCACCAGGTGACCCCACTGTGGTCCCTTCCAAGTTCACCTGTTCTGGGATTCTGTGATTCTGTGATTCTGATGAGCCTGAGCAAATTCCAGAGTTTTGCTCCAAAGGTATCATCATATTGTAAAAAATAAATGTTCTCTGGGGTTTTTTTTTGTCTTCTTGACAAAAATACGTGCATTTGATGAGCCTCACCTCAGTGGCTGGGCAGATCATGGAACAGATTTCCTAGAAGCTGTGCTAGGGCACTCCTGGAGGACAGGGAGATGATTTGAGACAGCCACAGCTCCATCAAGGTCAAGTCCTGCTTGATCATCCAAGGGGCCTTCTATGGTGGAGTGACCATGTGGAGTGGACAAGGGAAGGGCTACAGATGTCACCTGTCTGGACTTCTGTAAACCTTTAACACAACCTTCTGTCTAATTGGAGAGAGATGGATTTTATGGATGGACTGTTTGGTGGATAAGGAATTGGCTGGATGGTCACATCCATAGTGCAGTGATTGACTCAATGCCCAGATGGAGGTCAGTGATGTGTCCCTCAGGTCTGTTTGGCACTTTTATGATTTAAAACCTTCATCAAAGACAGGGGGATCAGGAGCACCCTCAGCAGATTAGCAGATGACTCCAAGCTGAGTGGTGTGGCTGACATGCTTGAGGGGCGGGATTCCATCCAGGCTGGATGGGGCTCTGAACAACCTGATCCAGGTGAAGATATTCCTGTGCATTGCAGTGGGGCTGAGCTATCTGACCTTCAAAGGTGCCTTCCAACCCAAACCAAATAAGCCAAATTATCAAAAATAAACTTAAGCAAAATTATTCAAAAAATTGCAAAAAGCTTGAAAGCTTAGAATCCTAAAATGACAATTTTCTACCATCAGTGAAGTATATCCAACAGCCTGCTTTTGTGGTGCTCCTTTATAGAAATCTCAGGATTTATTTGACCATTACAAGTAAAAACTGAGGTAGGCAAGAGGGACTTTACCTATAGTACCCATCCCTTACTAAGGATCATAAACAACTGAGAATTTCACTAAATAAAGATCTAACACTACTCATGCTGGAGATGATAAATGCACAGTGATGCAGTGCTCAATTTGTGGGTGCTTATCCTCATTAGTGGGGTCATCAGCTCTTAAACTTCCTGTTCAAGGCACAGGGCAATTGTCTAGATTTTTATACCTAACTCAAAGCAGCAAATAAATGCACCTTTCCAGTGGGATTAAATATCCAGAAACCTCTGTCATTGCTGTGGGCTTGAGGATGGGATTTCACAGGGACTTTGCATGAGCCTCCTTGTCTGTCCCTCACTCTAGGGCTGCCAAGGTCTCCTGTGCAAAAGCCCTCAGAGCTGTCCCAGGGGTCCATGAGATGATGATCTGACTGAAAAGTAGCAACAGAGAAATAAGATTCCTTTTCAACCAAATCAACTTGCAAATGTCACTGGCCTGGGAGATGAGTACTGGAAGTGTGCAGTCAACAAAATTATAGGTTTAATAGATATGGTTTTGTAATATAGTTCTGATATAACAGTCCTTAAGCTAAAAATTATTAGAAATGCTGATGGGTTGTTAAAAAATAAAATATGAAGACCTAGAATTTAAATGTGACATTCACATAAGCTTAGGCTTTGGTTGGCAAAGATGTTAATTAAATGAGATTTGCCTGCATCTTTGCTTCATGGCTGTCTTGCTGCATCTATTGAGTGACACTGATAAAGCTGCTCTGTAGGAGCCCAGAATAAAGTTCTGATGAAAACAAATCACTGTGTAAAAGAAAGCAAAAACCCAAAGAAACCCCAGGTTTGTTGCTTACTAAAGCTTTTGGAAGCCTAAGTATCTGATCAGGATTGCTGATTAATAAAGCTTAATTAATAAAGCTGGTTAATAAAGCAGACCAAGGGTCTAGAAATTTGCAGTGGTATGTGCTTTTCACCTCTGATCCTGTAACTGTCTGTACTTTTACTGTCTAACACATTGCCATCCTTTTGGAGCAGAAGTCTCTGTTCTGGATGAATCTACAGCAAATAGATGGAGGCTTAAAAAACCCCCAACCCCCATTACATTCTTCTGTGTATTCTGCTATTCCAGGGCAGTGAGTTATTTCCAGGCTGGTGAGGTTTAGGATGATGATACAGCTGTGTACTAGCAAGCTGTTGCAGTATCACACAGGGCTGTCTTCATGATAAACAAAACAAGTAACTTGGCTATGAAACTTCCCTGAGGTGGATATTTTACACTTGGAGGATGGATGGTGAAGAGCAGTGGCAGAGATCTGGCTGGATGTGCTTCTGCATTGCCAAGGAAGATGAAAACATCAGCAAGATCCATCATTATCATACACAAAGCAGTGAGCCCTTAGCACCTCATCCTGAATTAGCTGTGTGAACACTACAGAGCTGATGCCTGAGCATTAGAACATGACCAAGGCCACTGGTGGTCATCAAAGTGGTCAGACTCAAGAGGTCTTTACCAAGGAGACTTGCAATTGATAGCTCCTTTCTCTTTCCTTGTCCTTGCTTAACTATTTTGTTGCTGCTTATAACCTTGCTGAGGTGATTCTTCTCTCCTTAAGCTGCCTCTCTCCAGCTCTCAGGGCTGCAGTTTCTCAGTGACCAAAGGCAAAGTGTGGCCAGCAGATCCAGGGCAGGGATTGTCCCCCTGTACTCAGCACTGGTGAGGTCACACCTTGAGTCCTGCATTCAGATTTGGGTTCTTTACTACAAGAAGGACATTGAAGCCTGTCTGAAGAAAACAACAAAGCTGGGGAAGAAGCTACCTGACAGGAGGCTGAAGCCAGGTGGGGGTCAGTTTCTTCTTCCAGGTAGTAAGTGCCAGGATGAGAGGAAATGACCTCAGGTTGTGCTCAGAGAAGTTTAGGTTCACTATTAAGAAAAATTTCTGCATGGGAAGGATGGTCAAGCATTGGAACAGGCTGCTCAGGGAAGACATTCAACCAACAACCTTGGAGGTATTTAAAAGGTATGTAGATGTGGCACTTAGGGACACGATTTTTTCTTGGTGAACAGTCTCAGGTACAGTATTTGCTTCTTTTATCTTATTTTTGGAAAGTACTTTTTGTTCCTAGTTGGATTTTTTTTGGTTTTTGGGGTTTTTTTTTGCCTTGTAACCAAGTCATTACAATGAAGAACAAAACTGGTACTTCTTAAAACTGTAATAATCAGTGTGTGTAACACATCCCCAATAGGTGGTGCTGCATCTTTTCCATCAAGTTGAATTGTTGCATTGTTGGCCCTGATCACCCAGAAAAGTTGTCTTTTTGAGTGAACTGAAGCTAATAATCTAATGATAATTAATTGGTTTGGTTTGGGTTTCTTTTAATAAATTATTATTGCAGTTCATTTGACAAAAGAAATCAAATGCAGCTTTGTAGCTTGGTAGTTGGGACAGTTATCTGATTATAGGAAGACAAAAATCAGGTTTTGATCCCTCTACATGGATTAATTGTGGTTAAATATTTAATTGTTAAAATAACAAACAGTTCCTGAGCAGGGGACCAGAACCCTCAAAGTCTCTGTGAAATGTGAACACATTAAGACATAGAGCCATGGACTTCTTCACTTTGGTTCTGATTTTAAATTCTTATGTTAAGCAGAATGCAGAATATGTGACAGGTCTAATGCATGTACTCCACAATAACATCTTAAAAGTTAGGCCAGCCAGTTGAAAGATGGCAAATATAAGCCTAAATCCCCTCCACGTCAAGAATAAAATTTACATCTTTCAGCTCTGAGCAAAAATTTTTGCTACTGTGTCATTGTAAGAAATGACTGCCAGACATTTATAAACTCTGGGGTTTTAAAATTAATTCAATTTAAAATGGGAATGGTTGTTACTTAGGGAGATCAATGTATGTTTTCTCATCAAAAGAAAAGCTGTATCATTTGTCACTGCCTATCCGTATATAAAATATTTTCCCTAGATTGCTGCTGCTGCTATAAATGATTTTTAAATGCTGCTCCTAAATACTGCTTCCAGAATTATTAGAACATGCTTTTTTCCAAAACTAATAATTTCTTCTGTGACAGATATCAGTTCTGGGAAATGTCATTTTGAAATCCAGCAGTTAAGACAGGTATTGTGCCCAACAGCCACTCTTTTTTTTTTTTTTCCTTTAGAAAAACCTAATTTTAAGTGTTTAAGCAGCTGTTCTTATACTACCATATAATTGTTAATACAGCATATAAAGACCATGCATAAAAGAATGCTGTTACAGAGCTTTCAAACCTCTCTTTCAGAGAGGTTTGAACCTTTTCAAGAACTGAGGCCTTTTTTTAGGGTGAAATGGCCCAGTAAGACATAATTAGGTTTCACTGTGCTCCAAAACAGCAGTTGTCAGTGACAGAAAGCATTGGAAATAAAGCAAGTGACATGGCCCAAATTGAGTGTGTGAACAGAGGTAGAAGAGAGCTGGAACTCTCTTTTCTCAGATGCACAAAAATGCTGCTAGAAATGCTCAGTACCATGAAAATACACCTGAGGAACAGCAGCACTTCCACGTGGGAAAACTGTGCTTAAATAAAACAATTTACCTACTTCTTTATCTGACTGTGTGGTTCTACATTCTTGTATAAACAGTGATAAATGTTTTTGCTTATTAAATGCTAAATCCAGAGAAATCAGCTTTAAATCAATACAAGAATGTTGCACTCTAGAATGTTCAAGGTTGCCATTCAGGATCTCTGTTTTTCAGGGAACTTCTGAAATCAATTGCAGAGGATCCTGTGGAGCCAGAGAGAAGTGTGGAAGGAGGGTTTAGTATTTTGTAAAACCTCCCCTTATATTTCACCTGCCTTCTGATGCTTGTTAGCTTCTTATTTTCAAACTGCTACCACAGTACCATAGTGGACTTGTAGCTTCAATGTAAGTCAGTGCTGATAGCCAGGGTGACCAAATTATTCCAGTGAACATTTCCAGAAAGTTGTCAGTGTATTTTATGCCCTTTTCTTTCTTAAATGCAGGTCTAACAGGCACAATAGTACGTCCAATCTTGGAGGAAATTACATTCTTAATCAGGTTGAAGAGATTGGTTTAAATATAACATCAAAAAATTAGATGTTGATACAGAAACTGCATGTTTTCCTCTTGCCACCTCAGCAGAAAGGCCAAATGTGCCTTAGATAATTGTCTTCTAGCTCTTGTTTTTGGGGATTTTTCCCCATCCATCCTCTTTTTCAGCCTCTAGTAAGCATAAACCAGAAATTATTGGTGATTGTGCAAAAATGTTATCTAGCTCCTCACAGGGAGGGAAAAAGCAACCCCTTTGCCAGCTCCTTTGTTTATTTTTTTGCTGGAGCTGCTCGGCTTTACTTTAAAACTAAAGTTGACCCATAATTTTGTCCTTTATTTGTTTATAGTTATGGGTAAATCTTTACTTTCCAGCAATTTGAGAAGCCTGGAATGGAGACAAATCCAAAATCACTCCAGTGGAAACTCTAGTGGTGACAATGGTTTCAGGAACAGTTCACTTGAAGTGAAAGCTGAGCTGTTAATAGCAGCCCTTGAATATCTGCAAGTATGACCCAAAGGGGAGAGTAAATACTTTGGAACAGTGAGATGCTTCTGTATCACTTGAAATATGAGCTGATGAAGAAGGATATTAATTGGCTTGATGAACACTACAAGCTGTATGTTTGCCTTGCCCTTTGGCAGATAATACTTGGTGAAGGAATTCAGTTGACTTTGACGAGGCTTGACTGTTCTGGGTTGAAAACTGCATGAATTTTTTAAAGGCTTCCACATCAACATGGAGGAGGTGATTGAAAGTATAGATCATGGCTATGCTGGAACTCTGTAGGTAACTCCAGTGGAAGTCAGCACCATTAACTTTCTTTTTGCCTCCTTAGCAGATTTAACTTTATTTTTCTTACTTTCTTCTGAAAGGAAGAGGTACTAATTAGGTGACTACAAAAGGATGACAGTTCCTGCAGGAATTATCATCACTGATGTGGAATCACAGAATTGTTTAAGTTGGAAAATACATGTAAGATCATCAAGTCAAACCATTAACCCAGCACTGCCAAGCTCGTCACTAACTCATGTCCCCACATGCCACATCCGTGTCTTTTAAATCCCTCCAGGGATATCTCCAGGGTCTCGGTGCATCATACTGATCAGTATTCTGCCTCTTTCACATCATTTCTAGTTTGTTTTCCCCAGTACTAAACTTTAAGTCAGTACAACGAGACATTATCTGGTTGTACTAAACTTTACAAGTGTACAGTACCACACATTATCAGGTTGACAAGGACAATAAGGCAACCCCACCACAGCTGGGTTTCTTAGATATGACTAAAAGTGGATGTGGGAATCCATGAGGTAACTGAGCTGAGGTTTTCACAGCAACAGGAGGAATAAAAGAATATAAACAAACAAATCCAAATTTAATTCAGGATCCAGCAGTATGTGTAATACTGATATAATTACAGCATACCTTTCAGACATGTAACAGGGAGAGGTAGTGGAGAGAGCACTGGAGGCACACAGTCATTTCCCAAGGTCTCACTGAAAGCCACAGGATGACAGGACATAGACTTAAACTGCGCCAGGGGAGCTTTAGGCTGGACATTAGGCGAGTTTCTTCACAGCAAGGGTGATTAAACATTGGAATGGGCTGCCCAGGGTGGTGGTGGAGTCACCATCCCTGGAGGTGTTAGAGGAAAGACGGTACATGGCACTCTGTGCTCTGGTCCTGGTGACGTGGTGATGTTCGGTCATAGGCTGGACTTGGTGGTCTCCGAGGACTTTTCCAAGCTGACAGATTCTGTGACTCCGCGGTCAGAGCTCCAGCAGGGGCTGCAGGCAGGAGCGGGGCCCCTCGGCCCGGCAGCGCCGCTGATCCTTGTCCTGCGCCCGCGGCCGCTTCCCGCCCGCCCGGGCCGGAGGGCGGAGCGCCCCTTCCCCGTGACCCCGCGGCTCCTCCTCCTCCCCTCCCCGCTCCTCAGTGCCGACGAGTAACCTGGATTCCCGGCCCTCCTCCTCCCTCTTTCTTTTTTTTTTTTTCTTTTTTTTTTTTTTTTCTCCTCTCCCCTTTTTCTTTTCCTCCCCCCTCCCCTCCCCTTCCTCCTCCCCTTCCCCCGACAGCATAGCCGGGGCTCGGGCTCGCTCCCTCCCCCGTGCCCTCCCCTGGAGCCGCCGCCGCCGCCTCCGCCGCCGCACACGGAGACATGTACCCGGGAGCCCCCTCCGCCGGACCCGGTGAGCTTTCGCCCGGGTTTCTTTTCCTTCTCCGCTCCCCCCGGAGCGGCTTTCCCGGTCCGTGTCCGGGAGCCCCGGGAGCCCCTGGCCCCCCCCGGCTCGGGCCTGGCTGGAGCGGCGGCCGCGCTGGCCGGGGGAGGAAGGAGGGTCAGGGCGCCGCCGCCACCTCGGGCAGGGCCGCGTGTCCGGAGGCCCCTCTGAGGGGAGGGTCGCCTTCCCTGCCCCGCTCCCCCCTCCCTCTGCCGAGCCCTGAGGCCGGCACAGCTCTCGCTGCGGTCCGGGGTCTCCATTTCCTCCCTCCCGGCTCCATCCTGGGATTCCCGGCTGGCCGCGTGTTCGTCAGCGGCCGCGCTGCGATAGTTGGGCTGGGGAGGTGCGGGTGAAGCGTCCGCATGTCGGGAGGGCTGGGAGACGTGAGGGGCAGCGTTCGGTGTCCTCAGGCTCCTCTGTCGTGTGAGCAAATCTGAGAACCAAGGAAAGGTGGACGTGCAAAGAAGGGTTAGCAACTCTCTTAGGGACGTTTAATATCACTTTGGGGAAATACAGGTTACTACTGTGCGAGTTTGTGCAGTTCATATGAGACAATGTTTTTTTCCTTTTTAGTGTTAGGCTGTTTCTGTGGTGAGGATTCTTATGTAGAAACGACAGTATTTGGGTGACTGGCACCTAGTTTTCTTCTAGAAAAGTTTCAAAATAAATGGAACTTTATTTTATGCTACTGTTCTCAATGGTTTTGTGTAAAATTTTTTTTCTTAGAGGGATAATCTAGCAAAGACTGGTGTAGGGAAATACAGGACCTGCAACTGAGATGTCTTTTACTGCTCCTGTTACAGATGCTTCTGTAAAGGCATTCATATCTTGGGATTCACAGTTAGGTGCTGGCTTTTTTTTTTTTTTTTTTCTTCCCTCTGACTTTGTTCTCTTGAAGAGGCAATAATCAAGAAAGACAGTCAGGATGATTACTTTCCTCTTGAAGTACAGCTCTGTTTTTACTTTCTCACCGGGCTCTTGCTAGCACAGCAGGCAGACAGGTCCCTACAGCTCTGTGCGTCCAGACTGATGCTCAAGATCTTTCTTTCATGTGTAACATCATTTGCACATTTCAGTACCAATAACTGTGTAGAACTAGAGATGTAATCCTTTGGTGGTTTCTGGTGTCGGGTTCCCTTGCTCAGGCACAGGTACACTTTGAGTTTACAGGTGCTCATGGTGGCTCGCATCAGGCTGTTTCTGTGTTCATCTCCTGGTGATAGATCTTGTTCAGAATTGTGCTTAAGGAGACAGATAATTAAAAATATTACCAACATATGGGCTGAGAGTAGTTTCATGTGTAGGAGTCTCTTTATCTTTATTTACTCTCTATCTGATCCTACCACTTTCCCTTTCACTCGGAATGATCTCCCAGCTGGTGGATGCTGTTTGCCATCAGGGACCCACGTTCAGTGTGAAAGAATGTTTTCCCCTTCCTGGAACAACAACCTCTTAACCTCGGGCTCCTGACACTGCTGTACTTTCACCAAGTTCTAGGTGGCTGTGTGTTGTCACTGGTGTGTGTCTTGGGCTCTTGCTGTTCTGCTGCCTCCGGCCAAGCTCATCTTGTGTCTTGTTTACTTCCGAGTTTATCAGTGTGGCTCAGCCCTTTCCCCCTGCGTGGCCGTGTCTGTGCTGGGGTAGGAGCTGCGACTTGTTCTCCACATGGTGAGTGAGGCTCTGCTTCCTTCCTGTGAAATCATCCACGGACAGCCTCAGCAGCACAGTGGCTTCTGGCAGCCCAGGCAGCTTCCTGCTCCACTCCACGCACAAGGCAGGGCATCTTGGAGATTTTTATTAGAGCGTGGCTGTTCTGTGAACCAGCCTGGAAGCAGGGACTGTGAAATCCCCTGCCACATGTTAATCTGAAAACTACAAAACCACTGTTTGTGAAATCCTACTTGGAGGAGAGAGCAGGAGTGTGGTTTCCAACCCCTCACTGAGCTAGAGCTGCTGTGAACACACGAGAGCTGCAGCTTCTCCAGGTCTGTCAGCACATCCTTGACACCAAGGAAGGGCTCCATTCATCTCTGCTGGATGCGGATCCTGCCGCCGCTGCCCTCTTTGGATGCTGCTGATGTGCAGGAGCTGCTTTGCTCTCCCAGCTCCCATTCCCAAACTGGACTCTGCGGCCAAGCCAGTCTAAGGGTGCCCCTGGTGCTGGCCTCCTGCCAGAGGAACCGCTCAATTTGCCATAGGCTTTGCTATTTTAGTCTTAATTCTTTTTCTGGAAACAGTATCAAGCAAGTTAGGAGGCCATATCTGACTGATTTCAAAACATTGTTGCTGAACGTGGAAAGTTTGTTCAAACATGCTGTCATGTCAGGAGTAAAATGGATTTTTATACACAAAGGGGTAGTCATGAAATTACTGTTTCCATAATTAGGAAATTAATGATCCCTTTTTGCTTTTTCCCAAATGCTGTCTGAATTCGTGACTTGATGTTGAATTTGCTGTGGCATTGTGTCCCTACTCTTTTTTTTCTAGCTTCAAGAAAGTGTGAAAAGTAACAAATCTGAAAATCTGAGAGGGAATTCTTTTTTTAAAGAAAAGGCTTGATACTGCTAGGTTTTGGCTTACCTGTTTTTTGCAGGACAGAAAAATGTCAAACTGGCATAATAAAAGTACTGTCATTCAGTTAAAAGACTTGATTAGAAGCTGCATAAACTTCTGAAACTTGTACTTCTAGATCTTAAAGTATTTCTTAACTCTAAACTTTTCACACCACAAATTTCTCTTTTTTTATTTGAAAGGATATTTGGTTTTGCCTGATGCTGAAGGTCCTGTTTTATTGTTGAAGCAGCTGTTGTCTGAAAAAGAGTGTGAGGTTGATTATAGCCTTGCATGTGAAATACCAACTTTTCCCCCCTAGCACTAAAACCAACTTTATTGAATTAGTGGAACTGAAGTTATTTTCTTGTAATTTTGTTTTAAGTTACCCTTTAAAAATTGTGAATAGACTGTTGAAACTTGTAAGTCTGTTTTGGTTTTCAATGCAGGTACTTGTTTTTACCTTCCATATATTTTCTTGAAGACTTTGGGTGTTGATTCTCTTTGGGAATCTTCAGTCTTAAAATGTGGTGCAGGGAAGGGTGTGCTCATGCCTTAACTGCGGTGGTAGAAATGGCAATATCTTTATCTGGTGGATTTTAATCCACCAGTGCCTCTTAGCTTGTGTTTCAGTGGCAGCAAGAGCTCCCTTGTACCTCCTGCCCTCCTCTTCTTAAAAAAGCTTTTTGTGTTATCTTGGGGGTGGATGTGGACCTGGTCTTACTCTGCTGCTGGCATCCAGTTTCTCTGGTTTCATTTTAAACCTTAAATTAATGCTGAAACTCCTTCTAAGCTGCCACACAAAGAGGAGGGAATGAAAACTACATATACAGCCTCAACCCTCTTCATTTTTGATAAAATTGAAATTGCATTTGACAAAGTTACAGCCTACAGAACACAGCATGACTTTTTCAAATGTGTTGTTGTCATGACCAATATATTTTCCTAAGGAAAGAAAAAAATCTATATCATTATGTTGCCTCAGATAACTGTGTTGCCTTCAGGTGGCTTAAAGATGAGGTGGTTTGATGGAAAGATAATTGGTGGTGTCAGATGTGTCACCAAACTTCCTCCTTTCCTTGGTGAACTGAACTATGCTATTTGCTCTTGAAAAGTGAAACATCTTTTTCAGCAGTGATTCTCTTGCTCTGTGGTTACATGGGATTTTGTGTACTTACTTTTACTTTATCTTGAAGTTTTGCACTTTTGCAGAGTTGTGTGCTCGTATGTACTTAGTGGTGCATTGGAATGTACAGAAGCAGTGCAGAGGAACACCCAAACCTTTCTGACTTCCAGGAAAGTTCTTTTTTCACAATTTGTATCCCTTCCTTCACTGCTATCACCAGCAGTCTGCTTCTCTTTCACAGAAGGGTGGAAAAGGCATATAAATGCTTTAAATCCATAAGAGAAAATGCCTTAGATGATCATCTGATGTTCTTGTACCCTTTAGAATTGTATAGGAGGGAGAAATTTGTGCATTTCAGAAACCAACCCTTCTATATACTTCTGGCCTTCCAGAAATTGCAGAGATCAGCCAACAAACACAGTAAACTTCTTCTAAATTGGCTTTGCAAACACAGATTAGGAACTTTACGTGCCTGATTAAAGTCCTGTTCATGTTGGCTAAGCCTGCCCTGATGACAGCTTCACAGAACCTGTAAGCCCTGTCAAAATTTTAGTGTTTTGCTTCCTTTACTTCATGTTTAAGCAAAATCATGTTTTTAATGTTGAAGTTTCTAATACTCAGCCTACCAGAAATTACTGCTAAATCTCTAAATGAAGAAAAGTCGGCCTCCAGTATCTTATTTTTGGTAAGTTATGAACTAGAGGGAAAAAAAAAGCTGGTGGAAAATATTACGTAGTTTTAACTGTAGTGGCTGTGGGTAGGGATCTGTTCCATGCATTGTCCAATTAATTTGTTTTAGTATCTTGCATCCTTTCTGAGGTACTCAAAAAACAGCCCACTAGAACACAAAATATCTCTTATCCTATTGACTAGGGAAGCACAGCCTTTTGAACTCAGTGCAAAGGGATTTTTGTTGTTTTTTTTTTTTTTTTTTTTACCACATACATTGTAATACACAAATTTGAACTTAAAAATTTCATTATTCATTTTATAGTGCAGAAATCGGGAAAAGACAGACCTGGATAATATCAACCCCAGGTAGACTGATTTTATGTGGTGTCTCTCATGTTTTACACCAGAGCTGTAATTTGTGAGTCCCTTTGGTAGCCATTTCTAAGAAGTCGTGCTTTGAAGAGACTTTCTAGTACTGTCCAGGAAGTGGAATTTTTTTAAATCCTTGAGATTGAGATGATGCCTGTATTTTCAGTGGTTAGTCTGTTTAGTGATCACCACAGATTAGTGCAATTAATTTTAACCTCTCTATTTTAATTGTTTTGCTTTTATTGTTCTCTTTTCAGAGCAATATTTGGTGCTTTCAGATAAAAAGTTTTTGTGTGAGCATTATTTAATCTGCTTCTGTATTGTCTTTGTGTTTCATATTAAGCAAATTTACTTCTCCTAAATACCTTGCTTTATAGCTGTGCTGCAGCTGTGAAGCCATGTGGTACCTGGTGCCCAGGCTTTCTAGGAAGGAAAGGGGTTTTTTGGGGTTTTTTTGACTGTATGACTTCACAAAACTGGACACAGCCAAGGTGGAAGCAAACCATTGATTTAGATGGGAAAGTGCAGTGGATCCTGGCACAGTCAAAGCTTGCTTTGAGGTTTTTCTTTTGAATTGGGTACTCATTGAGCTGTCCACAGTGCTACCAAATTTTGTTACTATTTGGATTGTGAATGGATTTATTTATTTTTTTAATCACAGGTGTGGTGAGAGTAA
Source organism: Acrocephalus scirpaceus scirpaceus (assembly GCA_910950805.1). Lineage (NCBI taxonomy): Eukaryota > Metazoa > Chordata > Aves > Passeriformes > Sylviidae > Acrocephalus > Acrocephalus scirpaceus. The sequence continues at coordinate 3,996,476 of OU383773.1, forward strand.
TTTGTTCTCTCCTATTGTAATTTGTTTGTCCTGTTCTGTTTTTTTGTAGTGCTGCTCAGTTGTGTTGTGTCTTGTTGCATGGGAATTTATTGCCACCTGCAGTGAAGTTGCTGGGGACCAGGTCCAAACATTAATAACTCTGCAGTCATGCAGTCTCTGTCTTTGGGAGAAGCATTAAAATATTTAACTTTTCAGAGATGCAGAATAACTCCAGTTATGGGCTCTACAGTTTTTCCCAAAAGCTCTCCTAGCACAACCTGATTGAATTCCCTTGTAGAAGCTGCTTTATAATCAGAAGGTGGAGAATAGTCTTAAGAAAATGTGTAAGTCTGAAGACTGTGTGTTTAAACAGTACATGAATCTAATATCTTGTTGTGTCACTTCCAGCCTGTGTTGGGTGTGACAAGAAGAGATGCAGAGCAAAACTGAAGTTGTCATATTTTTGAGAAATAAACTAATCTCAGCATGTGGTCTTGGGAAGCTTGAAAATACACTTCTGAAACTTAGGTGTATCAAGAGATATTTATGATTTTGTATATAGTCTAGGAAAAAAGTGACTCTTCTGTGGCCACTGAGGAGCTGTCTTGGCAGTCTTGGACACTGTGGGTGGCTCTGTTGGGGCTGCTCATGTCAGAGGTCGGAATATTGCAACTTTTTGTCTCAGCAATACTTTTTTTATGTTCCTAGTTTAGTCACGAAATGTACGCAAGAGCTTATTAATGTGAGAAAATAATGAAATTTAAATTTTAATTTAGTAGTAGGAAGCGTGTGTGGATGTGCTAATTTAGATTTATTTTAAATAAGCCAATTTTAGAAGAATTCCCAAGAGTGGAGGTTTCACTGGCTTAGCTAGATCAATCAAAAAATTGTTTGAAGTTAAACCTGTCATGTAGATGAATAAAGCTTTAAAACATAATTATTACTGGGGCCTTGTTATATACATTCTGAAACTTGTTAAGCAAGTGTTTGCTATTAAAGAACAGGCGTCTGTTCATACTGAGGGTGAATTCCTGTCTAAATGTTGCTCTGTTCTTGACTTTGATAATGAACTTATTTCATTGTCCTTTCATACTGCCTGTGGTTTGCACTGAATGCTCCCTTTCTACTGGTTTCTGTGGGTTTTTTTATCAATGTCTCTATTGGTTGTACACTCTTGCCCCATCATACTCCATCAGCTCTGAAATCCTGAAAGGCTTAGGGAGCTGGGGGATTCTCTTGCTTGAGGTTTTTAACTGCCAGTAAAACCTAAGGTTTCTCAAATTATACTACTTGTCAACTTCAGCACTGCTGACTTACACATTTCTGTTGTGAATTCTACTGAGAAAGAGAGGTTTAAAAAGAAAACCCAGAAAACCACCAACCCTCCAAACCACAAGCAAAACAAAAACAAAATAGAGAAGAGGTCCAGGTTCATGTAGAAATGACAATGCAGAAGAATTAATTTCTCAGTCAACCAGTGCATTTCATTTTGGGAAGAGCTTCAGTGTTTAATGAGGGAATGCTTAGGAATAACTCATAGGGATTCAGAATATTTGCATAAGGGTGTGTTATTTAAAAAGTCAGAGCTTCTTTCAGAAGGAGGAAACTTTCCGCCAGGGAAAGGAAATGAAGCTTTGTTGTCTGGGTCTCATTATGTGATAAGAATACAGTAGTGACGTGTTTTTTCCTAATTGTTTGAATTGCAAATTCCCTTTAATGTCAAATTTCAGGGAGGCCTCTCTGTAGCAAACTTTTATGTGACTTTTTTTACCTTTCATAGCTGAGTTTTAGTTTGTTTCAAGTAATATGAGAACATCAGTTGCTTACAAGAAGCAGGTGGAGGAAAAAACCCTGAGGTGTAATGGAAAACAAATTCTGATGGGGGATTTCTGCTGCCAGCCTACACTCTGTAATATCTCAGTTATTCCACTATTAGGAACCTGCATTTTGCCCTCTTTGCAGTGATGCTGAAAACCACAGCCCTATCTCTGGAAACCGCAGGAGATACTACTGCGTGTTGAAGATGCTGCTACAGCTGCTTTCACTATCTGAAATGATAAAATAAAGCATAACCTCAGCTCTTAACTGGGAATTTTTCTCTTCTGAAACTGAACCACGGGAGTGTTCATGTGTTTGTAGATTAATCTAGTGTGGGTATGGGAAAAGACTTTTTTTTTTCAAGGAAGACATGACTATTTCTGAGTTACAGCTCTACAGTTGAGTTCTGTATATTAAAAAGTTTATAGGAATGAAGACAACTTAATTTTTATTTTTAGATTTTGCATGAAAACACTGGCAGCCAAAGTCTGTGTGGGTATGAAATGTACTTGCAAAGGTACAACTCAAAGCAGAACCATCCTAGCTTCTTTCTGTAGTTAGCTGAGGACAAATCACTTCTGTGTTTCATTAAGTTGTGCACAATGTGAATCCCACAGGGAACGTGGAGCTGGGGCCTCTGTGGCACCAGTTCCCAGCTGGTGAGGAAAACCATGGAAAACCATGCCAGTGGCCATGGAATAGAGCCCGAGCCATTAGAACTCGTTAATTCAGTGGAGCTGGTGAGCATGTGGGCACTGATGGCTCTAAAAGTGCAGGAAGAGAGGCATGGGGTGTGATAGTAGGGGAAGGGAAAAGTGTTGGGGTAGCAACACTGCTGAGAACTCCGACTCTGGTTCAGGGGATTTAATCTATCCAGCATCCACTCATGGGCTGTAATGCAGAGACCAGTTCTTACTATTTCTGAGGAAGAAAAAAAAAATCTCTGAAAGCCTGAGATGTGGAGGTAATGGAGTGTCAGGGTGAGCTGTACAGTTCTCATGGTGTTGTGTGATGGCAGCTGGTGTGTGCAGAAGGTGTTGAAGTACCTAATGATGGGGCTGGGGCTGTGTACCCCTCGCTGAGCTCAGCTCTGCACCTGGCAGCAGCTGGATTTACTGTGGCTCCTGGCGACTGAATGGAATTGTTATCTGTCTCATGTTCACACCATGTAGTGATGGAAACTTCAGGCTGTGTGTTAAACTTTTTGGGAGGGTCAATCCTGATGTATGAAGAAGTCATGCATTACCAACCTTGTAGTGACTCAAAATGAAAACAAGTAAACACAGTGAAGGGTGGGTTAGACTGTTTCCTACACGTCTGTGCAGTTCCAAATGTCAGGTAGTACAGAAGGAAGGGCAGCCACATTTCTTTCCTAACCTAAATGCAAACAAGGGGTAAGGGAAGCATAATGTGGGATGGTGAATATGGAATTTCTGGTTTTACCTTCTTTAGAGGAGAAGCAGCCTGAAGGGAGCAATAGGTGCTAGTAGGTGGGTTGGGGTTTTTTTGTTCCCTCTTGAAAGATGTGTTTATTCACTTTGGGTCTTTTGAAATGGCAAAGAGCAGAGATTGTATTGAATGGAGGCATTGCTTTTTATGAATGCAGAAAATACCATTATATTCTGTATTTCAAATTGTTAGGAAAGACATCTGGAATTAGTTCAACATCATTTTCTGAGGCATGGAAAAAGGAATGAATCATGATGGTCAAATGTGATAAATGGCACTAAGAATGTTCTCCATTTCCCCCTTCATTGAGTAGAGGTTTGTCTGAAGATGGAGTTATTTTGTACTTTGAATTCACATTTAACTTCAAACTGGGCTGCTGACTTGTGGGTAAGCCGTAAGCATCCCTCCATTGTTTGGATGAGGCTCACTATTTGGATGACTTAATTCAAACTGCAGCTTGTAATTAAAAGCATTTCTCTGTGGCCCTTCAGAAGGGCTGTGGTAGGACTTGGTAGAATTCCACATGCAGGGATCGGTGAAGGCACCTGGTTTGTAAGCAGCAAGGATGGAAATTTTGCATTTTGGGTGCTCTGGTGGTGCCCTGCCACTGCTCACCCCACTTGTAGGTGGTGAGAAGCAGCTTTTTGATATTCAAAAATCTGGAGGCTGACTTTGAAGGTCAAGGCTGCAAGGGGAATGTGGGAGGAAAGCAAAGTACTAACACTTGGTGTCCTTTGCTAGTTGACATTGTCCAGAAGCAGCTTGTGGGCTGGAAAGAACCATTCTTAGTTTCTTGTCTGCTACTTTCTGCTGGAGCCTTGACCTCTTCCTCTTCAGTTCTTTTGTTCTTACATATTCTTTGAATGTGGTCCTGACTTAAAAGCAAACTGAATTGATGTCTCACTTCTCCCTTTGATCTGTGACTGCAGCTCTCACCATTGGTGTCTGGGAGTGATTCTGGTCTCAGTGGATCACATCACTCCTGGCACCGTGAAGAGATTATGTCTGCATCTTAGAGAGGTCAAAAGGCATCAGGGTAACCAAGGGAGCTGCAGATCTGTAACTGACTCTTTGTTCCAGACAAAATCATCATAGAATGGGTTGGGTTGTGTAGGACCTTTAAATATCATCCTGTCCAACCTGCCTGCCATGGGCAGGGACATCTTTCAGTAGGTGAAAGGGTTGACTTGAGAGTTAATCTTGCTTGAATTCTTTCACAGGAAGTGATAATTATTCAATCAAATTATGTTTGGAGTAGACTACTGAACATAGTGAGATTACAGTTATGAAGGCATTGCTGTTTATCTGACACTTTCACTCTGTTAAGGTATTTAGTTTCATGCTACAGCACTGAGAAATTGGAAGCAATCTGGCAGAGTAGCATCAGACATCTCAGTAGTCATGCAAGGGACTTAAAGTATGACCAAATATGAGGACAACTGGTTTGGTTTTGCTCATCAGTACTAAACCAGCCCTTTTTCTTGTAGTCCACCTTGGCACATGCAATGTGCTGTGGTTAGAAAGTGTGGTAGCTGCTCACTGAGAGACCAAAAGAACCTTTAGAAAGGGGTTTTGTCAAAAATGATACCTGAAAATCTGATTACATCATCTCCTCTGCTGTCCTTGTGGTTTATTGAATTCTTGGAGATTAATAGATAGGTCTGCAACATTTTTTTGTTGTGCATTATCTAATCAAGAATGTTATAGCTTGACTGAAGAGCTTCTGGTTTCCATGCTCTAAAACATCCTTCATGAGCAGCAGACAGACTTACAGGTTCTATATAGATCCTCAGCCCCCAAAATATCAAGGGACTGTGAGCTGCAGCTTTAGGTTTCCCTTATCTCACAGAAAACACTGCCAGCCTCTCTCCTATCGTTCCCTAACGGTTCTTAACAGAAAGCCAGAAGTTAAACTTCTTTATAAAACCCAGACTGTCAGAAAACTTGAAGACAGCCCCAAGTTTTTCTATAGGTGGGTCCTCAGAAGAAGAGGCTGAACTCTCTATTTTTTTTCTTGCTCTGACTATGTATGTGTGACTAAAATACATAAAAACTCTGCACAGATCTTGTCAAAGGTCTGTACTAGGTGTTTTCCACATTCTTTCTGAATTCCCTCTATTACTGGTAGTTAAATAACTATTTGTGGAAATCCTGTTTCCCCTGGTGTGGGATGTCCTCTCTCCAAGTCTCCTTTTCTCCCACTTCAAAGGGCACTTCCAGAAGGGAACATGACCCTTTTGCAAGCCCCGTGACAGGGCACAGGGGGAAGTGGCAGACCAGGAGAGGTGAAGGGAATCAGGTGTGTTGAGCCTTAGGAAGAGGAGGGGAAAGGGTGCTCTTCCAGCTTCTCCAACTGGCTAAGGGGAACCTTTGGAGCAGATGGAGACAGACTTGTGGAAGGTGCACCAGAACAGGGCAGAAGCTGGAGCACAGGAAACTCCAGTTGAGTAGAAGGCAAGTTTATTTCACCACGGGAGTGGAACAGATTGTAAGAGGTGTTGTGGAAACTCTGTCCTTTAAGATATATAGCAAAACTTGACAAGTCAGCCTGGTCTCTTCCCACCTGTGTTGTTCTGTGTTCATGATCCTCTGCAGCAGCTGCTGGAGGCTGTTTCTTTGCCAGTCTTGGTTCTTTTTAACCTGGTCACGATGAACACATTTGTCATTTAATTTATTTCCTGCAGTTCTGGAGGCAAAACAGCTGCTCAGTAGTTGAGGACAAGTTATTAAATCCCTTTTTTTTGCCCAAGGAGCGATGCATCTTTGCTGGATCTGTGTGATAGCATCAGTGACTGACCTGGAGGCAGCAGTGAATATGCACAGTGGTTGTACCTAAAACACTTTTTGTGAAGATCTGGAAGAGCAGCCCCATTATCTGATATTGGAAACCTTAACCCAAAGTGATGCTTTCAAATAAGGCTTCCTTCACTTTAGTTTCATTTAGAGATTACGTATTTTTAGAAAAATGGTTTTGGAGAGTCTTCCCCTTGGCAGACAGAGATTGTATGAGCCCAATGCTAAAACCTACTGAGAGTTGTGAAAACATCACCTGATTATTAAATATGAGTTAGGACTTGCCACACAAGGAAACCTATTGATATAATTGCACTGGTGTAATTATGCTCAGATGATTTCCTGTGTCGACAAGTCCTTCCATGCAACTTGTTTGGCCCCTTCTTATTTAGTAACTCATTAGGCCTCTGACTGCACATTAAAATTGCATAATTCTTTGCTAAAAAATCTCCAATGTGCAAGTTTAATGCTGACTGGCAGTACTTCCAGCATGCTGAGCAGGCTAGCAGTTAAGCTTTAAAAAATGGTGAAGGACAAAAGAAATGAATGCTCCAAGTCTGGGAAATGGTTGGGGAGCACATGGGCCTGAAAAACCATCATTACATAATTGCGTGGATTTTGGAGTAGAACCTTGTCAAAGTGTGTGGCTCATTCACACCTTTTATAGACTAGGAGTGTCTTGGCCTGCTCACTCCCTGAGTCACTTTTATCTCTGATTTTGATCCTCAGTAACGTGCACAAATAAGAGCAGCCAGCCTTGTGTTTGCAGTAGTTTTCAATTAGCAAAAATGATCTTTACTAACACAGCATTTCTGTGATTATCCAGGTTTCCTCTACTGCCACCTTCCCCCCTCCCCATCTTTTGACAGAGTAATTTTCCTTGATTGCTAATTTTATTTCATAAAACTGCCACAAGACTCTTATTTTTCTGATATCTGTCATTTCCAGATTTTTCTTTTTGTAGTAATTGCTGCTTTTAAGATTGATAGCTATGAACATTTAGTTTATGTAGATGGGATGAATTATAATAGGAAGTCTGGTTTCTTTCTTGATAAAAGTAAGCCTAAAGACAGCATACGGGCACCTCATTATTCCACACCCAGCTCACCTTAATTCACACCTTGAAAATGGGGCTCTTGATGGTCTCAATCATCATATCAACACTGAAATATTCTCATTATTCATTTTATCGTCTGGCAAATGAGTGAGGAGCTTCAATGCTTATCACATGGATGCTCCAGTTTATTAGTCTTTCATCTTTTTTCTAATCCCTTCTTTCCTTGACAGCACTTTAAAAGTAAAATCCAGGAATGCATGTAGATTTTCCAACGCTTTGAAATGCTGCCTCCAGAAGCAGCATCTGTGTTCATGAAGGTGTCTCTGCATGAATTTTGGCAGGTTTCCTTGGGCAGGGCATCACTTCCAGCTCAGATGTCCAGTGCTATGCTATGTAACACACCTCACCAGGCTGAAAATCTTCCTAGTAGGAACCTTGGCACTAAGGAAAATATTCTGGTATTGATACAGCTTCTGTCGCATTTAAAAGTGGGTGAGTGATGGGAATTCTGCAGGAGTGTTTGAACAGGGCAGCTGAATCACTTTGAATGCAGCAGTTGTGCCTCCTGATCAAGGCTGAAGGCTTCTATCATGTTTTGATAGAAGGTCAAGCCTTATTTCTCTGTTCTGTCAGGACCAAATCCAGTATTTTGTGATTCTACCCTTCACAGCTGCTCGCTGTAATAAGTTCTACACAAGATAGTTTTGATTTTGCTTTCTTAATTTGAGGAAGTAGTCCAAAAAGTGAATTCAGCTCAGTGGCTGCAATATTTAGTTTTTCTCCCCTGGAGTTCAGTTCCCATCCCTCGGTGCTGTAGTTGACACATACGTGTCTGTTTTAGGCGGCAGAAATGTAGGTTGAGCGCTTATCGGGTCACTGCTGCTGTTTAATAAACAGTACTTATCTCCTTGAAGCAACACCCTGCCCTAAATAAGTTTTGCCTTGGGAGTTGAGCCAGAAATAGCTTCCCCCCTTTTTTTTTTCTTTTTTTCTTTAATTGGATCGTAAAACCCAAATAATTGAAAAAACTGTGTAAGATGAAAATAGAGGGTGGCAGTGGTCCTGCTCTCTGGGCAGCTTGGTGCTTTTTTATCTCTGTGAGTCATGCAGGTTATAAAACTGCATTCACATCTTTCCCCAGTAGTCTGTGCTTCTCTCAGCATTTCATCTTATTCTCAAAAATGGGGCTGAATCCTCACTTTTATTCACTGTTTGTCACTAAAACTCCAGTGGAGGAATGCAGTGGTGTTGTTGAGCAACATGTGTTGGTGTTGATCCCTGAGCACTTACAGATATGGCTTTGTTACATGCTTGTGAAGCACTAAACAATCCCATTTTAAAACAGAGGGAGGATGTCTTGCTTAATTACAGAATTACTTAATTTGGCAGCATAGCTTGTGGGGCTGTGTGTCCCCTTCCATCATGCTTCTCTTTGTACTTCCAATTTTTCAGTTTAATATTTTTGTCATTTTGAAAATTAGTCATGATGTGCCAAATCTGGCACAGAAAAGGAAAGGCAGTGGAATTAAAATGCAGCTGTAGATACAGAAGGGTTAGAAGGCATAAAAATCATTGGGAAGGAGAAGGGAAATCAATATATTGATAACAGTTGACCAGGTAATAGTGGTAGGGCAATGTGGAATGCTGAGTGTGAACAACAAAAAATGGAACTGTTAAAATACAGGAGCCTGGACAGAAAATTAAAATATTTTGTAATGGGTGGTGTTATGGGAATCATGGAAATACACAAAAAAAATCACACAATAGGACATAATTTTCAAATGGGAATGTTCTGTTAGGGAAAGATGGAAATAAAAAGATGTGCAGTGGTGATCTGTAAAGGATTTAGCAGCAGAGTGACTGAAAATGTATGTGGGAGACAGATTATTTTAAAATTGAGGGGAGTGGGGAGATGGAAGTAATAGCAAACAGGATTCTGGAGGAGTAGAGTAGGGGTGGCTGCTTTGTGCACATCCTCTTGATCAGATTTGGAGGTGGATCACAGAAACCTTTGGTGTATAGCAAGTACAAATATTTCTGGGAGTGTTTTTTCTCTTACTTCTCAGCTGTAGTGATAATGCTATCAATAACTTTGTCAGGTGTCCTATCCACAGCAGAGCATTCTTTCCACTGAATGACACAGACACTGGGAATTTGTCACACTAGACAGGGGGATATGGTGACTGCAGGGCCACCTGAGCGAGTTCATCACCATCAGAAAAACGTGAAGTCAGCAGAGAGCCTCCAGTGTTGGGAAAAGATGAAAATTGATGTCTTAGAAGTCAGGATGTGTAGGAATTTAGAGAAAATAAAAAGCCAAAGGTTGAGCATAATCAGTGAGCTGGGTGCTTTGTCTTGCCCGGAGGGATGGAGGTGGGTGAGGTCAGATGCAGAGGCAGATGGGCTGCTCATGGCAAGACTGGGTTACAGATAAGAGCTAAGGTGATATTTAGCTCCATTTTTCAGGGCAGCTGTTGACACTGCAAAAGCAATGTGGATGAATAATACTCAAATGAAAATTGCTATATTGCCATTGAAGGCAAAACTGAAGTACTGAAACATGAAGTTTGGGTTATGGAAATGCAGATCTTCAGCAAGAAGCGACTTAAATGTGTTGATTGAGTTAGTGTTGGAGAACCATGGTCTTTAATAGCAATGTTTATAAAAGGGAGGGAAAAAAGGAAATTGGATTTCAGTAGCCTGAATTGAAAGGGTGGATGTCTTAGAATATGTTTAGGAGAGAAGATCAGAAACAAGATTTTCAAAAAATAATAACAAAATGCTCTATCATTTTCCCAGTGTCAAATCTGATTAAGTATTTGGTGCATGGGGAAATTGGTGCTGACTGTTACTGGGGTGGTAAAAATAGATACTCATGAGTGGGAAACTGGCCATAGGAATTGTTGAGGGGTAAAATGGGGAATTGATGCTACTAATGTTGGGAGTGGTCTTATTATTTCATTAGTAAACACTGTATAAATGTTAGGAATAAGTACATGAAATTTCATCAGGAAGTATAGGAGGCATTGTAAAGAAAAGGAGAATCTGAGCATCATTCAGAAAGTAGTAGGTTAATAGATATGGTTAAGAAAAGTAGATATATTAAAGATGATATAGCTGGGAGTAAATAGGGAATTGGGAGATGATCATAAGCAACTGAAATGGGTGCTCATGCCCTGAGTGGTCACTGGGTGGCCTTTGCAAGGCAGTGGTACAGCAGGCAAAAGCAGTTTAGGGCTCATAAATCTGCCTTTTTCACTTGAGAGATGGAAACCCCAGTGTGATTATCACTTAGTCTTCTCCAATGATTGGAAGGATGAGAATGATGATTTATGAGCAGGGACTAGCAGAAGGAGTATGGCCTAGAATTTAGCATTAAATGGGTATTTGGTTTGAACCTAGAAGTACAGGCAGGAGTACTCAATATGAAGGCTACTGAATGTAGCCTGCCAACGAATAAATAAAAATGGAAGGACATTTTCTGAGCATTAGAGCATCACAGTTCTGGAACAGCTTTGCAGTAGAGAAAACCAGGGTGGAAAAGTGGTGACTGATTTGGTAACGAAGGGATGTGAATTGTTTCTGGTGCTAGCAGAGAACTGAATTTGATAAACTTAGGAAACCACACTTGGATTCTTACATAAGTAATGAGAAACCTCCTGGGTTCTTTCATATGTGAAGATTTTGCTGCAAATTGTTGTTGCTCCAGTGCACAGAACACCTGAGCACAGAGGCTGCAGAAGTTTTGAATACTCAAGTTGGTACCTTACACACTTCTCTGTGTATTTTTAATGGACTTTCCTGGATTAAAACAACAGCAAGCAGCCACTGTGCTTCTGCTTCACGTTGTCTGAGCAACAGCTGATGTTTGAACTCAAGAACTGAGCACAGCAGCAGTAGAGTATTTGCTCTGTTTTCTGTGTGAAGGAAGGAGTAGGATATAGTTTAGTTCTAATACAGGATTTTGCAGAGAGCTGCAGTGTGGAGGAAAGTGGTGGAAACTCTATTTTATAGGTGTTTGCTCAAATCAATGTGGTTAGATCTGTTTTAAAATGATTCTTCCCTGCAAGGAAGATCTTGGTTCTTGGTATCCTGCTTGGCTTGTGAAATTCCCACCCAGCTGTGATATAGGAAAATGCAACTGATTTTAAGATGTTTTTCAGTAATTTGGGCTGGGAAATACAACAAATTATGAACCAGCATGAGAAAGAAAAAAGGATTCATGGTATCCTGAAAGCAGGGTTTGAGCTTTTTTTTTTTTTTTCATTTTTAGGTTGTTTAAAATGAGTCATGGTTTAAATGTGCTGGGCTTCACTGGTCCAATAGCCTGTAAATTTGCTGAAATGTCAATTTGGGACAGCTGATGGCTAAGTTGTGCTTTCTCTCTTTTGCAGTGCTCACACCTCCTCCCCCATTGCCACCACCAGTACAGGGATATGCCTTTAAACCTCCTCCTCGACCAGATTTTGGCACTTCTGGGAGAACAATCAAACTGCAGGCCAACTTCTTTGAAATGGACATTCCTAAAATAGATATCTACCATTATGAATTGGATATAAAGCCAGAAAAATGTCCTAGAAGAGTTAACAGGTAACACTGCACTTTGCCTTTCCTTGGTTTATTTGCAGTCTTGTTTTTCTTTAAAGTCTGGAGCCAGGTGCCCTCAGTGACGTCTGGAAAGATGTGTCTGGCTTTAATCAGTAACTGTACTGATCACTTCCATTAACAGCATATGCAGATCCTTTTTAGTTTTTTTACTCCAAGTCTTTGCTTGGATTGATTTTGTCAGACTCTTAAGATGTTGCTGATTGAAACCACTGGTGGCAGGTGGATAAGCTGTATTAGCTCTATTGAAGCTGGGTCAGTATAAGCCAACTTGATAAAAATGATTTATTATTAGCTGGTTAAATATTGGAATGTAATTGGCTGAAGTCCTTCAGCAGGGAGCTGGTGTTACCAGCTTGTTTTCCCACCTTTCCCTACTCACAAGAGGAAGCAAAACCCATTTGTTTGTGGGAGAGGATTATGGAGTTACTGAAGCAGGTAAGAAATTATCCTTCATCAGTAGATTCTATATAAGGGAAAACTATGCTCCTGAAACAGAGAGCAAGGTGAAAACACAGATCAGCTGTCCAGGGAAACAAGCAGCCAGGTCTTGCATTTGGCATCTGTGCCCTGTTAGAGTGTGCAACTTCACTGACTTGAAAAAGAAGCGGCGTTGCCAGAAGTGAAACTTGAGAATGAGACTTGGCACCAACTGGAAACCACAAGTGTCATCATCATAACTACACCTTGACTGTAGAGGATTGGAATGGCCTGTTTATATATTCAAGAGCAAAGCCTTTCTTTGTTAAAAAGGTCACATGGGTGGAATATGCAGTCATGAAAATAAACAGTGTGGAGTCAAAAAAGCTACCCGAAAGCCACAGATTTCCTAGTGTGAATTAATAAACCTGAGGGCATTCTCCACTGTTACACTGAGGAGTTGGTAATGATAGTGTTTTCACAAAGCACCATCACTGTGCTTTGCTGCCCTGTTTTGTGTGATGATTTATTACAAGTTTAATTTTTCAGCTAGTCAAGAGCTGAGGTTAATTTTAAAAGCAAACACTGTTGTTAAGTGTATGAAGCTGAACCCTCTTCTTGCCCAAGGGCAGCTGCTGATTTCACTGAGATGCTCTTCCTGCATTGGAGCACCACAAAACACTTGGAGCAGTCCCTTTTTTCATAAGGGGAGCCATGAGAGCTTTGCTTTCCTTAACTGCTATCCCTGCCACTGCTCCAGCTCTGCCAGCTGCTGCTGCCTGATCCAGATTGCCTCTGCTGCTCCTCTGGGAGCCAAGTGCTGCTCAGTTCGTGTGTGTTTTCTGTGTGAGCACCTCCCCTACACTCCAGTGTGGGGGTGCTTGCCACAAAACCTAAAGCAGTTTTTCTCACTGGAAAGGCAGATTCTATTCAGTAGCAAGTTCTTCCCCCAGTGCCAGCTAATGACCTGCTCTGTTTGTTCAGGTTAGTCACTCCTCTTTTGTGGTGACAGGAGCAGGTACAGATCTACACACATAAAATGCCTTTTGCAATAAGCAGAGATACCATAGATGCATTCAGTAGTGGTGTGATGGATGTTTCTCAGTGCAGTGTGGTAAGAATACCATTTGGATTCACATGCTGAAGAGTGTTTTATTTCTTTTGAGTGCTTACTGCTCTATTCTGTATTTGTACCTGTGCTCACCTACACCTGGGTTTTTGTGAGCTGTGACCTTTTGGTCCTATGTCTATACCTGTATTTCTGTGTGTGCAAACATATATATATAGGATTATGCAGGATGCACATGTAATCCAATTCTGAATGATTTTTTTTACAGCTTGATTTACAGGTTTCTAGTATTTTGGCTATATAATTCACATGTATATTGGAAATAGTTTTTATCATTGCTTTATATGATATAACCTCTAGAAAGGAGAGAGCAAGATTTTGTTTTTTGCTCTACTCCCTCATCTGTGTCAGCTTTGTTCTTCAGTTTTATTCCTGCTTGTACTGTGACCCTGCAGACCCCACTGCGGGGTGCATCCACTGTACATGCAAGTTCCACACTGAGACATGAGCTGGAGCAGGACTGGAAAACACACAGCTGGTACAAGATGCTCCTGAATTAATACAGTCTGGCTTCAGTTCTGTATGTGTGGCAGAAAGGCCAGATCTGTCAGGCAGAGTGGGCAATGTGAGTTTGCACTGGGGATACTCTCAATTTAATTTTTGAGGATGATGTGCAGGGTGAACTCTGCCTGCAGCTGCCAGCCCATTTTGTATGAATGTGTTCTTGGTGAGCTTGCATGAGCTTGGTAGAACAGTCATCCCAAGGGGCTGAAGTTAGTGAAGTAGTAAATAACTCTTCTTTTAACTCTGCATGGAGAAAATAGATTATTTTTCATAAAAATATCTCCACCCACTGCTGAGAAACACTATTGCTAATTGTGGATGTGGTTTGAAGCTTGAAAACATTAAGTGGAAGTGTTCATTTTTTATATGAAGCAATTTACAATCAAAAGAGCTTGCTCAGGAAGGAGTGTGGGGTTTCATGCTCAATCTTAAACTCAAGGTTAAAAAATACCTCCTTCCTCCCACTCTCCCAGCTACATGCTTGTTCAGTCAGACCTTGCAGACCTGAGGCAGATATTACTGGGTCAGGTTTGATTCATGTTCTGCAGGAGATCAGAGTTTCTTTCAGTGGCTGCATCTTATTTTAAGATAAACCCTGGGACACGGCAAAGAAATTGCCAGTTAAAAAAGTCTTAATTCTTTTCTCGAATGAGTTGAGTTTCATTTCAGATTTTGCAGCACTATAATACCTACCTGAGTGCTGGGTTAATTACCTTGCCAAGTCAGGGTGCATGAACCTGCAGCATCTGTGAGCTGCTGGTTGTCAGCAGTGCTGGAGGAGCAGTGATTTCCTTTCTGTGTCACTTAAACCTCTTAATGCCCTTTTGCCCCTGACTGTGTGTTAAGATTGCAGCCTGCTGATGGATTTTGGGTATTATAGGTAGGCTGAAGGATGTGTCTCTGGGACACTGGGACCAAAAGAACTTTGGCATCAAAGAGTGTTATTATTCCAGCTGACCTCACACTGACTGCTGAACTGCTTTGGATGACCAGTGTGTAAACACTGTGGTTTGACAAGAGCTGTGTGAGTGGTTTCCTCATTCATACAAAAATGAAACCTAATTCCAGCTACTCTTAAATGAATGTGTATTTTTAATATTCACAGCTCCACTGAATGCACATACCCACTTTTGCTGGATGGATCCCAGTTTTGTTGTGTGTATAGAAAAAAATGCATTTAAAAATCATTTTTCTCAGGGAGCTGCAAAACGTTTTGCTATCATTGTTGGCATAAACTGCTGTCCTGACATTGGGGCTGTAAGCTGGGATAATGATATTTTTGAAAGCTTCTCAGGCTGCTGAGCTTTTGGACCAGGGTAGAAAGGGCTGTAGGACAGGGGAACTGAAGCCCCAGGATCTACCACGCACCTCTTGTTTTGAGCTTGAGCGAGCATGAGCTTTCACTTCCAGTAGGTCACAGAAAAGAGGAAGCAAAGTTTAAACCTAAAAATAGCAGTTTCAAGAAAACAGTTTAGTCTGTGAAAAGGTTGGTTTCAGATCAGTCAAACAAATCTTTCTTTTAATAGACAGGAGTGGACAACCCTTTCATTTGCCTAATGCCTCTGTTGGTAAATATTAGAGTTAGTACTCGTCTGCTACTTAACATTCAAAGTAAGAAGTTGGATTAACTTAATCTTTTTGCATTTTCAGAGAAATAGTGGAGCATATGGTTCAGCACTTTAAAACCCAGATTTTTGGGGATCGCAAACCAGTGTTTGATGGAAGAAAAAACCTTTATACAGCTATGCCACTTCCCATTGGGAGAGATAAAGTAAGTTTTAAATAGAAAAATGTCTAGAGAATTTAACATGGTATTTGCAGAATACTTCTAATAACTAATAGAAACTGATTTTCTCTTTCTGATTTTCTGTTTCTGGAATAGATGTCTCTATTGTTGCCACTCTGCTCAGGGTGTGCTTTGCCAGGACATGAGTGTGAGCTTGTTGCTATCCCGGTGGTCACTCCCTGTTCTGTATCCCTTCATTCTTCCCTCTCTTTCTCCCCACTGGTGTGGTTTCTGCTACTTTAGGGAGCTGGGTCAGCTGCCCCAGAGAGCAGACAATCTCCAGAGTGGCACTAGGGAAAAAGGGAGAGCACAGTTGAGTATGGGAGAGAGGAGGGAAAAGAACTGCTCTGGGCAGCAAGCAGCTGTTGTGTCACCTCGCTAATCTCATCAAGGCCCACTCTAAGCTTATTCTCACTATCAGTAGCTGAAAGAAGCTCCTCCATCTCTCTGTTGTCTGTGTTGGAACCATTCCTCCCTAATCCTTGATGACTGAGAGCCAAATGAATTTACACTGCACAGGTAATTGCACACCTGCAATCTTTGCCCCTGGGCAGCTGGAGAGGACTCGGTTGTGTTTGGCAGCTCCCACTGGGGCGGTGACCTCTTTGGACTCTGGTTGTGGCTGCTCCTGTGCCCATTGACTGCTGGAGTGGAAGGGACTCTGTTGGAACATGCTAACACCCAAGCCCTAGAAAATGATTTAGCTTGTGAATCTGTGATCTAATACCAGATTGAATTTTCTGTGCCTTTTTTTGTTTAGGCGAGTCTCTGAAGAAGGGCACAATCCTTGCTGGTACTGCAGCAGTCTCTTTCTGCTAGGGGTGCACAGTTACAGGAGGACTGTTCTATCTCATAGGAGTTGATTACAACTTAAGTAGACAAAAATAAAACTTAAGGGATATACAGAAATACAGAGAAATGTGGAAACGGGGAACCATTCAGGCCCTCTGAAATTCAGCAGCTATAGAATAGTTCAGGCTGTCATTTGTTGTCTCATATTGGATGCCTGTGCAGTGGTTGACATAGTTAATAATTCTGCCTGAATCAAGCTCTTAATCTCATATGTGTAACTTTTATTTCCTCCCAATCTAAGTAAATGTCATGCAGTAAAGGTCAGCCTCTACTCTGGTGTTAATTATTTTTCATTAGCTGATACGGTAATGTCTGGGAAAACTATAAAGGAATCATTAAAGTCTTAAGTGTATTTTTCCCCTTGCTTTCACATACAATATTCCAGTTCCTACAGATTTAGCACACGACACTGCAGAGTATTTGCCAAAGGTGGAAGAATACTTGGTGACAGTCTCTTAGGGTTTTAAACAACTCTGGATACGTGCAAAGTTGCCTTTTAATACTTTAGAAGTGAATGATTGACAATATATGTTATGACAAGCTTGAAGTTCTGCATTTAATAACTAAAGGTAAATAAGAGATGGTTTATTTATACATGATAAACAGGGATCAAATTAATCCTCAGATCTAATGAGACTTTAGGAGATGCAAGTTGATCCCCCTTGCTTTGATAACCATTTTGAGTGGGACAGAGTTAACAAAATCTTCTGAGTCAGCTTTTTCCCAGGTGTAGGTTACAGTGTTCGTTTGCACAGACACAAAGGAATTGGAGCATCAAGAGCATTTCCTGCTGCCACACTATCCCTAGTTTACCATGTATAATTTAGTGTATGTGGGCTTTAAACTCCAAAACATCAGGAATGGAGTCCTGTTTGGTCAGCAGGCACAGAAGCACCATGTCATCCAAGAAATCATTCCATCCATTCCCTATCTTGCCAGAACAGCCATCATTTGGAGTAGGTGGTCACTGGGGAGTGTTTGTAGTGGAGTTCAGCACGAGGTAGTTCCAGGTGGTTTCATCTGAGGCTCACATCTAAGCTCACTTTCAATAAACTCCTTTTTTTCCCCTGTTTCCCATGGTTATGGGGAAACAGGGCTTTGTCAGTTGTTCTGCTCTACATATATTAACCTAACCCTGGAGGAAAGAGCTGATAGAGATAAATCTTAAGCTGTTTTAAATCAGACATGGGGAAATTTAGCTTAATGAAGGAAATTTTTACATGGTGCTAAATTGGTTTAAGCATGATTTAAACCACTATAAAGCTTGTAGGTATTAGGACTTTCCTCCAGCATAATTAGATTAGGTTTCTTAAGTGGGGTTTTTTTTTTTCTTTTTGACTGTTCTGTACACAACATGTAGCAAGTTCACTACACATCTGATTACATTTAGGATCATATTGAAAAGATTCATGAACATACAATGATTAATCTATGGGGAAGATCTTAATTGGCTTGCAGTATGCATTGGTAGTGGAAAAACTGATGCTAAACAGAGGGCTGACACCAAATTGCCAAGGTTTTTTCCCCTCCTGTTGCTCTTTTAAGTTAACTAATGCACTCTGTCCTCGTCTCTTGTTGGTAGTGGTTGTTCTGCCCTTGTTTTTTTTGTCCTTGTTGACAGCAGTGCTTCTTTTATAACTTTTGTATAAATACTTTTCTGGTTGGCTTTGACAGTTATCAAATCTGTTTTTGTTCCTTTCTTAGTGTACCTTATTTTCACTCTTTAATTTCTTCTCTTTTTTTAAGACCTTTTAGAACAAATATGTAATATGTCAGTATTAACATGATATTTTCTTGTACACATTGAGAAGTAAGAAGTGTTTAGGACCCTGTCAAGTTAGGAAGACATTAAAAGTCTCCTCTTTCATTATAGGTTCTACACAGCAAACCTAGGTCACCTCTAACAGCAGCTTTATATTCAATTCCTGCTTTGCTTGTGTATTTCCCTAAGATTTCCTTCTACAGTTAAAAGCTGGAATTTAATTTTACCTGAACTTGGAAGTTTTCTCACCTAGCAAGTTTCAAGAGCAACTGATGTATCTTAACCTACATGTTCATTAGTCATTCATTAGAAAAACAGTAATTATGAGTGAACAGAGCAGCAGTTTGATACAGAAATCCTGCTGCTATTCCCTTTTCCAGATGGAAAATGTTAATCCTGTCTGTGCCACAAACTTGCTCCTCTGACTTTGTCTTTCTGAAGTACTGCTAAAGACTCTGCACATGACAGAAGCAGAGCTCTTTCCTACATCCACAGTTTGTTGTTAATCTGTTTTCCTCTGAATTCCTGGGAAGGAAAAGCTCTTGGATTAATAGAGAAAAGGTACATTGTATGCTCAGAGCATGATAAAATAGTCATGTGATGTTGCATTTATTTTATGGAAAAGAAGAAATACTAAGAATTCCTCAGAAACACATGGTCATGTTTAATCTTTATTTTTTTTAAAACAGTGATAATGCTAATTTGTGTGAGTCATTCAGACCACATCAGCTTCAAGACTTATTCTTTTTAAGAATAGCTTTGAAATTTTTCTACAGGCTTAATGATTTTTCACATCCTTACAGTAAAATCCCTTTCCTTTAGCTCCCTTAGTTGTAAAATTGTCAACTCTGTACACTACAACCCGGTAGCACCCTGACATTGTAAGCATTTTTTTTATTTGGGGATAGAGAATAAAACAAATCTTGTCTTTTGCTTTAGGATTCATCCCTAATAGTAAAAGACATAGTAAAATTCTCATCTAAAACTACTTTGTCCTAAATTTTTCATATTTTGCTTACTTTGCCAAACATGAGTGTGTTCATTTGTCCTCAAAAGTATTGAGTGGGATAAATTAAATGTTACTGAGAGAGGAAAAATTCTGATTAGCAGTGCCTAAAAGTATATGTGAACTTTTGGATGTGGGATGTGGATTAAGGCTTTTTTTTAAATATTTTCATGACTTTTTTTAATAGGGTGAGATATTTAATTAAAAAAAAAAAAAGAAACACAGGAAAGTTATATTTAAACCTTACTTATTTTAGCAGTGACTCCTAATTCAACTCATTTGGAGTTAGACTTAGCAGCAAAAACTCTTTTGGGCCAAATTCAGCAGTCACAGCTCTGCTAACTTTTACTGGCATTTGCAGTTGGGCACCTGGAATAGAAATTGTTCAATTCTGAGCTTTTAATTTCTGCTAGGAACAAGGGTACTGCAACACAGGTTCCTCTTCATCTCCCATTCCATCGTGGTGAAGGAAGTTTGTAAATTGATACGAGGAGAGAAAAAAAATTAAATCTTTTTTTTTTTTTTTTTTTTTTTTAGATTAAGGGCACCAAAGTGCTTAATAATCAGATGAATTGTGTATTGCCAGTATTGGGAATAAGTGTACAGTGGTTGGGGTGGGAAGGGACCTTAAAGGCAATCCTGCTCCCAGCCCCTGCCATGGGCTGGGACACCTTCCTCCAGACCAGGTTGCTCAAGCAGAAATGCTGAAACTTGATTTGGAGGAGAGGTTGAAAGAAAAATGCAGGTCAGGTGTGACAGACAGCTTCCATCTGCTGTAAATGAGATACAAGCTGAGGACTTTTTGATGGTGTGGTGGAAAAAAGACTTCATTGAAAGCTTCCAGCCTGTGTGAGCTGAAGACCTGTCCCTTCCTTTGCACAGCTTTCGGCAGGGTTGACCTTCTGGGCCAGACTCCCAGCAGTGACCCCAGGATTAGACTCAGTTCCCATTGCTCTCCCACAGCTGTGCAGCTCTTTCCTCTGCTCGAGTCTCCCTGGGGAGTGATGTTTGTGCTGGAGGAGAGATTCAGCTCTGATATTAATTCTGTGTGCCTGCTGTAGATGGTCAACTTATTTTTGGGGGCACATAGGAAGGCTTCTTATTTGTGTTTTATATTTCCTTCCTATTTTTGGACCACAGAAGTAAATTGTTGCAAGAGACCAGATGCTGGCAGATATTTGCTGTTAGCCACTTATTATTTTTGCTAATTACAGTTTGCCTGTTAAGTGGATGCCTTTTATATTTAAATGTAAGCTCTCTAGCAGGGAAAATGCAACATTTTTGTTTGTATCCAGCACAAAGGATATTCTGATCTTGTTAATTTCTTATAGTCACCCCCAGACCTCCTGATCATTTCAGACAAGCCTTAATTTTAGTCGGCTTAAAAACTTTGGTGCTCAGACTTCCTTTGTTTTAAGAAAGAGGAGAAATCAGCATTACAAGTAATTACAAGTAATTGGCTGAAGTAATTTACCACAATGGAGTTTGCCACTGTTTTTTAGACAAAAAATTCAAAGTAGGGCATAACATGGCAAAGAAGTGGCCCTGTTCCCTACCTGATACCATTGCTGGTACTTGGGGGTCGTAGTTTATTCTTTCTTTTCTGACTTTAAGAGTTTTGGCTTGGTGGCTTTTGTGGGTTTTTTGTTTTGTTTGGATGATTGATGATTTTTTCCCTCTCTTTTAAAGCTCCTTTCTTTTGTTTGAACTGTGTCTGCAGCAATAGTATGTCAAGCATTCTGGTGCTTTCGAGAGCAAATATCAGAAATTCATGAATCTTGGCAGGTGGTGACACCCCCTGCTTTATTTTAGGCATGCAGGAGCTGACATGAGCAGTGATGGGATGTGTTAAGGATCACATAGGGAACACACTGGGATCTGAAATCAGGTTATGGGATCTTCACTGAGACCTCCCCGTTGATACAAGCACCTCCAAATTCCAGTGTTGCCTCATAGAGGAGAGAGATGCCAGCTGGGAGGCACTCCAGGCTTCTGAAATACCCCTTGGGAAGATGGAGCTGTAAAAAGAGGCTGTACTTAATGCATGTTTTTGCTTCATCCTTGCTTTTTATCTCCTCCTCTGCTTCAGAGGAATCCATTGTCCCTTCTGATTTCCCCCTTTTGAATGGAAAGAATCATCTTGGTTTGTTGTTTGGCATTGTTGCAGGTGGAGCTGGAGGTCACGCTGCCAGGAGAAGGAAAGGACAGAATATTTAAGGTGGCTATAAAGTGGATGTCCTGTGTGAGTTTGCAGGCTTTACATGATGCTCTTTCTGGCCGCCTGCCGAGTGTCCCGTTTGAGACCATCCAGGCCCTGGATGTGGTGATGAGGCACTTGCCTTCCATGAGGTGAGGGGAAGCCCTTGAGGTGTGACTTGGGTGCTTTGGTGGCTCTTTGGGCAGTCTGTGCTCCCATAGCCCAGTTGTGGCTGTGTGGCAATGGTGGGCTCAGGCAGGAGGCTGTTGGTGTTTCCTGCTCTCCCAGTGGAATTCAGAGCCTCCAGCCTTTCCCCAGGAGTCTCAGACTGGCCCCATCTTTGTGTGCTCTCAGGTCAGGGGGGCTCTGCCGTCTCCCTCTTTCCTCTGTAGCCTTGGAGAAGGATGCCCTCCCCAAATGGGAAGTGCTTGGAGGTTGGTAAATGTGGAAGGGTGGATTTTAAACAACTTCTTACCCTGTTCCTGTGTGTCCTTGGACAGATGTTTATTGCCAATTTTGTATAAAGGTTACCCTGCTGGGGGGACATTAATGTCACCTCATGTGGCTATTTTGATAGGGAAGAAAAGCTTGAAAATTATTTGTTTATTTTTCAAGTGGGACCTACAGCGTTTTCAGCCACACCCAAGAGATACTGGGTTTAATTCTGCTGCCATGACACAAGTCACTTAAGACCACTGTGCAAATTATATTCAATTAGAAAGCAAAGAACAAAGTTTAGTAGGGCTTAACTTTCCCATATCAAAGCTCTGAATAGGTTAATATGAGCTAAATATATGTAAATGACTTTATATAGCCTTATAGTATGTTGACTTTATCCTCAAATTTAGGACAAAAAAAAAGTAAAATTACTTTAATCAGATTTTATAGCACAGAAAACAGTCCAGAATGTCAGATACCTTTGTTCAGAGGAAGACATTGGCTCTGGATATGATTTATTTGCTATTAAGTTTGCAGTACTTAATTACCAAGATGAAAGATGGATCAGAAATATTTGTTAGATCACTTATTTACCTTCATATAATGTATAATTCAGAGTATGGGGAGACATTGTTACATTGGTGTTTCAATAGCAGAGACTTTTAATTCTTTTCTTACAGAGGCACAGCCAAAGTTTTAATAGAATACAAATAAAAAGTTATTAATGCTTTTTTGTTGGAATTAGTAGCTATATTAAGGAATATACTGAAAATAAATTAAAACTTGAGTAGTAGCCAGTTTCTTACTGTAACAAGCTGAGAGGTGTAACCTGAGTCTTGCCAGGAATCTCAGATTATTGGTAATTTTAAACACTGACATTTCTGTGCTTTTGTGAAAAGGAATTTGCATTAGTTATGCCTTTATTGCAATTTTTGCTTTAGTTTTCTGATGTGAATTTATTTGCTTTCTTGCAGGTATACTCCTGTGGGGAGATCTTTCTTTACAGCATCAGAAGGGTGCTCAAATCCTTTGGGTGGTGGCAGAGAAGTTTGGTTTGGCTTCCATCAGTCAGTCAGACCTTCATTATGGAAAATGATGTTAAATATTGATGGTAGGTACTAGGAAGCATTTTCTTGTTTCTTCTTGCTCCTTAATGGAAAGACAAAAATTTAGTTCCATTTGTTGGATTTCCTAAGAATTCCCTCTGTGTTGTTGTAACACACTATTAATATTTTTGTCTGCAGTGTCTGCAACTGCATTTTACAAAGCACAGCCAGTTATTGAGTTTGTCTGTGAAGTTCTGGACTTCAAAAGTATTGAAGAACAACAAAAACCTCTGACAGATTCCCAAAGGGTAAAGTTTACCAAAGAAATAAAAGGTAATAAAGAAATTATATACAGCTGCTTTATTCTGTCTGATGTATTACCACTGAATAGGCATATTTTTTGGTTTTGAAACCTGTCACTAGTACTAATCCCAGTTTCATGACAAAAATATTCCAGTTCCTAATGTGATGATTTCTAAATGTTTACAAAGACTGGGATTTCATGATTTTTTAATTACCCAATCTTTTTTTTCCAATTACTGATGTCAGGTTTTTCATATTTCAGATTTTACTAATAATTTAGCAGTGTGGTTTTGCATACTTAGGCATCTGTCCTGCATAAACTCTCCTGGAAGTAAATAACAATTATTCTAGTGTGTAGTGACAGAATCAAAGAGAACAGGAGAAAGAAATCTTACTGGTTTTGTTCACTGAAGGCTGCTTCTGCAAAATGGAGATCCTTCCTTCCTGATACTCTTGGCAGAAAGCAAGCAACTTTAAAAAGAATAAATCCATAAACCCCTCCTGCACCTTCCTTTCGTGTTCCCAAAAAACATCAACAAAATTATCTTTACCCAATGAGAAGTTAGCAAGGGAAGTTTAAATAAATCCCGAGTTTGCACTGTTTGTAAATGTTTTGAAAGGATAATCAGGCACTGAATTGCTTCACCGTGGCCTCATTCTCATGAGCTCCTTAGAGAGGCTGTTTGGGGATTCCACTCCACCACACCCCCAGTTCATTAGCTCAGGCTGGGCTGTAAGAGCTGGAGGTCTTACAGACCCCGTATGTTTAGACAGAAAGTGTAAATAAGGGGTTTTGTTTCAAGGAGCTTGTGTGCCCTTTTTGTCCTTTCCCCATCCTGGGCTTCCTTAAGGGTACAGAACTGGAATTTGCAGAATGTGCTCAGCGTCAGCTGTGAGCTCTGGGGGCTTTGGGATTTCATCTTGTCTTTGAAATTCTGTGTTGAACTTTGGCTGGAGCTCAGGAGTTTTGAATTCCAAGACTGTCAATTGCTTTTTAAATTCTGTCTGGGCTATCCTTTGGGGCTAAATAGAATGGCTTTATTACACTGTTAACTGGTCTCATGTAGCAGTTTAGGGCTGACACCTCGATTTTGGAGAAATGGTGATTTGTGCTGTCCAATTTTTAGGTCTGAAGGTGGAGATAACACACTGTGG
Source organism: Acrocephalus scirpaceus scirpaceus (assembly GCA_910950805.1). Taxonomy (NCBI): domain Eukaryota; kingdom Metazoa; phylum Chordata; class Aves; order Passeriformes; family Sylviidae; genus Acrocephalus; species Acrocephalus scirpaceus. Next base: position 4,020,775 of record OU383773.1, read on the forward strand.
ACAAATGAAAAGGAAGTACAGAGTGTGCAATGTCACCAGACGACCAGCAAGTCACCAAACGTAAAGTATTTTTTCTGCTTGTTAAGCATATGTTTGATCTCAGGCTGGAAAAATATCTTGCCTGCCTTAACTGAGGTGGGAAAAGTTACCTTGAAAAATGATGCTTTCTTTGGTTAATACTCTTAAATATACCTCAAAGTATTTTCCCAATTTTGCTGTACTTTTAGTTTTGTTTTTATACTATAATGAGTATCATGGCATTTGAACCAGTTGCACTGTTTTAGATCTGGGAGGGTTTTTTTGCTGGGTAGGGTTTTTTTTTCTGTCATTTATGGATTTCTTTAAAATTGGAAGGACAGGGTGTCCTTTTTGTAGCCTAATGTTTCCCACAACTGGAATAGAAAAGTAGTGCCAGTTGGGATCAGCCTCCTGATGTTGCTTATTTGCAATCTCTTTTTTCCTCTGGAAAAAATGTTTCTTTTTAACTACCAACCAGAGATTTACAGATAACTTGAATATGGAGACAGTGGTTCCCATTCTTAAGGAAGTAATATAAGGAACAAAACTGATACCAGCTTTTTACAAGAAGATAACTGATCAGTATCTGGTATTTAATCGTTTGGGTTTTGTTTCATCTTCCTTCAATAAGCTTAACTCATGCCAAGAAGTGTACTAAGGAGCTGTGGGGGAAGCATTTTGCATGAAGTAATAGCTGCTTTCTGTATTTGCTTTCCAACAGATTCCCACTTCAGCAGGAGAATGGACAAACAGTTGAATGCACTGTAGCTCAGTATTTTAAGGACAGGCATAAATTAGTTTTACGCTACCCTCACCTTCCATGTTTACAAGTTGGACAGGAGCAGAAACACACATACCTTCCTCTGGAGGCAAGTAAACTCATAGAGAATTCTATAGTTTGGGGCTGGGAGAAGGTGGTCAGAGGGAAAAAGGGTTCAAATGTTGGCAAACTGTTTTCTGAGCAGCCCGATTTTGAGAAATTCTGTAGTGCATGTGTGAAAGAAAAGCCATAGGCCAAAAAACCAGTTGGACTGTGTTTCATTTTCTTTCTGTGGGGAAATTTCAGGTGTGCAACATAGTGGCAGGACAAAGATGCATAAAGAAACTCACTGACAATCAAACTTCCACTATGATTCGAGCCACTGCCAGATCAGCCCCAGACCGGCAGGAAGAAATCAGCAAGTTGGTGAGTGTTGTGTCAAATGTGAGGCAGGTGTAGGGATGGGCTTAATTTTGCTCACCCTGGGCACGTACTGACTGATGTGTTTATGCACTGCACACAGGGTATGAGCTTGGTTTTATAAATTTTTATCATTTCAGATGCGGAGTGCGAGTTTTAACACCGATCCTTATGTCCGAGAGTTTGGGATAATGGTCAAGGATGAAATGACAGATGTGACTGGCAGAGTCCTACAGCCTCCCTCAATCCTCTATGGAGGCAGGGTATGTCCAGTGGGTTCTGTGCAGTCTATGATGGCCTCTGCAATGTGTTTTTTTTTTTTTAATTAATTGTGTTATGTGCAGTGAGAGAGCTGTCACAAGTGTATTGTTCAGAATTTAAATTTAGGTTCTCAAAGTTCATAAATGTATTGGCCAATTTGTATCTCTCTCACTGCTCTTTTATTTCTGAAAGTAAAGCTGGCTTAAAAATGCCCTTTTTTTGCCTCAAACACTTTCATTGTGTGTTGCAAGAAGTAGCCTGTAAATAGTGGTTCAAGTCAATGTCTATGAAGAAGAACAAAGACTATTTCAATTATCACTGTATAAATTTGAAAATATGCCGAAATATTCCTGAACCTCTGGTTGGTTTTGAATATTCTGGGTGGAGCAACTGTGTTTAGGGCAGCTGTCTTGAGGTATCATCTCCATCAGCATGGCTTTCCCCAGAGCCATCTCTTCCTGTTTGGAGTATTTACCCACAGGTTTTTATTTTACTATGGCTTTTCAGATGGCCTTTCTGACATAATCTTTCCCCTGTGATGTCTTTGGAAAAAAGCTTGAGAAACAGGATTTCCCATCAGCTATATAGTGGGACTTGTTGTAAGAGAAAAGCTTTAATAGCTGGGTGGAATAACTTTTATTTGTGGAGGCTTTTGATAAACCTCTTCAGATCATGCATTGCCAGCTGAATATAATTCAGCTGTGCACAAAAGACTGGTGCCTCCAAACCCATAATGGGAGAGGATCTTGAGTTTTCAGCCTGAAATTCTTCAGATGACTCAGGCAAGTTAACTCAAACCTCCTTTCACTGGCAGGTTAAGGTACCCCAGGCCTGACCCTGCTTAGGGGACTGCTTTCATGAACTATTCTGGCACCAGCAAGTTGGGGGAACTTAATGGCAGATGAATGTCAGAAAGTCATAGTGGGGGAGATACTGCCTTCAGCACACACAACTCTGCAAAATCCATTATCAAATTCATGTTTGTGGCCTAAAAAATGCCCAGAAGCTTTAGTTGTTGCTGCTGGGTGAGAAGGAAGATGTCATGGTAACTTGTCTAAAGCATCTATCAGTATTTATTAAGGCAATTAACATCACCAAAATTACTTCAGCTGCTTTATTAGATCCCTTGTCCTCTAGATAATCCATCCCAGTAATATCTGCTTGGTGGGAGAAATTAAAGTGTTGGGCAGGTCCAAGTTCAATAACTGATCACCTTTCTCAGCTTGTTCACATTTTTTCTGGAGTTGTGTGAGTGACATTGAACCAAGTTGCCTCTACTTAGTGATGCATAAAATATTCATAGTACTTGAATTAACTTTCCCTTGGAAAGTTCACTGAGCAGTTGTAAAGTCACTGTAGAAATGTAGGTTCTTGTTAACGTTCCATACCAAGCATGAATCTTACTTTCCATATATAATTTCTATTTGCTGCTGATAAATACAACCAAAGGCAATGATCAGCAATAAAAATGAACAATGTGAGCTTTATTTTTCACCTGGCTAAGAAGCTGTCTTGCTACAGTGATAAAATAATTATTATAAGATAGGATGGATGTTTGTGCAGGGGAGAGAACTACCCAAGGGTATAAATCACCTGCCAGTTGGAGGGAAATAGAAGCAAAGCTAATTTTGGTTTAGCATCAATCAAGTTTTGCATTAATGTTTAATTTTTACCTTCCATTTCCAGAATAAAGCAATTGCTACACCAGTGCAAGGTGTCTGGGACATGAGAAATAAACAATTTCACACTGGAATTGAAATAAAGGTTTGGGCAATTGCCTGCTTTGCTCCCCAGCGTCAGTGCACTGAAGTTCATCTTAAGTAAGTGTGTTGTGTAACGTGGTGATTTTATCATTTATTATGGATGCAAATGCCATGATTTCACTTTTATTAAGAACATATTTTTGATAAAATTGTTTAACATATGGCAATACATCTTCTGTCTCTTTGTCTTTGGAATGATGCCAGTCTGATTTCAATGCCAGCATCAGGAAATCCTCCGAATCAGACTTGACAAAAGCCATTTATGCTTTATGGCAGGTTTCTGACCAGTGAGGCCTTAGGACAGAGTTTAGGATAACTGAAATGATGTAATGATAGGTGTTTATCACTGAGTGTTTCTCAAGAGTGACAGCTAATGTGTGTTCTCTTAGGTTCCTTTCCTGGTTATATGGAGTAGATTTATTCATTCAGAATTTCTTTAAAAGGAAATTTTTTGTCCAAAACCTTTTCCTCTTCAGAGTTTCTGGAATATGCAAGTAGCTGTATTTGCCAGATGAGTAGGACTGGTTGTTCTTCAGGTGTTTGAATGAAGCTTTCAGATTTAGTTATCTTTGGATGGGACATGATTGTTCAAAGACTCTTGTTACAGTGACATCTGCCATTGGCTCAGGGAAGGTGTGCAGGCCCAGATCAATGTCTGATCCCTCCTTTCTCATGCAGCTGCTTTCCCTTCATGCATGGACAAGTGCAGCCTGTGGAGCTGCCCTGGCAATGATTCAGCTGCTCTCTGAGAGGTGAATGCAAGGCAGGGATTGCTCACACCAGTGGCATTGCCATGGCTGTGTTCCTTCAGATGATTTGCCAAACAGCTTGGGAATTTTCCCCTAACAAGTGATGAGCAAACAGTGGGAATCTTTTTACTGCCCATTGTGTGAGGAGGGGAGGGACTTGTTCTCTCCAGGCACATGTAAGGAACTGGGCTGCCAGAGAACTTTCCCTTCCATGTGCTGGAAATGCTGTGTAAGCCAAGTTACTCAGTTTTAAGAAATAGGTAGAAGTCTTCCAACATAATGAGCCAAAATAAAATTATTTGAATGGCTTAGAATGACTTTGTGAAAATGTCTGCATCCCATTCCATCTTGGCCTCTTGTTATATCTTGTTGAGCAAGCTGGAACTGGAATGCTGCTGATTCATCAAATACCTTCAAATGCTCTAAAAGTCTTCAAAATCATCCTGCTGTACCTCTTGGGAACAGAGAGACCCTTTCCTCAAAGGCACTGTACTTCCAGATGGAGTTTTAACGCCTCAAACCCTGAGTTGTTTCAGACTTGAATGTTGAAATTGCAGAAGGGTTTGGGTTGGAACAAACCTTAAAGATCATCTTGTTCCAACCCTTCTGCCATGGGCAGGGACATTTTCCTTTAGACCAGGTTGCTCCAAGCCTCATTCAGCCTGGCCTTGAACACTCCCAGGGATGGGGAGATGTTTTGCCACTGACTGCTGTAGTGAGTGCTTGTTTTTCCAGAGGAAATAACCATTCTCTGCAAGGAGCCTCAGGCTGCAGGGCTGAAGCTCACAGGCTGCTATGATTCATGCAAGTTAACAATGGGTTTGGATGAAGCTAAATCTTCACACCCTCTCAGTCAGTGGCACTCTGGCACCCTGTGGTGAAGATGAGCAATGTTTTAGACAACTCACTCCAACTTAATAAAAAGGGCTTCTATCAGTGAGCTAAAAAGGCTTGCAGGTGAAAGCCTCTGAAGAAATTAGGTTGTCTCCATACCTGACCACTTCCATCAAAGGGTGACTTTTTTTCACCAGTCTAGGAGAAAGTTTGCCTTCACCTCTAGGATACACATTTTCTCTGGTATGTATGAAATTGTGTGTTATTATGGATGCTAAAGCAATTCACTGAGACAACTGCTGGTAATTTCTGTTGGTTGTTTTCATCATGAAGAAAAAAAGGAATAACTCCAGCCCTTTCCATAGTGGTAAGAGATGGGATTATGTTACAGCAGGCTATCCCAAATTGTCATTGCTGCAGTCTTTTTGCAAGAAGTATTTTATCCTGTATTTCCCATAGAAATAAAGTAGAATTTGCTTTGGAAATGAGATTTTTTAATTAATGGTGTTATTTATACAGCATATTTCCTGTCTTTCCTTCAGTGACTACACAGGCATTATCAATTAAAGATGCACTTGGGGTTAAATTCCCAGATTTTTGGACAGTACAACCCTGCAAGTTTACCAGGATTGTTCCATTAAAAATAAGATCAAAAATCAAGATGAGCTTTTACTGTCTGATAATGTCATGCATTTCTGTGCATTCCCCAGGTCCTTCACAGAGCAGCTGCGAAAGATTTCCAGGGATGCTGGAATGCCAATCCAGGGGCAGCCCTGCTTCTGTAAATATGCCCAGGGAGCCGACAGCGTGGAGCCCATGTTCAGACACCTCAAGAACACTTACACTGGGCTGCAGCTTGTCGTGGTCATTTTGCCAGGAAAAACACCAGTCTATGGTCAGTGAGTGGAAACAGTGCATTTCAGTCACAGTTTTGTGTGGTTTTTGTGAACTGTCCAAGGGAGAGAGGCTTAATGCTGGTTTAACTCTATAAATTCCAGTTAGGGAATGGGCTGTGAATTAATTTTGCTTTTTTTCTTGTGCTGCATGATGTTTTATATTAAGACCTAATTATTTGCAGTATGTTTTCTTTGCTTTTAATTTGCTTTTCCCCATTGTCCCTGCTGGTTGCATTTGATATTCAGGTTGTGAGAAAGCCAACACAGGGCTTTGGTGAGATTGATATTGATAGGCAGTGGATCATAATATGCTTAGTAAAACTTGTGTGCTGAAAATTCCACATGACTGAAGAAGTAATGACATCAAGAACTCTGTAGCTTTTAGAACATCTTTGCTTACTCACACAATCTCCCTTTGGCAAAAAGTGTTGAGTGAAGGAGATTTCTGTCTATTTTTCTTATTATTTCAATTTTTTATCTTTGGGTTGCAAGGATACAGGTGCACAGACAGTGAAAATTCAGCAATCTAAACTGTTTTTTGAAAACAGTGACAATTAGTACATTTTACATGGCATATACACATGGGTTTTATATAAACCATGCATTTTCCAGCTCTTCCTATAGGTAGGACTGCTTGTTTTCCTGTCCTGCCTCCCTCCTTTTTTCACTTACCTTGCCCAGCTGCAGCAGCAGCCACTCTTTTCTCCCATAGCTACATGGACTTTTCTCTGATGGATCAGATCTACCAAGCAGCTGCAGATTTGTTTTATCCCATCCCTTCACCATTTTAATATAGCACAAAATAATTTTTCAACTTTAATATTATCTCTTACAAGATGAAAAGAGATTAAGCAAGGAACCTTGAAGAAAAATACTACTTTTTTCCCTTCTTGAATTCAGCCTGCAAAGGAAGTGGCTCATCTCTAATTTGTACAATAGAAATTTGGTGCAAAATGACATTTTTACTATTCCTGTTTGGCATTAAAAGGGAATTCTTCTCCTCTGCTTAACCACTGAGAGGATGTGGTACCACTCTCATCTTCTTTCCTGGTGATTATCTTTAATTACAGTTATTTCTACCCCCTTTAATCATCTCTTCTTATTTTCTCTCTATGCTCTTCCATACCCTGCACTTCCTATACACACAGTCTTGTCTTTTCTCTTCTTTCCACCCTGCTCTTTCCCTCCTCTGTTGCCAAAGAGGGTGGTTCATCTTCTCTGAGCCAGTCTTGGAGCCTAGTTTTCTTCCCTGAGTGTAAGAGTATGTGGGTCTCTGAAAGCCTTAAAGTCTCAATTTTTTTCTTAACAATAGGATTTGATTCAACCTTTGGAATTGTACAGTACTTAATGAGTTTTTATGGACCATTGCCTGCTAAACTGGCCACTTTTCTATGCAAGTGATAAACTTGCAGTGAAGAACTGATAAACTGCTTGGCTGAATATTGCTCAGCACTTTACTGTTAGGTTTGTGTTCCTATTCCAGTGTTTAATAATGGAACAGGTGCTCAATATCCTAACACTACCCACATCACTAGTGAAAGCTGATGATACAGTTGCAAAATAAGAATTAACTAAAAACTTCTTCAACAGTGCCTTTAGTTATTGCATTTAGGACCCAGTTAGGTGGAGCAGAGCAGAACTGGGGGTAGGTTTTGGAGGCTGTGTGGGTTTGTGGGGTAGGTTTCATTGTGTTCCTGTAAGCTTGAGCACCACTTTGCTACAACTCCAGGTGTAGGTAATTGGCACCAAATTCAAGTCTCCTCCATTGTTTGATTTGCAATTTGCAAATGTCTTTTTTTTTTTGTTTTTCTCATTCTATAGCGGAAGTGAAGCGCGTTGGCGACACGGTGCTGGGAATGGCCACTCAGTGTGTGCAGATGAAAAATGTCCAAAGAACAACACCACAAACTCTGTCCAACCTTTGCTTAAAAATAAATGTCAAATTAGGAGGTGTAAATAACATTCTACTGCCACAGGGAAGGTAAGTCCATCTTTCAAAGGGGAAGAGGTTATTGTATTGCAAAGAGAACGTGCGTCACGCTGAGATAACTGGGAGCTTTTATCTGCAGCCAGAGCAATGTAGCTTAAGTGACTCTTCAGACAACTCTTTTGGCTTCTAATAAATAGTCCTGCAAAAAATAGGTTATGAAGACAGGGGAGGAATACTTGTTTCTGTTGAAATTTATAATAAAAGCATTGTTTTAATGATCTGACCGCTGAAGTACGCAACTGTCACTAGAATGAAAAATCTCTAATACTTTATTTGCCCTGAGTTTTCAAAAACAAATGGAGACCACCTAGAACAGTAGTGCCTTTTCTTTTGTTCAACATTCTTCTCTTTGAGCCTCTTAACTGCAGTGGAGACATGAGCCTGCTTTGGTCTCTCCTGGGCAGCAGCCTTAGTCTCTGGAGTAGATGTCAGGGTGGTTACGCAGGACATTCCCACCTTATCTCTAAATTCTAAAATCTAAATAGATTAGGCCTATCAGCAATGCCAGCCATTCTATGATATCAGCATCTAGAGAAAAATTTGAACCCTTTGAAAGGTGGTAGGGTACATCCAAAGAAATGGGTGAAGGACTGGGGAAAAACTCCCCCCGTATTGCTTCCTCACAATGGGCACCATTATTAATGAAACCCCACAGACATGAACTTAGTCTGTGATATTTGTACAGCCATGTGTCCACGTTCCAGAGGGAGTTTAAAATCCAGGAATTGCTCACTTTATGGACCTATTGTGCAAACTGGATAACAGCCACAGTAGCCTTAGTCATAGGATCCATGTTTAGATAAGGAGCTGCAAATGGGGAAAATGTAGCCACAGCCATGTGCCAACCAAACCAGGGTGAATTAGACCACATGGTGCCTATCGAGGTTGCTGTGTTTAGCACACAAAATTAGGTTACCCAGGAACTGTTATTCCTTCTTCACCATTCCTTCTCAATGCCCTCGAGCCCCACACTGGGCACCAAAAACTGCTGGGTTGGGAGATAGATGTCTGCCAAGGAAGGTGGGAATCTTCCTGGAGTGGAAAAGATGACCCCCTCCCTCCAAATTATTGTAACTTTGGGGGTTTTCAGGCAAAGATGTGGGTAAAGGAATAACAATTTTTTACTGGAGTATATATAATATACACACAAGAACAGCAATAACAAAACCCGGACAACAACAAAAAGTTAACAGAATTTCAAGACACTTAGCTATGTTTTTTGTCTCTTAAGTACAGTCCATTCATCATCTCTTAGGCAACAAATGGGAAGAAAATTCCCTGAGAGAAAAAAAAAAGAAAAAAACCAAAAAAAGTCTAATCCCCAACATTACCTTCCCATTTCTTTTAAAGAAGGTCTGCAAACAGATTATTTTACCTCTGTAACCATTAAATCATTGCCCCACACACTCAAAAAGAAATTACAGTGGCCCAAGATTTCCTGTTTGAACTTGTTTTATTAAGGAATAAAGTTGAAGTTTAAAGCTTGTGTTTTTGTATTGCTTTGCTGTTCCTCTCTTGGTGCAGTGGTTTAATATCTTAACCTAAAGATTTGTTTAAAACTTACAGGCTCAGTTTAAAAAAAAATCTACTTTGTACATAATAACTTTGATACCTACTGCTTTTGGACTTCCTTACCGAGACTGTTTTTGTTTGGAAAAATATTTTTATTCATAGCATCTGCATATGTGCACAGTCCTTTAATTTTCTCAGATGCCATTTTTTACTAAGGGATCAACTTTTACTCCTTTCTGTGGTCCAGTTGATAAAAACTGCAATTCTTCAAGTTAGAAAAAACTAGACATATTTTAAACTAATTTTTAATTAAGAGCAACAATTAGCTATGCTTTAAAAATTTGCCTAAGTATTTAGCATGAGAACCTTAATCAGGATTTTTAATTACTGCTGCAGGACAAGTGACCAACTCTGATCAAATGCCAGTTGTTAATGAATTCACTGCAGGAGTACAGAGTGCTGTTTATTTGAGTTTTAATGTGCTTTATTAAGCATAAATCTTGCTGCTTCTACAAATTTCCCTTCTCTTTGCCAGACCCCCAGTATTCCAACAGCCTGTCATATTCCTTGGTGCAGATGTAACTCACCCACCAGCTGGGGATGGGAAAAAGCCTTCCATTGCTGCAGTGAGTAAATTGTGTCCTGGTCTTTCACCCCAGCTCCCTCCTGCTGTTCAGCTCTAATGCATTTTATTGCTTTCAATCCTTTTGTGGTCCATTGCTTCTGATTGCCTAATTATAGCATTATAAATTATTTTTCTGCAGGAATTTATTGATACTTCAGAGAGCTTGCTCTGATGCTAATTACTTGAGTGTGTGTATTAACTTGTAAAACGCCTGAGTTGCTGATACACAGAGGAGCTTTTCTGGGAGCTGATACTTATCAGCAGCCTGATAATGAGCTGGTGCATGTTTAAATCTGCTTCTTCAGCACTTAGAAATATTCAGAGTTTCTTCATTGCTGATAGGGAACTAGGCTGGCTCTCAGCTATGGTTTCTGGGGACTCAAGCTTCCAGAAAACACAAAATGTGCAGTAATCTCTTGGTGATGTACTTCTTAAATACAGGGAATGGTCTTTAGCTTGTGTTATGTCAAACACCTGTAGTGGCTGCTCAGGATTGTTTAATAATGAAGATCTTTGGTGATGTTATGTATCTGTTTTAAAAAGTTACACCTGTGTATCCAGGGAAAACCAGGGCTTTAAAGTGGGCTCACTTCTTTAGGTTTTTTTGTTTGTTTTGAAGTCCTATGCCACTTTTACAGGATATGGATGTTAACATTTCGTTAACAGAAAAATCCCTTCCCTTGATGAAGGGTGTGGATATTTCTGTGGTCCATCAACATTTCAGTTTAATGGATCCAAAAAATGGGCTTAGTGTCCCAGAGTTCAAATTCCTGTGCTGCAGTCTGAAATAACTTCATGATTTCATGGTATCAGTGTTCCAAACAGTATCTGATTTTTTTTCAGTGCCTGTAGGTGCAAACAGGAAGTGAGTCTTTTAGATTTCAAACAAGTTTTCTCTTTCAGCAGGATGTGCTGCCACAGGTGGACTAAACCCAGAGCTGTTTCCAAGCACATTTTAATTTCAAATACATCTTTGCCAGGCCAACCACTCAGTGTGCAAGATGCCATTAAAGACAGTGCAGTTATCTCATGAAATACCTTTATTAAAGTGCTTTCTGGTTTGATGCTGAGCATTTTTCCCCAGGTTGTAGGAAGCATGGATGCTCATCCCAACCGTTACTGTGCCACTGTGCGGGTGCAGCAGCACCGCCAGGAAATCATCCAGGATTTGGCTGCCATGGTCAGGGAGTTGCTTATCCAGTTCTACAAATCAACAAGATTCAAACCAACTCGCATCATCTTCTACAGGGATGGTGTTTCTGAGGGGCAGTTCCAACAGGTGATATTTGTCTTTTTGAAATTCTGATGGTGTCATGTTGTGGTAGTAATGGAATTTTATAATTCCACCTTGATGTGACTGGAGTTACAAGAAGTGTAACCTCAACAAATCTTCCCTTAACAAATTTGTTGAATTCTAACCAAGCAGGCAGGAGAAGTGTTTCCATATTTTTCATGTGCTTTTGAAAATAGTTTTCCCCTTTAAAATATTTCCCCTTACAGAATTATAAGTGAAAAATGGAGTTTTAGCACTCAAGTTATGTTCCACATCTGTTTCCTGTTTAGGATATATTAGTCAGACTGTATCCCATAGAACTTGGGCAGTAAAGAAAAAATTTTTTTTAACGAGGATTAATAAATACTGGATTTTCACAGTCATTTTTATTCCTGTTAAAACTCATCAGATACTTTGTCATATTTATTTTGTTTACTTGTTAGTACCATATTTTATGAAATATTTTTCTATATATTTTAAATACATTTATATACACTTTTCAGTATTTATATATGTAAATAAAAGGTACAGAATTGAGTCAGCTTCTCAAAATCCAAGGGAAGAGAGGAAAGATCACTTGGTAAACTTGAATTGATAAAATAATCTTTGTATGATCTTTTGATATATCCTCTTTTCAAATGTCACTGGTTTTCACTGAATTTTTCATGTATGATTAACCCACATTCCAAATCATTGCTTTTTGGTTTGTTCCACTTATTGATGTCTGTAGTCCTGCATGGGACTGCACAAAGCTGGGAAAGAGCAGCTGAGCTCTTCTGGATTTTATCCCTTGTTCTAGTCTGGAAAATAATTAGTCTGTTGTATTCAGCAGCCTAATTAAATGTTCATTTGTATTTGGTAGTTAAAAAGATTTTGACATGCAGGTTATTAGTCTGAGCCTCCTGCTTGGAGCTGAACAAATACGAAAGTAGCTCTCTCCTGGCTCAGGAAACTGCTGATGTAATTTGCCCTCATCAGGGGAAGAAATTAAGGTTTGGTCCTGAAAGCTTTGACATCTCATTACTCATGAGTGACAGTGCAGGAAGGAACATGATAAATTATCTGTGGATAAATAAAAGAAATCTGTAGATAAATAGAAGTAATTTGTATGATGGCAATGGTTCATGTTGATCACACTTCTCTCTGTGTGTGGCTCAGGTTCTCCACCACGAGCTGCTGGCTATCAGGGAGGCTTGCATTAAACTGGAGAAGGATTATCAGCCTGGCATCACATTTATAGTGGTGCAGAAAAGGCACCACACCAGACTCTTCTGCACGGATAAAAATGAACGGGTACGTGTTCATCAAGACCCCCAGACACCCAGCAGGCAGCCAAGTCACAATTATTGTTTATTTGTGGTACTTTCTGGGTGGAGATGAGACTCTCCAAGTTGATTTTTGGTCCTTTCTGTGTGAAGAGGAGACTCCCCACAAGTGTTACTGAGAATGGAGAGTTCCTCTTGGCAAAACTCTGCTCCCAGGTTGGGCTTTCCATGTTCTTTTTCTGTCTGTCAGGCTTCTCTGTGGGAACACTTGGAGCCCACTAGGCTTCAAGGCAATAATTAGTAACTCCCAAAGCTGACATGAAGGTGGTTGTTATATTAATAAATGCTGTGATTACAGATGTTAGATTGTTTGAAAGTAAAGAGTATTTTGACATTCTCCTTTGAAGAGATTTTCAGGGAAGAGGTGGCCTATCTGACAAGGAAGGATTGTCCCCACGCAGGTATAAACAGGAAAAGTTACTCCTGTCCTGGAGGGGGAAGGTGAAAAGTTACTCCTGTGGGAGTGAGAAGGTGAAAAGTTACTCCTGTAGGAGTGGGAAGGTGAGAAGAATTTGACAAATCAGTTGCAGGAACATCTTTTTACATTATTCAGGAAACCAAATCTATTTAGGTAATTTCTAAGAAGATTTTGCAGCTTTTCTCCTTTTTTTCTATCTCTGTAGTAGAGGCATTCCAGATTTTCAGTTGGAACAAAATTTCAGTTTTACACATTCTTTCTTCACTTTCAGCTTTTTATAGATCTTTTCCTTTTGTTTGTTTTCCTGACTAAACAGCAGAAAAGAAAAAAAAACCCCTGTGCCTCAGTGTCTTTGCATTTCCTGTTTACACAGGTTGGAAAAAGTGGAAACATTCCAGCTGGTACCACAGTGGACACAAAAATCACCCACCCCTCAGAGTTTGACTTCTACCTGTGTAGTCATGCTGGGATTCAGGTAAGACATTTTGTGTGGCACGGTAACTTTTAACTGTTAATGTTTGTACTAAAGCTACTTTATCTGATGGCTTTTTGTCAGATCTGAGGTTTTCAAGATGAAAGTGCATTTCAGTATGAACATTTAATTTCAGAGGTGAAATTTTGAGGAACACAGCCCTGTCAAAAAAGGGGAAGGGATTAGTTTGATAGGGAACAAGGAGGAAGGTGCTTGCCTTTTAAAGGAAAAACGAGCTGAAATGTGTAGAACTGCTGCCTGTGGCTTTTGAGGAAGAGGCCGTTTCGCCGCAGTTCCCCTGCAGAGGTGGAAGTTCAGGAGATGTTTGGGAATGCTGATGAGCTGTGTGATCTGGCTGCAGGGAACAAGCAGACCTTCCCACTACCACGTACTCTGGGATGACAATCGCTTCTCGTCGGACGAGCTGCAGATCCTCACCTACCAGCTGTGCCACACGTACGTGCGCTGCACGCGCTCCGTCTCCATCCCTGCGCCCGCGTACTATGCGCACCTGGTGGCCTTCAGAGCCAGGTACCATCTGGTGGATAAAGAGCACGACAGGTGAGTTCTGAGTTTTGAATCTTTGCAGCATTGGAAGGCAGTGGGCTTGTTACTTCCGGGATCAGTGGTGTCTTCAGCAGTTCAAGGGTGGATTTGTCCTTGCTGCTGAAACAAAGCAGAAGATGTTCCTGTACGTGCTGTTTTCTGTTTCAGAACCTCAATGGTGCTTCAAGGGTAATTCATGTTTGAATGTTCTGTTCAGGAGAAACTAATAATACAGAAACATGTGCAAGGAGAGGCACATTAAATAGAGTTTCTCTTCCCCCCCAACAACCTGTTGGTTTTTGTTTTCCCCCCCTCCCTTCTTTTTCAGTGCTGAAGGAAGCCACACTTCTGGCCAGAGCAATGGCAGAGATCACCAAGCACTTGCTAAGGCAGTCCAGGTGCACCAGGACACGCTGCGCACGATGTACTTTGCTTGACATGTTTTAATGTTCAGCGGCTCCGGACTAGGCAGAGTTGGATTCACACCAGACCAGCTGCACTTAGACCAACAGATGCCCCACCCCAGGGACAGCCAGCAATGAGTGATGCATCTTTATTCCTTTCTTTCCCATTTGCAAGGAAGCCTTCCGTCCAGAATTTCAGACTTGATCACAAACTGCATTTGTGTACCAAACCCCGCTGTTGTCGGAAATGTGGTTTGCCAAAAATCTCTGAGCTGCTTGGTATAAAACAGACCCAGATTTTATAATTAAATCAAGAGCTGCAATCTCAGGGCTTAGGGACGAAAAACAAAAAACCAAACCAACAACCCAACCCACAGAATTCCCCATTCAGTTTGCTGTTCATTGAGTTGCTTTTGATAATTTGGAAAGATCTAATTCATACTAAGGTTTGATGAGCTAAAACGCTGTGAATCAGCTTTTAGTACAAAGGAAAGCAAAGCATTTTTGAGTATTTATGAAGCCTTGATTATTCTAGATGCATTTACAAAATTTTTATTTTCAAAATAAGAGCGTGACAAAATTCTGGTTTCTAAATGTCTTATAAAGATTATTCTCAGATTATTCTCTATGTGTCTAAGGGCAAATATATTTTCTGAAGCTTGTTCTTGAATGTTTTTTATTGTGCTGCATTTTAAAATGTTTTTCATAGACTAAAGATGCATTTAAAAAAAAAAGAAAAGAAACCTGTACCTAAGCTTTTAATAGCTCCAGTTAGATTGGCAGAAGAAAATGTGCCATTTAAAAAAAATTTGTAAAGATTTTTTTAAAATCATACTGACAGCTAACTTTAGGATTTGTCATACAGGACTGTGACACTTCTTTTCCAAAGTCTCTAAAGAATACGGGTCTGTGGTGATAAATACAGTACAATCCTTTTTCACTGTTGTTTGAGTTAATGTAAATTTTATATATGTTTCACAGTATTAATGTGATAGACTAGATGTTATTATTTATTTTTATTTACTAAGGAGTGCTCATTATACTTCTGTTAACATATCAAGAATGCTTTGAACTTAGAAAGTAAAATCCTTTTTGTGGAGACATTACTCTTCAAATGCAAAAAAAGAAATATGCAATTGATGTGGTGAGAGGAGAGAGATGCAGCCAGTGTCTGTTGTAGCTTGGGATTTGCAGAAAGGCTTTTTCAACGTGCACACAACACAGCAGGTTTTACCTCTGCGGTTCAGACGCACACAAGACCAACATCCTACATTCATTCAAGCACAAACCAATTGTATTTTATTTATATGTTGAGTAGTGGTGAAGCAGGAGCTCTGCTAGAGGAGAGTGGCTCGCTGGAAGTTAGGCAGAAGTCAGAGAATCTATGCAGTAAAGATAAACATTAGGAAACTGAAGTTTACGTAGGGAGGGAGGTGAAACTCTCCTCATTATGCATAAGAACCGTAGGAAACGTGAGAGTTTTGCCATTCTCTTGGGAGAAGCATTAATTAAAACTGATAATTATTAGACAGATGCTTCTGTTAGTTTGCACACTGGATTCATAAAAACCATAACACACATGTAAACCATTGCACTAATGACAATGCCACGAGCAAGTTTAGGAGAAAATGGAAAAAGCCCAGGAAAGTTGTTTATTCTGACTTGATCTTTGTTTTTCCATGGGATAACTGAAATAAGATGCTGGGAGGCAGGTTGGAAAACCTTCATTCTCTTCCAGTGATGGATTTTGCTTTGTCTTTTCCCTTTTCTCCAAGCAGCTGCTCAGTCTCTGTTTGGACACTTTTACCTCTGGCCACTGGGATGGGCGAGTAGCTTTAACCCATGCAGAGCTCTGGGCCACAGAGCAGGTCAGCTGCAACCAGGTGGTGTTGGATAAGCTAAAAAATGCCCAACCTTTGCTGCATAAAGACCTCTAGGTACATAATTCCCATTCAGATCTTCACCTTGTAGCAGTGTGTTGGTTGTTGGTGTTTTGTAGGTGAAATGTAGAACCTGTTAATGGAATTATCATATTTGTACTATTCTAATTGGGTGATTAGGCTGCTGGCTCAGAGTGTCTTCTTGGTCATAGTTCTATAAATTCAGATTTCTGTAAATTTGAAGCAAATCCTAGGTAGCATTGTCTGTCTTGCTGTGTGCCAGCGAGGTTGTACCTACCTCCCCTCAAGTACCCCTAAGCTGCAGATCCTCCCCGTGGTGGGTGTGTTGCACTTCTCTGTGTTTCCTTCAGAGCTTTCCTATTTCAGTGAAGATATTCATTTGGCAGAGTTTTATATAAGAATTATTTTTATATGAATTCTTCTTATCAAATAGGATAAAGATCATCCATTTTAAGGCATCAATTAACTTATTTGCTGTCTGTTATGCAGAGACCTCTTGGATGTGAAATTCGTCTCCCTCTTTCCATGCAGATCTGGGACAATGGAATTGTACAGGTGGTCAGATGGG
This sequence comes from Acrocephalus scirpaceus scirpaceus, assembly GCA_910950805.1. Classification (NCBI taxonomy): domain Eukaryota; kingdom Metazoa; phylum Chordata; class Aves; order Passeriformes; family Sylviidae; genus Acrocephalus; species Acrocephalus scirpaceus. The sequence continues at coordinate 4,037,510 of OU383773.1, forward strand.
GTAAGGAGGGCAGGATCTGTCTTGACCTCAAATCTCATTTCTGTAGCAGCCTGGCACTGCACTGCATCCTATTTAAGGTGTTTCGGGCAGGCCCTTAATCTGAGAGTAGCTGTTGTTTTGTATCCTCTTGGAATGGGCAGAAATTCTGTGTAGCTTTCCTTCCCTCAGTATGAAGAACTTGGGATGTTTATGTGCATTTCAGGATATTTTTACCTTTTACAGATCTTTCTAAGCCTCTAATACTGCTAATTCTTTATGCCTTGTGTCTCCCTCCTTTTCCCTCCCACCAGTGGTGAATTAGTGAATAATTTAAACCTTTTTTTAAAAAAAAAACCTGATATGCTATACACTTTGTGTAAAGTACAGCATGCTGGCAGTCCGGCACCTCTCTTTCTGGGAATATTTGTAATATAAATTACATATTCAAGAATGTCTCCTGTCCAAAAAAAACCCACCACAAACACTTAAAATCTTAGTATTATTTTTTATTCTGTACCTCTCACATATCTGGTATAGAACAGCAACATCTCAGGTCAACACAAAGCTCAAGAAGTCTCAGTTTCCCCCAGGTTGCTGGTGAAGTGCCAGCTGAGGTCACAGCTCTGACTCTCTGGGTCACTGTGCAGGTCAGGCCAGCAATAACCAAATTTGTGCCACCCTTGGGCACCTGGGGCATTTTCCAGCCCATGCAAAGGAGTCCCACTGCACAGCCCCCCCAAAAAAGCATCAGCAAGTGTGAAATGCTCCACTTGGGAGGTGACAAGTACTATCAGAAGACATGAAATACTTAAATGTTTGGCTTTTTTTTCCCTGATGTGCAAAATCTAATGCAATAAAGAGGTTTGCTTGGTGGTGAAAATTTCTGCCCCAGTGGCTGAACAGAGTAACGAGTCCACTCCATCTGTTCCAGCACCCAGGAAACAACTGAGCTGATGCTTAGGAGCAAACGTCCTGTTGGGAAATGCTGGAAGGAGGTGGATTTGTTTCTGCCTTTATGTGGCATTTAAGACAGCCCTATGCAATTTAACACTTGTGTGTGTGTATGCACTGATGTACAGAGTGAGATCACTTGTTTTATTAGAGCTCCTTATTTTGGCTTGGTTTGCTTTAGAATGTTTGACTTTGTGAATTACAATCAATGATCTTCCATGATGCAGAGGCTTTGGCACAGGAATTCCCTCGTTTCTTGATCTGTCAGGTAACAAATACCTTTGATCTCCATCCAGGCCCCCAGGCAGCTTTCCTTGATTGTAAAAGCGAAAAGGTTGTGAAGGTTTGGCTTTAATTCTGCCTCTCTGAATAACTCCTGCAGCCTTTGTCTGTTGTAACAGAGTCTTGTTTTGTTGGATCATTTTTGTAACATTAGACAAGAAGTTTTTCCACAAGGATTTTCAAATTAAAACTTCTGGAGAGTAGGTGTGAGGAGTTTAGGATTTTTTTCTGAAAAGACTGAAGTTTCTAAGATGCTTCTAAGTTTTTCTTTCTGACTAAAGTTGTTTGTGTATGTGCCCAAAGGCTTTTGATTAAATAGCAGACTCAGTCAAATAAGCATTTCTGGTGGCATAAATAACCCATAAGGGACTTTTTTTTTTAAAGACATCTTTTACACATTAAAAAAACGAATGTAAGAAGAGTTCTCAGTATTTTTAACACTTGAGACCAGTATAATTAAACTCACTTGTTTTCCTATTTTTTAATACTCTTCCCCTGCCATAGCATCTCTTTTTGTGTGGCTTTCTCCATTCCTAATGCAGGGCAGTCCTTTGTTTTACTTTTGTATTCCACTTGGTAACATGCTTCTTGATGCACACATGCCATCTTTCTTAAGGAAAATTTCTAGTAGAAGGTAATTGCACTGATTTTTGGGTTTTTCTAAACTCCCTTTTTACTGTAAGATTTTTTTTTTTTTTGCATCTGCTGTAGCTGTTTGAAAATACTGTAAATAGTGCTCTGTACAGCAAATACTGAAATGCTGGGGATACCATTCCTAGTTATATTTTCCAGAATACTGCCATGTTTTCCAGTGTTGAGACAGGAGCTTTGGTGTTAAATGCTGTTATACTTCGTGTGCATTATGGTATCAATCCAAGAAGGGCACAGTTGCTGTATTACAGTGGAAATACTTAGGGTTTGTCTGAATATATAAAACATTTCTTCCTTCTCTCCTCTGTGCACATTTCTCCCAGACCACAGAGACGCAGATTTTCAGCTCTCACTGTCTGTGCAAGGTTCAAATGCCAGTTTTGGTATCAGTTTGATGACTGATGGCAGTAATGTAATTTTTGGATTTGTAATATTTGTCAGCTGTAGCTCTCACAGGTTTTCCTTGCTTGTCTGATTCTTGTGTTGTAGAAGCAGAATCAGAGGATGTGGCAGAATTAGTGGAATTACAGGGATTTGGGATCCAGTTACAGTGTCTTGCTGTGGGATTGGGCAGTGCAGTGGATGTTTCAGTGCTCTGAGCTAAGGATTTGTGTCCCCTCTGCCTTCCCATGGATCTCCCATCCATCAGCAATTGCCTTGTGCTTCCATAACCCTCGGGGACGGGACAGACCCCAACTCCAGCCCCATTGTCTGACTTTAGGATGCACAAGTTCTGCCTTCTGTTTCTGAGGGTTAATGACTGGAAAGATGCATTTCTGAAAGGGTTTAATCCAAATGATATGAGAAGGGGGTGCTGTGTGTGCTTGGTGTGGCACAGAATCTGTTTAATCCCATTTAGTGTTTCAGTTGCTTTGTCAGAGTCATTTCTTTGAAGTGTTACTTTGAATGTAATTGCTTGGCCAAATCACTACAGAAGTGGGTTTGTGAGAATCTTTAGTTACAAAGCAGGTGCAGTTCAAGGCTACCTCCTGTATTCCTTCATGGAAGAGTAAATGGAAGTGAACCTCCCTCTAAACAGCCAAAATGCTCCCAGACAGACTGGATTTGTCCTGGTCTGTTCCTTACTGGGAACTGGCAGTGCCATACTGTGATCCTGGGTGGCTTCTCAGCCTTCCCTCTGTCTTCCAGAGGCATCCCTGTGTATTGAGAGGGTACCACAATGCCTGGAGAGGCTGCCTAGAACAGAGGCTAGACAGTGTTCAAGGAATAAAGTAGGTATTTATTAAAAGGCCTTCAAAGGATACACCTTGGGCAGTACAAGAGTCTGGCCGAGGCTCCACCCAAGATGGAAAATGGGTCACACTTTTAAAAGTTTTGATCCATTTACACATTGGGGTTAATTGTCCAATTACAGCTGCAGGTTATCAAGTTCCATCCTCCCACTTTGCTCTCCTCAGCTCGTTGTTTATACTTTTTGGGTCTGAAGCTGCAGTGGGGTCATTCTTGAGCTGGAAAAGTATTGTTTTGTCTAACCACACTGTGAGGAGAACTTGCTAACACTTTATATGAAGTTCAGAGTTATATACTCTATACAGAGTTATATACTACAGAATCTGGAAAATATGAAAGTTAAAACTTAAGGCATCAAGCAGACCTGGCAAGTGGCACATCTGGCACATCTGCTTCTGGTCAGGGTCACTCCCTCTGAGACCTGTCCCTTCACTTGAGTTTCTATACTGTTGTTTTCCAAATGAAAAATGTTTCTGTACTTTACCTGTTGGCCAGAAAATGTCAGGTTTTCTCTGCAAATGACATGAAGGTGCTTGAAATATATTTTGAGTCTGAGGCAAAAAATATGTATTGGATTAGTTTTTAATGTGTTTTTTAGATAAGTTGACACATGACTGTAAGAATGAAAATACTTTATTCCCTGCTCAGAAAATTATAACCTTTAAAATGTGGGAAAAAAAACCCCAAAACACCAAAAACTAACCCCAAACCCCCCGAGTATGTTCGTCTTGGGACTGTTTAGTGTCAGTTCTGTGCAAAGCTTTGGCCAAAACTCAACCTTGACATAAGTGCGTGTGAACTGAGGGTGCTTTAGGTGACCTGAAATGAAACTGTAGAAAACTCTGTTAATACATCAGATTTTGTTTACAATTATTCCAAACAAGCTTCCTCATCTCAGAACAAACCACTCTGCTGACAGAAATACCTGTTGGAGCACAGTGTGCTGGTGTGGTTTTGTAGCAGTGTTAAAGTTGATTTTTATTTACAAGTAACCGGGCTTTCTGCCGTGGATTTTGGCCTATCAGAATGAGTTTCCTGGGATTCTGTGCTCCCTGCAATTTCCTTCCCTTAATTTCTGGGTCTAGACACTAATGAAACTCAGCAATGGCAGGAGGATTGCTGATGTCCTGACTTTCTGGAACCCAGATTTTGCAAGTGACTGAATAAACCATTATAAATCAGCTCATTAATAGCTGAATGGGATAAAATCCTGTCAGTTTGGTTCAGTTCTCAGTCATGATTTAACAAAGACCCCCGAAAAGTGTGAAGTGCAGGGGAAATGGCTGCTTTGAGAAGATGTTTCACTACATTGTGCACTGCAGAGCATGGACACTATTGCTGGCAGGGCTTGCACTGTGCAGAGATGCTGAGCAGCTCCTCTGTCATTGATGAGAACAGTTTTGTGTTTTCCAGACAAGGCAAACCCGGGATCATCAGGAAGTTTAGGGAGTGAAGGAGCTCCATGCTGGGTGCTGCTCATGCCCTAGAGAAGAGAAACACCCCAACCCTTAGGGACATAAGAGGGGAGACAATTCCTTGCAAAATTGACAATTTAAGCGCTTGATCAGGTAACAGTTTAATTCTTAATTTTCCTTCTGGCTTCCCTGCAAGTGCTCCCATAAATCCTGCACCCATCTGCTGGCCCCATCCCCAATATGGAAGGTTGGCAGGGAGCTCCCCAAGTCAATTTGTGGTGTCAGGGAGCTCTGACTTGGCTGGGGCCGGGACAGGGGTGCTGCTGGATCTGGAGGGATGAGAGGTTTGCAGGAGTTAATTGTGGGAGTTATGCATGTGGCAGCACTACAAGCCCACAGCACCAGATTCAGGCTGTCGCTGCTCCTTCCTCCCACCTAAATATCCCCCCAAAAAGCAATTCCTTTGGATTTGTCCATGTGCAGATCCATCAGAAACCTGCCTGCAGCTGCTCTTCCACCAACCAACCTCCCTGTGTGATTTGAGGAGCCTTGGGTTGCATGGCAGTTCTGTATCAAAGGGAATAATCCTTTCCACAGGGTTCTCAGAAGTGCACAGGTTTTTGTTGTATTTTTTTCCCCACATTTTGGATGTGCTGTTGAACCACAGACTTTAATTTTGGCTTTTTTTTCCTCCCTCCTTAAAGCACAACTAAACCACCTGCTGGAACAGCTGCTTTGTGCTCATCAGCAGGGATTGCAAATCCTGTCTAACCTGGGAGCAAGGCTAGAAGTTGTCACCAAAATATAAATTAAGACTTTTCTGGTCATTTTATGGGGTTTTTTTTTGGGTGTGCTTGGCAAGCATGAAAGATGAACAGGTCAGCAGGCAAGCTTGGGAGTCTCTAATCCCTGGCTGGTGCTGTTTGTGTTTGCTTTGTTAGGTTAGATTTCCTGTCAGAAAAAAAAAATATAATGTGGACTCTTTTCTGTATTTATCAGTTTTTCCTGGTTTTAAAGCCATGAATAGAGGAAGCTTCACTTGTGCCAGTTTTTGTGAAATTGCACATTTTTGCCTGACATGTACTTGACTCAGAGCAGATCCTGTCTGGGCTTTATGGGCACCCCAAAACCTCAGCTGCTGTGGGTTGGATCAGACCTCTCATGTACCAACATGACATGCAGTGAATTCAGTGTTTCACCAGAGTTAGTTCTGCATTAACTGTGATGTGCTCAAACCTCACTGTTTTATAGCACTGTTTCTATGCTATTAAAAATCAAGGATTTGACCTAAATTTTGTAATTCCTGATATATTTTCTTGTGAAACTTAATGACTGAGCCCTTCAATTGCTCATCTCATTTCCAAATGACAACTTGGTAATTGCATTTAAAGAAAAGAAGAGAAAAAAAAACCAACTAAACAAACCATCAAAAACCATTAAGGAGTAAGCTTTAGATTTATCTTGGAAAATCAAATTTTCAATGAGGTGCAATGAGGAATTACATCCGGCAAAGTTCTGTGCTATCCTGAAGAGTGTTACCACTTCTTTTCTGTAATTTGTTAGTAAAGTTTAATAGACTTTCTAGGTCTGTGTGTGTGACAGGACAGGGGACAGTGCATAGGTTGTCTAAAAGATACAAAGGCAGTATTTGGCTGGAAGTAACAAGCACAATTTCCCTGGCTTTTGCAGTATTTTATAAGTTGTACAATCACAAAGATATCAACATTTAGGGCAGTTGATAAGTAAAGAGCCAGCCCTGGATTTCTGTGCAGCAGAGTGGTTGACTTGATCTTGGGAGGGTGAGATGGAAAACAGAATGTATTGATTAAATCTATTTTTTTTGCTTTAATTTTGGTACATTGCAAAATTAACTGACTTTATCTGTTAAGGTTTTATTAATCTTCCGTTTTAATAGTTTCAAATTTTTTTAAAAAATTATTTTTTATAAAATAACTGAAAAAAAAAGAACCAAAAATCAATCCAGAATCTTCATATTGTAAATGTTCCCTCCAATCAAAATGTTTCTGTGACCATTTAAAGTTTGCTCTTTTTTTTTGAGAAAAAGAGTTATGATGTTAAGGTTGTTCCAAGTGGTACTAAATGTGTGTTGAGTCGTTTTGTGTGTGTGTTGCATCTCTGTGGAACTGTCTCGTGCTTGCAGTATTGAAATGATTAGTGCTGGCTGGGTGAGAGTAGCACTTGTAATGCAAACCCAGGCCCAGAATGATCCTCAGCTGACTCTGAAGGGCATCCCTGGCACTGTAGGGTTTCCCGTGGAGGTTGGAGGCATCACTTGGCAGTGCTGGGGGGGGACAGGGGCTGGAATTAATCCATTGCTTCTCTCGCTGCCCTAGGTGAGCACTTGTGTGATGCTGTGTGGCCACGCCACTTTAAACTAAGCCTTAACTAAATGATAAATGTGTCAGATTGCTCTCTCAGAGTATGCAAAAATACTGTTTAGGACAGGAGGGTGTTCCTGTAGAGCTTCAGTGTTAGTAAAGGCAGTCTCCTGACCTGAGAAATAAGGGACACCTGTAGCTGTCTGTACTGTGATGCCTCTTTGGGTGCTGGCTGCTGCAGGCTCTCGGGCATTCCTCTGGCAGCCAACCCCAAACAGGCTTTCCCAAATCCCAGCTTTTTGTTGTCCTTGTTGTCAGACATATTCTCCTCCCCCCTCTTGCCAGCAAATCTCTGCCTGAAGGAGGATTGTGATTTAACACTTCAAATTTTACATCCCATAAAAAGCCATTCTTGAATTCCACGCTTGCTTCGGGTAGGTGCCATCACTTCCACTTCTTATGACTGACATAGGATCCTTAAAACATTTTAAATAGAGGCAAAAAAAAAAAAGTGTTGGGGACCCAGCTTGCTTTTATTTTATTTTATTTTCCAATTTGGATCTACCTCATGTAACCAGTTGGGTGCTAATTACTCAAATTGTCAAGGAGATTTGGCAAAGGCGACCAAACTGACCCCATACACGGCCCAAACCCTTGGGTTTCTTGTTCTGAGACAACAATCTTGGATTTGAGTTCTATTCTTTGTGCCTTTGGTTTTTTTTCCCCCAGTGCACAACAATCAAAACTCATTTTCCTGATTAAAAACAGCAAATGGTTTTTAACCACGCCACAAAAAACGGAATTTGAAAATATTTTTTGGTGTAGCAAGTTGTAAAATAAAGTATCACAGCTGACCTAGGCAAAGAGAAATACCCAATAAATCCAGTTTTGGAAATGTTTAATCCTGACCCCAGATCTCTACATCTCTGTGTCTCTGTATATGCACATAGCACACGACTTTGTGTGTGTATGTGTATATATATAAATATAAAATGAAGGGATACACATGTAAGGGTGAGGGAATAAAACATCATTGACCTTTCCACAGTTTTGTATCTAACAGTTTACAACTATGTGTAAGTTTTTTCTACTATGTGAACCTTTTTTACTGAAAAAGAATTCCTTTTCAGAAAGCTTTAAGTTGTGATACGCTATCATTTTGTGAGGTTTAAAAATTTTTTTAAAAATCCACTTTTTACCAGTACCTACTACAGAGGGGGAATCTTTGCTGTAAAATTGAATTTAGTTTAAATATTAAAAGAAAAAAAAATCTATATATGGGATTGTAAAAGTGCTGACATTCCATCATGGCAGGACTTCCAAGCTGTTTCCTAAGGCTTTCTGTTGCGGAGAGACTCAAACAAAAGGAAAATGCCTCTGTTCAGTGTTTTTATAAAACTGCTCCATCAGGTCTAGACTTAAACTATATTTTCTAAAGCCTAATCATCCTTTAATATGCTGCAGATAAATGATCAGCATGGTTGCACTTTCTCAGTAATAATGTTTGCCCTGCAATTGGCTCGTGATAAGGACTTCAGTTTTTTAACAAAACCAATCGTACTTTGGGCAGAAGGTAATATTTATATAGGTACCTCAAGAGAAAAAAAAAAAAAAGAGCCTGAATATGCTGCATTTTGTTTCTTTAACATTTTTCATGTAGCATTTGTTTGCTTTTCTGGTTTTTTAGGAGATGACTTAGCTACCTGTTTGCTTTGGGGGACCCCGATAGCGTTTTAGGCCGTTGTTTTTCTCTGGATCTTGCAGAATGTAGTATCCTGCCTTGGGATCATGCAGGAGTTTGGGATGGGATGTGCCCTGCAGTGTGCACACACGGGGAGGGGGACCATGGAAATTCGCTTTATAGACTTCAGGAAAAGGATACTATATTCCTAAAACAGACAATACATGTTCCTGATTCTTAATTATGGTTTGGTGGATTGTTTTGGCTCATTCTGCTTTCTTGACTCTTTTCTCAAATATGAGTGTGGAAAGGGGCAGTTGATTAATGGGGGCACACAGTGACCAAACCTGCCCCATTGTTGGGTGTTTTGGGGGTGATTCCCCAAATCCATGGGTAAGAGCAGTGCCCCACGTTGGAGCAGGACCCTCCTGCTCTCTGCCTGCTCCCTACTGCAGGTCCACCCTCTACTCCTTCATTTCCGAGTCAGTGAAAATCTAAAAATGTGCAGAGATGGGGAATTTTCGTTGAGAACTGTTGAAGGAAGCTTCAAAGGCTGTGAAATTGAGCATTTATTGTCATGTTTTTAAGCTTAGGTGGGTCCTTTTCCAAGTTTGTTTTACAGCTTGCAAGGTAAAATAGTTTGCACTACTTTTGCAATAAACTCATGAAAAACCTAACAGGTTCTGTTCTGGTTTCTTACTGTATATATACAACTAATACTAAAGATTTAGCATAGTGTTTTTCACCTCAAAACATAAGACTTGTAACAAGCTCAGAATGCTGTAATTCCTGACAAAATAATGATGTGAATGATATTTTATAAAGTTATTTTGTATGGTGTCGATTTTGTTTTGCCTCATAGTATGTCAATAAAATAAAATTCCTCATCTTTACAAGATATTGTTTGATGCCTTTTCATTTAATATTTGGCCATTTTCTGCAGTTACTGTGAGACTCTGACAAAATCTCTGGTCCATAGCCCTCCTTTGCATTTCTCCCCTTGTTTGTGTTTGGATGTTTCCCTGTGCTCCCACCTGCTCTGTGCCCAGCCAGAGACAATCCGTGCTGCTTTAACTGCTTACAAGTTGTAGTCCTGGAATTGGTTTGGGAAGATGATTTTTAAATATTTTCTTTCTGAGTGAATCCCTACAGTGATCAGTTTTTAAATGAAGAAAATGTAGCACCTGGTGGTGACTGTAAAGCATCCAACAGAATTGCAAGGATGCCAAGGAGCTTCCTCTGGGAACCCTGCAGACAGAGATTGGTTTTACTCAATAATAAGAAATACTGTCAGAGCGGTCTCCTCCCTTTTTTTCCCCTTGTTTTTTGAAACACCACTTTGAATTGGATGAGGTTTTGCTCTGTGTCAGGCTCTTGGGAAAAACAAGTAACCCTTCACTGGTTTGATGGCAACAAGCTTTGGCAGATGCAGGGCCTTGGAGAGGGCTGTGGCAAATTTTGGCAGCTCTGAAGTCCCCACTGAGGATTCTGGATGAATGAATCCAGAAGGGTGTGCACATTCTTCTGGGCTCAGGAATTCACAGAATATGTTCATCATCCCACAGGAAACTTCTTAGAGGGATGAAATGTGGTGATTTATACTTAGTAACCACAATTCTTTTGTCATTTTGGCAAGTCTAAGAAACCTCATATCCTTTGAGCAGCACTGACTGGGGTGGGGAACGGTTTCACAAACCGGTGTTGTAGGGGGAAAAAATATAAAAACATGTTTATAATAATAATAATAATTAATCCTGGAAAGTGTCCCCTAGCCTGTGTTCCACTGCCTAAAATCCCACACCACCTTAAACAGGTCAAGATACTTGGTCACTTTTGAGGAAGTTCCTCTTAAATGATGCAGTTTGGTCACAGGAAGAAAATAGGATTAAAAAGCTCAAGGATTGAGGTACAGACACCGAGGTCACTGAGCAATTGCTGTCATGGGCAAAACAGATTTGACCAGAGGGAAAATTATATAATTTACTAACCAATTAAGTGGAATTAGATGGTGAGAAACTAACTTTAAAATTAAAACATCTTCCACCCCTTTCCCAGTCCCTTTTTCCTCCTTCTCTCCTGCTTCCTCTCCCCAGGTTGCAGGGGTGGGGATGGAGCTGTGGTCAGACCCCTGCCAGGGCTGCTGGAGGATGTTCCTCTCTTTGGTTGTGACTCATACTTGGTTCAGGTATTTGCTTGTTGCCTTCATCCCTATTTCTGCTAGAGAATCACTGCAATTTTGTGCTGGTGGATCTTTTTCTTCTTTCCCAAAAAACTGGCACCCCCTCCCCACAAACAGCATTCCACACTCAGTTTCCCACACATCTCCATGCACTTTTAATAATATTAAAAAAAAAAAAAAGCACAAGCCAGCTCTTGGAACAATGGTTTAGTTCTGCCTTCACCCACTTGGGAATTTCCCCAGGGATCCAGTTCCACTCAGCACTTGCTGCAGCATTCCTGCTACAATACAATTTTCATTTATGGAACCTTCAGGAAGATTTTTTTACAGTGCAGCATCCTCTGATCTCTTAAAACAGCAGGAACATTTCTGGTGTGGCTCAGTAGCTCTGCCAGCCCCTGGTCCTACCTGCCTAAGCTCCATTTGGCTTTCTTAGAACATGGAATGTGCTGGATTGTGGATATGCTGGAGCTCCCTGCTATGTTTTAAGAGTGGTTGTGCCTTCAATCCAAGAGAAGCTGTTCAGCTGTTCAGTTCTGGTAACTCTTTACCATGCCCTCCAAATTAGGGTGTTCCTTGAGACAAATTCCTGGCTGATTTGCTGTCCAGCTTTTTTGGAGTGGGAGCTTCTTATTACCTGTGAACATTCCTGTGGTTACCTGGGGCATTTTTCACCCCCGGGGACAGATCTCAGTCACTTCTCTCTCTCAGACTCACCATGACACTGCAAACATTGCCACACTGACTGAAACTGGAAAGAACTACAGGAAGTTTCTGCATCCATTGTCAGTTTTCATACAAAACGTTTATTTTAAAAAGTTGCATGTAAAGTTCTACACAGGACGGTTGCCATTTCTGTAGTAAAAAAAAAAAAAAAAAAAGAAAAACAAACCAAAACCAAATGAAAAATCCATCTCTGTCACTCACATGGTAAAGGAGCTGCTCATTCTCAAAAACCCACAATTAACAGACTTCAATGTGCATTTTGGCAAGAGAAACTGCAGAAGTGGAGTTCATTCAAGAAAAGGTTTCTAGATGAACATATTTACATAATTTTCTACTGCATCTACCACCACAACTGCAGAAACACATTAGTTCTTGGGATGGATCTCCTCCTCTCCCGTTTGGGTGCCCACATGGCTGTTTTTACAGACTTTTTTAACGGACTTGGTCCACTTTGGGAGCTTTTGAACTGAAAGCTGCTTTTAAGAAATTTTAAATTTGGGCAATGATTGTCTGACAAAGCAATTTCAAATCATCTGACCAAGCTCTGCTGTCAGGTTTGCACTGTCTCTTCCTACCCCGCCGTGTTTCTGAGGGAAGAATTCCATTCTCCAACGAGTATAAAGTTCAATTTCTAAACTTCTTAAAGCAAAAGCAGATGGCTCAGTGTATAAATATATCCAGCATCTGGATTCTCAGTCACAAAAATAACATCCTTTATACAGCAGAAAATGTATCATCTATGAAACAACTCTCCATTGGCCTTAAGATCCAACACTGTCACCAACAGCTTTATCTTCATCCTCTTCCTCCTCAACCTCATCATTGTCTTCCCTCACTTCTCCATCTCGCTTCTCTTTTTCAAGCATTTTTAGGTATTTGCTAGCTAGGATCTTCTTTGGCAAGATATCTGAAAGGCAGAATTGTTGCTTTTATAGTCAATTTGAATACTTGTATTGCCTCATTAATACTGTTGCATCCAAACCACTAATGAAATTAAGTTAAAAAGAAATATTAATATTTTTAACAACCTTAGGTGAATAACCAGGTAAGTCAGCCTGACCCACACACAGCTATAAGAATAGGAGGGAGTTACCCACTTATGGTACAAGTAACCAAAGATAAGGACTCTATTTCATGACTGATTATTGGCAACTTTTACTGTCTGCTGATGTAAATTATTTGATGTAAAACAGTGTTCAACTGCCGTAGATCCAACAAGCCATTAATATAAAATCCAAGTATCAGTAAAAACGTGTGTGTGTGTGCATATATATCTAAAAGCATAGAGGGACCATATGATGAAGCTCTTTTTCTCAAACTTACAGATTCCTATGTGTCATTTTTGGTCCACTTCTCACCTAAAGACGTGCAATGATCTTCTTTCACAGGCTGAAAGCTTTCAGATGGAACTGCTGAATTTTAAGAAATGCTTAAGGCAATATCCTGAGAACTGTATACAGTGTAACTGCATAATTTAGAGGTAACAGAAAAACCCTCAATCACAAGAAATGTTTTCAGGGAGGAGTTTGTGAGTTCCAGTGTGAATACCAAGCAGGAGATCAATGACCAGTAGGAGAACTGGGTCCTCACAAAACAGCATTAAAAGCAAGATTTCATTTTCCAAAGCAGACACTGGATTTACCCTTGTGTTATCGATACCTGCAAGGAACTGAAAGGTCTCACACTCTTCTGCTGTATGAGACAGGTCCGTGTAAGTCAGAGCATTCTTCTCCTTCCCTCTGCCGTGTTTGTAGGAGTATGTAGCCAAATACTGAACAAAAAGCTCCTAAAAAATTAAAACAAAACTGAGTCATCAGACTAAGAATTCACACATATCGTTGATCCTTATCTAAAGGCAGAAGCACCATATTTAACTGCACATACACTGGACACTCTGCAGAGACTCGTTAAATTTCAGTACCTGAAAGGAGGCTACTAGAAAGATGGAGAGAGACTATTTACAAGAGCTCGTCGTGACAGGACAAGGGGGGATGGCTTCAAACTTAGAGAAAGTAGCTTTAGATCAGATATTAGGAAGAAATTTTTCCCTCTGAGGGTGGTGAGGCCCTGGCACAGGTTGCCCAGAGAAGCTGTGGCCGCCCCATCCCTTTAAGTGTCCAAGGCCAGGTTGGACGGGGCTTGGAGCAACCTGGGATAGTGGAAGGTGTCCCTGTCCATGGCAGGGGGTTGGAAACAGAGGATGCTCTTTGAGGTTCCTCCCAACACAAACCACTCTATGAGTCTAGACTCGGGGCAGCTTTAAGGTCAGCTCAGTCTCGGGATGCGAACAGAGAAGGGAAGCGGGAGCCTGGCCCGGGGCCGCAGGAGCGCTCCGAAGGCAGAGGCCCCTCAGCCGGGGAAGGGGAGGCGCGGGGAGCCCGAGGGCAGGACAGGGCGAGCCGGTACCGTGGCCTTGGCGGTGAGGAACAGCGCGTCCTGGTTGATGCTGGAGACCTCCGGGGAACTCTTCATGATGACGCGGATCCGCGACAGGGGCAGCGACACCAGACGGTTCTCGGTGCCGCTCAGCCGCGCCGCCGCCATCTCAGCCCGTCCCCGCGGCAGCGCGGGCACGGCCCGCCGGGAGCTGTAGGCGGCGGCTGCCGGGACTACAGCTCCCTACAGCACCGGGACCCGCCTCCTGCCCGGGACTACAGCTCCCTACAGCACCGGGAACAGCCCGCAGCCGGGACTACAGCTACCTACAGCCCGGGACCCGCCTCCTGCCGGGACTACAGCTCCCTACAGCACCGGGACCTGCCTCCTACCCGGGACTACAGCTCCCTACAGTTCCCTGCAGCACGGGGAACCGCCTCCTGCCCGGGACTACAGCTCCCTACGACATAGGGAACAGCCCGCAACCGGGACTACAGCTCCCTACGACATGGGGAACAGCCCGCAACCGGGACTACAACTCCCTACAGCACCGGGAACAGCCCGCAGCCGGGACTACAGCTCCCTACCAGCACCGGGACCCGCCTCCTGCCCGGGACTACAGCTCCCTACAGTTCCCTGCAGCAACGGGGAACCGCCTCCTGCCGAGGCTAGAGCTCCCTACATCTCACTGCAATAGAGGGACCTGCACAGGGACGCGCCTGCTGCCGGGGAGCACCCTCGGCCCCGGCGGCTCTCTCCTCCCCGCCGCGGGCGGGCAGCGGGCCCGGGTGTACCGAGGCTCCGGCTGCGAGTCCCTTCACAGAATCACAGAATCAAGTAGGCTGGAAAAGGTCTGAGATCATCGAGTCTAACCTGTGACCGATCACCAGGTGGCTGTAGAGTGATAAGGTCACACCCCTGAGCCTCCTTTTCTCCGGGCTAAACATCCCCAGCTGCTCCTCATCAAACTCGTGCTCCAGCCCCTTCACCAGCTTTGTGTCCCATCTCTGGACATGCTCCTGCACCTCAATGTCCTTCCGAAATTGATGGGCCCAGAACTGGACGCAGCACTGGAGGTGTGGCCTTCCCAGTGCCCAGCACAGAGGGACAATCACTGCCCTGGTCCTGCTGGCCACACCATTGCTGACACAGAAGGCCAGGATGCCACTGGCTTTCTTGCCCACCTGGGCACAGGCCAGCTCACGTTCAGACGCTGTCAGCCAGCACTTCTAGGTCCTTTTCCACCAGGTCATTTTGTGCTGAGCAGCTTTCCAGTCACTCTTCCCACCTGGGTGGATTCCTGCTGCCCCAGCACAGGCGGGAGCAGCCTTAGGGCTTCCCCTTCCTCACCTCTCATCATGGCCCCTCAGCCCCAGGCTGGCACCGGAGTGTGGGGAGCTTGTTTTTAATGGCAACTGGGCAACTCCTCTATGTATCCCAATTGCAGGCCACTGCCTACAAAATTTTTAACCTGAACTGTAATTACAGGCTGCTCAACACCTCTGCAGCTGTAGTACAGTGCCAGGGAACGTGTCTGGTCATCCTGACAGTTGTTAAAGCTGTGGGGGAGGTGTGGAGGGAACATGTAATCTATGAAGTGATGATGAGGCTGCATCTTCATTATTAACACATACCCCACGTTTATGCTGTGGGCTTGCTGTGTAGGAAGGTTGTAACATACTTGTGGATGGGGTTTTGCTGCTGGGAGTTTGCCTGTGCCTGTTTGAGTAAGAGCTGCAGGGCGAGTGAGCACTTCCAGAAGTGATGACATATCATTTGCATCAATTCATTAATGGTTTCAATCAAAAAGTTTCCAGTATGCTTTACAAACAGTATGCCTGATGGTATTGGTAAGAAATCTGCTAAGGCCACTAAATTATCTCTAATTAATATGAGAGAGAAGAGCAGGAGCTTTTCCAGAATACACCAGAATAATTCACATGGAATTTAGGAGAGAAGGGAATGTACCCATGAAGAATCATTACATGGAAAACACAGGGAGTTTATTGACTGAATGTTACTCTCTTATGAAGAATTTGCCCAGTACATAAGGACAAAGCTATAGATAATACTGATTTATTAACAAAATATAGCACCGTAAGCAGTTGGAAGCACCTTGGTACAAGGATAACACATTATATGATAAAATTCCAAAATTACTGCATTTGGGGACATCATTTATAGTTAGCTATTGCAGATAATCTGTATTTCTTAGGCTGTATATAATATATAGTTTATGTAATTCCTGTACATAATTCTCTTGAGATTACATCTTACGTGAGGCTGTTGTGTGTGTGCTATATCTGAAAGGAAGCACAAATATCCTGGGATGCTGCATGATGTCTGGAAGGATCGATTTCTTTTTTAGTCCTTACTGTCTTGTGACATCTTGTGGAGACAGCTGACATTACTCCAGCAGTGAATTTCTTATAACTACTACCGGGGTCTTTCATGTTTTCAATATACAAATAAACCCTCATCAGACTACCAGGATTTTTGAGGGCATTGAGCTTGGTGGTGGGAGGGCACAGGTGAAGGACCCTCTGAGCTCCTCAGAGCCCATCTTTGCCCCACTGCCAGCTGAGAGCTTGGTCAGCTGTAGTTGCCTCTCTGAGTCACTGTCTCCCAGCAAAGGGATAAAAGGAGCAGGAGCTGCCCCTGGCAGAAGGGAGGCTGTGAGTGACTGGGCTGAGCACACTCCATCCCTCTCTGGCCCTAAGGCCGTGCTGCTGTTGGGGTTGGTCAGCTCTGTTTGAGACTCTGAGTCCAGCTTGTGCTGCCATCTCTCCAGCTCCTTTCCCGCTGGGAAATACTGTCCATTTTTTTTGGAAGATAACTGAAGATCAAGGATAAAGCTTGTTCAGTTCCTTTTATGCTGTTGTTTTTCCTCATGTCTCCCAGTCTAGGGAAATCTGAGGAAAGCAGAGAGACCTGCCTGGACCCCAGAGCTTGTGCCGTAGTGCCTGAGGAGACCTGAAAAGAGGTTGTGGCCAGGTGTGGGTTAATCTCTTCTTCCGAGTAACAAGTGACAATACAAGAGGAAATGGCCTCAAGTTGTGCCAGGGGAGGTTTAGATTGGATATTAGGAAAAATTTCTCCACCAAAAGGGTTGTCAAGCATTGGAACCATCTGCCTAGGGAAGTGGTTGAGTCACCATTCTATGAGGGATATAAAAGACATGTAGATGGGGCTCTTAGGGACATGGTTTAGAGGTGGCCTTGGCAGTACTAGGGTGGACTTGATGATATTAAGGATCTTTTCCAACCTAAATGATTCTGTGATTCTACCTAAATGCAATTGTTCATCCAATTTTTTCAAACACTGTGAATTCTATTGAAGTTATTTTGTTGGAGTGCCACTGCTTTAAGTCATGACATTGCCTTTTATGAAGGGCTGCAATAAGGTTTCCCTGGACCCTTTTCCAGCCTGAGCAACCCAAACTCTCTCAGGCTGTCTCCATAGGAGGGGCACTTCCGCCTTCTGGCAATTTCCACGGCTTCCTTTGGACCTGCTCCAAGAAGTCCATGAGTTTTTCTTGTGCTGAGGAGTCCAGACCAGGATGAAGCACTGCAGGTGAAGTCTCACCAGAGTGGAGCAGAGGGGCAGAATCCCCTCCTTCACCTGCTGCCCACACTGTGGGATTAACCCAGGACATGTTTGCCTTTCTGGATGCAAGTGCACACATGGCCAGCTGACATCCAGCCTTTCATCTACCAGCACCCCCAAGTCCTTCTTGGCAGGGCTGCTCTCAATCCAGTTATTCCCCAGCCTGTGTTGATACTGGGGGTTGGTCATCCAGGTTCAGCATCTTGCACTTGGCCTCACTGAACTTCATTAAGGTTCCCACATCCTCCACCAGAAAAATCACTTAAACTGTCATACAAGGCTCATACTTTCGGAGTTTTTGTACTTCCAGAGTCTTCAATATTTTGCCATTTAAGCTACATGACTGAGAAATCCTCCCAGAGAAAGATCTCTCTCTTCTCAAGGAGGCTCAGGGGGTCCTCATCGCTCTCTACAACTACCTCAAAGGAGCTTGTAGTGAGCTGGAGCCAGCCTCTTTTGCTGTGCCAACGGTGTGAGGACCACTTAAGCTGAGACAGGGGAGATGCAGATTAGATATTAGAAAAAAATATTTTTTTACTGTTCAAATAGTCAGGTATTGGAATACACTGCCCAGGGCAGTGGTGGAGTCACCATTCTGGGAAGGGTTTAAGAGGCATCTGAGTCTGGTGATGTGGTTTAGGGTTACAGTGGCAGCGCTGGGTTGACAGTTGGACTGCATGGTTCTATGACACCAGACCAATTTCGAGATTTGGGAATGCCAGGAAGGCTCACTTCCTTCTAAGGGCTAGAGCCCTTTAGGTTTTCAAACACAGTCAGCAGAAATTCACCATCCAGGTGAATCAGTCATTCATCCACTCCTTTAAACGCGTTCCTCTTGGAGGAATGCCTCGTGTTCACAAGGCAGAGGCTTCCAGTTCCTGTGGACGCCCCGGGAGCGGCACCGCGGGCGACAGCGAAGAATCGCCCCGCTGCCCTCACGACTCTCCCGCCATGGCCCGCCGCGCATGCGGGGCGGAGCGGCCATTGCCGTCAGTTCCGGCGGCAGCGGGGCGGCTCCTGTCCCGGCTGTGAGTGCCGCTTCCCCGGTTACCGCCAGGCAGCCGCCTCCCCCTGTCCCGGCTGTGAGTCCCGCATCACCGCTTACCACCCAGCAGCCGCGTCCCCCTGTTCCGGCTGTGAGTGCCGCTTCCCCGCATCCCGCCCGGCAGCCGCGTCCCCCTGTCCCGGCTGTGAGTGCCGCGTCCTCGCTTACCACCCAGCAGTCGCGTCCCCCTGTCCCAGCTGTGAGAGCCGCTTCCCTGCTTACCGCCCAGCAGCCGCGTCCCCGCTTCCTAGAGCGGTTCCTATCCCGGCTGTGAGTTCCCCCTCCCCGGTTCCCGCCCGCCCCCGCTGCCCAAAGACCGGCTCCTGCCCGGGCTGTCAGTGCCCCGTTCCCCTGTTACCGTCCGGCGGCGGTAACCCTGGGCACTCCACCTAGAGCAGCTCCCCCGCGCCTTTTGCTGCCCCAGTCGGGGCTCAGGGGGGTGTGCGCCTCCGCTGCGCCTCTGCTGCGCTTGGCTCTTCTGCAGTTTATTCGTTTTCCCTGCTAAACTTGGCCGGCCCAAAGCGGCAGATGCCCGGGGACAGGGAAAGGGGGAAGCTCCCACCCGCTGCGGCCTCTGCCGGGGAGAAGTGTCAGGACGGTGCCGCTGTTCTGGGAATGGGGCTGCTCCACTGGGAATGGGGCTATACCCTGGGAATGAGTCTGCTCCCTGGGGATGGGGCTGCTCTGCCGGGAATGGGGCTGCACGCTGGGAATGGGGCTGCTCCGCCGGGAATGGGGCTGCACCCTGGGAATTGGGCTGCACCCTTGGGAATGGGGCTCCTGGGCAGACCCCGGGCAGTGCGGTGGGAGAAGGGAGGTACAGTCCGTAGTGATGAGAAGCCCATTTCCTCAAGGCAGTCTCTGTCACCTGTGTCCCTGTGGGCTCGGAACTCGTCGTTCTGCTTGTAAAACCAATCGTGTCAAGTCTGTGCTGCGTGTCAAACCTGGGCTTGTTTGGTTTTTTTTGTCTATGTGTTTGTTTTTGTGGAGGTTTGTTTTTATTGTGGGGTTTCTTTTCGTGGTATTTACGGTTCAGGGCTTCGGAGCTGAAATTCACAAAGGGATCCATGGGGTCCAGGAAGTCTCAGACATGAAAGGACTCAGGGACATGCATCTTCATTCAAGACTTAGCTGCAGTGCAGTAATCGATTTTAGAGAGCTCAGGAGAAAAGGAATTCTAGATACTTAAATATTAAGGCAGAAAACATTGCCTGGTCCTTACCTATGTGTGTTTTGAGAAAGCAAGACTTCTCTTTTCCTCAAAAATAGGTGTTCTGGTCCAGATTTTGCTCTGCTTGACCATGTGCGGGCATTGACAGCTGTGTAAAGTTTGGTGATCCCGATGTGGTGCCTGTTTACACCTCACCCCACACAATTTTGCGTATTTCCCCAAGAAACCGGGACTGAAGAGCCTGAGTCTGACAGGCTCTCCTGAGCTGGTGTTTCTGCCCAGTGGCTGTGGTGGAGACTTGAGTGAGCTGGCTTGTGTAGCTGCACAGGGAGTGAGATTCACTTGGAAAACCCTTATTTACAGATTTTTGTTTGAGAGGTGGCTAAAAGTATTCCTTGTGCACAGTGTAACATCAGTAGGTTGCATGGTTGAAGATTTAGTAAAATAGTGATGCAAATAGTGGCATTGTAGCACATATATTCAGGATGCAGAAATGTTTAGCATCAAAGCCGTGGTTTGATTCAGCAACCCCGTGTACTTCTGAATGTTAAAAAAATAATATGCATTTTTCTTTCACTAGCCTGCAGTTGATGCAAAATGAGTGTTCCTGACTACATGCAGTGTGCTGAGGATCATCAGACCCTCCTGGTCGTGGTTCAGCCCATTGGCATTGTACCTGAAGAGAGCTTTTTCAGGATCTACAAGCGGATTTCAGCCGTGAGCCAAGTAAACGTGCGCGACTCGCAGCGAGTGCTCTACATCCGATACAGGCACCATTATCCCCCAGAGAACAATGAGTGGGGGGATTTTCAGACACACCGCAAAGTCGTGGGGCTGATCACTATCACAGAGTGTTCTTCAGCAAAGGAATGGCCTCAGACTTTTGAAAAATTCCATCTTCAGAAGGAAATGTATGGCTCTACTCTCTACGATTCCCGGTTGTTTGTCTTTGGGCTTCAAGGAGAGATTGCAGAGCAGCCCCGCACTGATGTGGCCTTTTATCCCAGTTACGATGAGTGTGAAACTGTGGAGAAGAGAATAGAAGATTTTATCGAGTCCCTCTTCATAGTGCTGGAGTCCAAGCGTCTTGATAGAGCCACTGATAAGTCTGGAGACAAGATCCCCCTCCTCTGTGTTCCTTTTGAGAAGAAGGATTTTGTAGGTCTGGACACCGATAGTAGGTAAGCAGCTACTTTTGTCAGCACACAGATCCTAAGAAAACACATTTGTGGCACTTGCCAGCCTTTAGGATAAGCCTGTTAGAAAGGACAAGGTGAGCCTTGTTCCAAGAGAGGCTGTGCCCTGATCTTTCTGTGTCTGCTTGCTGTAGTTTTAAGAGATTTTAACATGTAGTCTCACCGTATTTGATGTTCTGAGCTTGTTTATATATATACATTTAATTGATGAAGCTCATTGAGTAGCAGGAGTGGTTTGACAGATGCTACTGTAATGAGACTTTTTGCTGCAAAACTTCCAATGTTTTTTAGATATACAGTATTAATAAAAAAATTCAGTTAGCATCAATGAAACTATTTTTATATCATGTTGAGTAGTATTTGACTAATCCTACTTACTGTATTTCTTCCCTTTAAACCTCTGTCTACTTTTTCACTCTATGAGACAATGACTGTTTATTTTGATGATGAAGTCCAGCATCTTTCCCTGTCCTTCTTTGTTTTTTGTAATTATTTGTTATCGCTTTTTACCTGTCTTGTTTTGCTACCTGTTTGGTTTTTTGTATGTTGGAGTTTTCTCTCCCGATTCTTCCTTCCTCCTCATTTGCATACTCATCTGTCAGATTTGAGTGTTGCACAGTTCCTGTGCAAGGGATAAGTAATTCTGGCTTGATAGTTACAGGCAGGTGCAAAATCTGTTTGACTCTGCTCTTTGCAATCAAATCCAGGGGATGGAAGCAACCACCTTTTGTCCTGGCAAAGACAGAAGTGAGGAAGCCCTACGAAAACTCAGGCTGTGTGTGGAAATAGTAGTGTTCATATCTGTGTTGTACTGCAGGGATGCCAGCAGAGGTTATTAGTGTGTGTAAAAGCTCAGAGGTGTCCAGGCAGGTTTGTGAAGCTTTTAGATCCCATTAATCAGCTCTGCCTGCAGAGTTAGTCTTGACCTTGGAAACTGGAAGAAAGCTTTCCAAGTTCCTGATTAGTTTGAAGCCTTTTGTTAAATTGTCTGTGGTTGCTTGAAGGACCATCAGTACCCCAGTACCCTGCTCCTCTTTGGTGAGCACTTGAACTGGCTCTGACTTGTTGGTCCCTGGTTTGTCCCTGCATTCAGTTATCAATAGGAATTACTCTGGTACTGCTTTTTGTACATGGGTAGTAAAGCTGTGTAGACTGGACAAGCCTTTTTAGAATCTTGT
Organism: Acrocephalus scirpaceus scirpaceus; assembly: GCA_910950805.1. NCBI lineage: Eukaryota > Metazoa > Chordata > Aves > Passeriformes > Sylviidae > Acrocephalus > Acrocephalus scirpaceus. Next base: position 4,059,536 of record OU383773.1, read on the forward strand.
CCTTAATTACTCAGTTTGAATTAAATTTGGCTGAATGTAATCAAAATTTCCTGTTCCAAATAGGTAGAAAATGACAATTGTTAGCCAAGAATCTCAAAATCAGAAGGAATTCTGCTGTTCAGTTGTGTCTTCTAAAAAACTGTAATTTGGAAATCAGTTTCTTAGATAAATGACTTATTTCTGAGCAGTGGCTGTGTTGTAACTAGTGGGAAATACTCCTTGTGAAGTTCTGAACTGGTGGGGAGCTCGAGTGACAGCAGAATGTGTGCCCACACGTCTCCAAGCAGGTATTTGATGCTGTTGCAGTGAGGAGTTCAAACAGATTCAGTGGGATGCTTCAGTTCTTTGCAGAATGGAAGGTATGTGACCCTGCCTGTGTAGACACAGGGGTTTATCCTGAGTTAATCACTGGCTCAGCTCTGCACACACCCTTGCTGGGAGGTCTGAATACCAAGCAGGTTTTCAGTAAGTCTGGATCAATGGATGTACTTGAAATGTTTGCTGCACTGAACTGCTCAAGGAGAAGATGTTAAATATTCTAATTTTTCAGTTCAATAGTAAGAAAGTTCTTCAGTTCTGTTTTGCTGTGGAGTTAGTAGTTCTGATTGTTTTAAAACATTCAAAAAGCTGAATGAAATACATTTCTAGCTTCTCTGCACAGGAACCTTTCTAGGCACCTTTCATGTAGCCTGATGAATCTCTGCCCTCTGTTCTAAAGCAGAAACTCAGATCCATGGAATTAGGTTGAACTCAGATCAGTTTATTAAACTAACTTACACTTTCAAGCCAAAGTCTTTGGATATGAGCTGATGATAATAACATTGGATTTTATTACTTGTGAGTTTTTTTATTGCTTGGATTGCAGTTCACAGGCTTTTATTTTAGCACATTCCCTTCTGTAGTGACAGATTGACTAATTAAGGGAAAGCACTGCATACCAGGGAGAGACAGGGCTGGGAAGGACCATCTTCAATAGAGACCAGTTTCTGGTTTTGCAAGATTGGATGTGTAATTCTTTTCAGGGAGGGCTCAAGGTTTTTTGAATGCGGGAAGCAGGTATGAGAATATCTGATAGAACAACTTTTGTTGGTTTTGAGTCTGTCAGCATAATGGCTTTACAGGAAGAAAGAAAAACATGATGACATTGAGGCAAATGAAACAGCTTTTTCTGGAACAGGTGGAAATTTCCAAAGGGTTAAAGGCAAAGAAAGTACCTTGATCTTTTTTTATATACTTTCTGTCTATTTGCTATTTTTGTATATAATGTATCCCGACCTCCCAGTCAGTGTGCAACCAATTACTTAAAAAAGCACAAATGTTCTCAATTAAATAGATGGCAGAGAAGAGACACTCTGTTCTTGTAACAGAGGGTGTGTCTGCTGCTGTAATTGTGGATGCCTACTTAGGCTAAATAAGTGTATCTTTTCCTATAACTTTTAAAATTGAGCTTAAATTGATGTGAAGTGTGTGGCAGAGGTCTCATTAAATGTGTGGTGCAGCTGTAACCTGGAGCTATTGGGATGATAGATTGAGGGAAAACATGTTAAGCATTTACATGGGCCACATAATTCTGATCACATCATTTGAAGACTAATTAAAACTACTGAACATAGTTTGTATCTTAAAAGATACTCTTCTCCAAGTATTTTATGGTCATGTATTAGGGTTAGTACTTATGTGATGATCAGGGCTATAGATATAAACCTGATCTTCTCCCTCACCCAGTTAGAAGGCTTTCAATAGCTTGGTTGCATAATTGCCATGGAAGCCAATTGATTGGCTTCTTTTAGATGTAAGGTTCATAAATTAGGAAGATGAATTATTATTTCAAATAAGGTAATTCTTGGTAAAAGTGAGGATGATCTTTATCTTTTGCAAGTTGCTTGTGTAATGAGCAGGAGAGACATATTCCCAGAACTGGCTGAGATGACAACATACATGAACTCACTGAATTTTCTGTGTAGAAGAACTTTTTTTGGCTGGTAGAAAACTTCATGTATGAAAAATAGTGGGTTAAGTCCTAAAAAATTTTGAAGAAAGGTTAAACAGGTCCTGTTAAATAGAAATTGTAGGACTGAGAGGCTGACCTTGGTTTAATTCCTGGAACATTCAGCCAAGAGGGGATCTTGGCAAATTGATTTATTTTTTCTTACTGTTTCTTCAGCTGAAAATTTGATAAAATATTTGTGTGGTCACAGGGCTGCTGAGGATGATTGAAAAAGTTCCTGAAATCAGTTGCACTTTATAGTTATTTGTAGAGGCTGGGAGGTTGAGGGGGAGCAATAGAAACACAGGTTCTCATGATGATAAAGAGCATCCCACAAACTGAAAACTAGGAAACATATGTGCCAGAAATACTGAAAATCCCATTTGTTTTAAGTTTTCTATTTTATTTCTGTTTTCAGCTAAAAATAAACATACTTAAGTATGACCGTAAATCTGCTTGGATAAGCTCATTTTAATGTTGTTTACATCAGTTTGTGTCTTAGGTTCTTTCTTTTTTTAATATTGGCATCATTTAATGCTGTGGAGGGATGAGGATGTAAGGCCCTGTTTGTAGATGTGTCTTTCTCTACACGGGATTTGTGCACTGATTTATCAAAGTTGATGATCTCAGTATGTGGCTGTTAATTTTCTTTCTGTTCTCTGTCTTTCTAATTTCTTTTTTGTTCCTTTCTGGTTTTTTTTTTCCCCTTCTTCTCTCATACTGCCCTGTGAGTTTGTTGTTGGGTCTAAAAAGGTAGGATGTGATTGTGTATCTTTGAAAGTAGTTAGCTTTTCTCCATGTCCTGCCTCTCCACTTCGCCTTCATTGCATATTTTAGTGTTGCTTTTTATCTTTATTTTTTCAGTACACACAAAAATAATTGCTGCCTGGAGCCTCACCACTGCAGTTGCCCCCTTTTGGCGCATTTGGCAATTATATTTGGTAGCAATGCTGAGTTTTTTTGTAGGACACACATAGTCTGCTTAGGCGGCTGCTGGCCTCTGGAATTTGCTTTATTTTTTAAACTCCAAAGCCATGAAGCTGTTGCTGCCTGTGTTTGATTTCCAAATTCAAAAGTTCTGGCAGTCGATCCAATGCCGTAGCTGTGTCTCTTTAAGTCTGGATAATGTTATGATTGGTGATATCTATAGCTCTGCATGCTAACTGGAATTAGTAGAACTTGATGGAAATTTTTGTTGGAGCATTTTGCATGAATACACTTTTGAGAATTGATTTTGCATGTTTCTTGTTTGTAAATTTATCCAAATTTTGAGGATCCAGAAATTCCATCAAACTTGTTTCTGGATGGTTTATAGTGAAAATAAATTCTGTCTTGAAATACAACTCTGTTGCACTGAATGTTCCATAAAATTATCCTGGGATTCTAGAAAAGTGCTGGAGATGAAAGAATAAAGCACATATCCTATAGAGCAAATGAGGCAGAAAAGGAAATTGAGTAGTTTGTAGTTCCTGGATCAGATTTATTGTCCTCCATTTTGAAATAGAAGCAGTGGTCATTGGTTATGATTGTGGTGATTCCTGTGAATATTAGAGTGTGTTGGATAGAGAATGAACCCAACTAACTTTAGGAAATAAGATTTTAAACGAGTTCTGTAGTCAATGGAATTTTTCCCTGTGGTGAGGCCCTTCAGAAGAGGAGTTTGGGTGACTGACACCAAGGAGCATTCCATGGAAGGTCCTGCATGAAGTGGCACTGCCTTCTCTGGGGATGCTTCAGAGTGCATCACACTCAGGAAGGGGTTTGTAGGGGGAGACTTTGGGTGCTTCTTTGAAATTTAATGTTCTAAATGATCTTCTGGAGGGAAAATTAATAGGAGCTGCTCTTGGCAGTAGGGTGCTGCAAGGAGCTGGCCTGGAGAAAGGTTGTCCTCTTATTCTGGAGAAAGTAGTTGTTAATTTACATGGGTTTCCTGTCCCTAAATAGATAAGGATTAAGCAGGAGAGAGCTGAAATGTTTAAACAGTGTTTTAATAAAAAATAAATCAGAGAGAAGATATGTGTAAGCTTTTCACTTTCAGGTTCCTCAGCTAAAGCTGTGATGCAAAACTAGCTTGGTATGAAAATGAACAATCATCATTTTATGCATATATATCTATATGTGTAAATATATATGCACATAGGACTTTTTTCCCATTAAATTTGCACTCCAGGATGCATTGAAGAAACGGTGAGTCCCTTGGATATGATTTTAAGGGCCTGATGTTGTAGATACTGGGTTTTTTTTTCCCAAATGTGAAGTAAATTAAGTTTTGCTGTCTCTGGAGTGTGGGCTTTGTTTCAGTGAAGTCTTTGCCTTTTGTCTTTTTGGACATATTTGAAGTAATTGAATTCATTGCACTTAATTGTGAGTGCCTTCTCAAGGCAGTTGATACATTTGTTTTGTGCAAACTTACTCTATAATTAGTGAGAAAATATTTTCCAAGAGGATGGCAAAGACTTGCAGGGACTTTAAGAGATGGATCCTCTCTTGGCAATACTTTGAAGAGCCTAAAACCAGGTGAATTCAGTTTTTGAATAATTAATAGTAAATTTCTTCATCACCAGGAATAAATTATCTGTCTAGAAATAAGGAGAATTTCCCAAAGAATAGTGTTTTTATGAGCAATGTTTATTGATGTCTGGGTGAATAAATGCCTTCAGACTTCAGATATATTGACGTGGGCATAAATCAGCAGCAAAATTAGCTTGGGAAGAGCTGGTGGTGAGGCCGTGTGATCGAAACTGTTCTGGTATCAGGTCCTGATTTAGGAGTCAGGCATCATCTCTTTCCCTTTGCTGTATGACTCATATTAATCATCTGCTAGCTGGAAAATTGGAAAGAACACTTATAAAGTTCAGTTTTGAGAGAATAAGAAATTTAATTTGTTCATAAACATAAAGATTGCTTGAAAGCGTAGAGACGGAATTGGAAGCAGTGGCGTCTTTGAAATGAATGATAGCTGTGCAAAGAAACAGTGATTCTCCAATTCCACTACTTATGTAAAAAACTAAAAAGAGTTAAAGCAATATAACATTTACAATGTTATTTTCAATCTGGAGTGCAGGGAGTAGGAAAATTTATAACCAGTTTGAAGTCTCCTGTGCAATGCTGGTTCCAGATTATGAAGGAACTTTTTGATGCAGTTATTTTTCTATAAACTCGAATCTCAGACTGAGATCTTGGTAAGATTTGGTGCCCTTCCATAATTTATACAGAGCAGCTTTAGCTTTCACTTTGAATTTTCTTGCATTTTTGTTCTTAAAGTTCTATAAAATACATGCTTATTGAAAAATAAAAGATAAATATTTCAATTCCTGACACATCTGAAAGATAAACAGTTGTATTGAGCTTCATTTAATGTCAGCACCTTCACATCAATTGTGAATATGGTCTGATAGATCAGAAAAGTGCAAACATTTATTTAGGAATTATTTGTAAATGGTCAGATGGAGAGAAGCAATGAGACACTTATTTCTTGTCTTCTTTTATTACTTCCATTTTTGTTTTGTAGACAATAACACCGGTTCTGATAGCTTTTCTCTTTAGTTTTTATAAGGCAATTGTCTGTACTTCTGGATAGCTTCTCTTTTTCAATTCCTGTCTCCCATTCATATAAATCAGTTACTTTCTCTTCATCTCCTTTTTCCAGATGAGCTGCAAGGAATAAGACATTATTTGGTGGCTGAAAAGATGCTTCTCTTTGGTGTAAACTACCCAAGCCAAACTGATAGCCTTGAAGGCAAATAAACCAGTGACATGTAATTGTTTGGATTCTTGCCATTCCTGGCCTTTCTGCCTTCATATCTAAAGGAAATAAATGAATGTCCTTATTCCTACCGTTATATTTCATATGTTCTGTGCCTCTTTTCCTTTTATCATTTCTACATTACAGGCTTCATGAAGACAGTTTGTTCAGATGCCTTATGGAGATTATTTCAGTGGCATTTCAGTTCATCTCTAGGGTCCCCTGGGAAGGTCTTTGCTTGGAAAAAACCCTCCACTGCCCCAAACCCAGTTTCATCCCATAACATTGGCATTCCTCTGATATTCAGGTCTCACTGTAGGAAATAAGTGTTCAGCATCTGGAGAGTGGGTGTAACCCTAGGGTTTTTTTGGGGTTTCTTTTTTGTTTAAAGTTGTTAAGTTCAAATAGTCTCGGTAACTTTTTAAAAAATCACAGGCTGGTTTGGGCTGGAACAAACCTTAAAGATCATCTCATTCCAGCTCCTCTGCCATGGGCAGGGACAATTTGCACTAGACCAGGTTGTTTCAAGCCCCATCCAACCTGGCCTAGAACACTTCCAGGGATGGAGCATCCTCAGCTTCTCTGGGCAACCTGTTCAACAGCTATTCTGATGAGATTAATTAAATTGAAAAAGTATCACTACATCTCCTAAAAGCTCAAAGTTTATAACTATGTTAATCCAATATGGTTCTTTGTATTTTTACCAGATTCTTTGGACTTCATGTATACAATAAAGAATGACATCTGCAGCAATTCTTTTAATTAAAATTTCGTTTTTGATAGACTTTTATTTTAGTTTAAACTATCCAAAGAAATAAGAGTCTATTTTACCTTAGTGTGATGTGTGGAGAGTAAACATACCTCTCTGTATGTACTTAGACGACACTGTTAGGACAGCAGGATATACTCTTGAAAGTAACATAATTTAATAAAATAACTAAGCTGGCATTTAAATTTCTTCCTCATAAACCAATTTTATAATTATAGTGCAAGGACATTCTTCCCAGGGAATACTTTTGCAGGAGGGAGAACAGGAGAATTGTTCATGCACTTGGGAGAGCAGAGTTGATCTGAACTGTCACTTAAACCATGAGGTGTTTTCCAAGTCTGGTGTGTGTTGCTTTGCATCTGTTACATTTCTTTAGCTGAAACATACTAAAAAACTGAATAAAATAGTAGGATTAATGCCTTTATCAAACAGATTTATGCCCAAGTTGCCTTTTCAGCTGTACCAAGGTGTCTGTTGAATATATCCAGTAGGCTTTGTCTGTTCATTTGGGAAGAACATCACCATTTATTTTAACATGTTAAAAATGAGTAGGAGAAGGAACTCTGTTAGCTGTTGCCTGAAGTGATGGTTCTTTTCCACTCATCATCCATTTAAAAGAAGGGGCTGGGAGCAGGGGGAGGTTTGTGAGGTCTGGAGGGGTCTGAGGGGGTTCTGGGCCTCTGATACCTTTGGGCTGTGTGTGGAGAGGGTCCCAGCAGAGGAGAGCAGAGGCCCACAGCAGGATTTTGGAAAGGTCACCTTTAATATGCTCAGAGCTAAAATGTGAGGGATTCCATGGGAAGCATTCATGGAGTTCTGGGATTTATTCAAGAGTAGCCTCTGGGAAGCACAAGAGAAGAATCCATCCCCTACTGAGGGAAAGGAAAAAGGCAGAGCAAGAGACCACTCTGGCTTAACAATGAGTTTGGAAAAGCAAAAAAGCAGCACATCAGCTATGGACAGGCAGCCAAATACTCACTGTAGTCTGCAGGAACCTTGCTTTGGAGGTTTTTCAGGGCAAGTGGCTCTAGCTGTGTAAATGCTGTGTAGCCAAAATATGTGATACATTGCTTTTTTCCAATATATCCTCAAATTGTTGGTCCTTTTGCATATTACATTAGTTAGCATTCATATTTGCTTAGAGGCAGAGAGTAAATCAACGCTGATCTGCTATTAAGGAGGAAAGAAAACTGACTTTAGGTGTTTGTTACCCCAGACAAGCATTCCCTGCCAGTAACTGAAGTGCCCCTTTCATTTTGCAGACACTACAAGAAGCGCTGCCAGGGCCGCATGCGGAAGCACGTGGGAGACCTGTGTCTGCAGGCTGGAATGCTGCAGGATTCCTTGGTGCATTATCACATGGCAGTGGAGCTGCTGCGCTCCGTCAACGACTTCCTGTGGCTTGGAGGTAGGATTAGGTGGTGGCAGTAGCTGAATTTGAGTAAATCAAATTATCCTCTGTAATTTCCTTAGGCAGTGTGAAAAGTAGGAATGATTTTAGTGACCAAAATCTGGATATCAGGTGTGAGTAAGAATTATGTTGAAGCAAAAATTGGTCAATAAGATGTGAGAAAGGAATTTGTTTAGGAAAACCTGAACAGGATAAATTGTGTTACTGTAGTAAAGCATGTACTTAAAAAAATTGTGTCTGATTTTTTCATGATTCCTTGATAAGTATTTGATTTTTATTCACTGGGTTGTATAGGTGCTTTAAAAAGATTTCCTATGGGTGTCCACTCTGGGCTGCTGGAAAAAGATTTTTGCCTTTACATCTCTCAAAGCTGCAAGTGTTAAACTTCCACTGGCATAATTTCCTTTCATATTAAATCCTAGGATTTGCTTTCTTCCTCTGCCTTTCCTCCATTCTTTCCTTCCTTTTTTTTCTCATACCTGCTTTTTGTTATTTATTGGCCATACAAATGATCTTTGAGCACAATTTCTGCTTCTCAATTTCATACCCTTTCAGGACAGTCACTGTCTCCGGTTCTGCTTTTAGCTTTCTCATTCCTTGTGAAAACTCATTTATTTTCCTAATGGCCCTGTAGCTTACATGCTATGAAAACCTTAATATCTTTTGACCTCCTGCTTCTTTCCTTCATAATTCCAAAAACTTCAATGGCTTAGGATTCCTCAAATTCTACTTAGACACCTCCAGAGGACTCTTCCAATCCAAATAATTTCATAAGTCTGCAAGTCTGATCTGCTTATATTGCATCCAGTTAAATCTGGTTGTTCAGGGACCTGTCCACTTGAATTTTGGGTATATTTAATGATGGAAGTTCTACAGTCTTTGAGCAACTGTTCTAACATTTTGCTGATTGTAATTTGAAAAAACTCAAAAAAAAAATTGAAAAAAAACAAAACATAAATTGGTCTTAGCTTAAAGCAGAATTTCTTGTGTCCTCTTGTGTTGCCTCTCATCTGGTCACTGCAGCTCTGAGAAGCACCTGCCTCTATCTCTTCCCTACCTTCCACTGGGTGTTTTAAAGGCAGGAGGAACATCAACCTTCAGTCTCTTGTTCTGAAGGCTGAGCAAGGTCAGTTCTCTCTGCTTCTCATATGCCAGGAACTCCAGTCCCCTGACCCTTCTGATGGCCTCCCACCAGCCTTGCTTTGGAATGAGGCTCCTGCCAGCCCCTGTCTCCAGCCTGGCAAGTTCTCTCTGCATTGAAAATCTGCCCTACTGTTCCCCATAATTTGGTCTTACCCATGAGGTTTCTGGGTGTGCTCTATGCAATCATCCAGGCAGTTAATGAAGGCTGGAGTATTGTCCCCCTGAGGGATACCACTGATCACAGGCAGCCATTTGGCTGATCACAAGCCTTTGAGTCTGGCTGTCCAGCTGATTTTCCACCTACTTTATAGGCCAGCTATCCCAATCTTCCTGATTTGGCTGCAGGTATTTTGTGGGAGACCATGTCCAAAGATGTTTTGAAAGCCAAGATACACAACATCCACTGCCGTTCCTTTGTCCACTGAGCTTATCATCTCCTCCTAGGAGGCAGTGAGGTTGCCAGAGACTGATTTATCCTCCGTAAATCAATGTGTGCTGTTCACAGACACCTTCTTTCATTTTGTGTGCTTCCAGCAGGATTTCTGTGTAGCCTCTCCAAGGAGCTGATGTTGATCTATCTGTGCTGGTGCTTCCTTCTCAAAGACTGTGACATTTCCCTTTTCCCAGCCTCTAGAAACCTCCCCCAATGGGCATGACCCTGTTCGAGGTGATGAGAGAGTGATCTTACCTTGGTCAACTCTCTTGGCATCTTACCTGGTTTTGTGGAATTGCATCCAGTTGGATTAAGTGCTTTTCATATGAGCTTCCTCTACTGTGACAAGTTCTTACTTCTTCAGCTTCTTTCAGTAGGTTTGGGGCAGTGGGAGCTCTGAGGGTGAGCACAGAGGTGAAAAGCACATTGAGTATCTCAGAATTTTCCGTGGCCTTTGTCATTGGACCTCCAATTTCAGGCGTATTTTGTTTGTGTAAATACAGGATATATATGTATATCCTATATTTATAATATCCTATGTATACCATAGGATACTTCACTTCTTGCAAATGTCTCTACTAATCTGTTGGCTTTTTTCTTTTCTCTGCAGCTGCCCTTGAGGGGTTGTGCTCAGCATCTGTCATCTATCACTACCCAGGCGGCACTGGGGGTAAAGTTGGGTCTCGCAGGGCTCAAGGAGGTTCTCTTTCTGCTGAGGCAGGCAACAGGCACAGGCCAGGTAAGGATGGCATTTCAGTTTTATTTTGTTTGCCAGAATAAAATCTGAAACCTTCTCCCTACATCCTAACTCTGTAAAATTACACAGATGACAGTACTGATCAGAGGAGAGAGGTTTGGGGAAGAATTCATTGGGGTTTTTTTTAGATTTTTGCAATTACTTTTCTGTTTTGGTGTTACTGTCAACACATGTGCTTTGCATAGAATTGCAAAGCTTTATTTCTTCATCTGATTGTTAGTAGTGTCTGTGTTAGTTTGAATTTTGCTGGAGGAGATGCAGACAGTTTTCATAAAATATGATCTGGCAGAGCTGCATGTATTAAAAAGAATTAAGTTAGGTACATTTTATTCAGAGTTTTTTTGCTATTCTGAAGTCAACAAGTAATAAATAGATTTTGTTAATGAAATGCCAATAAACCAACATAATTTTTAAGGTTTGGTATACTCTTTCTAACTCTTGGACTGCAAAAGAGGTGTGAGAGCAGTCTGTAATACAGTGAACACTGTGGAAAGGGATGGGTAGGGACCAAAGGTTTGGTGTTTCTTTCAAGAGAAGAACTGGAGGACATCAAACAGAGCTTAGCAGATGGAGGAGCAGATGAAAGGAGTTATTCTTTATCCAGCCTACAGGTATGACATGGAACCCCTTGTTGTTCAGAGTTACCAGATCTGGTGGTGTGTGTGAGAGAGGCAAGGCTGCTGCAGCTCCATGTCCCCCCAGGTCCAGGCAGACAGGAGGCTGAGCAGGAATTCCCAGAGGCCTGGAGGAGCACACAGGGAGCACAGAGATAACCTCAATCCAGCCAGGAGCTGGCCACTGGACTGCAGCAGTTGCTGGCATCTCAACCCACAAGGCTGAGACCCAGAGCCCATTCCAGTTGTTGGTGCTTAGACCAACACATACACTTTCCTCTGTTTTCCATGCTTGTTCCCTAAACTGCCTCAGTCCCTCCTTGTCCTTGTCTTTGACTCATCCCCTACACCCCAGAAGGAACCTTGTACAATCCCAAGATGTTCTTTCCCTGCAGTGAGCCCCATATCCCTGTAGGGAGTGACCCCCCAGTCTGTCTGTGAGGGGATCCAGAGAGCTGCTGGTGTAACTGAGCTGCTGGGCTTCACCCCCATGCAGCTGTGGTGGCTCTGATTTGATTATTGGGGTTCAGCTGATGGTCACTGATCCTCTCTGCTCCTTTGTGGTTGTGCAGATAATCCTGTCACATAACCTGACACTTGTCACATGCTGTTACAGCTCCTGAGAGGTTCTGTGGCTTTCAGCAGAGGCTGGGCTGTGGTAGGGAAATGGAAATACATGGATTAGTGTGAGCTACACGGGCCTTTGGGCTAACCCAGCACAGCTGCTGCAGTGTATACATTCACTCAGGGCTGAAACACAGCTGGGTTTAAGTGCTGGTGTTAAGTTCTCTTGTGTGCAGTGTGGTCAAAATTAATTCCTTCATCTAAAAGCAGCGACCACCCATCTTTATTTTTTTATAAGTCACAGTCTAGTGAACATTTGCTTTGTATTACCTTTATTATGAACTGTGTTTGTTGAAATCAGATAATTGTGACAGTAAAATCACCTTGTTTCAGGACAGAATACTAAAATTTATACAATATCTAGTCATTAAAATCTGTGCATTTGGTCCCATGACCTATGAATGCATTTTACATTAGCTGTTACAATTTTACCCGGTTAGTGACCTTTGTCTACTTTCCAATGAATATTTATCAGGAGATGTTGCAATCTGTTTGTCATGAGTATTCCTGGTTACTAAAGAAGGTAACAAATAAGTCAGAGCTATCAGAATAATTGAATATATTTTGGGTATATTACTGCTGGGTCTCTATTTAAGTTTTCTTATATTTCAAAGTCCAGTTTGCAAACTTGTTAGTGTAGTTGTATTTTGAAAATGTTTTTGTTTCATATGACAAGATTTTTCAAAGGACTTTTCTGTGAAGAAAAACTGATTACAGTTTTTTTTGCCATCCTTTGCAGATGAAAATATTACTTTGTGGCCATTAGACACTGTTCCCTAACTCTAATTATGATCTCTGTGTTTTGAGGTGTGAACTGCTGAGCTCTGTCTGGCCACAGCTGTTGCCGTGATATCATTTTCCTACAAAGTTTTCTGAAAGTTTCTTTTTATTTCCTATTCCTGACTCTGCAATGCCTTTCATTTGTAATCTTTTCAAACTGCACCTTTGGTTATAGTCTCTTTTGCTATAATTGATTTTGTGAGGACAGTGCTTAATCTGGGGAACAAATCCCACTGTACCTTTCTGTGGGATAAAGTCAGAAAAAAAAAGGGTTTCCAAATTCTTCACAAATCAAGAAATGCCACACTTGGAACTGACATTTGTGCCTGATTTTGAGGCATGTAGATGTGAGAGTTACTTTAGGTGCATCTTCTTGTACCTGGAATTTCACCTCTTCTTGTGCCTGTACTTCAGCCTTCACAGGATGAAGTTTCCTGCCCAGATCCAGCCAAGAGAAACGTCTTCCTCTGGAATCCTTTGTGTTTTCCATCATTTGGCATTTTTAGTCTACAGCACAGGACCTTGCAGCTCAGCAAATGGGATGTCTGCTTTATGTAGCAAACAACTTTGGAAAGAACGCTCCAAAATACAAATGAGCTTCTGCTCTATACTGTGGCTGCCCATCCCTGGAAGTGTTCAGGGTCAGGTTGGATGGGTTTTTGAGCAATCTGCTCTAGTGGAAGGTGCCTCTGCCTCTGTCCATGGGCAGGGGCACCTGCCACTAGAGCAGATTGCTCAAAAACCCCATCCAAACCTGACCCTGGACTCGATGGTCTTTAAGGTCCCTTCCCAAACCATTCTGTGATTCTGTGAAAAGGGAACTTTGACTCCTCAGGTATCTAAACCCTTTTGTTTGTGTGGGGACAGGTTTAGGCCATGTCCCCTCGAATTCCTGGATTTGTCTCTGCAGCCTTCAGTGTAAAGGAAGATTCTGAGCTGCTCAGTTCCTCCTGGCCGGGAAATCTGGATGTGGTCTGTCATTTATGGGATTTGTATGTCAAACAAAATGAGTCTGCATTGCTTTATGCTTAGGTCACTGGCTGGTTTGGATTTCTCCAAAATCTGGATTTCATTTGTTGGGAGTTCTAAGATCTTGATTTTGTTGCCAGACCTTCCTCTTTCCTCAGGCAGAATTCTGACACCTGAGTGAAGTGTTGGTGTGTATTTGGATCTAGATCTAAATCTCTGCTTCACTTGTCTGGAATCTGAGCAAATCACCTGAAGGGAGGGTCTGTCTTGCTGATAAAATAATTATTTTTGACTGCTTAACCCTTGATATGAACAATTTTATCGCCATGTTTAACCAAAGTTTAGGTCAACAAGGTGTTCCATCCCTGGTGATCCAACTCTGCAGTACTCTTGGCAACTTTTTCATGGACAGTCTGGCTTACTGGGTTGACATGACTCAGTTATTCAGAAAATTCGATGGAGAGAAATTATTGGCAATTAAAAGGGATAAAATTACTTGTAAATGTTATTCTAGGGTACTGTGCAGATTAAATGAGCTCCCACAAGGAGATTTAAGTACTGTGGGTCCTGGCACTAATACTAAGTGGACTGTAATGGAAATTTGGTAACCAAAACAATAAAGGAAAAAAGATGTGGCTTTAAATTATACACTGAAAATTCTGAAATTCTTCTTATGTTGTAGAACTCATTGCAACTTTATAGACTTTTACATTTATTTATTAACAAAATGAAATTTAATGTATGGTGACTACTTGAATTATAATTGGTAGTCCTTCACAATAGCAGTGATAATCCTCATAAATCTGATGATTTTGTTCAAGCCTGATGTTATAAAACACTATAAGAACTTACTTTGCTGGCTCTATTTAAGGCTGAAAAAAATCATTTTTGTTCCTCCTTTTAGGGGCACAAGAAGTTCTCATTGATCCAGGTACATTATTTTCCTGCATGTTTCCAAAGTATTTTTTGTATTATTTGATGTGTTTTGCAATGTATAAATAGTTATTACCACTTGCCAAAACTAGTACTGATCCCTGATGCTTCAGTTTTTGGCTATAAATCTTGAAAAATTACAGAGACTAAAGTGTTACTGGCACAAAATAAATGCTATGGTTCCATGATCGTATCTCCATAAATTCTAATCAACAGGATTTCTTTCCATGAGTAGTGAGGATTTAAAAGTATTTTTGGAGTGACCAACCTGAATGGTCATATATAGTTTTGTAGTGTTGTGGTGCTCCCTCAGTCATCATGAACAAACATCTTTCATTTCCATAAAAATACTCTTAATTTCCAGATGTGCTTGGTCTGATTCTTAAAGGTTAATAAACATATTTAAAAAGTTCCCTTAGCATTTAAGTATGTAAAGTAACATTCTTTTTGCTCTCTCAGTATATTCAAAAATAGCTTTCACAGTAGTTTTTAACTGTGTATTGACAGTTAGGGCCAGCTCTGAAACACAGATTTTTTTTGCCATTTTAGCAGAGAAACCTCGTGGAGAAATAAATTACTGTATAATCTTAAATAAATTACAGTATAATGCTACAGATTAGGTAATACATAAGAAGGTATTGAGCCTTGCCAAACCTTCAATGTGATTTCACTTTTATTATGTTAACTCCTCAATAAAATCAAATTCTAAAAATAAATTCTCATGTTCTTTCTAATACCTCAGATTTCCTTGGCATCTATTTCAAATTCTTATCCCTTATATAGACCCTTTCTGTCTCTTGCCTTCTTTCTTATATAAAAAATCAATTTCTTACGGTTTTGTCTGAGCCTTTTTTGTTTTCTTAAGGTACGCTTTAGAAACACAGTTTTAAAGTAGAAGAAGGAATAGTTCAAAGATTAAAACCATCTCTTCAGATGTGGCCATGATATAATTTTAGATATAATTAACCTATATTTTATTCATAGTCTAAACATTCAGATAAGTGCTAAAAATCATGATTTTTTACTAAGTGAAAGATTATTTCCTTTCTTTCTAGGTAGGGCAAGTGTACTTTGTGTATTCTGTGTCAAACTTAGCATACTCTAGCTTGTTTTTTAGATTTTTAGCATTTGCCCAGAGTCCTTGTGCTCATTTCTGACCCTGTTCTGTTCAAGGTGCTCTGACTTCCAACGGGATAAATGCAGATACCAGTGCTGAGATAGGACGTGCCAAAAACTGCCTGAGTCCTGAAGACATCATAGAAAAATATAAAGAAGCCATTTCTTACTATGGCAAGGTAATCCTGGTTATTTTTAAATAAACACCTTAAGTTCTTTTCAACAGGGAACTGCTGAGGTTTTGGTTTTGGAGGATCTTTTAAAGCATGGCCATGAGGTTTGTAAAACAGGTTCCAGCTTTACTAGAGAAATTCTTAGGTTTTTGTGCAAATGCTCAGAGCCTGAGATGGAAAAGGAGCTTAATGTCTGCAGTCTTTATAAAAAAGAAAAAGAATTGTTTTGTACTGTGAAAATAGTGGCTCAGTGTCCACATCAACAGTAAAGATAAGTTTAATTGTATTGCAGTGGAGTTATGTAATCACTTTTTAATTTCAGGTACTTCTCTTGTTTGATAAATGATCTTTAGACTAAGCTTGTAAATATTTATTACAGGCATTTTCATTTCCATGTTGAAGGGAGACTCTCTGAGTGAAACAAGTTCAGTTGTATGCATGAGTTAATTTATGATCAGGAGCAATGAAAGGTGATATTTCTGGGCATAGTGTCAGATTAATTAGAATCCATCAGTAAAACAATAACTGTCAAGGATGCATTCAGCTTTTTAATGTCACCTTAAGGGTACGCTGCTCATCTAGAAAGAGTGTGATGTCTCTAGGAGTATAAAATTATTGGACTTTGTTGGGCTTAGGGCAGGATATTTATATTTTGATTATTTATAATATGCACTGTGCTCTCAGCAAGTAATAACTGTGCTTCACTGCAGCTTCACTTGAAATAACAAAGAGCTTTGTGTCAGGACTGATTTATAACCCTTCAAGACAAGCACAGTTACCTTCTGTTTGTTCCAGACCTACGGAGTTACTCCTTGCTGTAATGCTGAGGAAGCAGCACTTTCTGCATATCTTTTTATGTTCTCACTCAGCTGAAAAAACTTTTGTAGCACCTTCTAAAATAGATTCAATCTCCAGTGATTTGCTAATATAAATGCACAAGAGAGGAATATGTAACAGCTCTGCAGGTGTAACTCTTGTATTTTATTATTGAGCTTTCCTTCCCCCATTAGTTTTCAAATATAAATACCTGAACAGAGCTTAACTTCAGTAGGAAGTGGGCCAAATCGAATACCCAGTATCAGTGTTGTATGAAGAAATCACCAGATCACATTGTCTGGCTGGAGAATTGCCTGTTTGTTATCTGAGCACAAACGGTTCAATGCACATCTGCATTGTTTCCTTAGCTTCCTTAAGCATGCTAAATCACTCAACAGTCATTTACAGCAAAGGTTTTGCAAACAAATATTGGGACACTCAGATTGGTTTCTAATTCTCTTGTCATCAGGAATATTGTTTTAACTAAGAGAAAATGGATGCAGTAATAAAAATATTTGCATAGTAAAGGTAGAATTTATTTGCAGACGCAGCACCCATAACCAACCATTTATATGAGGTTATCCCAATGGTTCCAATATTCCCAGCTTTTCTCCTTGTCTGAATTCTCAGGCTGAAGCTGTGCTCTGTCTCAAAATGAGAGCAGTGAGTGAAGAGGCCGAAAACAGCTGTTTTGCACAATAATATTTTAGATGACACCTTAATTTTCACCTGGGCATATGTTGATAATTTAACAGTGTAGTCATTAGCATTAAGGAATGCTGGGTTTGGAGGATGTGACAGCTGATTTATGTGCTGAGCAGAAATGCTTATAAAATCTAACAGATGCAATACTTCAATATCATTTTAATTTTCTCCCTCTCCAAGTACAAGAACGCTGGTGTGATTGAACTGGAAGCTTGTGTGAAGGCTGTGAGAGTCCTGGCAATGCAGAAGAGGAGCATGGAAGCCTCTGAGTTTCTGCAAAATGCAGTTTATATCAACCTTCGGCAGGTCAGTTGCAAAGTCCAGTTATTTTTCTCTTGTCATTTGACAGAATACTGAAAGTTACTTAGATTCAGGAGACTCCAGTTTACTTTCTGTATCACTACCTTCCTTCTGACTAGAGCTTGACTTCTGAGGATTTTCATGTCTGTGAGTCTACGTTACAAAGTATTGAGAATTCATCCAAAACCATGAGGACTTAGTATGAGATTAAACTCTGTTGCTTCTTCTCCCTTGTGAGAGTAAAAAAATCCTATTGTTGTTCTCCTGTGATGCTGTACTAGTGAAAAACAGCTGCCTGGGACTGCTCTGCAGTGGATTTTTAAAATTTTCTTGATTGCATCTCATTCAATGAAATTGAGCAAATCAGGAATGGCCTGTTGCAGAGTGAGCTGAAGGGTCTGATTAGTGTTCTTAATCAACTGAATTTTTGTAGTGTAGTGCAAAGTCTTAATTATGCCAAATCAGAAAGGAATTCAGGGGGGAAATCAGTGTTTGGAACTGTGTGGAAAGTGCTCAGTATCACCACCAAATAACATTAACATTTGAGCACTGTCTCAAGCTTAGTGTCCCTGCTCACAGAGAGTTTGCTGTGGTTGAAAGAACTGATAAAAAGCTGTTAGGTTTCTTACTGGTTTTTGGTTTTTGCTCATTACATCTTGGTAAGATGAACAGTTTAAGTCCACACCATTGACCTTATTAGAGATTTATGAGGGAGGTAGAATACTTACTTTCATTTGCAAAGAATCCTTTCTGTGGAATCAATTTTCTAACAAAGCATAAATGAGACAATAATTAATTGATAAGCTATCATAAAAATCATCAATCTTGTTACAGAGTGCCTTAATTGCCATAATCCTTGTAGTGCTAAAGGCCTTCTCTTTATTTCTGTAACTTGCTTTTTTGCAGGCAGTTCTGCACCCTTTGTTGTTCACCCATCCTCTTGTTCTGGTGCTGTTATTCTTGTTGCCTGCAAACTCCAATATTGTTGTTTCTTTTTCTGGAAGCAATTACTGCCATTAAGAGAATATCCTGTTCTCCCTGACACCACTGGTATTTCACTTTTTACCAGAGGAAAACTGTAAGACCCAGCATTTTGGTTTGAAAGACAGGTGTCTGACAAGGAAGGCAGGAACCTCCCTTGGAATAGAAAATGTGACCCCCTTTGTTGCAGGGCACCCCTACACCCAAGCAAGTGTTCTCATCTTAGGAAAAGAGTTTAAAGAAGAAGAACCAGAAA
The DNA here is from genome assembly GCA_910950805.1 of Acrocephalus scirpaceus scirpaceus. Taxonomy (NCBI): domain Eukaryota; kingdom Metazoa; phylum Chordata; class Aves; order Passeriformes; family Sylviidae; genus Acrocephalus; species Acrocephalus scirpaceus. The sequence goes on from OU383773.1 coordinate 4,078,048, forward strand.
CTTCTATGCTCTTCTCACTGTCATTGGCCCAGTGCCAAGACAAAGGCACCTGTTGGACCCTTTAACTGTTCCTCAAGGAATGTAGCTGTTTTCTGTTGGGCAGCCAAAACTCTCCTAGATCCTTGAACACTTAAGAGAGAGCACAGAGTCTCTCAGGGCTTTTTCGGGGTGTCTTTAGCAGGTGCAAGGGACCTCCCTGCACTGTGCACAGCTTTTATTCTCTTGTTCTGTATACTTTGTTATTTTCTCTTTAATTAAACGTTTTTGCTTTTTCAAAACGCCTCTAATCAAGCCGTCTCGCTAATTATTCTTTACACCATTTCTGGGAAGTTGCTAGCAGCCCTCAGAGTTCATGAGCCTTCGTGGGGCTAGTAAGATGCTGACTTCACACAGAAATTCATCATCCCTCCCCTCCAAATCATTGTAACTCTGAAAATCTGGGGTTTTCAGGCCAAGACATGGGAAAAGGAGTTACAGTTCTTTACTGGTATGTATAACAAGGCTGGGCTCCTCCACAGCAGCTGCTGCGCGCGGCCAGGAACGCGCGCTCTCCGGGAAAGGGGAGAGGGTCACGGTCCTGGCTTCTCCCAAGGCACCCGAGTAGATGGTGAGGGTCCTTTCCAGTCAGACTGGGTGTTGATAAAGACCCAGTTCATCAGCTGATCTAATCAGCAAAGCTCACCTCATGGTAGGACAAGACAGCAGGAGCCACAACCCCACAGAGGTGGTGAATTCTTCCCATAGGGACCCCAGCCTGTCTCTCCTCCAATGCTGAGAGCGAGAGGAGCCAAGCCCAGCCCCCCTCAATCCCTGGCCAAAATCTCTTGGTATCTTTGCCCTTCCCAAAGAGAAAACCCCCAGGTAAGAGAGGAGCCAGCTGCACCCTTCCCTGCCTTGGCCATTTCTTTTATCACTCTTAAGTACTGGTCCACGTTGTCTCTTACCAACAGATGGTTTGAAATTCCATGGGAGAAGGAAACCAAAGGACAAATCCTAACCGCCAACACCCACTGAATGGCAAAGTACTTGCCACTTCAATAGCTGATATGTATTGCCTAATAATACACAAGCATAAAGCTTGGCAACATGAAAAGCACAACCTGATCTAAGGTGCCAGTGAACGTGCAACCAGTACAGCCCAAACCAGTACAGACTGGGATCTCTGCCTGGCTGGGGAGCAACTTGGAATTATTATGTGAAATAACAGTGGGATAATCTTTCCAGGGCTTTCCCCAGGGCTGGGAAATGCATTTTCCATAAAGAGAGGTACAGCTGGGAGTTGTATTTACAGCTTTTTAAGATTTGTATAAAGCATGGAAACAAATAAGACTCATATTTATAATTTGGACTAACTCAGAGGAGGAGTCATCCTGTGGTAGCTGAGGGAATAAACTGTAGGACAGTGCTTTTCTTTTGTAGGTAGATAGGACATCAGCACAACCAACACTCTGCAGCAGAGAATGCACCTCACAGGTTAAAGTGTAAGACTTATAAACAGAAAAACTAGTTCCTGTCCATAAATCGAGTTTCATACTCAGTCTAGTAATATCATGTAATTGATATTTTCTGATGAGCTGCAGGGTAATAAGACTTAACTTTGCATCCAGTTATGAGAAATAAATTGTAAAATATAATTACAGAGAAAGTGAGATTATAAAATTTTAATGTAGTAAGGAATAATTAAAAAACAAAAAGCTGCATTCTTTGAAATCCTGACTTAAGTCTGAGAAAAAAACTGGCTCTATTACCTGGATAATGACCTACAGCCTTTCCAGGTGCAGTTGTAGCTTTGTTGGGTAGAGCAGTTAAATAAGAATTAACCAGGTGGAAATGATGCTGTGCTTCAGGTGGTGGCTTTTTTGCAGCCACTTTGCAGGCATTAAGCTCTTATAAATTTGTGAGGTCAGGAAAGATGATTATAGATGCTGCAGAATGGCCTGCTGCAATCTTTCCAGAATTAATTACTTGGAGTATCTGTGTGGGTTTTTTCTCATTTTTTTCTTTATTTAAATTCCTGGATGGTAACACATAACTGTTTGTGCTTAGGAAAATGCAATTTTTCTGTCTTTGTGGTGATGAAAAAACAGTTTCCTGCAGCTGAGGAAAATACTTGAGTAACTTTGGGGACAACAGTTAAGCAACAAGTTATGTAACAGTGGTCAAAACTTAGATATGATGAAAATAAAACTTCCTGGGAATCTGCTGCCTCTCTCATAGTTCCAATTATTAGTGAGTGCTCCTGTCTACCTAAATAGTATGAGCCCATCTTTTATCATCCTAAGGAATTAAGTTTTTCATCTTAAAGAATTTAGTGGACATTGTCAGTATTGTATTTAGGAAATAGCTTTTGATAAGGTTTTTTAAAGCTTTTTTTGCTTTATTTCCTGATCATGTGCTTGTGCCTTTTTCAACTCTACTGCCATATTTTTATTGTTCTAACCTGTTAAAAATGGCATAAATAGGTAGCTTCAGTATGACACCTTGTGTTCTTTCTGAGTGATTGTTTTTGGGAGCTCTGATAAGTTCTCCAAAATTTTTCTGCGTTTTCCTTTTGTGTTTTTTGTTTTGTTCAGCTGCACTGGTTTCTGAAAGTTTTCACCCTGCTGCAATTACCTATTTTTACAACTCATGGTACAGGGCTTGGTCTTTCTAGGGATGGGCAGTAGTTTTGCATCATGGACTGTCTTCTGTTGTCAGTTCTGAAAAAAATAGCAACTTCAGCTTCAAAAATTGTCTGAAACTTTCTATGATGCTTTGCTACTCTGTGTGTTTCTTCATATCCTGAAGTACAAAGATTTGAACTGTCAGATAAGGTCGTGGTGCCCTCAGATAACTCCTCTTTGATGTGTCTCATATCCCTGTGACCAAAATTAGAAGTGACTTTTGAGAACAGACTTCTTTTTGTAATTATATCAGCTTTTAAGTGGCTAAAAGATATTTTGAAGCTCTGCTTACAAGACCTAATAATTTCTGTAAAAACCAACCAGTGTGGTGAGCAGCTTTCCTGTCCAAGCCTTTAAGGGTCTGAAGTTAAACACACTGATTGATACTTCCAGTTTTGAAGAATGAGTTGCTGTTTCTGTCCTTTAGGGCTATTTTTGGATGAAGTTTGTCACTTGAAACACCTTTGTAAAACGTGTTGGCAGCTTTAGAGTAATTTAAAGTGTGTTTTATTGCTTTTGAATGTGCCAGATCCTGTGCACTAGGTGTCAGCATTGGTCTGCACTGCTGGTTCTGGGACACAGAGTAGGAATTATCCAGAGTTTCTGTGGCAGTTTCTTCGTGGCTGGCTGACTCCGAAGCAAGATTATCATTCAGGCCAGAGGCAAAAAGAATTAAGCTACCTGGGACTTAGGCCAATACACTGATAAGCTAAAGAAGCACATGGTGGTAGTTCCTTATCGAGTTGGTTTCAACTTTAAGTCTAACAGGACTTTAACTAAATTCCACCTCATTTGCTGGCAGTGTGCAAATGTATCATGGAATTGTTTAGGTTGGAATAGACCTCAAGACCAACCATTACTTCAGCACTGCCAAGCCCAAGACTAAACTATGTCCCCAAGTGCCACATCTACACATCTTTTAAAGCCCTTCAGGGATGGTGACTCCACCATGTCCCTGGGCAGGAGGTTCCAACACCTGACTCTGTGAAGAAATCTGAGTCTGTGTCTTTGTATGACATTTTGCTACTTTAACATTATTTTTTTATCTTCTTGGGAAAAGCTCCGGTTGAACTCACTGCTGCCCTCCAAAATTTGCTTTGTGCAAGGTAGTGGTGAGGCTCTGGCACAGATTGGCCAGAGGAGCTGTGGATGCCTCATTCCTGGGAGTGTTCGAGGCTAGGTTGGATGGGGTTTGGAGCCATCTGGTCTAGAAAAAGTCATTTCTGCCTATGGCAGGAAGTTGGAGCAAGATGATGTTTAAGGTCTCTTCCAATCCAAACCATTTTACGATTCTGTGATTCAGTCTCACAGTGTATAAATCACAGTACGGTTTCATGGAATGAAAAATTTGTGGCTTACAAGATTAGAGACATAAAAATCGAGACAGTAGTTTCTTGCTTTCATAGCCCAAGATTTCAAGATTAGATTTAATCTCCAGGGGATGAAAATCGTAGTGAATCAATAAATCTTGGAAGCAGTATATTTTTGCACTCCTTTCATTCACATGAATATCATGTTAAGTATCTTCCATACAGTGTGGAGCTGTTTAGCTGCTACTGACTGTTTTGCCTGTTTACTTGTTAGTACCCCTGACAAATAAAGTGGAAGCTGCAGAACTTCATCTTTGCAGTTTTTGTTAACAGTTGAACCAAGCTTAAGTTTTCCTGGCTGCAGAAGCTGTCATGCCTGGCTGTGTGCAAATCTCTGGCCTTCTGCAGCGCCAATGTCTGCCACTGTGTTCTTCCTCCTGTTTTTTTTTTAAAACTCAGCACTTTAAATCTTTGATAAAAACCAGTCCTTTCTTCTTCTCCCTTCAAACTGCAGCTCTCAGAAGAGGAGAAGATCCAGCGTTACAGCATCCTGTCGGAGCTGTACGAGCGCATTGGTTTCCACCGCAAATCGGCGTTTTTCAAGCGCATCGCGGCCATGCAGTGCGCGGCCCCCAGCATCCCCGAGCCCGGCTGGAGGGCCTGCTACAAACTGCTGCTGGAGACTCTGCCTGGCTACAGCCTCTCCCTGGACCCTCAGGACTTCAGCAAAGGTCAGTGGGGATTACCACAGTTGGGCACTTAGCTGCCTTTCCGTAATAATATCCTTGAGAGATTTCGTACTGGACGTAAATTATTTGCTAATCTGGAACTAATTGCAGCAGATAAAGCAGTTGTTTAACACTGTGCCTTCACTTTTTCTCAGTGTTGTTCCAGTAACTTCAAATTTCTGCAAGCCACTGCTGAATGTGTTGCTGTGGTTCCCTGTTTGCAGGAAGTAATTATGTGTTACTTATCAAAACTTAGTTTCTTATGTTTTTCAAAAATGTCTTTGTTTTGATAATATGCTTCACAGTACATAAAAGGGTGATATATTATTCTGGATTATTTTTTCAATTAAAGTGCTTTCAGCTGTTCCATCAGAAATTGTATTTCTTTTGGTTTTGTAGCTGTTTGATCTTATAAGGAAAGATTAAAAATCCTTTAACATATTTTTGTGTATAGACACACAAAGATACAGATAATGTAATTAATAGGGTCCAATATGTCACATTTTCCCACAAATGAGATCAGAGACAGCTAAAATTCTGCTTGGCAGCTCCTTTTGGGTAAACCTTTCTAAAACCTTGCATTGTGTTGTACAACAGCAGTTTTGGGGATTATTCCCTAAATGTTGTAGCTGCAGGAGAGGAGCAGGAAGTGATGGGCTGAGATGTTTTTGTGGATGGTTAGTGTTGGGGTTTTTTAAAACTGTTGTGATTTGGCAGTCAAATTATATGTGAGAGGAGGTAGAAAATGCCAAGTGGACTGTGTGGAAAGATGCTAAGAATCTAGGAAGAGGGAATGTGCTGGGAAAAGTATGCTCTGGCTTGGGATGATAGTATGTTGGGAGAAGAAGTTGTAGTACTTCTGCAAGAAATTATAATTAAAAAAGCAAACAAAGGACATGATTGGTGTTTATCTTTAATTTTTACCTTACCTTCATGTTGCACTGAAGTGCATTGTCTCAATTTTTATCCCCGAAATGGCTCTTTTAGAGACATATGGAAAGATCACTGCAAACTCTAAGATAGAAATGACATTTCACACATGAAAAATAACGAGACTCTCAAAATATAAACTCTCAAGGTTTGGTTGCAGTAAATATTCCTAAAACAGTTTGCCAAATGCTGATGGGTGATATTATAAGGGAGGCTGTTGAAGTTTATGAAGTATTGCACATCTTGAAATATCTGTTATTTAAAAATTATTGCTCTTGCTTACTACTAAAAGCAGGTTAAGCTTCATGAAGAGTGCTGCATATTATGGTTCTGAAAGGAAGGTTATGTTATGATGATCTATTTATTCTTTCCACAGATACTCTGCAAATATGAAGTAATTCATAGTCTGAAACTTAAAGATGGAAAATCAGAATATGTGCCTTGTCTTCTAAAGTTTTATTGCTTTTATTGGCCAGGAAAGCATTTAGAGAAAATATCTCTTGCTTGATCTTTAAAGAGAGTTAAGAATGACAAGTTTTGTTGGTGTTTTTTTTTTTTTTTTACAAGGGCACGGAGTGACAGGACAAGGGGGGATGGCTTCAAACTGAAAGAAAAGGTTTAAACTGGATATTAGGAAGAAATTCTTTACTGTGAGGGTGGTGAGGCCCTGGCACAGGTTGCCCAGAGAAGCTGTGGATACCCCAGGGATGGGGCAGGTGGGGAGGGTGTCCCTGCCTATGGCACAGAGTTGGAAATAGATGATGTTTAAGGTCCTTTCAATCCAAAACATTCTGTGATTCTGTGATTTCAATTTCTGTGTGAAATCTTATGTGCATTGTCCAGAGAATTGAAAAAAAACCAAAAAAACTTCGAAGGTTTGTATATCATTTTGGTTTTTGGGAAGCATTAACTTCGCCTTCAGAATTTTAATTACATTTATTAGTCAATAGACAAGCATATAAAACAAAACTTGATTTCATGTTTAGATATTCAAGCAAATACAACAATCTTATTTTTTGTGTTGAGTACAAGATTTGGATTTTGTAAGAACTGTTGGGTGATTGGTATAAGTGCCATAAAATTACTGCTTAGCATATGAAGAAAACCAAAATCCATGTGTTTGTGGTGACTTCCAACTTTAAAATACATTGAATACCTGCATTTTTTTTTCCAGGAACTCACAGGGGTTGGGCTGCAGTGCAGATGCGTTTGCTCCATGAACTGGTCTATGCTTCCAGGAGGATGGGGAACCCTGCCCTGTGTGTCAGACATCTCTCCTTCCTGCTCCAAACCATGCTGGATTTCCTTTCTGACCAAGGTAGGACTTTTTAAAGAAGCAGATATTTGCACTTTCTTCTGACCCACAGTCAAATATTGTGACTCTGTTTTGAAATAGAATTAATTTGGGAAGGACTGGAGAGCATGGAAGTTGGGGAATTCTGTGTATGCCTGAGTGGGTTGTTGATAGTCAACAGAGAGTTGAAATTGGATGATCTTTAAGGTCCTTTCCAACCCAAACCATTCTATGTTTCTAACTTTTAGAAGCTGAATGTGATGGACCTGAGTTAAACAGTGTTTAACTGGGACAGTGGCCTTAAGTTCCTCTACATTTCTGCAGTTTCTTTCTTTTCTTTTTTTAATTCAGCAATAAATTGCAACAGGATTTAATTTGGCAAAGGTTGACAATGCAATGAATGTGTCTGTGGATGATTTTCAGCAATGGGCATGATGTGTGTGAGAACCTTTCTGTGGGGTGTGACCATGTAACGTTTACAGAATCACCTGGAAGAGCCAAAAGTGACAACTGTTATTTTGTATTATGTTTAGTAGGAAAAATATTCCATAGTGACTTGTTTATCACCCAGCTTAATGAGACCAATGATCTTAATAAGTGCTGAAAGATTTTAAAAATTGGCTTTCCTTCTCAATAAGCTAGGTTAAAAAACGCACTTTTTTTTCCCAGTTACTCCTTCGTTTACAATAAAGATGATGGAAGTGAAAAAGGATAGGGGTTTTTTTTTGTTTATTTTGTTTGTTTGATGGGTTTTTTTCTTTTCTCCTTCAGTTATGGCCAAATGTCTCCCCTTAGTGGCTTCTGCAGCAAAGAACTTTGTTGGCAAACTTTGGGTATTTGCCTGCTTTATTCCCTCTGTTTAATGGCTCAGATCAGTGCTGGAGGAAGGACAGGAACTGATAAACTGGAATAAATTTGCTTTCTGCCTGTAGATCTTATTTGCTGTCAAAAGGTCCTTGGATTTTCCGGGACTTACTCTGAAGCTTTGTTGGTATATGTATGGAAAGCTGTGCTAAAGACAAGGTTTCAAACTCTTCCACTCTGCATTTCCACTTGTGATATTGCTAATCCCTAATTCTAAGAAGGTTTGAACTCTTAAAGACAAGAAACTTCTGTGTTTTTTGCCTTTGGACATTGTATGTCTGAGTAAAGCTTCCAGTTTCATAAGGCCTAGGATAACTGTGATGTTTAGTGCCTTTGAAAAATTAAACTAAATATTCTCCCATGTGGTTGAAAAACAGTTGAGTATTTTTTTTTTCCTTTTCTCTTGAATACATCCAAAATAGAACTTGCTGTTGAGTTTGATGTCTTTTATTGATAAGCTCTTGCTCAGACACGGTGAGTGGTGTTCCAAAGGAGTGAAAGTGTGGATGACAGTGCCAGAAATGTATTTCTAGCCTGTAATGTTTTTGGTAACTCTTCTGAGGTTGATATTGTGTGACCACAGAATCATTAAGATTGCAAAAGGTCTACAAGATCATCAAGTCCTACCTGAGTTGTGCAAGGGTCCATTTAGCATAGAAAATTACTTTAAATTTATTGTTCTTCTAAAAAATATTGGAATATTAGGGGAAAAAAAACCCCAACAAAACCTTCTTCAGTCTTGAATTGTACTGAAGGACAAAAGCAAGACAACTGAAGGCAGAGGGTTAGGTTACTGTTTCATTTACTGTGAACTCTTCCCTTATAAACTGATAAGAAGGTGTCATTAGTGTTCTTCTTTGATACTCACATGACTGAAATGTCCAGGTTTTGTTAATCAATTGAAGGTTTAATTAGAAACAGAAATAATGCAGTAGAATTGGTATTCAAGAGTGCTCAGATATTACTGTTTTTCTGTGCTGCACAGAAAGTCACCAGTTTCTAAGGGTGGAAGAAAACTCACTCATTCAAAAAGTCAGTTTTAACTTGAATGTGTTCTTTCCTAAATAAACTTCATATTTTTAAAGCTTGTTACTGATTATCTGCTAAATCCTATTCTTGTATTTAAAGTTTGGGTAGTTTGCTGATAATTTTTAAAGTTAGAATAAATAGAAGTGAAAACTCTGTAGCTGAGAGGAAGTTACCAGCTAAACATTTGACTCTGGAACTTGACCTTCTAACCATTTTTCTCTTAGAATTAGCTGCCTCTAGACACAGAAAAAGAGCATTTTCTAGTTTTTTAATATAATTCTGTTCATTTACTAGTTCTGTTGAAGTTGGGATACTGGGGCTTGAGAAAACAGAAAAAAAGAGATTTATTTTCCAAGTAGAAATTCAGCTGATGAGATTTATTTGTTCCAATGAAATCTAGATCTATTAATTAGAAACTCTTGCATCTATTAATGGAACACAAATGCATAGTCAAAACTGGTTTGTGTTTAAAACAAAATTTAATGTTCCAATTGAATGACGCATTTTAAAATACAGCTTGTCTATGTTTACTTAAATTTACTTGAATCTCTAACCATGCAGCCTGGCAAATCTAAATAAAGAGTATCATCAAGTAAATGGGAGATGTCAGTCACTATTTTAACAACATGGAAGCTAAAAGTTTGGCTTAAAATGAAACTATTTAGTTACATAAATATGTAAAATGCAGTCTTCTGCAAAGCAAAATGAGGTACTAAATACTGTGTAAAACCTCTAATCTCAAGCTATTATGTTTTAATGGTAACAAGTCCTTAAGAATCACTTTCTTTAAATAAGAATTAAAATGTGCAGTTGCAAAGTTGCTTGGAATTGAATCTATCTTTTCCATAATGCTTTTTGAAACATACAAAACTGTGTGTATGGCTCAGTGAATTTGAATTGAGTAATGTCAGGTATTTGGAAAAAAATGCCATTATTTTACTGTGACTCTTCACTGATAATATTCATACTTCTTAAAAGGGCTGTGACTTGCATTGAGTGCAAGTAATTCTGAGCTGTCCAGTCTGTTAGAGCCTCACTAAACAGAGAACTATTTGGAAACAGCTACTAAGGAAATGTGACCAGGCAGTCCTGTGGTGAACAAGTGCAAAGTTGGGAATGTTTCTCCATTTGCTCTTGGAAAATTTGAGATTTGAAAGTGAAAGCTTTGAACTGCCTTCTTTTAGAAAGTGAGGCACCCTGTTTGAAGATCATTGAAAGACCTTGTAGTTGATACGTTAGGGAAGGGAGCAATAAACCCAGGACACAGCAGGCAAACTTGGCCTGGATACAGAGGAGCAGCCACTGGATTTGAGGGGAGCTGAGATGGAGTTCACCAGTGATGTGCTGTTGCTGTGAGGTCGACATGAGGCTGTCACTCACAAAACCCTCTCTAAGCAAGTGCCCAACCTGCCAAAAATCTGTGAGGTCTACAAAGTGTTGGAGTCTTTGCTGTCCTGGCTGCTCCTACGAGGCTGCTCCACCCCACCGTGGCTCTGCTCCCTGGCTGGGCAGCTCTGGGAGGGACCCTGGGGACAGCCCTGTGGCACCCACAGAGATCTCCCCATGGCACTCTGTGAGCCAGCTCTGGAGCCATGGTGGGGCTAACCCCTTTCCTGTGCTTCTCATCATCATTCTTGGCATTCTCCTACCTCCCTGTTTTCTCCTTCTTTCCTCTTGTATGAAAAAATGAAGTTGAGTTATTGCTTTGGATCCCAACGTTTAACCTCGTTTGTGTTTTTATCTTCTTTCTGGGTATGTTCAGAACCTAATTCCTTCCTGCATTTGTGGATCAAGGCAAAAGTTGTCTGTCTTCAGCTTGAGCAGATCCCTTACAGAGAACAGTCCCTCACCCCTGCAAGCTCATGTTCTTTCAGACATTCAGGTGGTTTCCAGGATTTCAGGATTCCTGCTGTTTGCTTCTGGTGGCAAGGATCTTGGATCATGCATAGCATGGGATGAAACCAGGAGTATTCAATTCCTTTTTTTTTTTTTTCCCCTTTGGTGGGGTAATTCCTTAAAGATCCTCAAGGTTCATCTATTTTGTTGTTTGGGAAATAATGTGCACTTTTCAGTACTTCTCAGTGTAGCTTTGCCAGGATCTTCCTGTTCTGTGTTTATTGTTGCTGCACTTGAGTTCTTTCCAGTCTTGTGGTGCGGTGACAGCGTTCACGTCTGAGCTCTCAACTGCTCTGTCAGTACTTAATGTATTAAACTACTGACTCTATGATGATTATGCATTAAACATGCAGAAGTAATTTTTCATCTGTTGACCAGGGGTTTGCATGTCTTTATTCGTGAGCTATTCATGAGGTGATGGAGAGAACTTCCCAGAATATCCTGGTGTGCCTTTCTGTCCTTTGTGTGGTTGTTTCTTAAATCATTGGCTACCACTGAAAGATGTTTATCTCAGCCTGTACTCGAGATCATTGTAACTAATGAAGAATTTCTGCCAAACTTTCTGCTGAATGCTGTTTCAGTTCCCCTCATCCTGTAGATGAGTTGGGATGGACTTGTCACTGTTGGCTGGGCAGGCCATCTTGATGCCCTGACAGCTTGGACTTCTTGGTAGCTGAGGGACTTCACACCATTAATCTGAGAGCACTTTCAGAGCCTTTTCCTTACAAGCCTGCTGTGCTCAGGTGATGGGTGAGAGATGTCAGCTGGAAAGGTGAGGTTGTGCCTTTTGCAAAGAAGTTATGAGCTTGATCTAGGAAAGAAACCCCAAACTTTGTTTGTCTTCAGAAATTATGGTTAAGCCTGGACTGAGCATAGTTTGATGATGTCAGACGTGGTGTCTTACAACTCTTAAAATATGTCTTTCGATCTTGCAGTTTGAAAGAGGAAATTATGCAGTATTTTAGACATTTTTATTTATAGAACAGATTGCATATGCATTCCCTCGGTGTCATTTAAATTTCAAATTGCTATGTAGAAGTATGGAAAATAAGGAAGAATATTAAACTGGGCTCCTGAAAATTGACAGCTAGACCACAAATGAATGTGGAAATGACTTTAACTCTTTGTAGCCCTCCTGATAAGCAGCAGCAAGGACCAGACTCAGTTTTTGAGGATTTTAACTTAAAATTGTAGTGTTGTCCTGAATTTCCATCCAAACCTGGGAAATTGAAGTGAAGCTGCACAGGCACTTGGTGGGTTATACCTCCCCACAGAGACTGGGCTAAATGGATTTCACTGGAGCAGGGGATAAGAACAATCTGTGAGCCTGTAAATAACTTTTGGGCATGGAGTAATTTAATACGGCATCTTTATTTGAGGAACTGCTGGAGCAGCTTGTGACTCTGTTCACCTCACTGCCTCCTGCTCTCTTGTTCAAGTCTTGCTGTGACTCTGATTTTCCCATGTTTTCAGAGCTGTAGCCAGAGTTATTGGGAGTTTCAGCTAATTTCAGTTTGAGCTGGTTGTTCACCATTTCTCCCCTCTGTTTTCCATTTCTCCTGCCTATTCTCATAATGCAGCTCTTCTTTTTTTTTCTCCTGTTTTTCATACTTAGGTTAGAGGAAACAAGATTATAAATATTATAAATAAAGACATAAGCCCAGAAAAGATTTTGAGGTGTAACTTGCTCAATTCATGAAAAATAATAGCTTCACACAGAAGCAGGAAGCCTGCCAGAACTGAAAGATAATTGAGGTATGGAAAGAGACATTCAGGGAAGATTGAGCTGTATCAGAAAATTTGGATCAAGGTTTTCTGTTTCAGAAAGAAGATTCCAAGGCTGGTCCTTCCTCTACAGAGAATAAATCTTTGAAATTATTTAGAAATGTAATTAGAAGTGGTTTATGGTAGGGAGTGATCTGAACTGTAAAATGAACAGTAATAAATTTCAGGTACCAGATAAGGTTCAAAGGTACTAAAAACATTTTAATTTTAAACAGCTGAACTACATTTGCAGTTAATTTCTTAAATCGTTTCTATCCTCACTTTAAAATTACAAATGGCAAATGCATTGCTGTATTTTTTTAAGAGTTCAAGAGGCATGGAAGTGACCCTGGCCACACCAGTGATTCTTTTTGTAAGATTCATCACTCCCCTTACACATCTATGGCTGTCTCAGTACTGACTAAGTGACCCTGGTTGTGGATGCTTCTACTGAAGTGAGGTAAACCAAATTCCATCCTGTAAACCCCTCTGGAGTTCAATAAATTTAGCTTCAGTAGTGGGTGCATTGTAGGAAGCTCTAGTAAATAATAATAGGTGTGTGGATAATTGTGATTTAATAGGAAGAAGCATGATTTATTTTCAAGGGAGCATTTAAATGAGTGTGATTTAGTTGATGCAGTATTCCTGAATTAAAAAAAGAAAACAAACCCCAAAGCAACATCTATTGGTACATTGGTTCATTAATGATTAGAAGAGAGAAACAAAATGTGAATGAGTTAAAGGTGTTGAGGAAAGAGATTCCCAGTCATGTGCTCAGCAATAACCAAATCATCCCTGTATTATCAACTCTGTTTTCAGCACAAATCCCAAAACACAGACCCAGCCCAGCTACTGTGAAGAAAATTAACTCTACTCCAGCCCACAGCTGCACTTGTCAAAACAGATGTAAGCAGTTAGGAAACTGGCAAAAGTAACAGTATCACGATTTGTTGCCAAGCCAAGGTTATTTAGAAGAATTTCTAGAGTAGACTTGATTGTGATAATGTTACTTGAGAGTGAAGAATAAGAGATCCTGTGTTGGAGTCCTGCTCTTTGAGAGTCTGCTGATGCTGTCACAGGTAATTCTCCAAAGCTGTGTAATGAAGGCACCAACTGCTTTGCTCTGTAGCTTCTCCTTTTGTGCTGCAATGCTTAAAATACTTTAAATTGCAATTAAATTAGGGCAGCATTTCTCCTAGATCATCTGTAGTGTGTTAATTCATTTCTGCAGGGGCTGATTGCAGGGGCTAAAAAGAATGATGCTTTAATCAGACTGAACAGAGAATTTATTGCAAATTAAAACTTGATGTAAACTTCAGAATTGGAGTGAGGTTTACTCAACTGACACTGATGAACTGGTTTTAATGCACATGCACTGTGTTGTATTTTAGCTGACAAAGTACCTGCAAGTTGGTATTGCCCAACCAATAAACCTTTCAAAAGGGAGCTACTTTGGTTGGTCTTATAATATTCAAATTAACTGATTTCAGGATGAAGATGGAAATCTACAGTATAATTACCAGGGAGTATTTATAGCAGCCTGGGTAGTTCTTAGCCATTACTTTGAAATATTTCACTGCTTCAGCTTAATGCCATATCTTGCCTGTGTACTTATATATAAATTAGTGTATCTGTTTATATGTATGTATAAAAATGTAATTAAACAAACTTGTCACCTTGTGTGTTTGAGATATAGCAGTGGCACAGTGTGGTTTAAGAATGAATATATTAAAAAAGCCTGAATGGAAATGCTTTCTGATGGGTTGGAATAAAAGACTTGGGAGGTTTTATATGAAGTAGGAGGAGACTCCTTAGAAGTCACTTAAGTCTTACTCATTGTGGTACTGTGACTTCTGCTGCTTTTCATCTGCTTCTGTGTTTTCATCAGTTCTGTGCTAACAAACTTTAGCACTATTGTGTTCCTGCTATACTTCTTCCTGCCTTTTTACCCCCCCCACTTTTAGACTGTCTCCCTGGAGTTTGTGTTTTGTAGAGACAAGCAAACTTCTTAAATAACTTTGCTCAAACCTCTTTATTAAGAGGATGTAATTTATTTTCCTGAATTACATGTCTTTTGGACTTTGATTTTTTTTGAAGTGGAATAAATAAATGAAATGGAGTAAACTAGCAAGAGAAATAAGAGATTTAAATTCATTTGTTTAGCATTAAATATGAAGCACAACGATTTTTTAAGTCATATGTTATATGCCACAAATAATGTACTGTGAATCAAATATTTAACATTACAGACCAGCCTGAAAGTCTCATATGTGATTTACCTTTGCTTAGACTTGTGTGTCAATGAGGTACAGACAAAAACTCCAGCCAGATTCTTAGGCTATGATCAACAGATCAATTGTTACAATAAAATAGTGCTTTTTTATGACAGAAATTTTCTATTAATCTTTTTTAGGTCACTCATGAACAAAATGAAGTCTTTGAGCTTTAGCCCAAAATTGCCATCCTCATATAGGTACAGCTGATTTTGAAGAAGTGTCATTTCCCTCAATTAATTGAGGGGAAAGATACAGGTGTGCAAATGGAGGCACATTGCAAGGTTTTTATTCCAGGAAAAAAAAAATTCTTTGGGGAAGGTCTACTTTAATTGGCAAGATGAAGACATGAAGAATTTGTGCTGTATTATTAAGTGCTAATTTTTTGTACCAAAGGAAGCTATTTTAGGAGGTGCTATATTACTAAAATTTAAATATATTTTATATGACATTTAACAGACTCAACACTGCTCTCTCACCCTAAATTCAAATTAAAGCACTGGAGTCAAGGCTACTGTTAAAATTGACACTTTATTTCGAAAAAGAAATATCCATGTTTAAAAATGGATCATCCATGTACTTAGTGATGTCCGTGGAGTGTGACTGGATGTGCAAAGGAAAGATGAGTAGGATAGGAGTGATACTGAAGAGATGTTTTTACAGGGGGATTGGAAAACTCAACTGTACCTTAGGAGAGAGAGCTGACATGTTTTCATTTTAGGTTTTCAGACAGTGTCCCTGTTCTTCCAACAATTAAACCATGCTTTTCTTAAGCAAGGTTAGATCACTGTTGGAGGCATTTAAATTTTAAATCCTAATAAACCTTTCTGGCCAAATTCCTGTGACGTTGCATAACAGTATTTTGGGGGAAATGTTGTGCAGAAATCAATGTGTTGTTCTTTCCATCCTGTCTCTGCTTCTTCCACACAAAATCCAGAGTCAGGTGTGTTTAACAGTTGCACCATTGTATCTGTGAATATTTACAAAACCTTCCTTGCCCTGAAGCAGCTTTACAGCAGTCCTGAACTTCAGTTATCATTGCAGAAGTTATCTATGCCTAATTTACTCCACTTTTTTGTAAAGGTAGGACTCCTGGTATTCCTTGACATGAAAAAAATAGTATTGGTTTCAATGGTTTATATACTGATTTTGTGTGTACAAAATATATTTTTTTAGTATTGAAGTACTGAGATATGGTGGAGAACCAGACCCTGAAATTTTAATGGTGTCTTTATGAACTCTGTCTTCAGCTATGTCAATTTTTTAAATGAGATTTTAACCAGAAATATTTTTGTGCAAACTGGCTGGGACTTCATGTGTACACATTTTATACAATCATTAAAAACCTTGTAATGGAAGCCTGAGATGTATTTAGTCCATCTCTTCTCATTCTTTGTCTGTGTGGCAGTCTTTTTAGGAGTGGACAACATTTTGCTTCGAAAAGACAGCTATTTTTATTTGTGTCTAAAATATTATTTTCTTCGTCCTTCCTGCAAAGTTCATAGTAAATTGAGAATTTATATTTCAAAGATGAGCTATTACTCAGCAAATAACTGAATCCTTTGTGTGGATGGAGTCAGTCTCTGATATAGTTCATGATGGTCTGTTCATGAAAGCAGGTCTAACTCTCTGGTAGCATTGATTAATTATTTTCTTCTAGTTTCTGCTCTTTTTTTCTGTCAAACAGTGAATTTTATTAGTCTCTGCTATGTTTAGTTAGAGATTTATGTTCCTTGATTTCTTAAAGAAGTGGGATTCATACTCTCTGCTGACTGCCAGTGCCTTTCTCCATAAGAACAGCTTTGGAGTCTGTAGGGAGCATACACATTTATTGCAGTAGGCAGTAGTGGGATGAACACCCAGGGTTCCTGTGTTGCTTTCAAAGCAGCTTGTTCAAATCTGAGATTTCTGAGCAGTTTGAAATTGTGTTTACTTGCTCCATGTATATTTCTGAAAAATATTAGTGGTGCTGTTTGTTATAAAACTGTAGAAAGTGCCATCACCCAATCCCTGCCAGAGTTAATGGCATGGAAAAGCAGGGCGTGCTGCCTGCAGGTGAGAGGAGCTGCTCTGTTCTGAGTTCCTGGCCATGCAGGAGTGGATTGACCCTGCAGGTCCTGCCCAGGTGCTTTGCTCACCTGTCCTAGGTTACAATGTAAATTGTGCCCAAAGTCTGTATTCTATCCCCATCTTCATGAGCCCTTGGAAGCCAGGTGGGGCAGTGTTTTCCTTATCTTCTGTTAATGAGCCCCAACAATGCCTTGCCCATGACTCATAGATAACTCCCTCTGGGAGTTATCTCTGTTTAATGGGCCATCAAGGACCCACTGCATGACTCATAGAATGAGATCATCCCATTGTGAGATGCTCCACCCAGGGGGAGGAGCCAAGCATTCCCACCTGGATATAATCCAGGGTTTGGGACAGCACAAGCAGCTTTTTATCCACTGGACTCCCAGAGGAGGCAAGAGCTACCAGACGTTTCTACAGGAATCACTGCTTTGACAAGACCATCTCATCTGGACTGCAACTACCACCCTAACAGGGTGTCAGGTTGTATTCTGACTCTGTCAGTGGGGTTTTTTTTGTACTATTACTTTTATTTTATTTTACTTTCTTTTATTTCTTTTCTTTTCCTCTTATTAAATTGTGTTTCTGACTTGGAGTCTTTCACTGGTTTTGCTTTCAAACCAGTACATCACCCCTCTGGTCTGGATGTGCTTAGGAAAGGGGGATGCCCTGAATACACAAATGTGGTGCTCCCTATCCAAACCAGAGCTCAGGCACTGCCTGAAAGGCTGAGGAGTTTTGCACACCCCCTGCAATCTGTGATTAACTGCAGAGTAAAAGGTGTGTAGTGGTTGCTGTCTGTGAATAATCAATTTCTACTGCAGCTTTTGAAAGGATCTTAATGGATTTTGTGGCCTTTTTGAAATTCTTTAGTTTAAAGAGTACAGTGCATCTTCATGGCAGAGTGAGACTGAAGATTCCCCTGGAAGCAGATACGGACATTCTCTTCTCTAGGGCTCACCAAGCAATTCTCATTTTGTGTGGGTGTGTGAAGGCAATATCACAGAATCACAGAATAGTCTGAGATGGAAACAACCTTAGAGTTACCATCTCTGCTGTGGGCAGGGACACCTTCCACTATCCCACGTTGCTCCGAGTCCCATCCAGTCTGGCCTTGAACACTTCCAGGGATGGAGCAGCCACAGCTTCTCTGGGAAATCTGTGCTAGAGCCTCACAAGCCTCAGAAATTAGTTTTTTTCTAATATCTATTGTAAACCTGCCCTCTGTTAGTCTGAATCCATTTCCCCTTGTTCTGTCACTGCATGCTCTTGTAAAAAGTCTCTCTCCATCTTTCTTGTATGCTCCCTTCAGACACTGGAAGGCCATATCTATGTTTATGGGTACAAAAACTGCTTTTTCCCTTGTGTGGTCCCCCCCCCCCCTTCGGACTGACTTTTCTGTCTTTTTATATATTACTATTAACTCATTAAGGAGATGTTTGAGTCTGTCCTGAGGGAGTTGGGTCAGGACTGCTGCAGGAGCGCTCCTCAGACTTCTCCTTTGTGGCCGTTATTTGATGTTTTCAAGGGAGAAGGAAAAAGCTTAGTGAGTAAAAAGCACCCTGAGCAATGAGGTTTTTGTTAAAATGTTGATTCTGGGCTTATCACTGAGGTAAAATTGGAGTCAGAAGGTGTTGAGCTATTTGTTTTCAATACTTTAGTGAGTTCCATAAGGAAATTAGGTTGTTCAGGTTGATTGGTGGGTCAGGCAGGAAATGTTCCCTTTCTTTATTCTGCCTGGCTGTACGTTGTTCTACAGGAGACACTGTGACTTGATCAACCCTACATCAACCAGTTGTTGCCAAAGAGCAAATGTTGTGTTTTTATTCTTTGCCTTAGTGTTCAATGGGTAGTGACTGTACCCAGGTACAGCTATTTTCAATTTCTTCAAATATTAATGAGCACAGTTACAACAATTGTGTTCTTCTCATTTTCTGTGTTATCTGCCAAGACATGAGCTGCTGTTTGTGTTAGACTGTTAAATCACAGTTACTGAAGTGCTTAAAAATGTTAGTCTATAACTGACCTTCTGTCCTGTCCTGGTCTGATTTTTCAATGGCTCCATTATTGTGAAATACTGCTCCACATGACTGTGAAACGAGCAGAAAGTCTGGTCTTTTTCACATTTAGTAGCTTTCAATCACTAATGGTTTCTGACTGTGCATCTGAAGCTCTCAGATTTTTGTGTTCTCATATTAGAAGAAGGTTTGAAGCAGCTTGGACACAAAACTCATGCTTGTTATATTGAGGTGAAGTAGTTAAGCAATGAAATTCTAAGAGTATGGGTGGACTTGAAAAATTTTTGGTTGTCAGAAGCAGTCAAAACCAATTTGGTATGAAATGGGGGAAATACTATGGGGTTATGCTGAGCAGAATGTGCTCGTGTGCCAGTGCTGACAGTGACTTTGCTCAGCTTTATTTGGTTACAGCCATTCTGTGATCCTGGTCTTTCAGTGAGTCTGGAGAGAAACCGAGGGGAAAAAAATTTGTGAACATAGTTAATCCAGATGAGAAAATAAGCTGTCACTCCTCACTCAATAAATGAGTCTCTAATACCGACACAAGAGTATCCAGTAGTGCTCCCAGCTGCAGGACAGGCTTTAAAGCTGTTGAGGTGAATTCACAGGTCACAGGATCAAGTGGTGATTGCCTTCCTGCTGACCTGTACAAGCATGAAGGCACCAGGTGGGTAAAGACCTCCAAGAGCAGCTGGTTTTTGTCTCTTCTTTTCAAAAAGATAAGTGCTGGTGATAACAGTCACAAAAATCTCCTAACTGTGGGTCAGGAAGGAGGTTGAGGAGTTCAATGGCTCCTCCCAGGAGGTTCTGTCAGAACACAATGTCAGGCAGGCAGAAGCTGTGAGAATTTGGAGCTGCAATTGCTGTAGCAGATTTTTGGCAGCCATTAGGCCACAGAGGTCAGGGAGCTGAGGTGCTCCTCGAGGGAGAAGGTTCCAGTGTTTGCTTTCAGAAGTGGCTCTTGGGCAGGATCAGGCAGCTCTTTTGCATTGCGAATACTTCCCATCAGGTCCAGCTGATGTGGATTCCTTCAGCATCTTGGCTGAGATGTGGTGCTGAGAAAAGGGAACTGAGCTGCTGGCCTGGCAGCAGCACGTTTAAAGCTGTGTTTCATACCACATCAACATAGAAAAATGATTTGGTTTGGCTTTTTTCTCATGGAAAGCGTGGGGACCTGCTACTGTGAAATAACCACGTGACTCGAAAATCTGTAAACAAATTCTTCTTGCAAATGGCAGCCTGCTTTCTTTGAGAACAATAACTGACAGTGTTTCACACTGGGCAATGAAAGCCAGTGGTCTGGAATGACAGACCTTTGGTTTCAAGCACAATTAAGCACATGCTGTACTATTATCTTCATCATTCCTGGTAGCTGCGAAGATTTCCGTCTCGATGGATGCTGCTTGCAGTATGTGCCCTTGCTCATAATATGGCAAATAACCTGAAATTTTGGTGGTAATACTCAGCCTTGAACCACTACAACTCCTGGCTGTGCTGTGCTGCTCTGAGTGTATATGGGTGTCTAATTAATGTGGTTTTGGGAACATTTCCTACAGGCAATTAAAATGTGGGGAATGGCTCAAGAGACTGTTCAGTGAAACACAGACACAAGCAAGGCAATTTGTCAGTTATGTGGCATTAATTCCATAGTGAAGGGGATTACAATCAATGTTTATTTGCTTTGAAGGAGTGTGGCTGTAGAATTCACAAACTAAGCTGGATTGATGTGGGCAGCACAAGCATTGCTGGATGTTTGCGCTTTTCAAGGCCCAAGATGGAGTTTTGGGCAGGTTTTGGTATTTTTGGCATGGTTTACAGGATATGTTTCTTCCACATTTTTCTCACTCCTCCCTCTCACAGCTGCTATGCAGCATTTTTTACCCTTTCTTAAATATGTTCTCACAGAGGTGCCACCAGCATAACTAACTGGCCCAGCTTTGAGCAGCAGCAGGTTTCTTTTGGGGTTGTCTGGAATGGGCTCTGTCATGGACATCCCTGGTGCCTTCTCCCAAAGGCCACTCCTTGCTGCCAAAACCTTGCTGCATAACCCAATACACCTGTCTAAGCAGGTTTTTTTGGTAGTACTACCACTGATAACTACTTGTTATCACCCTCCCCTTTCCTATTTAGTTTTATCATTGAGTATTTCGATATTTTAACTATTTTCTAGATACAGTTTTGATACTGGATAATTATGTTTATTGGTAGCAGGTACATGGAACAGCCTGGTCCAGGGGAATGTGTCTCTGCTCATGACAGGGGGGTTGGACTTTAAGGTTCCTTCCACCACTCTGTGAATATTCACATTAAAACAATATAGGTCTTTTCAGCTGCCCTCCCCTCTAAAGAAACACTCCCAGACTTTTCTCTGTTTGCAGACTTCCATTTCATCAGAAAAATAGGGAATCATGGAATCATAGAAAGGTTTGGGTTGGAAGTCACCATAAAAATCAAATACAATTTTGTGTTGAAGCTTTGTATTTCCAGATAGGCTTTTTTTTTCTGGAAGCACAATTTTGTATTGTGTTGAAAATAATTGCAGGATAAAACTAATATGCAATCATTGTACATTCTTGAAGATAATCCAAATAATATATATTTATTTGAATGTTCTTGTATTTTTAGGCAAAACCAAAGAAAATCTTTCTTACCAGTTGTTATGATTTAGTAGCATAACACAGTACAATTATTTTGAGGATTAGATAGTTTTTACACAAGTTAACATCAAAAGTAATTTGTTTCTCTTCATTGCCTTTGATATTATTTAATCTAATGTTTCAGAGCAGTCCTTGTTCCCATACAGTGCTATTATTAATAACCTTAATATGTGTGAGGCCAATTGTTTTGTTTGGATATATAGATTTAATAGATGGAATTGTAAAAAATTATATTTTGACAAAAAGAAAACCTAACAAAAAGTAGTTATAGACTGTAGAAATCTAGAAAACTCTTTTACTTAAGGTCACTTAATTATATTTGATTCATCTGTCGAGGTTGAACATAACTCCAAGTGCTGAATGCAGAAATTAGTTGGCGTGCCATTTGAGTTACTTTGTACAAAAAAGGCTGTAGTCTCACTTAAATGTGAGTTTGAAATTGTTTTTTAATTTTATGTTTTAGAAAAGAAAGACGTCACGCAGAGCTTGGAAAGCTACACAGCAAAGTGCCCTGGGACAATGGAAGTCATCACTCTTCCAGATGGTTTGAAGCTACCTCCTGTTCCCTTCACCAAATTGCCTATTGTGAAGTAAGACCAAAACACAGTCTTTAACTTTTTCACAGGATCTGTCAAATTATAAAGGATACTGAAAGGATGCAGTCATCTCACTTTAGGCATGTGGATCACAGGAACATGGAAAAATGTCAAAATGTCAAATTGTTTTGAGATGCTCTTGAGCAAAAATAGAGCCTTTGACTGGAAAATACTTTGTGGCCTTTAATTTCAGAAAGAGAGAAGTTTGGTTTTTTGAAGACCTGTCCTTCAACAGTTTCTTATTCAATTCAAGGAAGGTATTTTGCTGCAGCTGAGATTTTAGTTGAATACTTGATCATTTCAATACTGAATGTCCTTGAGTGGATGCAGTTTCCATCCACAGAGCTTGGAACTCACCTGGAAATGGTGCTTCCTGTAACTCTCCCTTTCCAGATGCTGCATTTTCAAGCTGGCATCTTCACTGGCCTGTTCTAAATCTCAGTTCCATTCAGGCACATCATGCAGTCAGGCCAATGAATAATAATAACTTGTTGCGGTTTAAACCTGGCATGAAACATTAGAGAGAGTCAGAGACAGAGAAAGCACCACTGGGTATCAATAATAGAAGACTGAAACAATTTTTTTTTTTTGAAGGAAAGGTAATTACTATTCAGAAAAAAAATGCTGATTAGTGAATAAAATGGGGCAAATGCTGATTGAATCCTTCTTCATGGGAGTCGTGCATTTAGTCATAGCATCATAGAACCATGGAATAGTTAAAACTGGAGAAGACCTTTAAGGTGATCAGGTCCAACCACCAACGCAGCAGCACCACCAAGTTCACCATGAAACCATGTCCTCAGATGCCACATCCACACATTTTTTGAACACTTTCAGGGGTGGTGACTCCACCACCTCCCTGGGCAGCCCCTTCCAATACTTGACAACCCTTTCCATGAAGAAAATTCTTCTAATACCAAATATAAACCTCCCCTGGTGCAGTTTGAGGCCATTTCCTCTTATCTGGGAGAAGAGACTGGAAGAAGAGGCCATTCAGAACTCTGGCAAGAGATTCCCAAGACTTCAGTGGGAAAGACTTCGTGTCACTTAAAATGTTTTGTATGCTGAGAGAAGGGGATAAACACATCCAGTTACATTATCAACTTGTCTTGATCTGGTAATGGTTGGAATGTTGGGAATAGCTCCTTTTGTTTTGCCATAGGGTGAGGAACCCAGCATCAACTTTATTTAACATTTAAGAATTGCTGCTCCTCTCCTCCTCCTTCTTGTCTTTTAAAATTTCTATAAAAGCAGTAGTGATAAAAATTTGTACTCCAATAAAATATTAGTTGAATTTAGATATAAAGCCTCTGGTTACATCTGCCCAGCAGATCTGGTGTAGCAGAGCTGCCCAGCCCATTTGGAACCAGCTGTGCTGCTGGACTGCAGAGCTCTCTGAGCTAAATCGTGCTAATTTTTGTGACATCAATTATAAATCTTTGGAAATGCCATTTTGATCAATGTTGAATAACCTCAGCTTACAATTCAATCCATGTTAGAGCCCTCTAGAAACACATATTTACTGATGGGGGTGACTTCTATTTACTGTTGGCATTTCATGGTCTACGAGTTTTAATCCATTTAATGTGGGGTGCTTATTTTGGATGTGGATTTCTTAATCAAAATACTGTCAGACACGGAAATGCCACAGTGAAATACACAGTGGCAATGTTACCTTTTCTCCCCAGTACTTTAAAAGCAATAGAAGAGATTTGGCAAGGGAAAATCTTCATATTCCGTAACTCGCATTCATTATCACATCATCATTTGGTATTTTCTCAGATTAAAAAAAAATGCACTATTCCCATTTCTATAATTTACCTATGTTAAAGGTAATTGTCTTACTAATATACTTAAAAGCAGAAAATTTTATTTCTTTTCACCACTGCTGCTTTTAGCTGTCCTAATGTACTTTCCTTACTACTTCAAATTTACTCAGTGCCATTTTTTCTCTTCCCTCTGTTTACTTAGTATAGTGGGATTTCTTAAAAAAAATTCCTTTTGCATCTAAGCAAGGTTGGTTTTAATTAACATTTTCTAAATACAGGATTTTGATCTTCTGGGTAGCTAGTGAAATTAGTTAATTCGTAATTGTCACTCATTGGCCTTCAGTGGTGTCAGGCCAGGGGACATGACTGAAGCTTTTCACACAAAGGAATTAAAAAATCTGCCCTCTTCTATGCCTGACCTGTGAGGGTACAGCTCTCTGATGTGTGATTGAGGAACATTCCTTCCACTGTCATGGGTTCAAATAAAGCAAGTTATCCACCAGTATTTACATAATAAACATGAAGGAGCTAAAGTGCTTTCCTCTGTATATAAAATGAAATTCTTTTTATTACCTCTTTATCAAATTCAGTGTTTGTTTCCTCAAGTAAGTATAATTCACATTTGTGCTTTAAGTTGCATTCTAATTTGTAAAAAAATTCTATTAGAAGAGGTTTCAAAATATGAAATATCAGGGGTCTCATACAGTTTCCTTCTTATTCCTCAGGCTCGTTATCTATGATTTTGCATATGATTTTGATGCTGACACTAAGTATCACTAACATGTAATATATAGATGCGATTTTTTTCTTTTTCCAAATTACTTTTATTGTTATTTAGTAATTTCTTATCAGGTGTTTTGTTTCACAGAGAGAACTTGTCTGTGTAGTGTTACTCTTACAGCTTCATTATTTTTCAGCAGAAACACATTATCTTGGTTTCTTGTGTGTGTCTGCTTTCTATTAGTGTGATACTGATATATCCGTTCTTTATTGTGCTGAGTTCCTGGTTTGAAGTAATTAGGTGTCCTACAGGTTTGGAGAATGCTGCTGATTTTACTGAATATCCACCAATTTATTGCTTGTTCTTATTGCCCAAAATTTTGTCTTTACTTTCCCCTCAGCATTGGAAAAGCAGTGATTTCTCTGCATGGCATTGTAGGGAATTGGGTCTAGCAGGGATGTAATCTAATAAATAATTTGGTTTTTGTCTATTTGTAATTGCTTTCTGGTTGTTTAACAAACCCACTCAAATTTCTGGGACATTTCCTTCCTTCCAGCAGCAATTCTGCATTTTTACTGTGTTAAAATCAGCTTTATTCATTGTGGAGAAGTTTCTTTATTTGCGTTGTCCAGTGAAATCTTGTCTGGATTCCAGTTTGGGTTTAAGTTATATATTTGGCTGTTTTCTCCACTGAAGATGTGGTTCAGTCTGCACTCAAAAATTAATAGCCAGATTTCAATCACTGTTCTGGCTAGTTTTGTGTTTGTTGGTTTCTAAAGAAGAATTTTTTTCCTTTGTTATTTATTTTCTGAGAGCTTTCTGAAACTGCAGTTTCCTTGGGTTGGTGTTACCTCCTTTTGTATTGTCAATGTTTGCTTCAGGTTTTGTGTTTTAGGTATTTTATTCTCAGACTGACATTTCATATTTATCAGCTCTTTTTTAACACAGTCACTTGTTACGAAATAGAATAAATGAAGTAATCAGAAATTATTTTTATTCTGCAGATCTGTGAAGCTTTTGAACCTCCCAACCAGTCTCCGACCTCACAAAATGAAAAGTTTACTTGGTCAGAATGTGTCAACCAAAAGCCCCTTCATATATTCTCCAATTATTGCACACAGTCGTGGGGAAGAACGAAATAAGAAAATAGGTAAGAATAATTTACAGTATTTTCTGTTATTTTGTTAAATTAGAGAATCTTCTGTGGTCAAGGAAAGCAGACCTGAACATTGCTGTCTTATTTGAGATAACCAGTTTTTTAGCCTCAAGTCCTGAAGGAAGAAATCTTTTTTCTCTGGGGCACAGTTCCATATTCCAAAGAAGAATAAAGTCTCATAGATGGTAACATTGATTTTTTAGAACAGATAAACTGGTTTTATTTCTTTCTCAAACAAAAGAGAATTTAGGGAAAACTTAGTTCTGACACACTCTGCTTGGCAGCCACCACAGTTTCAATGCCCTGAGGAAAATGCAGTGTTGTGGTTTTTCCTTTCCCTATTCTGATTTAACATAAACTCAGAGTGATGAACTGTCTGATTAGTCCTTTTTATTTAAGGACAGTTCAGCCAAGAAAAAGTTTTTAAACCCTGTTAGGAATATTAGTCATTTTCCTTTTATAAAGATTATAAAGCCTTTCAGTGCAGTAATTGTGCCACTGGAAAAAGATTAGAGGTTTGTTTAAATCCTGGATTAAATTACAAATATTGGTAGTTCTTTTTGTGGCTTTTGTGCTTATCACGTGCGTGATAATTTTTACCAGAGGCATCAATATCAGCACAAAAAAGACTGGTGTGACTGTGGAGCAGAACTGATTGTAAAAACTTCAGAAATTTGCAGGATGTTTTATCTTACCTTGGCTTCTTGTTCATCTGGCCTGCAGGGCCAATTTTCCAAGAATCTCTGTGTGGTTTCCTCTTTGCAACATAGGTGGGCTGTGCCCCTGCTGAGGACCCTGAGTATGATTGAGGTGATATCCCTCACCCTGAGAAGAACATGCACGTTTTCTAGCTGGGTTTATGGTGATGTGCATTTTCAATAAATAGCTGAAACAGGAACAGTTGGGATGTGCAGAGGCAGGGACAATTTTCTGGCAGTTTGGATGCACTTGGCTCAGTGTGACTTTGCTGCAGCAATACTTCGATTTCAAAACAGAAAGGATAAGAAAAAAGGTTAAGAATTAGTTAAAGGATAAATTTTAAAAATGTGCACATAGGGGAACATCTTAAAGTGCTCTCTTGATTTCTCTTAATAATTTATTGAAAGTTTGATTACTATTACATTTTCAACATTTAATCTCTTAGCTATACCATGTCATGTTTTCTTTATTTAAATAAAGCCTTAATCCCAGTTTTGTCACACAGTTGTATAATGCAGCATTCTCATTCCTTGATGGATACAAAAGGAAACTGCATTTTTGAACTGGTTAGGATTTGTTTCGGTGCTTTGTGTACCATAGGAGATTTACATTTTACAGTGAACTTTCTTCTTTTAGGTTTTTATTTAGCCTAAGGAGATGTCTGATTGCTTCTGATCCTGTACAGCATTTGTCTTTTGAAGTACTATAAACATTGCAGTCACTGCTAAAAGCCTCTAATGTTTCAAAGTTTAGCGAACAAAAGAAAATACAAAATAAAAGCAGATACTTCCTTTGGAAGAAGCTGAGAAATTCATTAACTTCGAAATCAATGAGAGTATTTTAATGGCATGTATTTAACATCAATTAAAAACAACAATAACAAGTGAACTGTTTTTCTTACATGGAGATAGTACTCCATATTTTGGTTAAATTATTGTTTTACAGCAAAGGAAATCAAGCACTGCTGACAAACCAGAGGGAAACAAAACCCATTTAGAAAGTCTTGAAATGTTTTCAGCTTTCAACTTGATAAGCTTTTCTGATTGGAAACAATAACAGGGATGATTATATTCTAGTTAAATTGCTTTAATAGCATGCTAGTCATAAAAAATAAACCTACTGATTTTTGACATGAAGTGTTTTGTTGGTTTTGAGTGCCGCTAGTCTAAAGCAGCAAGAATATATAAAAGAGTTTTGTTAGTAAATCCAGCAGCTCTGTCATACCTGTATTAGCTGATACAAATATAACTTCTTTTTTCCTTTCCTTTCAAAACCTTTTCCCCCAAGGAAACAATTCTGTAGTACTGCCCTGGCACATTTTTCACAGGGGATTTCAGTCTCATCTCAAAAACCTCCATGGATTCAGACTCAAGCATGTCCCTGGGGAGGTTGTTGCACTGAATCACTGTTCTTACTGAAACAAAAAAAATCAGTAAGAAAATAAAACCTGTTTCAGTGCAACTGGTGTCTGTTACCCTTGGTCTTCTTCCTGTGGCTCCTTGTGAGGAAAGAGCTTCTGTCCTCTTTATGCAGCCCTTTAAGTACTGGAATACTGTGATGGTATTGCCCCTGAGCCTTCTCTTCACCTCAGAGAGGATATCTCACTCCTTTATCTTTCCTTATCAGGTGGGTTCTGCAGTCCTTGATCACCTTTGTGGTGCTCCTTGGGATGCTCTCCAGTCTCTGTGTCTCTCCCAGCTGTGGGGACCAGAACTGGGCACAGCTGTGCCTGGCAAGCACAGGGTGGAGTAGACTGATCACCTCTCTCTCTTTGCAGTGGAGAAGCAGATGGATTCAGAACCCAGCAGGGTGAGGAGTTGAGGGATGTCAGTCAGGGGTCTGTTACAGGTGAAGATGGAACCAGGTCACTGCAGGGACCAGGAGGAGGGTTCCTCCCTCCTCCTCAGAATGTGACAAGTAGGACTGGCACTTTCTACAGCAGGGGTGAGGCTCTGGAATGAGAAGACCAGACAACTGATGAGGTGGCTGAAGGTCCTTCTGTGACAGAGCAACACCACCTGGACCCTGCATCACAGCCTCCCCTGTTAGCAGGAAAAGAAGGGTGGTTCTCAAAGGAGACTCCCTCCCTTCTAAGGGGAGCAGAGGGCCCCATGTGCAGGCCTGACCCAACTCAGGGGAAGTCTGCTGTCTCCCAGGGGCTCAGGTAAGGGACATTAGTGGAAAATTCCAATCTAGAAAGACCCTCTGATTACTATCTGCTATTGGTTGTTCAGACTGGCAGCAACAAAACAGCAAAGAGAAGTCTGAGGCCAATCAAAAGAGACTTCAAGGCCTTGGGACAGTTGTTGGGAGGGATCAGAAGCAGGGGGAATGATTTTCTTGATCCTTCCAGTAGCAAGGAATAATATTGATAGGAACAGGCAGCTCCATTAGGGTGATGTGTGGCTCTGAGGTTGGTGTCAATGAAAACAATGAAGGTTTTTTGGCCATGGGATGATCTCTCAACACCTGGCCTGCTGACACCTGATGGGATGAGCCTTTCTCAAATGGGAAAAAGGAGTTCTGGCACAGGAGCAATGGGGCTCGCTGACAGAGCTTTGAACTGGCTTGGAAGAGGGAGAGGGAGAAAACCAGGCTCCCCAGTGATGAGCAATTGGATTTTGTGCCAAACCTTGAGGATCCTGATGGGATCTCACAATCTGCTTCACCAGGTGTTGGCCACAAGGTACCACACCTGAAATGTTTCTACACTGATGCACACAGCACGAGGAGCAAACACCAGCTGGAAGCTTTGGCCCAGTCCCAGAGGTTTGACATCATTGGCATAAGTGAAACATGGTGGGATGAGTCTTGTGCCTGAGGAACCCTGTTGGATGGTTGTGCTTTCAGAACAGGCATTCCACAGTGTGGTAATGGTTAGAATGTGGAGGTTCAGCACTGCAGTGCTGCTGTGCTACTGCAGGTGCCTCTGTTGCTGTAGTAAACCATAATAGTTAACTCTGTACCTGTGCAGAGCAGTCACTGGCTGTTTTGGGGGCTGCAGAATGCATAAGACATCATGGACACTATTAAGCAATTAAATATGAAATGTAGATAACATCTCATACCACTGTGAATTTGAATGTTTTGTTTTAATCAACAGTTTAGCTTTTCAGGTTTCACAGTAATACAACCCATTAACATCTGTGGATGTATGTGTTTAATTTCCACTAGCATTAATTGGAGTTAAACATTTGCATTAAGTACGTCTCCCTTGAGCTCTCTAATATTGCTTGCAAAATGTAATCAGATAGTAAATGATTGTGAATGTACAATTAGAGTACAGATTGCTTCAACTGTGCATTAAAGTCTTAATATTGATAATCCAGGTTTTTTACTGGACATTTCCTAATATCCTAGTAAAAAACTATTAGCAATGTATGTTAAAATCATTGGGTAAACTAGTAAGAACTAATCCATGTATGTTATAATTTACCTTATAATCACGATTTATTTAACAAATGTAATTAAACCACCTTTTGTTTACTTGGACTGCAGATCCTCAGCTTGCAGGGAGAATCTTACCACAGTCAGTTTAAAGTCTGAACTTCAGGTGCATGTGGTTCACTGTGAGAAATTTGGGAGGTAGCCACGAGCTTGAGGGTTGAAAAGGTTATGAGGTGCTGATATAAAATAATCTTTCTGCATTGAACAGAAATTCAGTTACTCAAAATTTGCATCTCTGCTGCTGACCTCCATAATCTCCCACAGAACCATAGAATTACAGAATGGTTTGGGTTGTAAGGGACCTTAAAGATCATCCAGTTCCAACCTCCCCTGCCATGGGACGCCTTCTACTAGTCCAGCCTCATCTCCTTAAATTATAAAACTCAAAAAAATATTAAAATTGGCAGAGTGAAGTATCTTTAAAGTTGAGCCTGTCTCTTGTGCTAAGATATAAACTGCAAGTACATCTTTTTACCTGGCCCACTTTACTTCACTGTCTCTTTATTTACTCCATATAATCAGCTGTGTCTATATGAGGACTTGAGATTTTTTTCTTCCTGTTGTGTTCATTTCTTACCCGGTTGATTCTTATCCAAGTCTCCAATATCAAGGCCGTGTGTACTCTACATAACTCCAAGTATGGAAACCTTTAAGTGTTGAACATGAAGGATGTGTTGAAGTAGTGTTTTGAATTGATGCCTGAGTTAATTTTGCCAATGAAGCATTGGGTCTTTAGAACACTATTGCTGTGTTAATGAATGTTTTGAGTCCCTTAACCTACTGCTTTGCTTGGGATTTACAGCTTGTGTCACACAATGTCCTTGAGTAGGACTTGGGCTGTGAAGATTATAGAGAGATATTAAGCATTATAGCAACCTGACAGCTCAGCTGCTGCAGGTTTTTTATAACCCTATGATTAGGTAATTCCTGCCTTAATTCTGTGATTATTCCTTGCAGACTTCCAGTGGGTCCAGGGAGATGTGTGTGAAGTTCAGTTGATGGTGTACAACCCTATGCCTTTTGAGCTCCGAGTAGAAAACATGGTATGAATCTTTCTAAATCTTCTCTTTCTGCTATTTTTCTGAAGAAAAATCTCATTTGGACTTTCAAATATGGTTTTGTATAAATATTCTTAAAAGATGGTTTAAGCCAGCGTAGCCTCAGTTTAACGGTGTGGTGTGGTCAATTTTCTTGTATTTTTGGTGATGAGGTGTTGAAAAGAAAAATCTTTGCCGCTCAGAGTGTTTAAATGCTTTATTGGGACTGACCCATAAATCAGTTCTGTACTTTTCTGCATTGAGTAGAACTCCTGCTACATGATTTACATAGACTGGTTTTCAAGTAATAATTATATCCTGAAACCTGATAATTATTGTACACTTGCTACTGTAGTTTAAAAGTCTGCATTCATTCTTGCTTTTCAAATTCCCATTTTGACCACAATTTAAAAACCTGATGAACTAAAATAGTTAGGTCTGAGAAGCTTTGGGTTTTAATAAAAACTTCAGCTCATGGATTTTTTGTTCCCAGTGATTTATGTTATTTGAAAACACTCTAATGTCAGATGATCAGAAGGGAGTAAAGAAAAAGGCTAAACCACTGGAGAAATGTGTGAGGTTAGAAGGATCAAGCCCAAGCTCTTTACTACTTCAGTTGGCTGCTTGCAGTGTATCGTGCAAAAGGGAAATAGAGGATTTTTTTTCTTTCTTTATTCCAACTACCAGGATTTTTAAAAATTGTTATCCATTTAAAAGTTAAACATTCTACCAGACCAACTTAATATCCACTCAGTCCTAATCCAGCACTTTCCTTTATGTTAAATATTTTTACCTTTAGTATTGCTTTAAATATAAATCACATCTCTTAGAGCCCTTTTTTCTGTCAAGCTAATTGAATCAGTGTACATTTATTTGCTCATGATTTTTGTTTGGGTTTTGTTTTTATTGATATGTCTACTGCAGTGTCCAGTCAAACAAGTTGACCTAAATTACTGATGATAAACCACATATAATGAAGTGTTTTTCCATGGGAAGCAAACGGGCCCAAAGATTTTGTTTTTATAGCACAATAAAATTAATTATTGGAAGTTAACATGCCACCTTCTCCAGGAGCATTTTCTCTCACCCTCACAGAAGTATTCAAATTTTTTAGGGATTAATAGAAAAAGTGCACATCTGCACATCAGTACACAAAAGCTGCACATCAGGAAGGTCTCTGTGGGCATTAAGAATATTTTGATTTACAGTTTAATTTGTATTGTGCAAGTAATGATGTTCTTATATATATTATAATGATGAGGTTATTTAAAAACCTGTAGAATTTCCTAATGTGGAAATTCCTTCTGAGTGCTTACATGCACTCAAGAACTTGCAATGCAGTTATTTGTGTATATCTGCACAACATCCATTCCCTGAGCAAATTAATTGTAGTAGCACCAGTACTTCTCTTTACTGTTGTCTTGATAAAGTTCTGTCTTGGAATTAACACTGAATTCCAGTTCCAGTGGTAAGCCCAAGAGGAGTTAATTTGCCAACCAGATGCAAATCATTGAAGTGATTAATGTAACTCTTTAGTTGGTGCTTTGAGAAATTCTGCTCTTCACTAATGTGGGCTCATTTGCAGAAATTGGTTGATTTTGGTAGATTTGTATGTTTATCAAGAATGTAGCAAGTTGAGGGAAGTGCTTGTTCGCCTTGATTTGGAATTTTAGGGACAATTTCTTTGGAACCGAGACCAGTTTGGAGCAAACCACTGACATCTGTTCAGTCTGTAGAGGAGAAGAATATTGGGGTACTTCTGCTGCTCTGCTCAATCCCCAGATGGGAAAGTGCAGCAAAACCAGAGTCAGGCTCTTCCCAGGGGAGCCCAGTGTAAGGATGAGAGTCAGGGAACGAGCTGCAGCCATGGGAAACTTCCCTCCCTAAGAAAAACTCCCTTTTGCCAAGCATGAGGGGTTTCATACACTGGGACTGGTGGTCCAGAGAGAACCTGGGACCTCCATCTTTAGAAATCTTTAAAACTTGAGTGAACAGGATGTGAAAAACCTAAACTACCACCAAAGTTACCCTTGTTTTGAGCACTGGGCTAAACATGATGACCTCTACTCTTTCTTTCCAACCTAAGCTGTTGATTTTCCAATCTCATCTGTGAACTTTCTGGAATGTGGGAATAGGTTTTACTTTATCATAAGAATAAACTTTTTCATTTTAATTATTCAGAGTGCTGGTTAATATTTTAAAATGGTATGTTTTATTATTAACATGTACTCATGCCTTCAGTCTCCATACTCTTTCCTTGACTGATTTCTCATCACGTATCACATTCTTTCAGATTATTTACTCTCACAGGCTCAGTTTCATAGCAAGTGTATCCTTTTCTGTCATTTAATGGCAGTTTCAGCTTGTTTTTCCCACAACTTTTTTCCTCCTGCCTGACTCAGCACCTCACCTTTGCAGGATGACTGCTCATTCAGGCTTGTTTCCAATCGTCACTGAGTTCTCCATTGCTTGGTTTAATTTTTTTTTGTCCTTTCCATGGTCCACCATTCACCAATATGTAACTACTGAAATCTACAGTCTTATTTATTTTTTAAATTTTTCCCCTTGCCCTCAGTTTAGATTTGTTGTTCTGATAAATTACTCATTTCATGTTAAATGAAATCCAAGCTTTTGCCATGGTACTTTTTCAACTGTGTCTTTCTGTTTGTTGAATTTCTGTTGTGATGGTAAACAACTTAGTATTGAGCACAGGTTGTTAAGGAGAATGATTCCCCATGGAAAGGCTTCCTGAGCTTTTTCATTAATTGAAGTATTAATGCTGAGTCCATGTAGGTTAATTGAGGTGTACTTAAGTAAAAGGCATTGAATTTCTAGGCTTGACGTGAGACTGTGGACACAAGACTTTGATTAGTGTTGATAAACCCTGAACAATTGATTTTCTTATTTTATTTTTTTGTTCTCAAGGATCTTGGCCCATCCTTGTTGTTTTACTGTTAATTTCCTGTCATGAATATTCCTGATTTGGGACTTTAATTAGGTACCTATTCTTCGTTCCTGCCCCATTTCTGTGTTCCTATTCTGTCTTTTTCTATTTCATGTTTCTGTTTTGCCCATATAGTTAGAGGGCTGGTCCAATGAAAGATGCAGTAGTGTTTATAAAATGATAAATTAAAATGTCATTAAAATGCCCTTCAATCATGAGGCATGGAGGTGATTAGCTCCCACAACTGTGTGAGTCAATAAAGTGAAGTAGGAGAGATCTTGGGGTTGATCAGAACAAATGCTTTAATAAAACTAAGCAGGTACCTTAAATCAGCAGAATGAGAGACAAAAATGAGCCTAACCAGAATTGGTTGTGATGGATCAGACAGAATATTGCCATGCTGGTGGTGGGGTCCAGGTCACCTGGAGATGGGATGTTCAGCTGTAAATGAGTGCCACCACTTTTCCTTTTCTGCTAGGAATACTGATTTCTGTACACACTTGTTCAGGTATATGAGGGATGGCCTCCAGCCCTTTTGCAGTTTGTTCTGCAGTTACTGCCATTGCTGCCATTTTCTGTGCAGGAAAAAAATGATCTTTTCACGTTTCAGGCCTTCAAAAAACTTCCAAAAAATTCTGGGAAATCTCTAGTGAAATTTATTTTGTATCTTGAGACAAATGCTTAAAGCAGCAAACCACAGTACAATCCAGGGAGATCTACTACCAAAATGCATATGAAGATGCAGTGCAAAATGTTAAGTTCTCTAAGATTTTAACTACTTTTTCATCTTTGTTTATCAAGTTTCCTATTAAAAGCAAAACAAAACAAAAAAATTCTCAAAGCTGAGAAATTTTTAGGTAATGCTATATTTTGAGGGAAAGCATTTTTTCTGTTCTTACTGTGAAAAATGCATAGTTCCAAGAAAGCTACAAGATCTACAGACAAATGCTGCTCTAACCCATGAGAATATTGTAATTTATAATACTTAGTCATTATTCAAGAATTAAGTATTTGTTCTGTAGTTCTCCTTCTGTTTGGGACTGGTATTTATTTGAACACAATCAAGCGTGGTATTTTGATTAATGTTGCTTTAAGAATGGCCATTGCCTTTTTTTTTTTTTTTACTTCAAAACCATGCTATTAGTCAAGAGCCCTATGTTGATGTTTAAAAAAAACATCTAAAATTTCGATAAATCTGAATATGTAATCAGTCCCACAACTTTGCTTATGATGGTTTAAATTATTTCCATGAACTGCTCTTTCCTGAGTTCACATCTTTTGCTGTTTCTGCTTCTTGAGAGAATATTTACTTCCTGCTACACTACATTTAGTGGAGACTGTATTAGTCAAGAATGTACACAGAAAGGTGAAGGAGGAAAAAGAATAAAAATGGCTGTGTTTGGTGTTTTTCTGGGTCTGCCTAAAATAACCATATTAGAAATAGTAGGGAAAATTTCCTTTGAAATAAATATTTGACAGTTTTTGTGTAAAGGATCTGACAACATGATATACAAGTATGTTCAGCATGGAAACTAACTTTGAAGGTCGTGTTATTTTAAAAAAGAATGATTGCATTTTGGGATTGGTAAGTAAAGCCTAAAAAAGGCAGTTACATACTTGTGTTATTTTAACTGCATCCCCAAATGCTGCCATTTACATGCAAGTTGTTTTGTTCCTCTAAAACTAAAATGAGATTTGAAGTGATTGAAGGACATGCTGTGATAGAAGCATGCATACATTCACTCTAAGACAATTTAAATTGTTTTATAAGAATACAAAGAAATGAAAACTTTTTTTTGTGTGCGTGACTCATATATTCCCTGGAGGAAACCTTGGATTTGGATGATCTTTTCCTATAGAGTCAGAAAGAGAAATGATTACCAAGTGGTGACTAAATGATTACTAGGTATAACTACTTGAAATAATGTATAAAACTGTCAGGAAAAGAAATCTAACACATTTCCCTACTTTTGGTGGTGTGGTTGAAATACTTTAGTTAATGGGTGTGAGAGTACTTCAGCCTTGATTAGGTTTTCACTGTTCAACTGCAGAACTTTAGGCACCAGAGGGCAATGTTGGGCAAATATTGCAGAATTGTCCAATTCAGCAAATTGCGATGTTGAAATTGTCTTTCAGACATTCTAAGATATGTCACTGTCTTCTAAAACTCACTAAGTTTTAAGGGGAAGTATCTTGATTTCAATTTATGTCTGGAAATCTGAAGTCTAGTTGATTTTTATATTGATTTTTTTTTTCCATTTCAGTGAGTTTTAATGCTTTTTTAATTCTTTAGTTTTCAAAACTTGGATGTTTTACTTAACAGTAGAACTCTGAAAGTGGGAGAATTGACTGCTGCTTTCTGGTTTTGGTATCAGTGCTCTTGAAACTCTTCAATTTCTAGTCCAGGCATAGTGTGTGCTTAGTGCAGGTGTTTTGGCATTTACATTGTGTTTGTTCTCTAAAAAATCCCTTTTTTTTCAAGGTTTGCATTACATATCAGAGAATATTTAGGGGTCCCTGTCGGTTTTGTTTATTTACATTTGCTACAGCTGATAGTAGGAGGGTTTGTGGGGTTTTTATCACTGATTTTTGTAGGACTTTAAGTCCTTGGATGAAAGTTTTTAGTTGAGATGAATCCTGAAAAATTCAAATGTATTTGAATATTAGGCCAAGTGATGTATCAGTGGGTTTGAGACTAAAATAAAGTTGAAAAGCCTTCTGTAGCAGCTTTAAAAGAGAGTTCTGGGGAGTTTATGGGGTCACCTTTTGTTTGTGTTCTACGATGTGCTTCAGCCAAAACAAAAGCAGCAGAATTGTGGTGAAATTGAGGCTACATCAGTGTTAAAGAGAGAATGTTCATCCCATTTCTGTTGGGTGAATCCCACTGGAAGGATTAATGTGAGAATCAACAAGGCTCTGTGCTCCGATACACTGGGTGGTGAATATATAGAAAGACAAAGCTAGGTTTTACTTGTGTTTTTGTGGATTATTTCTGACAGCTGAAGTCTCCATGTGAAATGGGGGGGAAATGAAAATTCAGTAGAAATGAGGGTGTGACAGAGTATTTACTTACAACTCAAGTAAAATGGTGAAATGCAATTTTGTGCAGTCTCAAGGACAGAGTTCTCTAGTGCAGCTTTCCACAAAGCCAGAGTAGCTTTGGGTGAATTAGATGCCTCAAGAGTGTCAAGTCTACAAAGAAGTAATTGCTAGAACAAAGATTTTACAGATTTGGGGTATGTTATATGTTTTTCTGTGGCTCAAATGGTGAGATTTTTCATCTCTCTTCACAAAAGTAGTTCGTTCCTCTTTACAGGGTTCTCAATTCTCATGAATCATCCACACGGAGTTGAGATTAAATCCAGTTGTACTTACTGCTTTTATTGATGGAGGTCTTTGTGTAGCATCTTTATTCAAAAATAAAAATAAATATGTGTATAGAAAAACAGCTGGTAACTTGGATTTATATGCTTTCCAAAATCAAATTTACTTTTAACAGCACATTCTATGCTCAAGCATCTTCAATTCATTAACCAAGCTTAAAGAAAACGCCCAGTCTGCTAAGAACAGGAATGCAGGAATGCTGTTTTCAGAAATTTCTCCAATGATTTTTTTTTCTGCTTCATTTCTCATTTTGTCCCATGTTTTAAATTTAGGATGCTAAAAGATTTCTCTGACACTAAAGGAGTAACTGCAGGCATTTAGGCTTGAGAGGATCAGTTCAGCAAAATAAATGCATTATTCTGACTCACTGAAATGTTTAGGTTGGATGGTTAAGCTAGACTTGCTCTGTTATCTGTAAATACAATTTTTTTTTTTTTTTTAATCTTAGAAAATGTATTTTGGCCTGGTAATTGAAGCTTAGCAACATCTGCTATTGATGTTTGATTTCCACTGTCTAAAATCTATCAAATATTCAAGTTAAAGTCACAGGTACAATTCATTGTAGGTACAAAACAGCACCGTGCAGATGATATCTGTGATTTTTTTACTGTGCTTGGGTATAAATTTTTATTAGTTCTTCATATATCATTCTCAGCTTAGTTCCTGAAACTTTTCCATGTTGAATACAAATCCTGCTGGTATTTTGGATGCATGCTGCAGTCACTGCAACTTAAACCCCAAAATAACTGCTATGAGTAAATTGGAATAAATCATGAAAGTTTGGCTGATGTAATGCATGGGATTAAAATATAAGTATATGGCATAAAAATGTAAGTGTATCTCATAAATGGATTTATGTGTGTAATGTGTTTTTTCAGGGTCTCTTGACAACTGGAGTAGAATTTGAATCTCTCCCTGCTGCCCTTTCCCTCCCTGCAGAATCTGGGCTCTATCCCGTGACTCTCGTTGGAGTTCCCCAAACCACGGGGCAGATCACTGTCAATGGTAAGGGATGGCTCCACTCACTCTTTGTGGGCAGAACAACCTGAGTTTTACACCCCTGTGGGTTGCATGGCTTTGTTTGCCACATGTATCTTCACCACTCTCAATTCTCCTCAGTAAGTAAAAGAAAAAGGAAAAATGGGGAATCTGTTCCCCGTACCAGGCTTCATTAAAAACAGCCTGATGAATCACTTGGTTGCAGCATCAGTAACGAGCACATTCTTGGAGTATCTCATGTGTGAGAGGATGAGGATAATGAACTCCAGCTCCCTTTTATTAATGCTTTCATTTGGAAAGCTTCTGAGGAGGATTACTTGAACTTTTATTTCTTAAGAATGCAGAAGATAATCTTGCAGGGTTTTTTTTCCCCTTAATTAATCGTGTTCATGTAAGATTACAGAAATTTTTGCAGATTGCTTCCGTGGAAACAATTTAGCCAGGGTGTACGGCCTGTTGCAGTCAAGATATCATTTCATTAATAAGCCTAAATAAAACTGTGTTTGTAGTAAGGAAGAAAATTAAAGAGCCTTTACAAAAGGCTAGCAGACCTAGAAAAGGAGGCATATGCAGAGAGGATGGATTCAACATGTAGTAGGAGTGAATCATCTTACCAAATCACATTTTTAAATGTCTTCTGGAATGCAAAGTTAGGATACAGGATAAGAACCATTTTAGTAAAGCTAAGCACTAAAAGAAGATGGCTTTGAACTTGAAGAAAGTGTTCTCACTGAGTTTTTCTTAAGTGCTTTTGTGTCTGCTCATAAAACAATTTTTCATGTGATTTTTTTTCCCCCAGAAACTATTTCAGTAAATACAGAATAGCATCAAAGCATTCAGAACATTTGTACTGTAGTTGTCTCCTTTGAGTTCCATGTACTAAAAATGTATTGCAAGTAGAGGAGTTGATTTCTGTACTTGGCAGCTCTTTGTGTGTCAATGTATCAAATTTTCCTTCAGATATAACTCATAAATATTGCCTGGTAAGGAATCAGTGGAGAGGTATTTTTCTACTAAATTGAACTTTCAGAAGTTGTGGTCTTTCATGGCAGGTTTCTGTGTTTATGCATGCATATTTTTTCTATTAATAGTTTCCTTTAGGATTCTTTTCTCCTTCTGGATGCAGTTGAGATTCTTTCCTATGAACATTTTTCTGAGGAAATAGGGAATGTATGTTGAAGGTTGACATGTTTTATGTGCACCAGTGAATTTGGTGATGAGATATAAAATGGTGTCCATGCTATGACTTGTGACTTGTAAAGATCTTGTAAAGAATTCTGCAGAAGTTACTGTAATGCATTGTAGAAGTTGAAGGCTCTTTACAATTTCTTTTATTTTACATGCCACAGATGCAGAGGTGAACATGTGTTGTTTGTGCATTGTCAGGTACTTATAAATGTTATTTCAGGGGTTTGAAAGTTCTGTACATACTATGTGTCCATAGGAGATTTTCCTATAGAGAAGGTGATGGTTTTGGGTAGCAGATACACTGACAAGATCTGACCAGTAAACTTAGTACTTTTAGACCTGCCAGAAAATAATAAGATTCACAACATAACTGGTGTTTTCTTCTAAAACTCAGGTTATCATACTTCAGTTTTTGGAGTCTTCAGTGATTGCCTTCTGGACAATCTGCCAGGAGTGAAGACCAATGGCTGTACTGTCGAAGTTATTCCAGCTCTGCCAAGGCTGCAGATCAGCACCTCCCTTCCAAGGTGAAAAATTAAATTAGATGGTGATTTTATTTGGTCATATTTAAGTGTTAGTCACATACTGAATAAAAGCTCTTCCACCTGAGTCTATAATCAATGCTTGAGTAAAACAGGACAGAGTCTAAATCTGCGTTTTTGCTTTAAAATGCAAACCTGAGTTTTTTGTTTTACTGCTTGAAACCATGGAATTTTATAGAAACATGCAGAAAGAATTTTGCAATACTGTTGTGCTCAAAACTCTGGTCTTGGGCAAAGAGGGATGTATCAAGTCAAGAATTCACTCTTTATATCTTAACAATCCAGTCCAGGCATCATTGTTAGTTCAGATCAATTATCACAGAAGAAAGAAAAAGTAAGAGAGAAAAATATACAGAAAAATAATCACTAATAAATATATATACATTTATATAGTAACTGAAAACATGACTTTTTTTGCTTTTTACTACACAATTCCATGATATTTTTGTCTCAATGTGAGGGGGGAAAAAGAAATTCCTTTTTCCCTTTTACTCCACATGCCCAAATTTCAGAGCCCTGAAATGCTAACAGTACATGACAGTACATTCTGAATGATCAAAAAATACTTGTTTGGAGTCCTTGTCATAGATCTGTTCTGAAAGACTGAAATCTGCTCCTGTTTGTGGAGGCTGCTTGTTTTGTGTAAGGAAGGACAGGATCAAAGGGAAGGATGGCAGGAATACTTGCAAAAAGAAGTGGAATTATTGGTCATTAATCTCAGTAACTTCTGTCCTTGTATCCTTGATGCATTTTGACCACTCATTAGCAGAGAAAATACAGTCAGGAATGGAACCTCTGCCCATCTGTCTTGTTCTGCAACCTCTTTCCCTCATTCATGCTCCAAAAACTTCATTTCTAGTCACTGTTTCACCTTTCACACTGGAAATTTTTCCCAGGATCCACTGCTGTGAGGTTTATGCCCTGCACTGTCCACTAAGCCTGCTCATTGTAGTGACCTGCTCTTGATTTTTGTTCCTTTCCCCTTACAGTTTTTACAGGTAGTTTAACAAGCTTTCAGAGTTAGAATATGTATTCCATATTGCTTGAAATCTGACTTGTCTTATGCATAAATTATTAATTTTTGTCGTCAATGATTCTAAAACTGGGAATGGAAAGTGGTATCTAGTGTCTTCAGCAGTAGTTTTTGAGTCTTCCAAGAATAGTGAATAGAGTAACCTGGACAGGCTTTTAACATTTTCATCATAATAATTTATTTGTCACGTTTTGTAGGTCTGCTCATACGCTTCAGCCTTCTTCAGGGGATGAAATCTCCACTAATGTCTCTGTCCAGCTGTACAATGGAGAGACCCAGCAGCTCATCATTAAATTAGAAAATATTGGAACAGAACCGTTGGAGAAACTGGAGGTGACAGCAAAAACAGTCAACACCAAGGGTGTGTATCCTGATTTATATTTGGAAATAATCATGCTGACTTCTTCTCTTTTAAAAGGGAGATTATTTGTGTTACACTTCTTTTAGCTCAGTTTAGAATAAATATCATAGTCCCCATTACAGAGCTGAAATAATTCAGTTTGATTTTATTGTAGGAATATAGAAATGCAAGAGAATGTAGAGGATAAAAGAAAATGTAGAAAGAGGAAGAAAATTGTAGAACCATCTGTGTGTTAAAGGGTCACTTGCTTTCTGGAAATCTAGATTTAATTTCAGTGTTACTTGGGGAAAAAATCCTGAGGCAATTACTTGTAAAGAGGAAGAATCTTGGGTCTAAATTATGTTCTCCTTATGTCTAAATATGCTGATTAGTTCATTAAATAAATTAGTATTAGCAGTAATGTTGTCCTACTTGAGAGAGCAGAAGTAAATAAGCCTGTTTCTATCTCACTCAGTGAGCAGTAAGAAAAAAAATGGAGAGAAGACTTTAAAAGACAAAGCAATAAATAAAATAAGCTACTGTGAGTTAAAAGAATAATTGAAGCTCTGGATGAAATACAGCACATCCCCTGTGTACACTTAATTCTCTTGAAATACTCTGTCCGTGTTAGTATTAAAAAGTAGTCTGATAGGTGAATCCTGCTTTTGTTTTGTGATGCATTTTTTTTGGTTTGTCCTCTGAGGGATTGTTATGAAAATGATCTTAAAGAAGTACTGCAGGTGACAAGCAGCATAATCTTTACTGACAGTAGAAATATCTTATTTTATTGCAGGTTTTATTCTGTCAGTGCCAGAGCATTAAAATGCAGTGTGATACCTTGTGATTTCTGTTCATTTCAGTATTCAAGCTCGTGATTTTTTTATAACAGAGTATCCCCTTCTCCACAGCCTCAGAGAATAGGAGTTGCCGATCATCTCAAAATAGATTTTTGGTCTGAGACTTGTTACCAGGAAGAATTTTAGGAGCTGAAACGTATGATGACATACTGTTCTTATTTCAGAAATTCCAACATGCTCCTCCTGGGCCAGGGGCTGCATGTATGGAATGGAGAGGCCAAATACAGCGCTCAGGTGAAATGGAGAAATTTATGTATTAAATGGTGGAAATATGGGCCTGTGAATCACATGTGAATCAGAATTTTTGTATGTAACATTACACAGTTAATGGGTTCACAGTGCTGAAAAAGAGACTCATGCCAGCTTTAAAACCACCATCTCTCCATGACAGCTTTTGTTAAAAACAGTGGGGGAAAAAGAAGAATAGTTGATAGACTCACCTCTAAGTTCAGTAAAACTTTAAATTGTACTTCATCCTGTATTTTCTTTCTCTATCGACGATGTTTATGATGAGGCCCCTTAGTGTATTTGAAAGTGTCTTAAATGTTATTAGACATGATAATTATCTATCAGAGAAAGGAAAGTTTCTGATGAGAAAGCCATAAGCATGCATACTCAAAAAATGCAATTTAAATCCCTATCTCAGAAAACCAGAAGTAGAGTGAGTTTTGAGAGGCACCGAATGATATTTGTTCTGACAGTGTGAGAACTGTGCCATCAGAATCATGCAATCAGAAATGTCTGTGTGGGTAGGGACCTCTGGAAATCATCTTAACCTTCTTTTGAAAGCAGAACTTAAGGTGATCCAGGGTCCTGGCAAGCAGAATGTTCAGTTTCTTCATTGTCTCACAGAAGTGAAATGCACCCCTGTATTTGGAACTGTGTGCTTGAGATGAACTGTATTATTGGAGGAAAAAAATTTAGGTATGACTTTTTAAATGACTGTGCTGTGGAGACAATATAAAGCACTGGAAAAGGTTGTCCGTGGCAGAAGAACTAGTAGTCCACATTAAGCATGCAATAATTATGTTAATTCAAATGTGATTGC
This sequence comes from Acrocephalus scirpaceus scirpaceus, assembly GCA_910950805.1. Lineage (NCBI taxonomy): Eukaryota > Metazoa > Chordata > Aves > Passeriformes > Sylviidae > Acrocephalus > Acrocephalus scirpaceus. Next base: position 4,121,304 of record OU383773.1, read on the forward strand.
ATGGAGGTGCTGCAAAGTATCATAGAATCAGTCACTGAATGGTTTGGGTGGGAAGGGACCTTAAAGATCTTTGGCTTCCAATTCTCCTGCCATGGGCAGGGACACCTTCCACCATTCCAGATTGCTCAGAACCCCATCCAGCCTGGCCTTGAACACTTGCAGGGGTAGTCACAGGTTCTCTGGGAAACGTGCCAGGGCTTTACCATCCTCACAGTAAAGAATTTCTTCTCAATACCTCAGCTAAACCTGTCTTCTGTCAGTTTGAAGCCATTCCCCCTTGTTCTGTCACTACTTGCCCTGTCCAAAGTTCTTCTCCAGCTCTCTTGGGGCTCCTTTAGGCACTGGACAGGCCTGTGAGATCTACAAGATCAAAAATCTTGAGTCTTCCCCAGGATGAACAACCCCAGCTCTCTCAGTGTTTGTAGCAGAGGTGCTGTGATCAACTTAGTGGCCTCCTCAGGACTTCTTTCAACAGGTCTTTCTTGTGTTGGGGATGGACCTTTGCCTTTTTTCATGGGCTCTCTTCCATTTTAGTTATGACCATAAATTGATACAAATGCATGAGGCTGGGCTGACAGTACAGTGAGATGGGATTCTGGTGGTCAGCAGGGAAATAAAGATTTGTAATGTCAGCATTCCCATTTGGTCAGTGAATACATGCATGGAACTCATGGGGATATCACATCAAACCATTTCTAACAGCAGCACAAACTCTTGGTGTTACACATCAAGTTGAGAGCATGTGCAGGTGTCCATAGTGTATTAAGAAGCTGTTTCTTGGTTGTTCTGTACTACTCCTTACTGAAATGTGCCTCTTCAAACTGCTTAAGGTCTCCTTGAAAGCTGGTGATCACCTTCATTTGCCTGACCACAGCTTGCCAGTCAGCTCAGGAGCCCATGAAAAGCTGTTGGCCAATTCCAGCCAAATGCAAAGAGCTTTCAATCAACTTTTGTTACACCTGATTTCTTTTGGTTCTTTTTGTCTTGGCAGTTGTTTGTGAATCTCTTGCAGCTGCTGCCTGCCTGACCCATTTCCCTAGTTTCTGTTTCTGGAGCACAGCTTTTAGCACAAAGATGTGTGCTGTAAATGGCAAGCATTCTCTTTTTTACTGTTGGATTTATAGCCAGTCACAGTCCTTGAGGAAGCCAACTTCTCTGGCATTGAGTGGTGTCATGTTAATGAGAACCTCTGGAGGTAAGACTTTCACACTTGCCTTCCCTTACTTCTTCTCTTCTGGCACTATCAGGTGCAGCTCTTTGGGTTTTCCACTCTGGCCCTCAGATAAATAAGAACTTGCAGCTCCCCCAGTGCAGTTCATAAAGGACATCACAGGGTTCTGAGTCCTTCAGCAGCCCTGTGTTATGGAACAGATCCTGAGGCAGATCAGCAAGAGGGACTTGTCATGCTGCCACAATAGACACATCTGTCATGGCTTTTCGTGTCTCACTGCACCCCTGAGCCAGGCTGGGGCATCTGTAGGTTGGACATCACATGTCCATACTGTCAGGGTCAGTTCTGTGTCACCTTACACTGTCCCTCACCGGGGCAGAGAGTTTAATCCTTTTTTTGGAAAGATGTCCTGTGCAGAGCTGGATGCCTTCCCTGTGGCTCCAGTCAGCTCTTGTTAGAGGCTTGTTGTGTCTCAGATAAGGGAGTGCAATCCAAAGGCTTTGATAAACCAACTGTTTGATCCACTCAGGGGCAAATATAACCCTGGTGTTTTCAAACTTGAGGCTAGAGAAGAGCCCACCAGGCAATCTTGGCACAAGTGGTGAGCCCAGCTACAAACACTGAATGAACCTGGGTGAAGCAAAATCCTCACTCATCTTTCCTAGAAGTGACAGGCCTCAGGAATTTATATGTAGAGGAACAGGTTCACCTGTCCAGCTGTATTCTTCCCATGGCCTTTGAACACATCTGCCAGATCACAAATGAAAAATCTACTCTGAGGTTCAGGATGAACTGTGAATATCCAGGACTAGATCTAGTTACCTTTTTTTGCTAAGGAAAACTTTGTAAATTCCTTCAAATTGGACTTGGGTACTTGTGGTGGGTTGACCTGGACTGGATGCCAGACACCCATCAAGGCTGCTCTGTCACTCCTCTCCACAAATGGCCAGGGGAAGAAAATACAATGAAAGTCTCATGAGTTCAGGACCAGGAGAGGTCACTCACTGATTACTGTCACAGGCAAAACAGATTCACCTTGGGGATATTAATTACATTTTATTGCTTACAAAATTGGATAATAAGAAGTAAAATATATCTTAAAAACACCTCCCCCCACCACTCCCTCTTTCCCAGATTTTCCATCCTCTCCCACAGTAGCACAGAGAGGCTGATGGGGGTTGCAGTCAGTTCATCACACCTTGTTCCTGCTGCTGTTCAGGGAGAGGAGTCCTTCCCCTGTTTCCCGTGGGCTGCAGGGGAATCTCAGCTCTGGCACCTGGAGCATCTCCTGCCCCTCCTTCTCCACTGACCTTTGGTGTCTGCACAGTTGTTCCTCTCACATATTCTCACTCTCCTCTGAACACAATTAGTTCTGTGCAATAACTTCTTCCCTTCCTAAATGTGTTATCACATTGGAAAGAACATTAACAAGTCCTGCAAGTTCATTTCTAGCTAACAGGTCTAGGAGAAGTTAAAGTGTATGAATGCTAATGATTGTGCATTTAGAACTGATAGTTATTTTGCGTTTATTAAATAAACTATAGCAAAAAGCCAGATTAACCAGGGCATTTGAGATTGAAGAGAACTGAGGTTCTTGTGTTCTCAAAAGACATTTTAATCAAGTTTCTCTATACAAAATGTTAGTGTGAGCTTTTTCTTTGGCAGACCTTAAAATCTGTTAAAAGTTAGATTGGCCTAGGATGACCCAAAGTTAGTTTCTGGGTAAGCTTTTACATGATATTTGTTGGGATTTTAGTGATTTAGTACCCAGTAAAATGAAACAGGTTGCTATTTACAGCTTCTGATAACGCTTATAACTTAAGATGTTTGCTAAACACAGATTTTGGACTTGAAAGAGCTGAATGCAGGTTTGCCCCAGTTTAGCCTTCCACTGAACTGAAAGGTCTGAAGCCAGAGTATAATTCACTGTAATACTGATTACTGAACAAGGTCAACATTGTTAAACTATAACCAAGTGTCAGATAAATATAAATTAACTGATTCTCTACATCCACAGCTTAGCTTTTAGCTCAAGCATTTAGATCTTGTGTTGTAATTACTGGTGTTAATTGGAAAGTATCTGCAAGGGCTGTTCTCACTTCAAAAGTCTTTTCACTTGTAATTTCTTCAAATAAATCTCTTAATGAAAACACGTTTGGGAAGGAGTTTGGTGCTCCACTGCTTGGGATATGTCCTTCTTTGTTTACACTGAGGGAAAACACTCCTTTAGCATATTGGATTTTTACTTAACAGGAAAAAGGGGATAGAGATTGCCATACTTATCAACTTGGTGTTTTTTTGGTTTTTTGTTTTTTTTTTTTTTTTTCTTGAAAGTAGAAGAAAATGATCAGAATGGTGATAGGGTTCCAGCTAAGTCATTAGGTGAGGTGGAGGTGAGTTTAAGGAAACAATTTTTTGGGAAGATTTTTTATTTTTACCTCATCTTTGTTTTTATAAAGAAATCTTTACTATTGATTTGATGGGCAAGGACAAAGACAACATCTAGTGGTCTGTGAGAAGAGTATCTTTCAGGCAAAGCTTTTATTGTTTAGGTTGAAATTAATGGAAAAAATATTCTCTTTGTTTTCTCCTTCCTTTGATTGGGAAACCAAAGGTTTCTGTGCAAATCAACATGATTTGGGCATAGTCAGGAATTCTGATTGCTGTTTTTAAAAGATCCTTTAGTCCAGGTTGTAGTAGTTGAGGCAGTCTGCCCACCCTGTTCCCTCACACGTGGACCTTAGATGGCGGTTTTGGAAAGGCTCTGAAATCACAGCAGATTTGAATTACCTCACTCTTATCAAGTAGCCTGGGAGGATGTAGGGATGGACTGTGTGACTTCCATTGGTCCCTGCTACACAAAGCTGTGCTCAGATGGTGCTTGAGTGAGCTTTTAGGAGAATTCTGCAATATACTTTGGAGATAACATGCATTGCTATAATAAATGAAGAACCATAGCTTTAGGATACTCCCAGTAAAACCACCATGTTTGTTTTATGTATCATTAGACTTTCTTGTAGTATTTAGCATTGTCTGGTCTTGCATATATGAATGAATTTGTGAATGGGGTGGGTTGACCCTGGCCAGAGCTGAAGGCCTACTGTAGCTGAACATTAAATTCTGGGGTTTTTTCCCCCCTTATATAATTTTCTGGCATGTCAGACTTAGGAGGGAGGACTTAATAATTACAGATCCCCTATCTCAAATGGACCAATGACAAATAATTTACTAAACAAATTTTCTTTTGTCACGTGCTAATCCTGTCTGGCATCCTTAATGATTGGATCTTATAAAAAGCTGCTTCTCAGCTGTAAGAAAGGACATCATAAAAAGATGAAAGCCAGTAGTCTTCTTAGCCTTCTCTATTGCTCAATAAATAACTGGAGAATGGTTACAGCTGCTTCAGAATTTCAACTGATTAAGTTTGGTATATTTTGATGAAAAGTGCTCTGCATTCATGTGACACCTCCTGAGTTGAACTGTGTAGGATTCAAAACTACATGAACATTTAGAACCCCTGCAGGCTATATTTAAAGTTTATATTTAATGCTGCCTATTGTGCAAATTTTTTTTCTGGTAGTGATCTTCTTCACTTAAATTCATATTTTGAGCTTTTTCATCTGTGTGATTCCAGGTCAGTGGCAGTACCCAGTAACTTCTCTATCTTTCTAGTGCTACACTAGTTTTAATACCTTAATTCTGAATATTTTAGATTTTAAACAGGACATGAAAAATTGGTTAGTACTCTCTTCAGCAGTTCAAAACTGAAACTTCCTTAATGCAGGGCTTGTGCTTATGAAATATTTACTTATTTTGATACAGAGAAGCTGTATGGAGATTTCTTGAGTTGGAATCTAGAAGACACCCTCTGCCAGTTTCCTCTAAAACCTGGAAAGATTGCAACATTTATTGTAAACATTAAAGTGAAGCTGGACTTTTCCTGCCAAGAAAACCTTCTGCAGGATCTCAGTGATGGTGAGTTTTTCATTTCTCCTTGCTTAGGAGGGTTGTATGTGCTGCTGGAAACACTTTTCTAATTGCTGTGCCATTTGCATTAAATGGATTTGTGATGTGGCTGCGTGTTTGAATATTTGTGTCTTGTAAAGCAAAGACAACCCTTGGCTGAGCTCTACAGATTGAAGGGTGAATTTTTGAGACAGCTGTGGGCATGAGAGTCTGGCCCAATATCCCCAGCATGAGACCTTGCCCTGCTGTCTTTTTAAAATATTTTAGGCAGTGTTTTTGAGGTATCTCTTTGTATTCTTACTTTATGAAAGTAAAGAAAAATAATTCACAAACATCGGTGGAGTTTAAAGAAAAATAGCATTGAGTTGATTAGTTTGTTGAGTAATTATCCAGGATTTCAAAATTCTGAATGATTGCTGAGTGCAGTTTTGCCTAAAGTGACAAACTGAAATTTAAGGCATAATCCCTTTAATATTTGTACTGCAGAGAAAGTACCATGTGTTTAAACTTATTTTGAATAAAAGGAAGCCACAGTGTTTGCTTCTATTAGAATTACTTGGAATTACAAGTACCAGATACTTGTAATAATGAATTCCTTTTTATAATAAACACACAGTCTTTCTGGAGTAATTACTCTACTCTGTATTTTTTTCATTTGTCTGATATGTTTACACTGATTAAATTACCGTGACAAAACAAGATATTCCTGTATTAAAAACTCTCTGTTATTTGGATTTTTTCCCAGGATCCACTTGCAGGTATGCATTACTATTATAAGTAATCTTTCAGTACAGAAAAATATAACAAAATTACATGCAGGGCTTATTCAGGTTGAATAGGAATGATTTCTGTGAGTTACCTTGCAAATGCATTTAAACAAAAATTATAGTGGTTGTTAGTAATGATTGAAAGATTTTGGTTTTGAAATCTCCCTAATGTAAAATATAAAGATACTTTAAAAATATTTTAGGACTTAACTGCACAAACCCTACAGGGTTGCTACACTAAAGTTCAATTTAGAACTTGTTGAAAATGCTGATCATGAAGGAAGAGCACACCCTGACATTGTGAAAACATGGGTGCCAGGGAATTGAGACTTTGAGAAATGCCCCTTGACAGCAAGTGAAATTTCATAGTAGATATGTACATATAGATATATATGCACACACATATATAAGATTTCCTTCATTTGCCCAGTGTCCAAAAAGCTCTGGAACTGCACTTGTCTAGGAGCTTTTCCAATGAAATAACAAAACCCCGAAGTATTCTGTAGGAGGTGAAGATGATATACTTGGTATGGACACTGAACTGTTGAGGGATTTGGGATTTTGGCCTCTGTTTACCTGTGTCCAGCTCTTATGGGACCACAGATGAACAAAATCTTTGAACACCATTTTTACCCTACTATTACCTCCTGCTTCTCCAAAAGGTTGTGTAGCTGAAGCAATTCAACCTTTCCTTGTGCAGTGATAATAAAGGAGTAGGATCCATTAATGCTTTGTTGGAACTTTGGTGTCTGTGGGTGCTGTGTATTCTGTGTCCTTTGAAAGTGTTATTAGGGATGCTAAGTATATTGAAAATTTAGTTGCTACTTTATTTTTTATATATTGCTTTTAACTTTACAAATGTTAAACTTTCCAAAGAGGAGGTAAGAGCCTGATGGGAAGAACAGTAAAGAGCTAGAAAAATCAATGGCAACTATGACATGACTTTTAATCATAGAGTAGCTGTGGTACCTTTTTCTTTTGAAGACCAACCACATTTACAATGATGATCAAAATGCTTTTGTCTTTTAAAAGTAATGTCTTTAGCTGGGCAATTTTTACTTTCATGTGTTTTCATTTGCTGCTGGAATTGTTTCCTTTTCTCTGTTTGTAATCAGGACATGGTGCAGAAGGGATAAATTACTGATGTTTCTGATGATACACATTTATCCAATTGGAAAGTAAACCAAGTTATCAATCTGAATTGCTGACCTGTGTTGATGGTGTGCTGTCTCACAGAGAAAAATGTTGGGTGTTTTTCCAGATTAAAGGAAGCAAAACCATGAGTGCTGTGCAGGATCAGAGCAGTGACCATCCAGCCAATATCCTGACTGTGACAGTGGCTAAGAGCAGATTCCAGTGGGACAAAACAGGAAAAATTGGGCACATACCTCTGTTTCCCTCTAGGCTTTTGGCCTCTAACTGTTGTTAGCTTAGGAGCTTCCAGGGCTGAATATGGTTTCTCTGGTTCTAGGCACTTTTACTCATCCTTAATGGGTTTCTCCTTTCTAAAATTCTTCATTCTTCCTGTCAGCACTTCACAACATGCCAGGGCAAGAAGAGTCACAGCTAAATTGCTTTTTAGCAGCTTTGAACTTGCTGGTGTCCTTGTGCTCCCAGTTTTTGGTGGGTTTTTTTTGGTGTTTTTTTTGTTTTTTTTTTTTTTTTTTTTTGCATGAGAGAGGTAACAGGACATCTTCTAGACATGGTTCCTGCAGTTATTTGATGCATTTTCCAGGGTATTGTCACAGCAGACTGGGGATTTCTAATTGTTGAGGGTTTAGTTGTCCCTGTTATGGAACTTTTCTGCATGTCAGCCTTGTCCCTTTTGAACTCTCAGTTCTGTCTGTTTGAGGGAGGCTGTACACACAATTTGAAAGTTGATCTGTGTGTCCATGTAATGACCTAATGGTGCTCTTTGTTTTGTATTACTTTCCTGACAATCATGGAGTAATGCACAATTTATCATTTGCTTTTTGGACTGTTGCTGAACATTGATTTGGGAGATTCATGACTGTGTGAACCAAAACTCCATGATCTTGCTTCTCAACAGAAATTATATGCTGAAAGCCTCTTACTGCATGTATAAGTTTAGATTTGTTTTCTCCACTTATTTATGCTGAATTTTGACATCTTACTGGGTGTTGGTCTTTCCTCCCAGGTACCAAAAGACAAGATGAGAGGAAATGGGCACAAGTTGCACCAGGGGATGTTTAGATTGGATGTTAGGAAACACTTCTTCACTGAAATGGTTGGAAAACATTGGAACAGGCTGCCCGGGGTGGTGGTGGAATCACCAGCCCTGAAAGCCTCCCAAAAAATGTGTGGTTGTGGCACTTGGGGACATGGTTTAGTAGTGAACATGGTAGTGCTGGGCTGAGAGTTGAACAATGATGATCTTGGAGGTTTTTTCCAACCTTAAGAATGCTGAGATTCTATGTCTTAAAGCCAGTTGACCAGGATTTGGGAGATCCATGCAGGGAGATCCATGTTTGCTACAAATCTTAGTGAAATTTTGGGTCTCTTGTCCCTCAGCTGGATGGTTCAGGGTTCCTCCTCTGGCTGGGAAGGTCAGCATTTAATTTGATTCTGAGATTGTTACACTGGGTGAGGCAGGGGGAAGTGCTTAATCTGCTTAGTACAGCCAGTTGCAAGGAGCTGAAGCAGTGAGATCTCTGTCACCTGTTAAAGTGACTAAAAAGGTCAGCAGGATATTCACATTATGAGCATAATGAATTCCCCTTTCTAGCTATTATACTGCAATTTCTGAAATTCAGCATTTCCCTGACACTAAATGGGGTAAGAACAATAGCTGCTCTTTCTGGATTTTATTGTACATGGTGACTTGTTTGAGGCTTTTAAAAACCTCCTGTTATGTGGGGACGGTGTTTTGCAAAGTTAGTGAATTAATTTACAGTGAATACTTCATTATGTAGAATGGTAATGTTCATTTATTCCCTGTATAGGAAACCTAAAGACAAGTGTGAGAATATTTAAATTCATAAACTCATCAAAGGAACTAATTAATTACATGTTGAGAGAGAAGAAAATCTCTGCCATAAGTCTCTCCTCCCCTTCTCTAGGGGGAAAAGGTTGCAGAGAAATAATAGCATATTTCTAGAAGCACTAATCTTTAATATTTTTCAACATTGGTATGCAAGACCAGTGTATTTTTCATACTCCCTTTGTTGTTTTTCTGCTTTAATGGCCAGATTTTATCTACTTCAAAATGTCCCTGCACTTACATAGTGTACAGACAAAGCATTTTTTTGTTGGGATGATACCTGGTTGGGAATTTAAATGTTCTCTTGACAGTTCTTCCAAGAAACTAAGTAGTCTGGAGGACCCTATTAGGATAATGGTATCTCAGATGATGATGATGGGGTTCTCAGAGATGTTTCAGTATTATCATTTCCATGTTACTCTGCTTGTTAGCCTTTATGACCTTTAATAATTCTGAATATTCTTTTGAAGTGACTTCATTTCTAAGAAGATTTTTTTGTCTCTGCAGTTTGAAGATGTCAGTTTTGTTGTACTGTTAAAATGAGTAAATTAATTTTTTTCCTTTTGTTCAATTTTTTAAAATACAGATGCTTCTGTTTCCTCCATAAATTCATCACTGTGTAACTTAAAAAAAATATTCTTAATTTTTTTGAGAACTACAGAATTCTGCTTGAATTCCAGATTATTAGTACTTCTGGAAGATAAGGTGCCGTTTTCTCTTCCCACTGCACTTTAAACCAGATAAATCATCGTCTCATGATTTGACTAGTATAGGGTGGGATTTTTTTAACAGTATGTAAGTGCCATATAGCTTCAGCCTATACCAGTTGTACCAGCCACTACACAAATACACAGAGAGCTGGGGTTGCAGACTCCAAATCTTTACAATGTAAATAGCTAAAACGGACATGAGGCAAATAACAATAAATTGATTATTGGCACATACAGGTCAATAAACCTGCCATCCTGTTACGATGTTCCTTTGCTGAGGCACTTTATTTTAGCATCTAATGTAATCTGCATGCATAATCTCTAGTGTTCATTATGAACTTCTTTACACTTCATTTGTTCTCTTTCATTGCATTCACCCTTATTGTAAATTTATTTTCCAATTTTAGTTCAGTTCAACAACCTCGGGACATAAATCCTTACTTACAGTGCATTTGTTATTGTTAATTATTGTCTTGAAAGGTAATGGGGTTTCAAAGAACAACTCAAGTCTGGTACATGTTGGCTGTGCCCTTCTCCTGGGAGCCAGAGAGCTGCTGCACTCCCAGGAACTTTTCCTGGAGTGCTGTTGGCTGGAATCCCTCCTATGATGGTCCTGAGCAGATTTTTGAGAGAAGGAAGGAGCTGCATTTCAGTGCCCACCTAGAGGGTGAAGAGTGGATTGTGTTGCCTCAAACTCTGTGTATTCTGGTGTTATTCTGCATTTTGCTGCTGCACACAGCAAGTTTCTAGAATTCTGAACATTTCATGAGAAGACAGTTTTCTTTTTCTAGGGGGAAAAGGGAAAAAAAAAGGCATTCAAGTGGAGCAAGCAGAGTCTGTCTCCTGTCTCGAGTTCTTTTTCTATTTTTCCACATGTTTAAAGTACTTTAAAGCTGTTATTGTGTTCTTATGAGATGTTGCCTACCAAGAGGTTTTTGTTTTGAAATTTCAATCAGGCAAGAATAGACAAAATATACAAGTGGGTTGAGGTGGGATTTAGTTTTCATGTTATGATCAAGCTGTGTACTTCCCAAAAACTCTATGGTTCTATGACATAACATCATAGAATGGTTTGGATTGGAAGGGCCCTTAAAGATCATATCATTCCACCTCCTTGCCATGGGCAGGGACACTTTCCACTATCCCATGTGTCTTAAAGCCCCATCCAACCTGGCTTTGAACACTGCCAAGGATGGGGCAGCCACAGCTTCTCTGGGCAACCTGTGCCAGGGCCTCACCACTCTTTGGGTAAAGAATTTCTCCTTGTCAGTTTGATGCCACCCCTCCTTATCCTGTCATCCATGGCTTTGCAAAAAGTCCCTATCCAGCTCTCTTTTTAGGCCCTGGAAGGGGCTCTGAGTTTTCTCCGGAGCCTTCTCTTCTCCAGGCTACACAGCTCCAGCTCTCCCAGCCTTTCTCCAGGGCAGAGGTGTCCCAGCCCTTTGATCATCTTTGATGCCTCCTTTGGAATTGATCCAGAGCTCCACATCCTTCTGATATTGGGAGCCCCAGAGCTGGACAAAGCACTCCATGGAGGATCTCCCCAGAGCACAATCTCCCCAGAAACATCCTGGGCTGCAGGAGGGGATCCTGCTCTGGGCCAGCAGCTCCTCCTGCCCTCCCTGGAATGGGCTGCCCAGAGTGGTGGTGGAGTCTCCATCCCTGGAGGTGTTTCAGGAAAGACTGGACACGGCACTCAGGGCTCTGGTCTGATGGACTTGGTGATGTTGGGCCATAGGTTGAGCTCGATGATGTCTGAGGTGTTTTCCAGCCTGAATGATTCTGGATTCCTCCTCCTGCCTCTCTTGGGATCCCTGTGCTGCTGTTCAGGAAGCTGCAGGAAGCAAGTCTGCACTGCTGTTGGATTGTATGAAATTCTCCTGGAAAGAAGCAGCACTTCAGCCTAAAACCTTCCACTGTTTCCATCTCGTGTGACATTGAATAGCCTGGACACTGCCTCAGAATCCAAACCTCTCTGGTGTCCTGCTGTCAGTGGAAGAGTTTTTAAGTGTTTCCTTGCTGTGGAGTTTGAGACCTCCATAGCTGTGATAAACCTGTTGAGAAGTGGATCCATTTTTGTCCCCTGGATCAGGCCGGTGATCCTTGCACAGGACAGTGTGACACAGGACAGGAGCTGTCCCATGCCAGCTCTTCCTTCTGCATTGTTACTGCATCGTAAATCTATGGGTTTAACTCCCTGAATGTGCTTTCCCTCATTCAAGCAGGAAATTTTGTGGGATTTTTCTGTGCAGTGTGCTGGGAAAGTGGCTAATGAAGTTAAATTGACAATTTACTTAACATTTGATAGGAGAGAGGAAATGCTGGTGAGAGATTTTGCTCTGTTGTGACAGCAGTGACTGGGATGTTGGAAAGGCAAGCTGTGTTTTTGCAGTTACCATGGAAAAAGTGTTGGTCATATGCTGTTACCATGGAAATATTCAGTGTGGATTGTTGAAATTAGGAAAATTTCTGGACAGAGTAGAAAGACAATTATTCTTTTTATAGTACAAGGCTGCTCAGGATGTTTGACAGTAGGGACTGACAAAAGAAAACTATGGAGGATTTAGCATCTTCATCTCTCTAAACTTCATGAGAGAAAATAAAATATATAAAATCTCAAAAAATATAAGTATCAATAATATAAAACTTCTGGAGAACTGCTTCATTGGTGCTCACTGTTTTCTCCTGCCATCATTAAGTTCTGCAACCTACCAGGGTTTTTAGCAGGATTTCCCCCATTCTGACTATTTAATGCATTGCAGAGGAGCTGGGCAAGGTCTTTTCCCTCACTGCGGCCTGAACAAAGAACAGAAAAACCAAAATAATTTTAAAAAATAATTGTTTGTGGCAGAAAATGAGGTTTTTATCCTCTGGCAGAGAAGTTGCCTTGTGCAGTCCAGGCTGTAAGGGCTGAGTCATTTGCAGCATAACAAGTGCCTGACACTGGCTCTGAGAGAGTGCCACAGACTTGAGACAAAGTTCAACCACTACCAAGTTACCTTGGACTTTCCTTTCATCTTGATGTCTCCTTTGCTAGGAAATCTCCTTTTTCAGATACAGATTAGAGTCAAAAATTTCTTATTTCCAGAGAAAATGTTTAAACTATTGTCTTCTCTTCCCTCCCCCCCACCATAGGAAATAAAAATAAAATGAGATTTTAAAGGATAAAATAATTAAGAAAGGCATTAGTTGTATCTCTGTGATGTTTTAGGTATTATCTATTCTTCTCTCAAAGAAATAAAGCTCATGCCATATAAAAAGTGGAAAATCTGACTAATGCCATGCAGGTTTCCATACTTGGTTCCTTTAATGTTTTAATTTGCAATTTTATGCACCAGTCAGTGTCAGTTTTTGTTCTAAATATAGAACTAGTGAAAATCATTCATCAGTTGGAGAAGAATATTTTTCCTCAATTAAAACTTCTAATTTTCATTTTGAAAGAGCTGCTTTCAAAGCCTGTGATCAAATGTAGTTCTGTATTTATTTCTGTATTTGTCTCATTCATGGTCCTGCTGCATTGCATGGGCAGGGTGCTCTCACCTCCTGTCCTGCTCTCCCCCAGGAACTGATAGAACAGGATATTTATTAGTGCTAAGGTGCATTTTAGAATTACTTAGTGAAGGAAATTGCAAGTAAGGGAATATGGGAATACTCCTTTTGTTTTCACATCTGTATCCATGTGAAGTTTGATGAAGCAAAACCCCTTTCGTGTTCCATCTTGTTCTTATGGTTTCTTCTTTTGAGGAATGTATCCTCCCACAATTTTATAGGAGCAATTTAGGAAATATGTTTGGGTTTTGTGTAACAATTTGGTGTTTGTTATGTGTTCAGCTGTATGTCTCTGCTGCTGTACATGAAATTTTGCTTGTATTTAGTTGGTGTTTGTGGACTGCAGTTGCTCTGCACAGCATCAAGGAACAAAGTCTTTTCTTTGGATGTAAATCTAAATAATAACAAATAGTGAATCTAGTTTTACTGTTTGTTAAGGCTTCATTATTTTAATTCTCTTGTTGTTTTAACTCTCAATTCAGCAGTATTTTTCACACATTTTAAGTTTGTGCTTAGAGTGTAGCCCTAGTTGGGTTGAGAACCCCAAATATGCTGCAGTCATTTATTTACCTTCAACTTGCACCTTGTTGGCAGTAACAGACACTGTTAAGTTGTTGTGTTGTATCTTGTTGTCATCCTATGTGTGCCAGTACCCAGACTGGGGACATTTCCTCTCAGGGTATTAAACTTTTTTGTTGACTCTTACAATGGAAACCTTAAGTTTCCATTCTGCCTCCTTTATAAATGAGAACTATTTTATCTATTTTTGCATCAGCAGATGTACAAAACATGACATCTCTATTTTCTGTTGTCTTCCACAATATATACTTGAAGAAGAAATCCTCTTACCAGAAATTAATTTAAGGATTCTAAGGAGCTGATAGGGTCACACTGTCATGGAAAACCACAAGCTTTGATTTTTATTTTAATACTGTAAATGTTAAAACTAATTTTATATTATTAACTCTGACATCTCGGTTGTGATATTTCAAATGCAGTTGCCATCCTTCCCCATGATATTCACTGAGTTTTTGGTGTGTTCAAGTTTGGTTATTTTTGGTATCCTGGGAGAAACAGCCAAATAATCTTTGTCTTGTGTTTTGGTTTTTTTTGGTGTAAAAGGTTAACATAACTTTTTGTGTCTTTTCTCTCTCTTTGGTAATACAGATATAAATTAATTGGAAAAAGCCATAGCATTAGATGAGCAAAAGTAATTCTATTTATTCTGTTTTCCAGATGGAATCAGTGTCAGTGGACTCCCACTTTCCAGTCCTTTCCGGCAGGTTGTTAAACCAAGAGTGGAGACCAAACCTCTTAATCCCCAAGAAAGCAGCAAAGTTGGTGATTTCAGTCACGTCAAGGTAAGGGAATGACATCAAAATAAGTAAAACCTGTGGGTTTTTGTTGTACTGTGCTATGGTTTGTTGTGTGATTAAAAAACAAAGGTTTCCTTGTCTCATAAATATTTCCCTTTGGTTTCCTTTAGCACAACTTGATTTTCTGTGTTTGGATTGTTATATTAGAGCCAACAAACAAAAAGGTGAAGAAAGATCAGACTAAGAGTGAAAATTGCAGAGTTGGCTGTCCCTGTGGTGTACTGGGGGAGCTGTCAGCTCACCTCACAGTGCTTTCTCCAGCTCTGTAGGAAGGTGCTTCTCTATGAATTCTTGACTTTCTTGCAGTGAGGTTTTTTTTTACTGTGGTGTTCATACAAGTAATAAAACAGAATAGTTGAGAGACTCAAAGGAAAAGTAAATAAAAGTAGCAGGGTGGAAGAAGAGTTGTGTAGGTGAAAGTTGCACTGTACTTACCAAAAGTGTGCCCTGGCCTAAGCTGCTCTTTGCTTTTCTATGGCAGATCTTACCTGTTGAAGGTGTAAAGTTGTTGTTTCGAGCATTAAAATAAGTTTAGCTTCATAATGGCCAGATTTGAAGAAGATATCATTTGAGATGAAAATAAGAAAGATTGTAAATAATGGACTGCAGTGCTTCATTGGTCTGTTCCCAACTTTCAGTGAGTGCTGTGTTGTGTGCAGTATTTGATACATTCCCTGCACAGATCCTGTTCTGCATCAGCTCATCCTGTCAGGAATTAGAGCCAGTGTTGTACGTGGCAATATTTGGCTTCACGTGTTTGGCTGAGAAGCAAACACAGGCTCTGCTTTTCTCAGTGACTTGCTTTGCCTGTGAATTTTCTCCCTTCACAGTGAGAATATTCACAATTCTATCTGAGCAATGAACAGGTGAAACTGTTAATTTATAAGCGTGTTTCTTTTGGACCATTATCACTGCTAATTCATCATCAGTTGAATCTGCAGCACAGAAAACATGACCGCACCATAGGAGAGGTGTTAGCAAAATTACTAAAGCCTTTGTGTTTTATGACATAGCAAGGTGTTTCCCAATTGTTTATAAATATAAATCAGCATGAGGAAATGAGGAAATTATTGAGGAAATAATATGCTATTTAAGTGAATAATTTTTAATTTCAGGGCTTTGTGTAGAATGTCTGATTCTAAACACTGATTCTACATGCTTCTCAGTCACGATGGTAAGGGGAATGTTACTTCAAGATAGGACTAAAAAAAATCTAGAAATGCAGAACTTTGCACCAAGTACGTGAAGAAAAAAGCATTTTGGTGCACTTTTTGCTTGTCAATCAGTTGTCCTGGCAACCAAGAAGTTGCAGATTCCCAATGATCTGTGTGATAGTACTAGAAGGACGTTGGAGGGCTGTAAAGCAGAAACTTGGTTTTTAACATGTGTAGCAAAACTGTTTGGTGGGAAGGCACATGCTGGATCCTGTTGCCAGGTTTATGGAATGGATTTTGATTTAATTGGTATTTTGCAATGGAAGAACCATTCAGATGATGACAACTAAGTTGAGTAGAGAATACACCTCCAAACAGCATCAAAGGGTTCTTTGCTGAGTAAACGTCGCTGTCCTGAGCCTGATGAGCATCACTGCTGTACAGCACCTGTAGCATGCCTGGAGTTTGTCCCAATAAAACTACTATAAATCAGTAACTGGGTCTGCCTGGATTAAAAATGCCTGTGCAGCTCAAAACTATTTAAAACTCTGTTAGAAATGTTTTTTGATTCACTGGACTATCCACATAATTAAGTCTCTATGTACATGGACAGACATAGTGGGTAGTGGGTAAATGACCAGAAAAAATGACCTGTTATAACTGAGGAGAAGTATTTGCCTCTTTAGGCAGTCATTCTGTGACAATATAGATTTCTGCTTGTGACTCTATTTTAGCACTGCTCTTTAGTAAGAAGCAGCATAGGAACCGCCAGTAGCTTAAAATGAAAGCTAGATAAATTCCAAACCATAGAATCAGGGAGTTACTGTAAACAATCCAGCCAATTAAACATTAAAAGATATAATTAAAATGTTCTGTGGTCCGGTTTTCTTGGCTGAGTTTTGAGGAATTTGCTGTAGTTTTGGATTTGAGTCTCTCTGTTTTTGACTGGGTGACTTTGAGTATGTGAATTACATTCATTGTCAAGTGCTTTTGCTCAGGCATTGCTGTCTGAAATGAAACAAGCTGGGATCTGCAAATGAGAGATGATCCAAGGTTCCCTTTCATACTGAGTCTCAGTATATTTGATATTTATGAACTTTTTGAGTTCCCTAGAACCTTTTTAAAAGATCCTTGAGTTTTTCTCTGTGGCAGCAGAACAAATCTGGGTTTGTGGGCTGTTTGTTTGTCCCTCACAGTGCAGTTTGGGTTACATTTGGTTTATTGTTGTGCCAATTAGAGTGGTTTGACAAGGACTAATGTAAGAAGCAAGTGGGAGTTTTTAAGTTAAGAAGCAAGATGGATCTTAAACAATTTGTATGTGTGGTGGAAACACTCTGCTGTCACTTATTCATGATTTAACAATAGGTGTCTGGTGTGAATATTCAGGGGTAGTGGTTATTTTTCAATCCTGCATGCTGTGCATAAGCTCATCTTCAAATAAAAGTGAATTTCTGCAAATGAAAGTGAATGTAAATCAATGCTTCTCATGTTGCTGATTCTGAAATGTCCTTGTTCAGATATTTATAAGCCTCATACTTAAACCTTCCCTCCCTACTTGTTTGCCTTACAATTTTTGTGCAGTCTTGGATATTGCAGTCGAGCTTCTCTGCAATCTCTGTTTCCAATTTGGCTGCAGGCTGTCTCCTAATAAACCAGTCACTGGCTTCTCGAAATGACTGTTACAATGAGCTCATAAATTCAGTGTAAAAATTGCTTTATGACCTCATCATAAAGCTTGCTTGTACCCTCAAGCTGAATAGAATCTCATGCTGTAATATTATGTTCAAATACTTTTTTCTGCTGTTCAGTGCTGGGTTGTTGTGCTGAGCGTTGTCTAAACTCCTTGGTTGTTCCTGGGTGCATCTACATGAAGGGATAAATTACCCTGCTTAGGGTAACTCATCCTTTCACCACTGCTGTGGTGATACTGGTGTGTGAATGTCACTTTTGAGGCTGAATCTGTTACTTTTTGAGTAACACTGCAGTATGTTTAGATATTCAACTATTCCGTGTCTTAATGCAAAAGCTGCAGCGAGAAATTTAACCAGATGTCATCATCTCTCAGCAAACACTGTGCCAGTTTTAACCCAGGAAATTCTGCACTGCTTTTCATGCTTGGAACCTGAGGTTATGTGGTGTAGTCTAGTTCTTGTCAGATGGAAGAAACACACTGGCACTTCATTCCATATTCCATATGGACCTGAGCTTTAGACATCAGTCCAAACCAAATGAAGAGTTGAAAAGGAGAACTCTTTTAGCTGGATCATGAAAACTTTGGAAGCATATTGTTTTTTAAAATCTTTTTTTAAGCTGTTAAACACACCCAGTGCTTACTGGCCAGTTGTTTGGCAGACAGGGCTGGTTTATAATTTATAAGGGATTTGGCTGACTTCTTTCTTTGTTTTGAGACTTGTTTGTTCAGGAGAATTTCCCTCTGCATCCTGAATGTGAGCAGCAATTCTGGAGATTCAGCTGCAGAAGCTGGAGAGGTTTAAGTACTCTCATAAAACTGCTCTGTTCCTGCACTCTCAGTAAATGGTAGGAAGTGTTAAAATACAGTATGTAGAGCTAATTTAATTTAACACACTTTCTTTAATGTATCTTTTCTGATTTACTCAGCAGTATATTAAGATGAGATACAAGCCTTAACTGGATTTTTTTCTATTCAGTTCTCAGGCTTTACTCTTCTATGTGAAAGTGTGCTGCTAATAGGGATAAACGTTATATTGTTGGTAATTTAAGCTCTAACTCGTTTTATTCATAAGCCTTATCTCTATGCTAAGTTTAAGTCCTTAAACAGAACAAGTGGGATTTTTTTTTAAGATGTTTAAATAATTTTGGGTGCTGCTGAAGTTAGAGTGGATGTTGAGTACATAGAACACAACTGAAATTGAGATTCCTTTTCATTGAAGAAATGTGAATATAGGAATGAGAACTTAGGCACAAATATATAGTCCAGTTTAGATGTTGTATTTCCACACTGTCCTATTTTGGAATTCAGTATTATGCCTGTAAATTCTGTGGCCCCAAGTTCTCCCTCAGTATTAAACATGTCAAGTCTTATGTTTCTATCTTGTGTTTCCCTAATAACTTTCAAGATGGTAGAAGATAAAAAATAAACAAAGCTGTTTCACTTCCAAATCTGATTTTTATCAAAATAATACATATCTTATTTTTTATAATTGACAATTTGTGATATGAGTGCCAGAAGGCCACTCACATTTCCTGAAGCCTGCTCAGATTGGAGCTGTGAGCCACATCAATCTTTGCCAGGTCAGCAAGGTGTTTTTTCTTGCCTTCCTGGCCAAGAATTGCAGTTTTCTTTGAGATAAAGTGGATTATAGAAATAGAGCTGTTCTGCAAAAACAAGGGAGAGATGGATTTTTGGCAGTTGGTACCTGTCTGGCAAAATTTGATTATGATCTGGATCTGGATGAAAGCTGGCAATTTTTGTGCAGTCTGGGTCTAAATGCTTTTAACTTTCCTTTCCTGCCCAGTTCAGCAGTGCTTTCTTTCCCTTGAGTTCTATAAATAGTTGAGTATTCCACACAATTTCTGGTCACTGCTCCTCTTCCTCTCTTCTTCTGTGAATTGTTCTCTCAAGAAAGGAACAGTCTGATGTGCCCTAGAGAGGACTGCAATTCAGAACATTAAGAAAATACTTTAATAAAGCTATTCCCTAGAGCCAGGAGTGGAAAAAACCCTTCTACCCCTTGGATTTGGATAAATTCAATTCATTCAGCTTGTCTGGAATTTTACTTTCGATTTTATCACAGTAGCATCTGCAATTTCAATGCAATATCTTTTAGAACTTGCTATTTTTCCCATCTTACTTGACATGAAAGAAGGATTAAAAATTTTATAGAGTACTAATAGAAAAAATTTGGATAGATTCACTGTCTGCCTGTTAAAAGCACTGTTTCTATGGACTTTCTTCATTGCCACTCAGAAAACAAGTGATGATGACCTGTTTATACCCAAACAAATCTCTCATCAGGAGTAGCTGCAGGTGCAATCTCCTGTATAAACCACACTTCATCTCTTTCTTGTCTAAAGATGAACAAAGAAAAATGAAAGTTGACACCAACACAATGAACAGAGCTTATGTGAACAGCTGGAGGTGGTCACATCCATAATGACATTGTAATAAGGAAGGAAAATAAATCTTAATACCAAGGTTGGCTTTTGTAGGAGGGTGTTGGCTGTATAGAAAGTGTGGGGGGGAAAGTAGGGGAAGTTGACTAGGTTAGAATAATGGAGAAATAATAAAGATGGGCTCATGTGAAGACCTGCTGAGCTGGAAACCTGAAGTGGAGGGAGGAGGGAGGGTTGGAAGAAACATCTGGAACAGGGTGGTGAAAGCTCAGTCAGCTCTGTAAGAAATGTTAAGACTAATTAGAAACTGAGATGTTTGTGTGAATCCTCTGCTTGCATTGGATAATAAATTTCCTCCAAATGTTCTTCCAGAGGTCAGACAGCCCCTGCAGCTCTCAGAATGTAACCTGCTGTGTGCCCCATGGTCAGGTGTCACAAATTCAGAATCCCTTCGGGGTTTTACACGTTAATTTTGGTATTGCAAATTCTTGCATGTTTAGTTTTCCTCTTTTAATGAGAGTAGAGGAGGTAGGTCAGACAGGGTTTGGATCAAAGACCACTCTTTATTTCAGATGCCTTATTTACTTGTTTCTTACCCTTGTACATGTACAGTGCTCATATTGTAAATTCAGACATTTGCTGCTGAAGTTGGTTTCAGCCTTGTGCTGCATTTTGATTTAAATATTGCTCATCCTGCATATGATAATGTTTTCTTTCCAAATGTTTGATGGAACTGTTTTTAAATTCCATAAATTTTATTGATTTAATAATTTTCTGTGGTCTTTTACTGACAAAACTCAGTGCATTGACAAGAAATGAAGAATAGCTTTACTGCAGGCTGTGATAAACAGTGTGCCATAGTTTTTTCTCTCCATGTGAGAATAAATAAATCTGCAGGCAAGTTCAGTTTTTAATATTTCAAATAACTTTGTTTTGTTGAAATATTTTCAATTCATCAATCGTAGCGGCAGATCATAGTAGGGCTTGGAGTTTTGTTCTGAGTTTTGGGCAGCTGGCCAAGGAAATAAAGAGCATTTTAATAATAATAATAAAAAAGTAGAATCTTTAGACTGTGAATGTTCTGTTTAGCTAGAAGTGGCATTTTTAATAGCTGCCTTCCCCAGGAGTATGAGAAAGAGAATGAAGTTTAGTAATTTATCACTGTGGGGACTTCAGAAGAGTATGTCAGGTGTGGTAGTTTTGCTCAGAAGAAATGGGAAGTGCAGGCTGTGATGGCTGTAATTGATGCCAAGGCATTTTTGAAAGGGCATCTCAGAATCTGCTTTACCAACTCTGTTTCACTGAGAGAAGTGACTGGAGAATCATCCCAGCAAGCTTCACATTTGCTGTTTATGGGTGAACCAGGTTTTAAAGGTCATAGATTGCAAGTTTGTAGTAAGATGGTCTGGAAGAGGATTCCTTAAGAAAATTTCAATTGCTTTACAAGTCTGTTTAAAGCTTTTTAATTTAGTATTAAGATTGATGATGTGTTAAATTTATCATTGATCACTCAGAGGCTGACTCTTTGCTAGGGGGAGTAGGACAAGTTTGACTTCAAAATACTTAAATTTCAAAGCAATAAAAATTATCTAAAATCATCAGAAGTGGAGGAGAGGAAATTCTTTGTAAGACAAAGAGGAAAAAAACCTGAGACTTAAATAAATGCAGCTTTTAACATTGTGTTAGCTAAAACAGATCCAGCTCATATTTTATGGGTCATGTTATGAAATTGATTTCTGTGTTGTCATTAAATTGCTGATCTTGCTGTGTATTGCAGTGACTGATGATGTGAGGGAGGGAAAAACAGGTGATGAAAAAATGTTATGTGAGGAAGGGAAAGTGAAATTTGAGGAATTAGGAATTTGAGGGTGTTGATCAGAGTGTAATTTCTTAGATGTTTCTCTATGATTCATTTAGACCTGATTTTCTGTAGGTGTAATCTTAGAGTAAATTAAATTCCTAATGTTCTGGTGTTTAAATGGAACAAAAAGCACATTCTCTGGTAGAAGAAGATCAAAAGTACTATGAGTATTACATTGGGAAATTGATCCTTTGCACTGGTGCATGTTGTTATTGTGTGGAGTATTTGCTGTACCACTTAGAGGTGTGTAGTTTGATCATATATTAGTATAAATATTACTGTTAAGTGACTTGGATGTGCTTCAGCTGTCTGTAGTTATTAAATACAGTGAACATAATACATCACACTTTGAAGATTGGTAGGAGTGGAGAACTCAGGATGACTTGCTAATTTTGAACCTGGGGCTCTTAAAACATTATTGGTTTAGCTGAAATAGGTCTGAGAAGAGAAAAAGACAAATGACAAGAAGCAATTAAAATGCAGATTTTGTAATAAAGTTAATCTCTGGAGCAAGGAAGCTTCTAGATTGCTTCATGGCAGTAACTAATGTGTCAAAATTTTATCAGGTTTACTTTCAGCTAGGTTGTATCTTTGTATCAAATGCCCAGCAAGGTGAGCAATCCATTTCAGTAACTTTCTTGAGTAATTCTGTGAAATTCCACTTGTTTTTGGTTAGACACCGTGCAAATGCAATTAGTATTTTTATTATGAATAAATGCAAGCCACAGACAATTATTACTGTTGCTGCCATTTGATAGAGCAGCTGACAGTCCAGAACAAGGAATAAATGACTTGCCCAAGATCACACAAGATGTACAGCTGGGAATATTGTCAATCAAATACTCCATCCCATGAAGAGGGTGAGAAACAGGTGATGTAATCTTGTTTCTTAAAAATATGAAAAAATCATCTGAAATCCTGCATTCTTCACTGCTGGAGAAATTCAACTTTAGGTTTTCTTTGCCTAGAACCTTGATCTTTTACCAAAAGCCATTTCTGGATTTTGCCTTTTTCACAGTGCTTGTTCCCTATGGGCAGCTGTCTGTGTCTTTTTGTTTTAATTCTTCCATGTTATTCTTCATTTTTTTTTCTACCTCTTGTTGGTCAGTGCAGTGCTGTTGGCAATCCACCTCCTCTCCTTGAGTTTATCTGCTTGCCTGGTAATCCCCTATAGACTATAGGTGCTCCAGGCTAGAATAATAAGGAGAGTAGCTACAAATGGAGAGCAAATGAGCTGAATTATAAAAAAGTTGAAATGTTATCCAGATGCCTGGAATCTATTCCTGTAGCTTTGTGGAAAACTTCCTACTGTTCATCCATCTAATCTGATCCTGATAAATTTACTTTTGAGGTTTCAGCATCAAGCCAAGAACTCTGACCTGAAGCAGGCATTTTTGGAATTTAGCCAATTTTATGGAAATACTTCAGTGGCAGAAAACTTTCTCCATCCTTACAGCAGTTCCTGTAATGGTGAAATAGCCTTTTGAAAGTGCATTTTACCATTAGCTCTAATTCGTCTTACCTTCAATTTCCACCACTGGGTTTTAAAGCAAATAAAGGGCCTTCTGCCCTAGGTATCTTTTTTCTCTACTTATTGTAAATGAGATAATGTGGGACCAATTATTTTTAGAATTTTATTCAGAACTTTTGTGTATGACAGAAATGTCAAATTCTGAAGGAAGGAGGACACTGCTTTTCCTTCACTATTATGCAGCTCAGTGACGATTGCCCCCAAAGTGCTGATTTTGCTCTTGAAGCTGTATTTCTGTAAAGTTTTAAAGTTTTATGAATTATAATGAACATTTCTTTTAATGTTTCAGTTTTGAAACTGACCTTTTAGGTTTCCTTTGTGGTGGTACTGTCATGCAACTATAATGCATAACTTCATCATGACAAATTTTCTACCACAAAAGAAGTAAAATGGTTTGAATTGTAACTGTTCTTTGTACTTGGTATCCAAGTGTGGGTTATGATCTCCAAGTCTGGATGGAATGGAGTTGAAATTGTGGATGATCGTTAGATTTTAAACTGAAAAATTAATAAAAGTAGGAATAATTTTATTATCATGTTCTGTGCTGCTTACTTCAGCAAATATTCCTGGTAGTGGTTGTTGTTCAAATTAAGAGAGGTGAGTTGAGGAAAAGCAAAAGCTGTCCCCAGATCTGAACAGTGGTAATCCTTTATATTTTACTAATAACTTTGAATAGTAACTTTGTCTATGATTTCTGTGGAGTAAAAATACTCAACCCCCCACAAAACCCAAACAATCTAATCCTCAGATGTTTTTGTAGTGGCAGCTCTGCTCACCTCACCTCCTTTGTGAAAGCCACCTGCTTTGAGAAGTCCTTGATGGAAAAGGGAACACAATGAACCTGTGGACATTCTCTCTGTATTTACTGTATACAGTGTATATACTAAATATACTAAATACTGTATATTTCAGGGGACCTTGTTTCCCCCTGAAAATCAGAATTTGTGACATACCTGTGTGCAAAACATGTTTTCTGCACTCTGCAGTGCCAAGCTAAGTCCTGCTGAGCTGTGTGTTCATCATACCAGGCTCTCCTAGATGTGTATGTTGAATCTCCCAAGGAACAGGAAGGCGTAAATAGGGGTCTTTATATTCCAGGAACAAATATTTAGGGAATACTGGCTGAAAGAGAAAGGAGGAATTCAGATCAACTTAATTTAATAATTTTGCTTTGAGAAAAAAATACATTCTGGACAAAATTCATAGATATTTCTCTAATGTCCATTATCATAATATCCAGCTCACTCCAGTGAGGAATGTATGGGAAATAATACCAGAAGGAGAACCCAGAAGGAATCTCAAATAGCTCTGCTGGCCCATAAGTTCTGATTGCTGCTGTCCTGTGACAGGAGAAATGGCCCAGATCAGTTCTGAGACCTGCAGAGTGTCTCCCATGCACAAAAAAAACATCAGGAAGAGCAAGGTCTGTGTGATTGATTTTCCTCCTGTGGAACACTGACATGTTTCTACCTTTGTCTAGAAATGTCTTTTGTTAATATGATACAATAAGCTCTTTGAAACTTTTCTGCCTTTTTTTTTTCCCCCTTTGGTTTTTGTTTTTGTCTCTTCTTGTCTCTCATAGTATTTTCTACTCACTGTTGCTTTGCCATGTACAAAATTCTGGCTGGCTTTTCCAGGAATCTTGCCATCTGTTGAGTACCTAGTACCAGCCTAACGTGTGAAAGTCTGTAAGGCTCAGCTCATGCTCTCTTTTCCTCATGTGTTCAGCTCACAGGCTTGCATCTTACTCAGAAAATCAAACTATGACCATCAGGCTTTTTAAGGCTATGTAGAAGAACATCAGATGGGGATAGAAGTCTGTGTATGATTCTGACTGTGGTACATTTTCATTTTGCATCTTAATTTTTACCTTTCTTACTCAGAGCAACAAAATCTCCCTATTTCGATACACTCACAGTGTGTATTAGGAAAATTTTCTTCACTGAAGGAGTTGTTAAGCACTGGAAGGGGCTGCCCAGGGAGTTGGGGGTGTCACCATCCCTAGAAGTGTTCAAAAAAACGACTGGATGTGGCATTTTGTGGAGCTGTTTAGTGAACGTGGTGATATTTGGTCAAAGGTTGGACTTGATGATCTTGGATTGATAATTCTATGGTTCTTATCTGGCTCATGTCCATGCTAAAAAGAACCAAAAAATGAGAACTTTGTGCAGTTGTCTCAGTGACTGAAGGTTTAATTCCCTTCAGAAGAGTCAGAAAGTCTTTCTGGGTATCTCAGGAAAGAGAGGAAACTGCTCAGCCACTGTCCCCTGTGCTTTCCCAGGAGAGTCTGAATTTTATAGAAGTGGAACTTTTGGACACCAAAACCTGCAGGATTGGGAAAACATGGAAACCCACAGGATTGGGAAAATAATGGAAAATGTCCTTTGTAAACTTGATCTCTAAGACAAGAAAAGCTTTTTCTTTTGAAGGAGTTGAAAAATTCAGGATGCATCAAGCAAAGTGAGGAGCTGTTCATTCTTTGTGCTCAAATGGTTAAAATCTCCAGGAAAGTGAAACACTTCATTAAAATTTTGTCAGCCAGGCTGAAGAGTTGGCCTTGGACTAACCTTAAGAAATATGCTGGACTGGCTCCGGAGCAGCATGGAGTGCTGCATCGCAGCACAGTTTCTCAGCTTGTCTTTTAACATCTTTTCTTTCCCCTCTCTTTTTTTTTTTCCCCCTTTGTTGCACTCCTTTGAAGGAAGATACAAATTATTTTGATCATTTAGTTTCTG
Source organism: Acrocephalus scirpaceus scirpaceus (assembly GCA_910950805.1). NCBI lineage: Eukaryota > Metazoa > Chordata > Aves > Passeriformes > Sylviidae > Acrocephalus > Acrocephalus scirpaceus. The sequence continues at coordinate 4,147,220 of OU383773.1, forward strand.
TGTTTTGAAATGTATTCCTTTACATTTGCGTGGTTACCTGTTTGGAGTTGTGGTGGGCGTTTCATTTTTCTGACCCTTAAAAAATAAGGCTTGAATTTTAGATCATCACCCAGGATAAACTGAAATTTTCCATACTTCTCTCTCTGCATGACCAGCTCACTGGTTTTCATTTTCCTGCTGTTTTATGAATTGGGGAAATCTTAAAGAATAGCAGCAGGTTTGAAAACAGTGTTTTCCACGTTATGCTCTGTGTAGTGCAAATGCATTTCCTTGCAGGTTTGTCTGTGGGTTTTATTCAGGCTCTGTTTGGTTTGAAAGCAATTAAATGAAAAACAGACACTACAGGCTTAGAGTTTCTCTGCAGCATTTAATACTCGGGGAGTGGGTTGGGATCTGGAGTGACTGCTCCGAAGTGATGGAGAAGATCAAATGTGGAGTTCCAATATTTCAATTTTTAACCTAAGCACCAGGTTCTGAGCTTTTTCTAGGGAGTTCTAAATTGAAACAAATATAGATTGAGTCAAACCCACTGTTAAAATGAATTTTAAGGTGAAGAGATGATGAATATCTGTATGTATGTTTTTCTGTAATATATTGTTTATATTTAAATACTATTTTTAATTAAGAGAGTGAGTGACCAAAATTACCAAGACAGAAAGAATAAGAAAGGCTTTTTTTGGTTATTGTCACACAGATTTGGTGTGTTTTTCTCCATATTTGACTCCAGAGCATACACAGTTCCTAACTGGAGTAATGCTTTATCTGTGATGAGGCAAAGATACACCTTTTTTGTGAACTAACAGTATGAAGATGATGCTTTTCATCTCCTCTTTGTATTCAGTTCAGGTCCTGTTTTCCTGTGTGCCTATCCTTGCTTTAGCTCGGTAGCAATCAGTGGGAATAACTAAGGCTGCAAAGAAAATAAACAGGGAAAGCTCTGAAATCTGAGTATTACTTGCCTTTTCCTTTATATTCTGTGATAATGTCCAAGTTCTTTAAAACAGTTGTGATTGCTGCTGGTGGTTTGTTTTTTTTTTTTTTCCTCCTGTCTCAGGAATTTCCCTAATTGTCTGCCAGTATCACTTTTTCAGGTCTTTCTATTAGCCTATGATCATATAATTTATTACAAATTGCTACCCTGCATCTTTAATGAATATTCAGGGCATAGAGTGAAAACAAATCTTTGACCTCCTAGAAGAAATTAAGATTTTTTTTTTTGCAGCTAGAGGTTTTAAGCAATAATATAAACAAAATTATTTAGCTGCAAATAAACAGAATGGAATAGTCAACATTTCCCCTTTTGATTGCATCGCTTCCCTTGCTTCCTTCTGAGAAAGTTTTCACTTTTCCTTTACTTTTCCACTTGAGGACTTAGAAGGAGTTAAGGCTCTGAAAGTTCTGTAGTTCTGTGTGGCTGCTGTGCTTACAATGTGCTGTTAAAAATGTCAGCAGTGTCCCCATCCCCATGAGTGACTCTGCCCGTCCGTGTCACAGGACCTCTCCAAGCTGGATCTTGCTGGAATCATTCTTGGAAATGTAGGGATGCACCTGTTCTGAAATTAATTCAAGAGGACATTTCAGTGTTGTGGCAGTCTTGGCAAGTGTGAAATGTGTTAATCCTTATGTCTTGCCCAAACTTGTGTGCTATTTGGATAAAATTCAGCTTAAATTATCACAGCATCCCAGCAACTTCTGGGATGTAGGTTTTTTTCCCTTTTCCTTCCTTTTTTTTTTTTTTTTTCTCCTTATTGAAATCTGAACCTTATTTTAAAGAAATCTTATTGAAAGTTAAGCCTTTTATTTAATATTCCACCAAAATGAAATTTCCCCACATTTCCTCACAGCAAGTTTAATTTAAATAGATTTTCATTTTCGATTAATACATGGTTTAAGATAAAGCTGAGTTAAATCATTAGTGATTGCTAGAGAATGCATGTGTAAATGAACTCATATTTTTGCTTGCAAGTTATCCAGGACTGAGAGTTCATGATATTTACAAAAATAAAATCTTACAGGATGCTTAAATTCCCTGTGATTTGTAACCTGGAGTTTGCATGTCCTATCAGCAAGTTGTGATAGATTTTGAAGAGAGACTAGAAGAATGACTGTTGGAAATTGAAAAGATTTGTTGCCTACATGGAACTGGACATTATTTAGATTAAGAAATTGAAGTGTAATCTAAGCAGGAATTCATAATAGGAATTTTAATATTTCAAGAATGGAATTTAGATATGGTGTAAACACAATTCCCTCCTATTAATTAAATGCCACAAAATGGATTATATTCTGAATGTAAAGCTATGTCATAAATACATGCAAATGCTTCATCTAGATGATTTGTTCATATTGTGTGGAAAGTACTTTATTTTCATAAATCCCACATACTGGAGCGTGTATTTTAAATAAAATGGGTTTTGTGTGTGTGTGTTGGAGGTTTGTACCACGAAATAGTGAGGAAAACTCCAGAAATAACAGTGAAAAGAGATCTTCTTCAGCAGACACATTTCTATTTCTATTGAAAGTACTTGATCTGTTTGGTTTTGAATACCGTTAATGCAAAAAACGGAAATTACCAGTTTTAAAGCTTTTATGAGTTTCCACATTTCTAAGATTTCAAAAAACCTGAAGAATATAATGCACTAAACCAATTTGGGAATAGTCAGGTTGTATAATATGGAAAAGTGTTCAGAAAGATAATTTTTCTTAGATTGCATTACATAAGAGAATTGAAATATCCCCATTTATTTAGTACCCAGGCTAAGCCTGCAAGCCCGAGTAGTCTACATTTAGTGATACCGCTTGGTTACTCAAATCTTTGAAGATCTGTAAGATAAAAATGCAACAACAGAGTTTGCTGGAGGAAAACCCCAAAGCAAGCAAGGCTTTGTGAGCACACAGGAAATATATTTGAGTGAGTACAAATGTTTAGGTGTGGAGCAGAGAGATATGGAGCTGCTCATTTTTGAGGAATATTACTGAAGACTACCTGGTTACTCAGCTGAGATGGGTGTTTGATGTAGCCTTCACGTTCTCCTGTTGTGCCTCTTTTTTTTCTGTATAATTCCATGCTGTATTCCCTGGAAATTTGTATACTTTCATTAAATATATGTATCAGTGCTTTTAGTATTCTAATCTGTGGCTCATGTTGTGAGCATGTAAGCGACAAGTAACTTGGAAACTGCAAGATAAAATTAATTCATTCAGCATTATGAAACACAATTTAAACTGATTAATGCCAGTTGAGATAGTATATAAACATGGAGATTAAAAAAAGAGAACCATAACTTCAGCAGTATGAAAAACAATTTTAAACTGAATAATTCCAGTTAAAATTGTACACAAGTAGGTAGATTTAAAAAAAGAAAAATAGAACATGCTTTTATAAATGAAACTGAAGATATTTCAGTCTTACTTGATTTATATTTAGAAGAAAAATACCGTGACTGTTCTACTGTTTTCAGCTGTCATTTTTGTCAGTTCTTAATTTACTTCTTTCCAAACAAGTTTACAAATTTGTTCATTTAAAATGGAAAGTTGACTGCTGCTGTTTCTGTTTAACACATGCTTGAAAATGTGCTACTTTTGAAGATGCTTCTTTAGGTGAAAGCAGAAGTCAAACGTTTGAGCCTGTTTACATTCAGAAATCTGTTTCAATCGCTACCTGACTGCATCTTCCACTGTTTGATTTTAACCTAGTAATGGAATTAAAACCAGCCACCATTATTTGTTTAATACAAATGTGGGGGTGTTTTATTTCCAACACAACTGAGTAAGAGATTGCATGGATGTCTGTACATGTAGTTGTAGAAAGATTCTTCTCACTCTCTCCTGGGAAGTTCTCAAAACCTCAATGAAACCTCACCCTGTTGGAGTTCTGTGAACTGAATTTTTACCCCGAGGTTCTGTGCTAAAGGTTTTAATTATGAAAGGAGACACGGTAGGTAGTGGTTGGGATGTCATAGTTTGCAAAATGAAATTTTGTAACTTCCTCTTGTCAAGGGGAGATTTCTTGTTGCTGCAGGCTGTAATGCCAGGCATGAATAGGCTGGTAGCAGGGCACTTGGAGTGGTTCAGCTTGAATAGAGCAGGAAAGGCATTTTGAATAGATTTTTCACTTATTACAAAAGTGCATTTTAAAAAATGACTTTTGTTAACTGTTCTTTCTTGACATAAATATTTCTAAGAACTGCAGAAGACCCAGAATCTTAACACAGTAATTTTGGATCAAAAATCTCCTTTTCAAGACCTTAGTCCAATTCAGGGCAGTACACTCTCTTTGGTGACTACTTTTCCATTTTATTGTGGGTTGCTCCATGCCATTTTTTATCCAAGAACTTCAGGGTTAAAGTTCTGAGTAAGAAAAAATGGAAAGACATTTTTCAGCATCAAACTGTGTTCTTGAAGCTGTGTTATCATCTTTCTGTTTTTCTTGAGTGAACTGCAGAATTCCTGTGGCATTTTTTACCAGTACACAAAAAGGTCTGGAGAATATATGGTACAAGGTATGTTGAACATCAGTCATCATTGTTAAGGTGAAAAACATAAATAAAAGGACAAAATTATTTGAACTTTCAGGTTCTAATTCACTAAGAAAAATTAATAGTTGTATTACAGTTGTACTGACTGGCTAGGAGCTGTACAGCAAAAATGAGAACACAATCTGTCCCAAATATAGCAGAACTGTAGGTCTGAGGTAAGATAGAAGAACACAGCACAGAGAGTTCAAGGAAACATTCCAATCTTATCTGCTTATTTATCCAGCTATTTATTGAGAAGGCACCATTCACAGAATCAGAATGGGTTGAGGTTGGGAGGCACCTCTGGAAGTCAGCTGATGCCACCCTTTTTTGTCTTACAGTCAATGAGAAAGCAACACCTTACATGGCTTAGCCAGTCCTTTAGTATTAATACAGTATTTAGTATTGAAACTGTAACCTTATAGTCATTACTAGTCCAGATTTAGTAATTACAGGAGGAACAATAATACAGTTGGAATTATTACACACTGAATTCTTAGCACAGGAAAAGGGGCAGGAGCTTTGGCCACCCTCCCAGTGCTCTAAGGTTGGTCTCTTGCCAGTGCTGGTGAAGTGTCCTTCACTGGGTGGAACATGCCACAGGTGATTGTTTCTCTAGGATGCACATTCTAATGTGTTTTTACACCCTTCTTTTTCTTCATTGGTCTGTGGCTCTTTGTTACATCCCAAATCAGCATATGTTAGATGTTATTTGGTCTTGTTTTTAGCCCTGAGCAGGGTTTTGTCCAGCTGTGTACCTGCATTTCTTTATGTGATTGTTGGTGAGTGATTTACAGCCTTTGGGGTTTTGCTTGTACAGCTGTGCTGCAACCACCTCTCAAAGTGTCCATTGTCAGACAGGGCCTTTATTTATTTACAACCCATCATTATCTTATTTATTCCTAAATATCTCATTCTCCAGAGAGTAACTGCCTCTTGCAACCAACTCTGTGTGTAAAGCTGTGGTTGTCCCACACAACTAAAACAAATTAGACACAGTATCTTGGTCAGGCGCACAAATCGTGGCAGCTAAAGCTCATAAAATATTGTAGCCAGGTCAATCAGAGCAAACTGAACAAACTTCAGTCCTGAGGCCTTGTGAGCTCAATACAATGCACCAGAAATACAAATTCAGGCCCTTTCCTGGCTAGGACACTGCAGGCTTACAAGACTGCCCAGCCTGGACCAGAGTTTGTTTGAAATGATGAGCACAAGAGGGAAGTGGACGTGAGTTCCAGTCAGTTCTCTAATGAATATTCATTCAAGTAAATAGCAAATGATTCTGTGGCACTCTGGAATATTAATGAAAGAGGATAGATGAGTTTAATTACAATTGCTTGGGAAAGATTGGGTCTTTTTTCCCCTCCAATTTATCAAATAGTTGTGTATGCTCATTGCTGTCAGGAATAGGTTGTATTACCCTTGAAAACCAAAACTGTTACCTTTTAGGGGGTGAAGTGCTTTCTAGAAAACAGTGAATAATGGCAAAATTATTAATAGCATGGTTTATGGAAAGAAAACTGAATCAGAAACTGTTGACCTACATAATACATTCAGAACAGTTCTGCTTTACTGAGTGTGGAATCAGAGCAGTTTCTTCCAGTGAAACTATTAGAAGCAGCAGATTTGGGGTTTTGAACAACAGCCTTTCCTATTTTATGCAGTGAATAGCAGTCCTGCTGAAAATTCTTCCCTAAATGGAATGTGACATTGTCTTCCACAGAAAAATAGGAAATAATTATTCTCTCTGAGCATCCCAACTGTTTTACTCGTGGGATGGTTGAAGCATTTTGTTACTACTGGTACTGGTAGCAGCTGAAGTAATATTTAATGTTTTATACAGTTGATTCCATGTGAATGTACTTAATAACAAAAGAGATATTGGACTGGAAATCAAGGTAGTATCAGTGAGCATAAGAAACAACAGTATGAATTAATTTTCTAACTCATCAGGTATGCACATTTATTTTCTATGAAGTTGGTTATGCCTGTTGAAAGCCTGAAATAAGTGTAATATTACATAGAATCCTTTTATTCCAGAAAGAAGGAGAGACAGCAGTCTATTTAAAATTTGTGTCCCATAGCTGCTTCTTTCTTACTGTAACAGTTCCTGTCTGTGTAGAATCATAGACTGGTTTGGGTTGGAAGGGACCTTAAAGATGCTCTAGTTCCAGTCTCCTTGTCATGGAGACTTTGGGGAATTGTCTATACTTCCTTAACTTCTAATCAGGTATTTTCTTGCAGAATTTCTTTTGTTAAAGAAAAACAGTGCCAGGTATGTGTTCCTCTTTTATTGCTATGCAATGTATTACAGTCTTGTCACTTATTTTGTTGTGGGAAGGGTGAAGAGTGAATAATGATGGGAATATTTGCTGTGAGTTTGGGGAAGGGGTAAAAAAAAAAGGTTAACACCAACATAAATCTTTCTCCCATGTTACTGCTTTCATCAATGTCAGAACTGGCTCATAACTGCTATAAATTTTTAAAAAAGATAAAATATGTAACAAGCCTAGGAAGTCTATTTGAATTTTTCATATGTGGACACAGTAAGCTGATCAATAAATTTAATACTTGATACTCCGATTTATCTTCACTAAATTTGTGTATCTGCCACCACTCTTTCAATGAATGCTGTAGTAACTTCAGCAGCAGGACTTGAAAAGCAGTTTGTGCTGTTTGTCCTTGCACAGCTTGCTTTTAGAGGCCATTTTCCTGGGAAAAGCAAACAAAAGGCAAACCCTTCCATTTATCTTTTTCTTGAGATCATGCTCTTCATTTCCAACAATAGAATTTTTTATTCTTTTATAGAATGAAAGAATATTATATTTCATTTTATTCCACATTATATCCATATACCTTAGTGGTTAATGCTCATTCTGTTCCTAATGAACTTCTAAGTTCACAAGAAGAGCATGCAAAATGGAAATCTGGAATAATTCCATTTCCTAGAGAACTGTTCCTGTCCTCACTTTCAGATCAGACTTAGGAGGAGGTTAATGGATGACATGAGGTGGTTGGATGAGCCTAAAAGATACCATCTATTTAAAATGTATAAGGGTATAAATAGTCACCAGATGGCACTGTGACTGAGATAAAACACAGCACCCATAAATATAGTCAGCTACAGCTTGGAATAAATGTTAGTTTGCTCTGAAGTTGTTATATCAAGCACTGGTGGGTTTTTAAAAATTAATTTATTGTTATTTTTTCTGTCTGTGTTGAACTTCAGTAGCTCTGTTGGCTTCAGTAGCTTGTGCTTTATCCAATCAAGATGATTTGTGTCAATGGAACCAGCCAATTGATACTTGCTAATGATTAATTTTAGACTATCTGATAAAATTATAATAAATTCAGGCAACTTTTGGTAGTCTTTTACTTCTAAGGGAATATATGCAACAAATTACTTGCGGAGAAAAAGTCACTTTGATCAGTCCCCCTTCAGTGCCTGGTAAAATTACAGAGAAAATTATTTTGAGAGGTACTGAAAACCACCTGGAAGACAATGCAGTCATTGGTCGCAGCCAGCACAGCTTTAGGAGAGCAAAGTCCTGCTTCTCAAACGTGACTGCCTGTCATGAGCAGGTCACCCACCCAGCAGGGGAAGCCAGATGATGTCACCTTGTTGGATTTCAGTAAAGCTTTCAATGCTGCTTCTCATAGTGTCCCTCTGGATATAATGTTCAGCCCCCAGCTGGGTAAACACATCATGGGATGGGTGAGCAACTGGCTCAGGGGACGGATGCAGAGGGTGACAATGACAGTGGTGACATCAGACTGGTGACCTGTCACTAGTGATGTTCTGCAGGGCTCCATCCTCAGCCCTGTGCTCCTCAGCATCTTCATAAATGGCTTGGACACACGACTGGGAGAGACACTGAGCAAGTTCACAGGTGATACAAAACTGGGAGGAGCTGTTGGTACCCTTGAAGGTGGGGAGGCCTCACAGAGAGACCTGAGCAAATGGACTGGACAATCACCAGCCATATGAAGCTCAGCAAGGGCAAGTGCCAGATTCTGCACCTGGGATGGACAGCCCTGGATGTACAGACAGACTGGGGAATGAAAGGCTGGAAAGCAGCTGTGGGACAGGACCTGGGGGTCCTGGTCAGTGGAAAATTGAATGTGAGTCAGCAGTGCCCTGGCAGCCAGAAGGGCCAACCCTGTCCTGGGGACATCGGGGCAGCATCACCAGCTGGGCAAGGGAGGGGATTGTTCTGCTCTGCTCTGCACTGGGGTGGCCTCACCTTGAATATTGTGTGGTTTTGGGTACCACAGTGTAAGAAAGATACTAAGCTGTTAGAGAGCATCCAAAGGAGGGTAATGAAGATGGTGAAGGGTCTGGAGCCACATGAGGAGTGACTGGGGACACTTGGTCTGTTCTGCCTGAGGGAACTGAGGGGAAACTTCATTGCAGTTACAGCTTCCTCTGGAGGGGAAGAGGAAGGGCAGGCACTGATCTCTGCTCTATGGTGACAGGACCTGAGGGAATGCCCTGAAGTTGTGTTGGGGGAGGTTTAGGTTGGATATTACGAAAAGGTTCTTCCCCCAGAGGGTGATTGGGCACTGAACAGGCTCCCCAGGGCAATGGTCACAGCCTGACAGAGCTCCAGAAGTGTTTGGACAACGCTCTCAGGCACATGGTGGGATTGTTGGGAATGGTGCTGTGCAGGGCCAGGAGTTGGACTCAGTGATTCTTGTGGCTCTCTTCCACTCATTCTGTGATCCTAGATTCTGACCCTAGATCCTGGATCCTAGATCCATTCTGTGAAATGCTACTTGACCAAAGATTTATATCAGGACAGAGTCGTAAAGAAATAGATATTATTCTGTTTAAATTTGTGGTATAGATTTAATTGGAGATCTTAGTGAAGCTTTTACGTCCTTGGAATAACAGCAGTTTTGTGGCTGACATTGAAGTTAAGTGGAACAAAAATCAATTTCCTTTGCACAGAGGTTTCACCTGATTTTTGTTTTATTTGTAAAATCAGTTACCTAAATGATATTTTAAAGGAATGGTATCAATCAAGCTATTGCTCATTCTAAAGGCTTGTTCTCTCATTAATTTTTCTGTTTGATGAAGTATCTTACCAGATCTGACATGACTTTTCTTTAGTCCTCAGCATCACACTTTGACTGGTTGAGTAAAGTCTTCGTGGTGGTAATATCACTTGGCAGATATGCAGAAATCCTAGAGATGTGGAGTAGTACTGTCAGTGTTTACATAAATTTTCAGAAGTTCAGAGTTGTAATGTATGCTCTATGTTCTAATTCCCCTGTGATAAATCTAGAAAAAAGATTGGAAGTGTTTAAACTTTAAAGAAAGTGTAGCTGATAATGGGCAAATTTGAGTAGAAGTGTTAATTCCTTTTGCCTTGCAGCCTGAGTTCACTGCCACGGTCAAGTTGATCCATATGCCTTATGAAAACAGCAATTCTAATTATCCCAAGAGCTTAATTTTCTCGCCTGAATATTCAAGTCTCATACTACGATGGAGTTGACTTTCATTATCTAAGTTTTAAATGTCAGATTACGTTCCTTTACCAAAACCAAGCTTTAAGAGGGACAACACATGGAACTTGTTCAATTTAAGGTGTAGTTCATCCTTAAATAATTATTGAGAATGTAATACAAACCTGTTTTAGAAGCTGTATTTAGTTTTGACTGGGAGATAATTTTTCCTTGAGTCTTATTTTCACTTGCATTTGGAAGTATATATATAAGGTCATACCTTTACTGCTGAAGAACACAAGTTCAGTGCATTTTAGGCTGTGTTCAATTTCTTATTTTTAATGTAGATAATACCCTCAAAAGCACTGTTAATGAAACTTTATACACACATATATATATGCTTATAAAATAAAATAAAATTGCATACTTATCTTGCAGTAGGTAATGGCATAGGCTGGGTGCTGACTGGACAGAAAGTTGTGGGAGAAAGAAACAGGATGGATGTTGATGAAGGAGTAGTCAGCAGTGTCTGGGTGCCTTTTTAGCGAAGGCCAACTCCAGCTGGGATGTACCAGGAAATGTGTGCTCAGCTGGCTCAGAGATTCTTCCCTTCTGGTCAGCACTTGGGAGTGCTGTGCCCAGTTTTGGGTTCTCCATGTAAGATGGACAAGGAGGTGCTGGAGTGAGTCCAGTGGAGGGCAGTGGGGTCCACAATGGATGCAGTGAGATCTGAGGTTTCTGCAGCCCCAAGTGGAGGAGGCTGAGGGTGTTGGCTGGTGGCAGAGTGCAGAGTGAAGGGAACTGGGCTCATCAGGGAAATGCACAGTGAAAAAATAATAACAGAATGGCAGAATGGCTGAGACTAGAAGGCACATCTGGACAGTGTCGTTGTTCCACCCTGCTCAAGCAGTGAGGCGTCCAGGATTTTGTCCAGTTGACTTTTGAGTATATTTAAAGTGGGAGGCTCTACAGCCTCCTGGGAAACCTGTTCCAGTGCTCTCACCCTGTGCTGGTTTTGGCTGCAGCAGAGCTAACTTTGCTCATAGTGGCTGGTGTGGGGCTATGGTTTGGGTTTGTGCTGGAAACAGGTTGATAACTGGAGAATGTTTCCTGATGTTCAGAGGGAGCCTTGTGTGTTTCAGTCTATGCCCACTGTCTGTCACTGGGCACCACCCAAATTACAAGCAGTAGGAACAAGCTGGAACGCAAGAAACTGCAGTCACATATTAGGGAGTTTCTTGTTCACAGAGAGGGCACTCAGACACAAAATGGCTGCTCAGAGATGTTGCAGAATCTCCATTTTCAGAATTTGGCTCGATGGAAAAACGTGCTGTAATTTACCCCTGCATTGAGCAGGGCTGATCAGAGAACCTCCAGAGATTTCTTTTCAGCTAAAATATTTTATGCTATATGACATGATGTACTCTGTGAGCACATCTTTTTCTTTTTAGAGACCTTCATCATTCATACCTTTTTTTTTTCTGATGAGTCACATTTTCCAGTATACAGATGATTATTAGGCAATTAGCAGTCTGCGTTTGTATATGATAATTTAAAGCAATGCAAACATTTCCCTGAGTAATAAAGGACACTTGTTTGTTTTGCATCAGCTGGCTAAACTGATCACAGTGGTATTACTGCACTGGTTTCAACTGGGATTAAAAAAATGGGGAAAATATTAAAAGTGACAAGCAGAGGATATTTATTGAGAATGTATATTTGAATTAATGAAATCATCTGTATTTAGAAACCTGTTTTGGGACAATTTTCTTCATATTGAGTGGTAGCTCATACATTTGTTAGTAACGGTGTAGCCATCATTTCCCTGTTCCAGTTCTATGGACGTGTATTAGAATGAAGCTGAACTCCAGCAGCTCACACAGATTATTTGTGTGCTCTTGATTGCCATGTGGTTTTTTTTCCCCTCCTTGAAAAATGAGTTTTGATTCTGCTCTTGCTTCATGTACTTCGAATTCTAGGCATCACTTCATGTTTTATAGCAGCCTTTTCAAGATTGTTGCTGTTGTGCTTTTATTTGTAGTGTTCTAGGGGGGGAGGGGGGTCAAAAAATGTCACACCGTCTGTCTCCTGTGTGCCACAGAAGTTCATTTTCAGCTTCGTGCAGGAAAAAAGAAATATTGAAATTCACTCTGTGGATGTGACAAAGTGTTTCTGAGGACAAGTGTTCAAATGCAATATTGTCAAGCTATTTTTAGCCCACTGCTGTCCCTATAGTGCTGTTTAAAGATTCAGCTCAGGCTGCTAATAGATATATTTATAACCATTCTGTCAACTGCCACAGCATGAGTGCTGTTACAGATGATAATTCTATTCTTGGAAGCAGTGCCATGGTTACCAGTCCCCGAGCTGCTCAAATAGAAGCTATACATCTGTACACACTTAGTAACATTTTAATATCCCAACACAGTTTTTACACTGCAAGAAAGAACAAAGCTAGACATGATAATCAAAGAAATGATACATGCAGAAAAGCACATGAAAATTAAAATAAGAAAAAAAAATTACAATAACTTCTTGAGTATTACATATTCTGAAGTCTGGGTGTGAAACAAACTGTAAGAGGGTTTCTTTCTGCATTTTATTGGTGTTTCTTGTTAAGCAGTTTGATTTCAGTGGGGTTTATTTCATGTTGGATTGGTAATGGATTGACACCAAGTACAGCATGAGTGTGTGTGGGCATGCACTCGGTACTGAGGAAAGTCATTATGCTGATGAGTTTAGTTTTGGGCCTTCGGAGAAATAACAGAATTGTACTAAATTAGTGATTCATCTGCGTTATGGTGAAGTTTGATGTGAAAGGTTTCCTATGGCTGGACATTTGTGTGTTGTGCTCCAAGCGTGGGATGGTGAGGTTTGATGTGAAAGGTTTCCCATGGCTGGACATTTGCGTGTTGTGCTCCAAGCGTGGGTTTGTGGGATGCTCTTTGCTGCGGAGCTTCAGCCGTGGCTGGCGGTGGCTGCCTGGCAGCACAGCTTGTCTGAGGCTGGGTATGCTGTGGAAGCCTTGGATATGCCTTCATTTGGGCCTAAACCCCCCCATGATCCAAGGCCCTCTGCAACTTTCTTAGTCCAGCTCCTCATCCCTGGGAGTGTTCCATGATTCTGTGACTCTTTGGGGTAGGTATTTACTAAGCGTTAATACAGAGCCCAGGATTCAGCTGCTTTTGTTTGCTTTGTCTGAGCACAGAGGAGGCTGAAAGTGTGACTGGAGTGAGGACATCAGGTCCCATGTTTGAACAGACTCTGTTTTAAGTGCCTGCCCTGTAAGGAACCTGCAGCATTGTGGCATGACTGAAAAAGACACCAGAGAAGAGAGCGTAGACCTGTGTGGTAGCAGAGTTTTCAGGGCTTTTGAGATCCTTGGTTTATTTTTGTTCTGCTTGTCAGATGCTGTCAGGTTTGCAGGGAATTGCACTGTGGGGCCATGAGTAGCATAACAGGCTCTGAACAATGGTTGTACAGTGTTTGGGATGATCTGTTATCATCCACCCTGCTGGAGAGAACCCAGTCTGGTTTTATCACTGTGGAGTTGGGGAAGGGGCTTCTGTGATTCATGGACAGCAGTGGTAGATTTTAATTTGCCATTAATTATTTTTTGTTTGATTACAGTTTTGAAAAAAGAGTTATATTGATTTTTATACAATGACAGTAATCATAAAAACATCAGTGGTTTTTTTAATGCATCATCATTGTCAGTGAATGTATCAATTTTTTGCTAGATGTTGGACACAGAATATGTATCACACCTGCCTGAAAAATGGAAACTAAAATTAACTTTGTTTTTGTAGGAAGATTTGTAGTAAGATTATTATTTAGGAGAAGACAGCGCCAGTATTAATAGATTTCTTCAGCTCTGGTGAAGTTTTAATATAATCAGAAGGAAGTTTGTTTTCACAATGTGCATAATGCAAATTGTAGAATTCATTGTTGCTAAATGTTAGGAAGGCCATGACAAAGACAAGTTGACCATGGAACAAGAGAAATGGAAAATTGGATTTGCTGGATAGCCTGTTGTCCAGGTGATCCAAAGGCAGTGTCTGTGCTAAAAACTTGTTTGATACTGAGTATAGATGAGAGTGATGATTGTTTCATGCCTTACTTGTCATATTTCTCCTCAGGCACGTACTGCTGTCCAGTGTAGGATGCAGAGCTATGGGAATGCCTGGTTTGTTCCAGTAACAAAAGCTCTGTATTAAGACCCAGAGAGCTACAAGGCTTCATGTGACCAAAGGACTTTGTTAAAAAAAATTAAGAAATGGTCACAAGTCATCTGGTATATCAGGAAGCATCTTGCTGATGTATGTATAATACAAAACCTGAGTTTGTTTGGTTTGACTGCTCAGAGGAATTATTCTTTTTAGTATTTTTCATGCTTCTTGCTGTTCTGTTAAACATGTTTTATCAAATTTCATGAATTTGCTGAGCAGTTTATTTTTTAAAAAAGATAATGCAATGGCTTGTTCCTTAATAATTTTGCTTTATACATAGTTTTCAATAAAACCTTCAAAAATGTTGAAGTAATGCAGGTGTTTTTATATAGCTGATAGCAATTACAAGTTTAACTGGTGTTCTTGGCAGTAACTTTTGTTGTAATCAGTGAAGGCAAGTGGTCTGTGTTTTCTAACAGTGAAGATGGTGAGGAATGGATTCTTCTCATGGGTTTGCTCAAATTTTGCACTAGAAATGTGAATCATGCTGCAAATTATCTTTGTTGTTCCATACTGGAATTTTGATGTGCCTGATTTGTGTCTAGAAATGAGGCAGATACCCAGTTTCTTGTGGGAGAACTTGGTGTTTAGTCCTGGGAATGTATAGAAAGAAAAAATATCTGAAGATAAAATTATAGTAAAACCCGAAAAATTTGTTAAGATGATGCTGGAGGGCATGAAAAAGTGTCTCGGCAGAGAGGGGAATTCTGAAGGAAAGTTAGCTTATTGTTGATTAGAATTCCATTGATGGCATCCAGGTGTGATTATTGAAGTGATACAATCAATTTTTTCTTGAAGTCTAGTGAAAGACAGGGTTTTTTTCACATTGAAGGGACAAAAGATTTGAGAATGGTGACTCAGGAAGGCTTCTAGTGACTGAAAAAAAGTATTTTATCTAAAAGAAAGATAAGGAGGCAGATTTGGGGTTGCATAGGTTGCTCAGCCTAGTTGAGTTTCTGATGAGATGATGGAGCTTTTCCAAACATGTGAAAGAGAAGAACGTGGCTGAGCACAGTCATTGTGGAGTTACCAGCCTCAGCTCAAGCTTGACTGACCTATTTGTCTTCTTGGCAAAGATGGCTGATTCTTTGGGGATGCTGAGGCTGATACCATCCAATATATGAAAAATCCAGATGGTGAAACAGAATGTGTCCTCAGCAAATGCCTGGATGAGACTTGAGTGTTGAGTAAACATTGTAAGTGGTAGAGATTGAGTGCAAAAGTATCTTGGGAAATTTGAGGCTGTCACCAATAGGAATTTCAGAACTTCTGCAAGGAGAAATGCAAACTTCTGATGAAATGGTCTTTGTAGTCACAGCGGATGCCAAGTTTAATATGAGCCAGGAGAGCCTTCTCACTGGGAATAAAGGACACCTGTTCCTGCTTCTTTATAAAAGTGTTATGGAGTCCTTTGTGAAGGTAAAAATGTTTGTTCATTGTCAAATTCTCAAACGCATTTCATCTACTTCCTCCAAACATGCAGAAATCACACTGGGTTTATTGCTTAATAGTATTATACTGCCAATGGGGGATGTGAAGCACAAGTGCTGTGTTTGGTTTCACTGGCCATGAGAGATGGTTGCCAGGTCTCCATGTTATCTTAGTGTTTGGCAGTTCCATGCTTTAATTACTCCCTTTTTTATTCTCTTCCAGACAACTGAGTTATTTGAAGCAGTTGTTTCTTCTCTTCCAGAAGCTTTCTCATGGAATTTTTTAGATTCCTGCCAACTGTGCCTTTTATGTGAGACTGCAAAGGAGGTTGTGACAGATTGGTTTGCAGTTTCATCAATATGCTGCTAATACTCATTTTTACATCTCTCTTTCATGAAACACAGATGGTCAGGTTTTTTAGATGATTAGTGTGTCACTGAAATTGGGTTTTGGCTAAGAGTGTTGGCTGAAACTCATCCTAACTGAAGCAGATGACACTGGTTGACTAAGGGGAAAAGATGAAAAGGTAGGAACTTGTTTCTCCAGGAAGGTGTGTGTCTGTATCATTGTTAAGACACAAGATGCTTGGCTTAGGTCGCATTGCATTTGCTTTTCAGATATGAAGAAGAAGAGGCATCCAGTCACATTTCCTAATGTTAATTTTAAATGCAACTTTCTCCTTGTATTTTACTGATGAGATTTTGGCTTTCAGTAGTGGCATCAAATGTCATTTTTGTGGCTTTGCCTTTGGGTGTATTGAATTCCAGTTACCAATAGTATCTGTGATACAGCATGTACCTTCCTCTGGTGTTTTGCAAAGAACACATTATATACAGCCTTTTACAAAGAGTGTCACCTCCCAGAATGGGTTTTATTTCTGCTTGGAGTCCTAAAACAAATTTGTTTGCATTTGTGTATCTCAGTTTCCTGTTCTCTTGACTGAGAACAGATAGAATTCCGAAGATACGGTTTGTAGATTGAGTTGCTGTCATTCATCTTCTGCTTGGCATATTAGCTGCTTTCCATTTAAGAAATAATAATTTCCATCACTCACTTATTGACAAGTGTGCATGGCCGACAGCATTCATATCCACTTGTACTGAGATGTTCTGCATAAAATTGTTTTTGGTAGCATATAAGTGCCTAAAAGTCTCAAGCAAATACCCTGTATTTGAACTGAGATTTAAAAGACATATGAAGTTATATAAAAGTTACATTAAAAACTCAGTAACCCTAAAATAATACTTAATCTTTGAAAACGTTACCAACTTTATAAAGGGATATCCAATTCTGTATATTGGAGCCACATACCAAGAGTTCCACCCATGTGTGCATAGAAATCATCCATTTTTAGGCAACTATGGCTGAAAATTTTAATGTACTTAGAAAAAGTGAAAATTTATTTTGCAAAACATTCCTTGACAGGCCATGTCTGGTTTGTGTGGTGATTTTTTTTTTTTTTTGTGATTTCTTTAAAAACTGGTATAGAACATGGACAATTATGAAGGGATCCAATGAATCAAGTCCGGTAATCCCTGAATGCTGTGGAAGAGGTTAAAACCTCCGAAACTCTGTTTTTGAAAAACGAAGAAGAATGTTATTCTCACCATGCAGATATGGGCCATGTTTTTTGATGTTCTGCCTAACATCACAAAGGCCTTTCTCTTCATTCTGGTCTTCTAAAGACTAATGGTCTACTTGGTCAGATTTCTTTGAGGTCATGAGTTAACTGAATGGGGTTCTCCAAACTTTTTTCTGAATGTCCTCTGATAGTGACACATACATTTTGGCACCCACATCCACTCTTCCAGGAATCTTGAGTTCCCTGCTAGATATTTTTCTAGCAGAGCTTGGCACTGTTCTATTGCAAGAGAAATCCTGCAAATGATTGGTTGTCCCACTGCCCCATTCCTCTTAGTTTCAAAAATCCATCATTAGTAACTTCTTGTTTGTCTGAAAATTTGTGGCCAGCTTAGCATTTATCTAGTCTATCTATATTTAAGAGAAGATTATTGCTGTCAGACTCCTTGTAAAGACTCATCATGGTTTTTTTAGGCTGTTGTTTTTAGGATTGTTAGTGGAAGCACTGCTGATGAGAGCTGAATGTTCCATTATGAGGAAAAGGAGTAAGCTGCTTCAGAAAGCT
This sequence comes from Acrocephalus scirpaceus scirpaceus, assembly GCA_910950805.1. Taxonomy (NCBI): domain Eukaryota; kingdom Metazoa; phylum Chordata; class Aves; order Passeriformes; family Sylviidae; genus Acrocephalus; species Acrocephalus scirpaceus. The sequence continues at coordinate 4,164,991 of OU383773.1, forward strand.
CTGACTCATAAGTACAAGGAACTAATTTTTATAGCCTTAATGAAAGGACATCCATCTTTCTTCTTAATAAAAGAGCAGACAGGAATACTCTGGTTACTTTAAAGTGCTGTGTAAGCATATCAGTGCAAAAAGTATGTGTTTTACCAAGGTAAAAGTAATTTGACACACAGCAACAGTGCTTCTTTAGGCAGATAGAAGTTTCCAAAAGATTAGAGAAAGCAGGCCTGTCCAAGATCTGTGACAAAAAATTACCCTTTCCACAATCCAGAAACGTCATGGATTTCTTGCATCCTGCAATGTTACCTTCCTAGTGGATGCTCAAAGTTTTTTGTTCTCCATTAGAGGGGGGTGGGAGGTGACTTTGATTTGTTTAAATGAGACTTTGTCCACTTCAGGGTGAGCCAATCTGTGTTAGAGTGTCACTGAATCATGGAATGTGACGAGGTAGAAGGGACCACTAGTGGTTGTTAGGAGGGAAGCTAGTCCCAGGGTCATCACTCCCTGCTAAAGTAGGATCATCACAGAGCATATGGCACAAGATTGTTTCCAGACAGTGCTGGAATATCTCCAGTGAGGGAGACTCCACACCCTTTTTGGACAAACTGTTCAGTGCTTGGTCACTGCACAGTAAAGAAATTATTCCTCATATTCAAGTGAAACTTTTGTGCATAGTTTCTGCCTGTTGCCTCTTGTCCTGTTGCTGGGCACCACTGAGAACGTCCATCCTCTGATGTCCTCCTAATAGAGAGTGATAAAAGGCCCCTGTCAGCTATTTCTTCTTGAGGCTGAACAGGCACAGCACTCAGAGTTTATCTTTGTAAGAGAGATGCATCAGTCCCTTAATCATATTTTCATGTCCTCCAGGGGATGCACTTGAGGAGCTCCATGTCTCTCTTGTTCTGAGGAGCCCAGAATCGGACACAGCACTACAGATGCCCCTCTCTAGGGCTGAGTAAAGGGACAGGATCACTTCCCATGATCTGCTGGCAATCAACAACCCTCCTAAAAGAACACCAGGATCTTGTTGGCCTTCTTGGCCACAAGGGCACTGGTGGCTCCCAAACCCTGTGGTAACTTCTTGTAACCCAGGATGAGCCTGTAGAAGAGCCTCTCTGTATTGTTCCCTCTGCTGCCTGCAGCCACCTGTGGGAAGCAGGAGGAGGCATGGGATGCAGGCTGCTGAATGACCACAGTGTCCCCCACCGTGCTGGCAAGCCTGGCCCTGGCCCCAATACAGGTGCTGGACGAGTCAGGAAGGCAGGGCTGGATTCCCAGCTGTGTTCATTGCCTCTGGGGCATTGCTGTGCCTGGAACATGCCAGCACTGACACGTCCACAGACCAAGTCCGGGTGTCAGGCAATGCTGGCAGTGTCTGACCCCAGCCCTCCACTAGGTCCCACTCCATCCTCTCCCTCAGGAAAAGGTTGAGGTACTTAATGCATTCCTTGCCTCAGTTGTCAACAGTAAGACCAGTTATCCAATGGGTCTCTGGTCAATAACGGGGACCTCTGTGCCCATTCCTGTTAAGTATCTGTACTGCTGATATAAAAAAGGGGATCTAGGGTACCTTAAAATGTAAATTTACAATGACGACCTAAAGAAGCCCTGTGCCGTGCCAAATGGTTCTTCCCAGCCAGGCCACCACGTGACGCGGCCCTGACCGCAGGTAGAAAGATGATCAGAAAAGGAAAAAGACCTGTTTGCTTTTCATCTGAGCACTACGCTAAAACTTTTGGATAAAAAAGCTTAGGTATGCCAAGGGAATTTGCCTTCTTGAATTGATGAGGGGAAAATGGTCACAAAGGCTGAGGAAAGGGCTGAGGTAGAGAATGCCTTCTTTTCCTCAGGCTTCAAGAGTCAGATGGGTTATGTGGAGGACAAGCAGTCCTCTGAGGGGGCCCACAGGGACGGGGCACAGATCGGTGGCCGAGGAAGTTGTCAGTGACCTGCGAAGCCACAGAGACACTGCCAGGTGTATGGGAGTGGCCCAGAGCTTCCCAGGGGTGCTGAGGGAGCCCATGAAGAGGTGTGGAAGCTGCTCTGCCATCCTTTCTTGTCATCAGAGGTAAATTTGTGATGACACGCAAGTGGGTGGAAAGTGTCAATTTTCGGGAGGGTAGGAAGGTTCTACGGGTGGGTGCGGCCAGGCTGTATTGATGGTGTGAGGGCAGAAGTGTGAGGTTCAAGAAGAGCAAGGCCTGGCTCCTGTTGCTTGTGTCCCCAGAAGGCCCTGCAGTGGGCCAGGCTGGAGCAGAGTGTCAGGAAAGCTGCGCAGCAGCAGCAGGAAAGGCCTTGGAGGTGCTGGCCAAGAGTGGCCAAAGTGGAAGCGGCGTGTTCCCGGGCGGGCAAGGAGGCTGGTGGCGTGGTGGCCTTCTGTGCCAGCAATGGTGTGGGCAGCAGGCTGAGGGCTGTGATTGTGCCTCTGTGCTGGGCAGTGGGGAGGCCACAGCTGGAGTGCTGTGTGCAGATGTGTGGCCCTGTGTAGATGTGTTCAGTGAGAGGTGGCTGTGCCCAATTTAATGAGTCCATGTAGCAATTTCAGAATGGGGAATTTATTGAACAACAAGTGTGGGGTAGAGGGGAAGAAAGGGATAGGCTAGGGAAGGGTGAGAAGGAGAGTGGAGGAAGAGTGTGGGTGGGATAAAGATGATCTAGGATGGGGTGGGTTGTGGAAGAGTGGGGACGGTGAGGCATGAGGAAGATCAGGGCGGGGGTGAGGTGGGAGAGAGGTCCAAGAGAGGACAGTCCAAGACGCTTGGGTCCAGCTGGGTCCCATAGGTCTGTCCTCATCCTGGTGCGGGCGCTGGGCTCACTCCTGGGGCTGCCCCCTGAGGCAGCTGAAGGAGAGGAGCCGGCGCAGAGCCCGCCGGGCCGTCTTGGCCATGGAGCGCCATGGCCGTGGGGCCGGGGGCTGCGGGGCGGCTGCGATTCCGGCGGGGCCCTCAGGAAGGCTGCGTGCCAGGGGCTGGGCAGGCTGCGGGCAAGCCTCTGCCGGTGGCTCAGCCCCACTGGGCTTTTCCTGGAGAGGAGCGGCCTGGGCACAGCCAGCGTGCATGCCTGCTTCTTCGGCCACATCCCCAGGCTGGGCAGTCAAGGCACACACCACAGACGTCTTTGTGTCTTGCGGCAGTGCCGTGGGGAGTGGCTCGCTGTGCGGCTCGATGCAAGGATCGCTGTCCAGGGAGGAAGCTGGTGGCTCTGCTTGCTCCTGTTGCAGTGGGAGAGACGAGCCGCTCTCTGGCTCGCTTTCCCTCTCTGCTGGCACTGCTGTGTCCTGGAGCTCTTCTTCTTCCCACATTTCTTCCAGTAGGTGGTCTGGAAGGGCGCAGGCCGGCCAGTCTCCAGAGGCAGAGCAGAGTTGTTCCAGCAGGTCAGGATGTGCAAGCTCTGCGTTGTTTTCTGTCTCTCCTGGGGAGTCCTTGATGAGAGCGGTGCAGGACAGCGAGTTGTCCGAGACAGGGCCCAGTTCGTCCAAGAGCTGGTCGAGAGACACAAGGTCCGAGTACTTTTGTGTCTCTCCTGCGGCGTCCTTGGTCCCGCTGCTGGGCCCTGCAGCTGGCTCCAGGCTGGGGCTTGGTGGATCCCTGGGGGTCGTGGGGCTTTTGTCGTCTTCCAGGGAGGAGGAGATGGCTTTGAACATGGCTTCGTAAGCCTTGTCTTCAAGCTGCTCCAGCTGCTCTCTCATTTTACGCAGCCGAAGCACCAAAGCCTCCTCCTCGGCTGGGCACAGCCGCTTGCCACGTGCAGTTTGCGGGGCTGGCCGACGACTTCCGTGCGCCTCTTGGCGTCCGCTTGACCACTTGGTGGTTCTCCAAGTGGACTTGAGGGACCTGTTCTCCCGCAGATACGGGCCCAGGCGTTGGAACAGGTCCCTGCCGGTGCTGTCCCCGTGGCCTTGGTACACCTTGAGGAGCCCCTCTATCTCGGCGTGCTCCAGGTGCTTCCAGGCCGGCTGGGTGCCGGTGCAGAGCGGCTCACCAGGTGTGGGTGTCCGGGGTGGCAGGCCAAGGGCCTGCCTTGCTGCTAGCCCATGGCGTCTGTACAGCAGTGGCTTGCCCTTGCGGGGCTGGCTGCGGGCATTGGCCTCCTGCTGCCTAGACATCTTGAGGGTGCTTTGCGGCAGACACTGGCCACAGGCACCTAGGGGAGCTGCTGTCTCCTGAGAAGCTGCTGCCTCCTGAGAAGCTGCTGCCTCCTCGGGAAGCTGCTCTCCTGGGAGTGGCCACTGCAGGGATTTCTAGCCCCCAGAGTCATGACACGGTCCTGTGTCACAATGGCCTCTGGGCACGATGTCGCCGTGGGTCACAAAGGCCTGGTGGGCGTGGCCGCCCCTTGTCCCAGAGGCCTGGCGGTCTCCATGCAGCCGCTCATGGTCACCAAGGCCTTGTTTAAGCCTTTGCTCATGGTCTTTGTCTCCGCTTGTTCTTCTCCCAATGACCTGCAGCTCTGTGTTGTGCCACGTTGTGTGTTTCTCCCGTAAATATCCCCAGAGAAGCCCTGTGCCGTGCCAAATGGTTCTTCCCAGCCAGGCCACCACGTGACGCGGCCCTGACCGCAGGTAGAAAGATGATCAGAAAAGGAAAAAGACCTGTTTGCTTTTCATCTGAGCACTACTCTAAAACTTTTGGATAAAAAAGCTTAGGTATGCCAAGGGAATTTGCCTTCTTGAATTGATGAGGGGAAAATGGTCACAAAGGCTGAGGAAAGGGCTGAGGTAGAGAATGCCTTCTTTTCCTCAGGCTTCAAGAGTCAGATGGGTTATGTGGAGGACAAGCAGTCCTCTGAGGGGGCCCACAGGGACGGGGCACAGATCGGTGGCCGAGGAAGTTGTCAGTGACCTGCGAAGCCACAGAGACACTGCCAGGTCTATGGGAGTGGCCCAGAGCCTGCCAGGGGTGCTGAGGGAGCCCATGAAGAGCTGTCGAAGCTGCTCTGCCGTCCTTTCTTGTCATCAGAGGTAAATTTGTGATGACACGCAAGTGGGTGGAAAGTGTCAATTTTCGGGAGGGTAGGAAGGTTCTACGGGTGGGTGCGGCCAGGCTGTATTGATGGTGTGAGGGCAGAAGTGTGAGGTTCAAGAAGAGCAAGGCCTGGCTCCTGTTGCTTGTGTCCCCAGAAGGCCCTGCAGTGGGCCAGGCTGGAGCAGAGTGTCAGGAAAGCTGCGCAGCAGCAGCAGGAAAGGCCTTGGAGGTGCTGGCCAAGAGTGGCCAAAGTGGAAGCGGCGTGTTCCCGGGCGGGCAAGGAGGCTGGTGGCGTGGTGGCCTTCTGTGCCAGCAATGGTGTGGGCAGCAGGCTGAGGGCTGTGATTGTGCCTCTGTGCTGGGCAGTGGGGAGGCCACAGCTGGAGTGCTGTGTGCAGATGTGTGGCCCTGTGTAGATGTGTTCAGTGAGAGGTGGCTGTGCCCAATTTAATGAGTCCATGTAGCAATTTCAGAATGGGGAATTTATTGAACAACAAGTGTGGGGTAGAGGGGAAGAAAGGGATAGGCTAGGGAAGGGTGAGAAGGAGAGTGGAGGAAGAGTGTGGGTGGGATAAAGATGATCTAGGATGGGGTGGGTTGTGGAAGAGTGGGGACGGTGAGGCATGAGGAAGATCAGGGCGGGGGTGAGGTGGGAGAGAGGTCCAAGAGAGGACAGTCCAAGACGCTTGGGTCCAGCTGGGTCCCATAGGTCTGTCCTCATCCTGGTGCGGGCGCTGGGCTCACTCCTGGGGCTGCCCCCTGAGGCAGCTGAAGGAGAGGAGCCGGCGCAGAGCCCGCCGGGCCGTCTTGGCCATGGAGCGCCATGGCCGTGGGGCCGGGGGCTGCGGGGCGGCTGCGATTCCGGCGGGGCCCTCAGGAAGGCTGCGTGCCAGGGGCTGGGCAGGCTGCGGGCAAGCCTCTGCCGGTGGCTCAGCCCCACTGGGCTTTTCCTGGAGAGGAGCGGCCTGGGCACAGCCAGCCTGCATGCCTGCTTCTTCGGCCACATCCCCAGGCTGGGCAGTCAAGGCACACACCACAGACGTCTTTGTGTCTTGCGGCAGTGCCGTGGGGAGTGGCTCGCTGTGCGGCTCGATGCAAGGATCGCTGTCCAGGGAGGAAGCTGGTGGCTCTGCTTGCTCCTGTTGCAGTGGGAGAGACGAGCCGCTCTCTGGCTCGCTTTCCCTCTCTGCTGGCACTGCTGTGTCCTGGAGCTCTTCTTCTTCCCACATTTCTTCCAGTAGGTGGTCTGGAAGGGCGCAGGCCGGCCAGTCTCCAGAGGCAGAGCAGAGTTGTTCCAGCAGGTCAGGATGTGCAATCTCTGCCTTGTTTTCTGTCTCTCCTTGGGCGGCCTTGACAAGAGCGGTGCAGGACAGCGAGTTGTCCGAGACAGGGCCCAGTTCGTCCAAGAGCTGGTCGAGAGACACAAGGTCCGAGTACTTTTGTGTCTCTCCTGCGGCGTCCTTGGTCCCGCTGCTGGGCCCTGCAGCTGGCTCCAGGCTGGGGCTTGGTGGATCCCTGGGGGTCGTGGGGCTTTTGCCATCGTCCAGGGAGGAGGAGATGGCTCGGAACATAGCTTCATACACCTTGTCTTCCAGCTGCTCCAGCTGCTCTCTCTTTTGACGCAGCCGAAGCACCAAAGCCTCCTCCTCCTCTGGGCACAGCCTCTTGCCACGTGCAGTTGGCGGGGCTGGCCGACCACTTCCCTGCACCTCTTGGCATCCACTTAACCACTTGCTGGTTCTCCAAGTGGGCTTGAGGGACCTGTTCTCACGCAGATATGGGCCCAGGCCTTGGAACAGGTCACTGCAGGTCCTGCCCCCAAGGTGCCCTTGGTACACCTTGAGGAGCTCCTCTACCTCCGAGTGCTCCAGGTGCTTCCAGGCCGGCTGGGTCTCGGTGCAGAGCGGCTCATCACACAGGGGTGGCAGGCAAAGGGCCTGCCTTGCTGCCAGCCCACGCCATCTGTACAGCAGTGGCTTGCCCTTGCGGGGCTGGCTGCGGGCATTGGCCTCCTGCTGCCTAGACATCTGGAGGGTGCTCTGCGGCAGACACTGGCCACAGGCACCCAGGGGAGCTGCTGTCTCCTGAGAAGCTGCTGCCTCCTGGGAAGCTGCTGCCTCCTGGGAAAGCTGCTCTCCTGGGAGTGGCCACTGCAGGGATTTCTAGCCCCCAGAGTCATGACACGGTCCTGTGTCACAATGGCCTCTGGGCACGATGTCACCGTGGGTCACAAAGGCCTGGTGGGCATGGCCACCCCTTGTCCCAGAGGCCTGGTGCTTTCCATGCAGCTGCCCCTGGGCACCAAGGCCTTTTTCAGGCCTTTGCTCGTCGTCTTTGTCTATGCTTGTTCTTCTCCCAATGACCTGCAGCTCTGTGTTGTGCCACGTTGTGTGTTTCTCCCGTAAATATCCCCAGAGAAGCCCTGTGCCGTGCCAAATGGTTCTTCCCAGCCAGGCCACCACGTGACGCGGCCCTGACCGCAGGTAGAAAGATGATCAGAAAAGGAAAAAGACCTGTTTGCTTTTCATCTGAGCACTACTCTAAAACTTTTGGATAAAAAAGCTTAGGTATGCCAAGGGAATTTGCCTTCTTGAATTGATGAGGGGAAAATGGTCACAAAGGCTGAGGAAAGGGCTGAGGTAGAGAATGCCTTCTTTTCCTCAGGCTTCAAGAGTCAGATGGGTTATGTGGAGGACAAGCAGTCCTCTGAGGGGGCCCACAGGGACGGGGCACAGATCGGTGGCCGAGGAAGTTGTCAGTGACCTGCGAAGCCACAGAGACACTGCCAGGTGTATGGGAGTGGCCCAGAGCTTCCCAGGGGTGCTGAGGGAGCCCATGAAGAGGTGTGGAAGCTGCTCTGCCATCCTTTCTTGTCATCAGAGGTAAATTTGTGATGACACGCAAGTGGGTGGAAAGTGTCAATTTTCGGGAGGGTAGGAAGGTTCTACGGGTGGGTGCGGCCAGGCTGTATTGATGGTGTGAGGGCAGAAGTGTGAGGTTCAAGAAGAGCAAGGCCTGGCTCCTGTTGCTTGTGTCCCCAGAAGGCCCTGCAGTGGGCCAGGCTGGAGCAGAGTGTCAGGAAAGCTGCGCAGCAGCAGCAGGAAAGGCCTTGGAGGTGCTGGCCAAGAGTGGCCAAAGTGGAAGCGGCGTGTTCCCGGGCGGGCAAGGAGGCTGGTGGCGTGGTGGCCTTCTGTGCCAGCAATGGTGTGGGCAGCAGGCTGAGGGCTGTGATTGTGCCTCTGTGCTGGGCAGTGGGGAGGCCACAGCTGGAGTGCTGTGTGCAGATGTGTGGCCCTGTGTAGATGTGTTCAGTGAGAGGTGGCTGTGCCCAATTTAATGAGTCCATGTAGCAATTTCAGAATGGGGAATTTATTGAACAACAAGTGTGGGGTAGAGGGGAAGAAAGGGCTAGGCTAGGGAAGGGTGAGAAGGAGAGTGGAGGAAGAGTGTGGGTGGGATAAAGATGATCTAGGATGGGGTGGGTTGTGGAAGAGTGGGGACGGTGAGGCATGAGGAAGATCAGGGCGGGGGTGAGGTGGGAGAGAGGTCCAAGAGAGGACAGTCCAAGACGCTTGGGTCCAGCTGGGTCCCATAGGTCTGTCCTCATCCTGGTGCGGGCGCTGGGCTCACTCCTGGGGCTGCCCCCTGAGGCAGCTGAAGGAGAGGAGCCGGCGCAGAGCCCGCCGGGCCGTCTTGGCCATGGAGCGCCATGGCCGTGGGGCCGGGGGCTGCGGGGCGGCTGCGATTCCGGCGGGGCCCTCAGGAAGGCTGCGTGCCAGGGGCTGGGCAGGCTGCGGGCAAGCCTCTGCCGGTGGCTCAGCCCCACTGGGCTTTTCCTGGAGAGGAGCGGCCTGGGCACAGCCAGCGTGCATGCCTGCTTCTTCGGCCACATCCCCAGGCTGGGCAGTCAAGGCACACACCACAGACGTCTTTGTGTCTTGCGGCAGTGCCGTGGGGAGTGGCTCGCTGTGCGGCTCGATGCAAGGATCGCTGTCCAGGGAGGAAGCTGGTGGCTCTGCTTGCTCCTGTTGCAGTGGGAGAGACGAGCCGCTCTCTGGCTCGCTTTCCCTCTCTGCTGGCACTGCTGTGTCCTGGAGCTCTTCTTCTTCCCACATTTCTTCCAGTAGGTGGTCTGGAAGGGCGCAGGCCGGCCAGTCTCCAGAGGCAGAGCAGAGTTGTTCCAGCAGGTCAGGATGTGCAAGCTCTGCGTTGTTTTCTGTCTCTCCTGGGGAGTCCTTGATGAGAGCGGTGCAGGACAGCGAGTTGTCCGAGACAGGGCCCAGTTCGTCCAAGAGCTGGTCGAGAGACACAAGGTCCGAGTACTTTTGTGTCTCTCCTGCGGCGTCCTTGGTCCCGCTGCTGGGCCCTGCAGCTGGCTCCAGGCTGGGGCTTGGTGGATCCCTGGGGGTCGTGGGGCTTTTGTCGTCTTCCAGGGAGGAGGAGATGGCTTTGAACATAGCTTCATACACCTTGTCTTCCAGCTGCTCCAGCTGCTCTCTCTTTTGACGCAGCCGAAGCACCAAAGCCTCCTCCTCCTCTGGGCACAGCCGCTTGCCACGTGCACTTGGCGGGGCTGGCCGACCACTTCCCTGCGCCTCTTGGCATCCACTTAACCACTTGCTGGTTCTCCAAGTGGGCTTGAGGGACCTGTTCTCACGCAGATATGGGCCCAGGCCTTGGAACAGGTCACTGCAGGTCCTGCCCCCGTGGCCTTGGTACACCTTGAGGAGCCCCTCTATCTCGGCGTGCTCCAGGTGCTTCCAGGCCGGCTGGGTGCCGGTGCAGAGCGGCTCACCAGGTGTGGGTGTCCGGGGTGGCAGGCCAAGGGCCTGCCTTGCTGCTAGCCCATGGCGTCTGTACAGCAGTGGCTTGCCCTTGCGGGGCTGGCTGCGGGCATTGGCCTCCTGCTGCCTAGACATCTGGAGGGTGCTCTGCGGCAGACACTGGCCACAGGCACCCAGGGGAGCTGCTGTCTCCTGAGAAGCTGCTGCCTCCTGGGAAAGCTGCTGCCTCCTCGGGAAGCTGCTCTCCTGGCAGTGGCCACTGCAGGGATTTCTAGCCCCCAGAGTCATGACACGGTCCTGTGTCACAATGGCCTCTGGGCACGATGTCGCCGTGGGTCACAAAGGCCTGGTGGGCGTGGCCGCCCCTTGTCCCAGAGGCCTGGCGGTCTCCATGCAGCCGCTCATGGTCACCAAGGCCTTGTTTAAGCCTTTGCTCATGGTCTTTGTCTCCGCTTGTTCTTCTCCCAATGACCTGCAGCTCTGTGTTGTGCCACGTTGTGTGTTTCTCCCGTAAATATCCCCAGAGAAGCCCTGTGCCGTGCCAAATGGTTCTTCCCAGCCAGGCCACCACGTGACGCGGCCCTGACCGCAGGTAGAAAGATGATCAGAAAAGGAAAAAGACCTGTTTGCTTTTCATCTGAGCACTACTCTAAAACTTTTGGATAAAAAAGCTTAGGTATGCCAAGGGAATTTGCCTTCTTGAATTGATGAGGGGAAAATGGTCACAAAGGCTGAGGAAAGGGCTGAGGTAGAGAATGCCTTCTTTTCCTCAGGCTTCAAGAGTCAGATGGGTTATGTGGAGGACAAGCAGTCCTCTGAGGGGGCCCACAGGGACGGGGCACAGATCGGTGGCCGAGGAAGTTGTCAGTGACCTGCGAAGCCACAGAGACACTGCCAGGTGTATGGGAGTGGCCCAGAGCTTCCCAGGGGTGCTGAGGGAGCCCATGAAGAGGTGTGGAAGCTGCTCTGCCATCCTTTCTTGTCATCAGAGGTAAATTTGTGATGACACGCAAGTGGGTGGAAAGTGTCAATTTTCGGGAGGGTAGGAAGGTTCTACGGGTGGGTGCGGCCAGGCTGTATTGATGGTGTGAGGGCAGAAGTGTGAGGTTCAAGAAGAGCAAGGCCTGGCTCCTGTTGCTTGTGTCCCCAGAAGGCCCTGCAGTGGGCCAGGCTGGAGCAGAGTGTCAGGAAAGCTGCGCAGCAGCAGCAGGAAAGGCCTTGGAGGTGCTGGCCAAGAGTGGCCAAAGTGGGAGCGGCGTGTTCCCGGGCGGGCAAGGAGGCTGGTGGCGTGGTGGCCTTCTGTGCCAGCAATGGTGTGGGCAGCAGGCTGAGGGCTGTGATTGTGCCTCTGTGCTGGGCAGTGGGGAGGCCACAGCTGGAGTGCTGTGTGCAGATGTGTGGCCCTGTGTAGATGTGTTCAGTGAGAGGTGGCTGTGCCCAATTTAATGAGTCCATGTAGCAATTTCAGAATGGGGAATTTATTGAACAACAAGTGTGGGGTAGAGGGGAAGAAAGGGCTAGGCTAGGGAAGGGTGAGAAGGAGAGTGGAGGAAGAGTGTGGGTGGGATAAAGATGATCTAGGATGGGGTGGGTTGTGGAAGAGTGGGGACGGTGAGGCATGAGGAAGATCAGGGCGGGGGTGAGGTGGGAGAGAGGTCCAAGAGAGGACAGTCCAAGACGCTTGGGTCCAGCTGGGTCCCATAGGTCTGTCCTCATCCTGGTGCGGGCGCTGGGCTCACTCCTGGGGCTGCCCCCTGAGGCAGCTGAAGGAGAGGAGCCGGCGCAGAGCCCGCCGGGCCGTCTTGGCCATGGAGCGCCATGGCCGTGGGGCCGGGGGCTGCGGGGCGGCTGCGATTCCGGCGGGGCCCTCAGGAAGGCTGCGTGCCAGGGGCTGGGCAGGCTGCGGGCAAGCCTCTGCCGGTGGCTCAGCCCCACTGGGCTTTTCCTGGAGAGGAGCGGCCTGGGCACAGCCAGCGTGCATGCCTGCTTCTTCGGCCACATCCCCAGGCTGGGCAGTCAAGGCACACACCACAGACGTCTTTGTGTCTTGCGGCAGTGCCGTGGGGAGTGGCTCGCTGTGCGGCTCGATGCAAGGATCGCTGTCCAGGGAGGAAGCTGGTGGCTCTGCTTGCTCCTGTTGCAGTGGGAGAGACGAGCCGCTCTCTGGCTCGCTTTCCCTCTCTGCTGGCACTGCTGTGTCCTGGAGCTCTTCTTCTTCCCACATTTCTTCCAGTAGGTGGTCTGGAAGGGCGCAGGCCGGCCAGTCTCCAGAGGCAGAGCAGAGTTGTTCCAGCAGGTCAGGATGTGCAAGCTCTGCGTTGTTTTCTGTCTCTCCTGGGGAGTCCTTGATGAGAGCGGTGCAGGACAGCGAGTTGTCCGAGACAGGGCCCAGTTCGTCCAAGAGCTGGTCGAGAGACACAAGGTCCGAGTACTTTTGTGTCTCTCCTGCGGCGTCCTTGGTCCCGCTGCTGGGCCCTGCAGCTGGCTCCAGGCTGGGGCTTGGTGGATCCCTGGGGGTCGTGGGGCTTTTGTCGTCTTCCAGGGAGGAGGAGATGGCTTTGAACATGGCTTCGTAAGCCTTGTCTTCAAGCTGCTCCAGCTGCTCTCTCATTTTACGCAGCCGAAGCACCAAAGCCTCCTCCTCGGCTGGGCACAGCCGCTTGCCACGTGCAGTTTGCGGGGCTGGCCGACGACTTCCGTGCGCCTCTTGGCGTCCGCTTGACCACTTGGTGGTTCTCCAAGTGGACTTGAGGGACCTGTTCTCCCGCAGATACGGGCCCAGGCGTTGGAACAGGTCCCTGCCGGTGCTGTCCCCGTGGCCTTGGTACACCTTGAGGAGCCCCTCTATCTCGGCGTGCTCCAGGTGCTTCCAGGCCGGCTGGGTGCCGGTGCAGAGCGGCTCACCAGGTGTGGGTGTCCGGGGTGGCAGGCCAAGGGCCTGCCTTGCTGCTAGCCCATGGCGTCTGTACAGCAGTGGCTTGCCCTTGCGGGGCTGGCTGCGGGCATTGGCCTCCTGCTGCCTAGACATCTTGAGGGTGCTTTGCGGCAGACACTGGCCACAGGCACCTAGGGGAGCTGCTGTCTCCTGAGAAGCTGCTGCCTCCTGAGAAGCTGCTGCCTCCTCGGGAAGCTGCTCTCCTGGGAGTGGCCACTGCAGGGATTTCTAGCCCCCAGAGTCATGACACGGTCCTGTGTCACAATGGCCTCTGGGCACGATGTCGCCGTGGGTCACAAAGGCCTGGTGGGCGTGGCCGCCCCTTGTCCCAGAGGCCTGGCGGTCTCCATGCAGCCGCTCATGGTCACCAAGGCCTTGTTTAAGCCTTTGCTCATGGTCTTTGTCTCCGCTTGTTCTTCTCCCAATGACCTGCAGCTCTGTGTTGTGCCACGTTGTGTGTTTCTCCCGTAAATATCCCCAGAGAAGCCCTGTGCCGTGCCAAATGGTTCTTCCCAGCCAGGCCACCACGTGACGCGGCCCTGACCGCAGGTAGAAAGATGATCAGAAAAGGAAAAAGACCTGTTTGCTTTTCATCTGAGCACTACTCTAAAACTTTTGGATAAAAAAGCTTAGGTATGCCAAGGGAATTTGCCTTCTTGAATTGATGAGGGGAAAATGGTCACAAAGGCTGAGGAAAGGGCTGAGGTAGAGAATGCCTTCTTTTCCTCAGGCTTCAAGAGTCAGATGGGTTATGTGGAGGACAAGCAGTCCTCTGAGGGGGCCCACAGGGACGGGGCACAGATCGGTGGCCGAGGAAGTTGTCAGTGACCTGCGAAGCCACAGAGACACTGCCAGGTGTATGGGAGTGGCCCAGAGCTTCCCAGGGGTGCTGAGGGAGCCCATGAAGAGGTGTGGAAGCTGCTCTGCCATCCTTTCTTGTCATCAGAGGTAAATTTGTGATGACACGCAAGTGGGTGGAAAGTGTCAATTTTCGGGAGGGTAGGAAGGTTCTACGGGTGGGTGCGGCCAGGCTGTATTGATGGTGTGAGGGCAGAAGTGTGAGGTTCAAGAAGAGCAAGGCCTGGCTCCTGTTGCTTGTGTCCCCAGAAGGCCCTGCAGTGGGCCAGGCTGGAGCAGAGTGTCAGGAAAGCTGCGCAGCAGCAGCAGGAAAGGCCTTGGAGGTGCTGGCCAAGAGTGGCCAAAGTGGAAGCGGCGTGTTCCCGGGCGGGCAAGGAGGCTGGTGGCGTGGTGGCCTTCTGTGCCAGCAATGGTGTGGGCAGCAGGCTGAGGGCTGTGATTGTGCCTCTGTGCTGGGCAGTGGGGAGGCCACAGCTGGAGTGCTGTGTGCAGATGTGTGGCCCTGTGTAGATGTGTTCAGTGAGAGGTGGCTGTGCCCAATTTAATGAGTCCATGTAGCAATTTCAGAATGGGGAATTTATTGAACAACAAGTGTGGGGTAGAGGGGAAGAAAGGGATAGGCTAGGGAAGGGTGAGAAGGAGAGTGGAGGAAGAGTGTGGGTGGGATAAAGATGATCTAGGATGGGGTGGGTTGTGGAAGAGTGGGGACGGTGAGGCATGAGGAAGATCAGGGCGGGGGTGAGGTGGGAGAGAGGTCCAAGAGAGGACAGTCCAAGACGCTTGGGTCCAGCTGGGTCCCATAGGTCTGTCCTCATCCTGGTGCGGGCGCTGGGCTCACTCCTGGGGCTGCCCCCTGAGGCAGCTGAAGGAGAGGAGCCGGCGCAGAGCCCGCCGGGCCGTCTTGGCCATGGAGCGCCATGGCCGTGGGGCCGGGGGCTGCGGGGCGGCTGCGATTCCGGCGGGGCCCTCAGGAAGGCTGCGTGCCAGGGGCTGGGCAGGCTGCGGGCAAGCCTCTGCCGGTGGCTCAGCCCCACTGGGCTTTTCCTGGAGAGGAGCGGCCTGGGCACAGCCAGCCTGCATGCCTGCTTCTTCGGCCACATCCCCAGGCTGGGCAGTCAAGGCACACACCACAGACGTCTTTGTGTCTTGCGGCAGTGCCGTGGGGAGTGGCTCGCTGTGCGGCTCGATGCAAGGATCGCTGTCCAGGGAGGAAGCTGGTGGCTCTGCTTGCTCCTGTTGCAGTGGGAGAGACGAGCCGCTCTCTGGCTCGCTTTCCCTCTCTGCTGGCACTGCTGTGTCCTGGAGCTCTTCTTCTTCCCACATTTCTTCCAGTAGGTGGTCTGGAAGGGCGCAGGCCGGCCAGTCTCCAGAGGCAGAGCAGAGTTGTTCCAGCAGGTCAGGATGTGCAAGCTCTGCGTTGTTTTCTGTCTCTCCTGGGGAGTCCTTGATGAGAGCGGTGCAGGACAGCGAGTTGTCCGAGACAGGGCCCAGTTCGTCCAAGAGCTGGTCGAGAGACACAAGGTCCGAGTACTTTTGTGTCTCTCCTGCGGCGTCCTTGGTCCCGCTGCTGGGCCCTGCAGCTGGCTCCAGGCTGGGGCTTGGTGGATCCCTGGGGGTCGTGGGGCTTTTGTCGTCTTCCAGGGAGGAGGAGATGGCTTTGAACATGGCTTCGTAAGCCTTGTCTTCAAGCTGCTCCAGCTGCTCTCTCATTTTACGCAGCCGAAGCACCAAAGCCTCCTCCTCGGCTGGGCACAGCCGCTTGCCACGTGCAGTTTGCGGGGCTGGCCGACGACTTCCGTGCGCCTCTTGGCGTCCGCTTGACCACTTGCTGGTTCTCCAAGTGGGCTTGAGGGACCTGTTCTCACGCAGATATGGGCCCAGACCTTGGAACAGGTCACTGCCGGTGCTGTCCCCGTGGCCTTGGTACACCTTGAGGAGCTCCTCTACCTCCGAGTGCTCCAGGTGCTTCCAGGCCGGCTGGGTGCCGGTGCAGAGCGGCTCACCAGGTGTGGGTGTCCGGGGTGGCAGGCCAAGGGCCTGCCTTGCTGCTAGCCCATGGCGTCTGTACAGCAGTGGCTTGCCCTTGCGGGGCTGGCTGCGGGCATTGGCCTCCTGCTGCCTAGACATCTTGAGGGTGCTTTGCGGCAGACACTGGCCACAGGCACCTAGGGGAGCTGCTGTCTCCTGAGAAGCTGCTGCCTCCTGAGAAGCTGCTGCCTCCTCGGGAAGCTGCTCTCCTGGGAGTGGCCACTGCAGGGATTTCTAGCCCCCAGAGTCATGACACGGTCCTGTGTCACAATGGCCTCTGGGCACGATGTCGCCGTGGGTCACAAAGGCCTGGTGGGCGTGGCCGCCCCTTGTCCCAGAGGCCTGGCGGTCTCCATGCAGCCGCTCATGGTCACCAAGGCCTTGTTTAAGCCTTTGCTCATGGTCTTTGTCTCCGCTTGTTCTTCTCCCAATGACCTGCAGCTCTGTGTTGTGCCACGTTGTGTGTTTCTCCCGTAAATATCCCCAGAGAAGCCCTGTGCCGTGCCAAATGGTTCTTCCCAGCCAGGCCACCACGTGACGCGGCCCTGACCGCAGGTAGAAAGATGATCAGAAAAGGAAAAAGACCTGTTTGCTTTTCATCTGAGCACTACTCTAAAACTTTTGGATAAAAAAGCTTAGGAATGCCAAGGAAATTTGCCTTCTTGAATTGATGTGGGATGAGGGGAATATGATCACAAGGGCTGAGGAAAGGGCTGAGGTAGAGAATGCCTTCTTTTCCTCAGCCTTCAAGAGCCAGATGGGTTATGTGGAGGACAAGCAGTCCTCTGAGGGGGCCCACAGGGACGGGGCACAGATCGGTGGCCGAGGAAGTTGTCAGTGACCTGCGCGGCCACTGAGACACTGCCAGGTCTATGGGAGTGGCCCAGAGCCTGCCAGGGGTGCTGAGGGAGCCCATGAAGAGCTGTCGAAGCTGCTCTGCCATCCTTTCTTGTCATCAGAGGTAAATTTGTGATGACACGCAAGTGGGTGGAAAGTGTCAATTTTCGGGAGGGTAGGAAGGTTCTACGGGTGGGTGCGGCCAGGCTGTATTGATGGTGTGAGGGCAGAAGTGTGAGGTTCAAGAAGAGCAAGGCCTGGCTCCTGTTGCTTGTGTCCCCAGAAGGCCCTGCAGTGGGCCAGGCTGGAGCAGAGTGTCAGGAAAGCTGCGCAGCAGCAGCAGGAAAGGCCTTGGAGGTGCTGGCCAAGAGTGGCCAAAGTGGGAGCGGCGTGTTCCCGGGCGGGCAAGGAGGCTGGTGGCGTGGTGGCCTTCTGTGCCAGCAATGGTGTGGGCAGCAGGCTGAGGGCTGTGATTGTGCCTCTGTGCTGGGCAGTGGGGAGGCCACAGCTGGAGTGCTGTGTGCAGATGTGTGGCCCTGTGTAGATGTGTTCAGTGAGAGGTGGCTGTGCCCAATTTAATGAGTCCATGTAGCAATTTCAGAATGGGGAATTTATTGAACAACAAGTGTGGGGTAGAGGGGAAGAAAGGGCTAGGCTAGGGAAGGGTGAGAAGGAGAGTGGAGGAAGAGTGTGGGTGGGATAAAGATGATCTAGGATGGGGTGGGTTGTGGAAGAGTGGGGACGGTGAGGCATGAGGAAGATCAGGGCGGGGGTGAGGTGGGAGAGAGGTCCAAGAGAGGACAGTCCAAGACGCTTGGGTCCAGCTGGGTCCCATAGGTCTGTCCTCATCCTGGTGCGGGCGCTGGGCTCACTCCTGGGGCTGCCCCCTGAGGCAGCTGAAGGAGAGGAGCCGGCGCAGAGCCCGCCGGGCCGTCTTGGCCACGGAGCGCCATGGCCGTGGGGCCGGGGGCTGCGGGGCGGCTGCGATTCCGGCGGGGCCCTCAGGAAGGCTGCGTGCCAGGGGCTGGGCAGGCTGCGGGCAAGCCTCTGCCGGTGGCTCAGCCCCACTGGGCTTTTCCTGGAGAGGAGCGGCCTGGGCACAGCCAGCGTGCATGCCTGCTTCTTCGGCCACATCCCCAGGCTGGGCAGTCAAGGCACACACCACAGACGTCTTTGTGTCTTGCGGCAGTGCCGTGGGGAGTGGCTCGCTGTGCGGCTCGATGCAAGGATCGCTGTCCAGGGAGGAAGCTGGTGGCTCTGCTTGCTCCTGTTGCAGTGGGAGAGACGAGCCGCTCTCTGGCTCGCTTTCCCTCTCTGCTGGCACTGCTGTGTCCTGGAGCTCTTCTTCTTCCCACATTTCTTCCAGTAGGTGGTCTGGAAGGGCGCAGGCCGGCCAGTCTCCAGAGGCAGAGCAGAGTTGTTCCAGCAGGTCAGGATGTGCAAGCTCTGCGTTGTTTTCTGTCTCTCCTGGGGAGTCCTTGATGAGAGCGGTGCAGGACAGCGAGTTGTCCGAGACAGGGCCCAGTTCGTCCAAGAGCTGGTCGAGAGACACAAGGTCCGAGTACTTTTGTGTCTCTCCTGCGGCGTCCTTGGTCCCGCTGCTGGGCCCTGCAGCTGGCTCCAGGCTGGGGCTTGGTGGATCCCTGGGGGTCGTGGGGCTTTTGTCGTCTTCCAGGGAGGAGGAGATGGCTTTGAACATGGCTTCGTAAGCCTTGTCTTCAAGCTGCTCCAGCTGCTCTCTCATTTTACGCAGCCGAAGCACCAAAGCCTCCTCCTCGGCTGGGCACAGCCGCTTGCCACGTGCAGTTTGCGGGGCTGGCCGACGACTTCCGTGCGCCTCTTGGCGTCCGCTTGACCACTTGGTGGTTCTCCAAGTGGACTTGAGGGACCTGTTCTCCCGCAGATACGGGCCCAGGCGTTGGAACAGGTCCCTGCCGGTGCTGTCCCCGTGGCCTTGGTACACCTTGAGGAGCCCCTCTATCTCGGCGTGCTCCAGGTGCTTCCAGGCCGGCTGGGTGCCGGTGCAGAGCGGCTCACCAGGTGTGGGTGTCCGGGGTGGCAGGCCAAGGGCCTGCCTTGCTGCTAGCCCATGGCGTCTGTACAGCAGTGGCTTGCCCTTGCGGGGCTGGCTGCGGGCATTGGCCTCCTGCTGCCTAGACATCTTGAGGGTGCTTTGCGGCAGACACTGGCCACAGGCACCTAGGGGAGCTGCTGTCTCCTGAGAAGCTGCTGCCTCCTCGGGAAGCTGCTCTCCTGGGAGTGGCCACTGCAGGGATTTCTAGCCCCCAGAGTCATGACACGGTCCTGTGTCACAATGGCCTCTGGGCACGATGTCGCCGTGGGTCACAAAGGCCTGGTGGGCGTGGCCGCCCCTTGTCCCAGAGGCCTGGCGGTCTCCATGCAGCCGCTCATGGTCACCAAGGCCTTGTTTAAGCCTTTGCTCATGGTCTTTGTCTCCGCTTGTTCTTCTCCCAATGACCTGCAGCTCTGTGTTGTGCCACGTTGTGTGTTTCTCCCGTAAATATCCCCAGAGAAGCCCTGTGCCGTGCCAAATGGTTCTTCCCAGCCAGGCCACCACGTGACGCGGCCCTGACCGCAGGTAGAAAGATGATCAGAAAAGGAAAAAGACCTGTTTGCTTTTCATCTGAGCACTACTCTAAAACTTTTGGATAAAAAAGCTTAGGTATGCCAAGGGAATTTGCCTTCTTGAATTGATGTGGGGATGAGGGGAATATGGTCACAAAGGCTGAGGAAAAAGCTGAGGTAGGGGATGCCTTGTTTTCCTCAGCTTTCAAGAGTCATATGGAAACTATTCCTTTCCATTTCACATTGAACTTTTTATGGCCTTAAAGTTGAAATTTGAGATTTTCTTTAGAGTCCCTTATTTTTACAAGTCAATACAAGGGACTTAAGGGGAAATAACTAAATTTTTATCTAAATCTACAACGGTAGCTTTTTTTTTGGGTTGGTGACAGGCCAGTAATGCTGTCCTTTCAGTGAAAACCTAATTGAAGATGAGGATCTGCTACATGTTTCCAAGCATGGCTAAATTAATTTCCTGGTGGTTAAAAAATTTCATTTATAATCACAAAGATTTTTCAGATTGAAGACAAAACTGAATTTTAAAAAACAATGGATTAACTAAAACTTTTATCCATGTAAGAAGCAGGCAATTTTCATGTATTAAAAAACTTTCAACCACCTTCTGGCATTCTGTAACGTTTGGGTTGACTTAGCAAATCTTTAATATCAGGACTTTGATTATAAATTGCATTGTATCTTTATATTTTTTGCTTTTCTGCCATCCGCTGTCAAGTGTAATGAACTAGTTCATGCAACTAAAACTGATTATAGTAACAGTAGAATTGTTAATATTCTTGCAAATATGGTATTTCTTCTAAAATGGATGTTAAGAGGTATGGTAAGAAAAAGGTCAGTGAGCATTTTTAGCATACAACTGGAGAGAATATGAGTGAATTCTTTGTTCATCTGTGTTACAAAGTTTAGAATGCCTTTACTTTCTTGGGTGTCATGCAGTTATAATTTATTTTAAGGCTTTATTCAACAGGGAATTAATTTTTTTTTCTTTAGGCTGTTACTGACTGAAGTACCATATGGCAAATCGGTCACCAAGGAAGAAAAAAAAATTAAGAAAATAAAATAAAGTTTCGGAGGTTGAGAAAAAACCAGTTTTTTTTCTCCCCTTACATTTATAAAACTTTTTTTCATTTAACTGCAAAAGATAGGACATTTGTGGAAGACTCTGAATTTAAAAGTATAACAAATTAATAACAGTTGTTGTTAATTACTTGGCGGAGCACTCTGGAATGCTGAGAGACACTGCAGGGACAAGAAATGCAGTGGACATATGTGAACCAGGACAACCAATAGTTTTATTGATCATGGAAACTCAGTTTAGCACAGAGTCCCTTAATTAACTAGTTTGGCCTTTTGTATATGGATTAATTATTCATAACTTCCATTTCATTCAGGTTTTTTTTTGGTTTTTTTTTAAAATTCTATGATCAGTTGCAGATTCATTAACTGATTACAATTTATAAAACTTCAGAACTACACAGGGATATGAAATTGAACAATACATTCTCCCACTTCCTTTATTTTTCCTTATCAAGATCCTAGATATTGTTGAAATGAAATGTTAAATTATATACAGCAGTTCCTTGCAGAGATGAAAGGGTTAAATGTGTTGGTTAATTATAGAGCTGTATTTTTTTTCAACTGTGGATACTTTGAACATGGCCAAGTTAGCAGTGTATACCTGAAGTGTGGAAAGATGCAATTTTGTTTTTTTTTTTTTTTTTAACAGGGTATGTATGTTTATGAAGTGTTTTTTTACTGCTTGTGAAAGATTTAAGTGCAATGAGCACTAGTTGTGTTACCTTTTGTAGAAATCGGCCTAATGATGGAGACATTTTAATTCAAAGAAGACTGATTTTTCTTTTTTGTTAATTTGAAGTAGCAGAGAGATCTACATGGAGGTGATAATTCAGTTTGCCAGAGCAGATATTTTATTAAGTTTCAACCTTGCACGGAATATATTAGGTGATTTACTACACATGAAAGCATTTCTTTCTAATTACTACTAGTTATAAATATTTTAGAAGACACTATAACTTATACACTCTGAACCAAAATTGCCTTCCTAAGTCAGTAATTTGGAAGTTGCAAAGGTTTTTATAGTAACAGTGGAAATTTTTTTTTAGGATGAAATATTGCATAAAACATTAAGCATAAAAAATCTTGATATTTGATAATGTATGAAGGAAAATCTTGGCTTTTTTGTGATAGTTTTTTCTTTTCAATGTTTTCCTGCAGAGAGGAAAGATTTATTACCACACATCTTTTAGTGATGTCCAGCTTGTCCAGATGTAGCCAATGAGATCAATGTTTCTGCAGAGTTTTGAGGCTAAGCTGTATGTTTCAGTGTAATGTTTTTAGGTGTTAAAAGCTTCCACATGTTGTTAAATATTTTTCAATTAATCTCAGTTTATATGAAGGCTGATGGTATCCTGTGCAGTCTTTAGCATTATTTGAAGTTACTGTCCCAAATTTCAGCAGTCACCTGATTTTCTTGATATTCTTGTAGATAATTACTCAAGATAGTCTAGAAAAACAGATCACTTTTTCCTGTGTTTGCATTATGTGCACAGTAATATTAATGTATCTTTAATTTGATTTCCAGATAGAAAATGGTGACAGCTTGCTGGTTCTAAGGTCATAGTTAGTTTAGTTTAGTGGACTCAGCTATAATATTGTGTTCACAGTTGACACTTCTGATTAGATTTTTTTTTTCTCTTTGCTGAAAAAATCAGGTCCATAGTTATTACTATAAAGGAGCAAGAAGTGGTTAAATTACTTGTACAAATAACAAATAAAAACTCTCTGGAGATTCCAGCTTTACTATGGAAAAATTAAAATTTTGATTAAGCAAGCTTTGAACAGAAAACACTTGAATTATATTTATAGTGTGCATTTTTCTGCATCATGAAATGCTCAAGGCTGCAGCCATTTTTTTTCTACCTAGGCTGTGTATTTAGAATCACAGAATCACAGAGTAGTTTGGGTTGGAAGAGACCATAAAGATCATTCAGTTCCAACCCCCTGCCCTGGGCAGGGACACCTCCCACTGTTCCAGGTTGCTCAGAATCCCATCCAGCCTGGCCTGGAACACTTCCAGGGATGGGGAATCCCTAGACATACTTGCTGTGTTTTTTATGTTGGACTTTATACCTCTTGAATTATGTTGATTTGGGATGGAAGATTCACTAGATCTTCTGCAAAAAGTCTGTTTCTTTGGCTATTCAGATATGATTTTTCACAGGAACTTTGAGTCCTCTTATTTATATATTCTTTGTCTGTCCTGGCTCAGTAGCTTACACTGCTCTCCTTTTATGTACTGTAGTAGCTGTCTCTGGGCCATAACTTTGAGGGAACTTCCTGCCAATGGGTGTACTTACTGCCTTTTAATTTATTTTTCTCTCAATTTTGTTGTCCCTTTGACAGTTTGTGTTAGTAGGTTTTTTTTGAGAGAGGACTAATTGGGAGTTATACAGATGTTCAATTGTATTTCAGCCACTACAGTTATTGGAAACAGTGTTTATTGGCTATGAGCTTGCTTAACAAAACCATTAAAAACAGATCCTGTTTTTGTCTCAATATTGTATTATGTCTCTTAATCCTTTAAGATGCACATTGACTTTGTCATGTATAATAATATGATATGTCTCCAGAGAATGGGAGACAGGTGTAATGCTTCAAAACCAATATTCTGGGCAATTCATTGAGCCTCTGTTCTTTTCTGCTGAGTTACTTTGTTTTTTTGAGACTGCACATTAACATCCTGCAAGATTACACGGGACTGCCTGGCTTTTTCCTGTGCAGTATTGCACTGGGCTGTGATTTCTGCAGTCAGTGCCACATCCTAATTCAGCCAACTTAGGTAGGTTTGGGACTCACTGGGTGAGTCCCAAGGTCTTAGGGTTTTGTAGATGTGAAGGGTCAAGCAAACAGCAGGTCTAAAGTACTGGCTTAGTTGTGAAAAAACTCACCAAGCTGTTGCTTTGAAGAAAAGTTGTTTTTAATAACGTGACAGCATCAGAACATTAATTTGATCAGTGACATAATTAGATACATTTTCACTAGCCTGCTAATTATTAGTAAGAGATACATTTTCACTAGCTGGCTTAATTATTACTCAGAATTAACTGATTATTGCATTAATAACACTCCAGGTATTGTTTTCATTGTCTGAATTTTAAATGCCCTTGCCTTGAAGTACTAAGTGAATGGGTCAAAAAGACCTTATGAATGAGCATCTGGCAGAGAATAGGGCTCTTCTGTACCTTTATCTTGGTTCACCAACAAACACAAAGCTATTTTACAAAGCCTAAAGTTCTGTGAGGCTGAATGTCTGATTTTGAAGTAATTTTCTTGGTATCAAGATGAGCACCTCAAAAATGGTGATTCTGCTTTTCTGTAAATAACCTGTCAGACTTTTGGGGATGCGGTGAACACGTAAAAACTAAGGAATGTTTCTCTATTGCCTCTTCTTTGAAAGTTAAAGTTTTGAACTGCCTCTAACAAAAACTTTAGAAACTTCTTTATTTTAGAAAATGAGGCAGGCTGTTTGAAGGTCATTAAAAGAGCCTGTAGTTGATCCATCAGGTGAGCAAGCAGTAAACTCCTCATCCGTCGGGCAAACTCAGTCTGGATACCAAGGAGTAGGCAATGAACTTGTGGGGAGCAGAGACAAAGTTCTGCAAGGACGTGCTGGTGCTGCGGTGAGGTGGATGTGTCATTGCCACTCTCAAAGCCTTCAATAAACAAGTGCCTGACCTGCCACAGGTGCTGTAAAATCCATGAAGTGTTGAAATCTTTGCTGTCCTTGCTGTCCCGGCTGCTCCTACGAGGCTGCTGCACCCTGCTGGTGCTGCTGCTGTGGCTCTGCTCCCTGGCTGGGCAGCTCTGGGGGGGACCCCGGGGACAGCCCGTGGCACCCACAGAGATCTCCCCGTGGTGCTCTGTGAGCCAGCTCTAGAGCCATGGTGGGGGTAACCCATTTCCTGTCCTCGTCATCATTCTTGGCATTCTCCTACTTTCCTGTTTTCTGTCTTTCTTTCATCCTCTATGGGGAAAAAACCCCGTTGAATTATTGCTTTGGATCCCAACATTTAATGTCATTTGTGTTTTAATCTCACTTTGGGGTATGTTTAGAAGGTAATTCCTTTCTGCAGCTGTGGATTGAGGTGAAACTTGCTTCGCCTCACCTTTAGTGGATTTGGACAGAAGACTGTGAGAAAGGACTGGGAAATTCATCTTTCCTAAGCAGTGCATAGGGGTCTTTTATGAGTTTCAGATGAATAAATTGGATTCACTACAATTACAGTACTAATAAGCTTTTAAAAAATGTCTATAATAAAAATATAAAATATATTCATGAGGAGATACCATATTACAGACAAACCACTGTCAGGCTGCAAATGTCTAGTATAGTTTTTTACAAGTGTTAAGAGTGAGTTAACAAATATATTCAACATTTGCTTACAGTCTTTAGCTCCTTCTTTACCAGGTGGCTTTGTTTCTTAGGATTAAAAAATGGGTTGTGCATTTATTTACATGTTATTGAAGTGTTCAACAAATAAGGCATTATGGAAAATATTGTTAACTAAAGGAAAAGGTGAATCTCGTGTTTAAAGAAGAGTGAATTTACCATCAAAGGTTAAAAAATAGGGTAATGTTAGTGGAGTCATTGAAAGGCTGGCTTTTATGTCTGTGATATCAAGTGGAAGTGGTAGAGTGTAGGTTTGAGGTGCATCAAGAACCAGACTGATAATCTCTTCCCTTCTAAAGGAAACCAATCTTTTGGATTGCTACATTAGGTGCTAATTTGTTTCAAAAGATAAACATGATACACATTTAGTACTACAGAATATACAAAATATCTATAAATCTACTCTGAGATAAGTATATAAACTCCCTAGAGAGGGCTTCAGAAGCTTTTTCAGCAAGATGATTGTGGTTTGCCAGATGGGTGCAGTTGGATGTCAAGTAGTCAAGTGCTGTCTAGTGCTTCTGTCTATTTTTCAGAGGAGTGATATCTTATTTTAGCAGGATATTTTATCTCACCAATGGCAACACAAGGTCTTGAAAATAATCTCAAGTAAATAAATCTAGTCAGAAAATATTGTCTTATTTTCCTGGTGTTCTTCTTTATATACCATAAAAGAAGTACTTTTATACTTTTTTTTTATCAGATATAGTCTATTGAATGGCTGCTATCTTAAAAAACTGTAGTGTAAGTGCTAAACTTGCCTGTCATATTTCAAAAAGAGGGTTTAGTTATTTTATTTTCTTCTTGTCTATTTCTTTCCTTATTCCAAAGTCTTTGTTTTGCTCCATTTTTTAAACAATTGAAACATATTGGTTCCATTCCAGTGCTTGATGCATGGAGTTGATTTAAACATAGAAAGTTCCTATATGAAAAAATATAAATGTTATGAAAGAAACACTTCCTTCTCTGACCCTTCTCAAGCTTTTCTAAAATTTTACCTTTGGTATTATAGTCTTATCTTCTAAGGAATCAAGCAAGTTTTTTGTATTTTTTAATCTTGCCTAATAAATTCTAAGCAATGTGTTGCTTTGACTTTACCCATTTTCAAGGCTATTTTAGGTAGTGTTTTCATTCTTGCACTTGGCCAGTCATTATTTTGTAGGAATTTTTTAATAACTCCTTGTCTTGTTTACCTGTTTCCCTCTGATCCAGTATTTTGTGTGTGCTTGTAGTATTCCTTGTAAGGAATACTGAAGAATTATCCTTACTCCATTCCTTAGTGTCTGAAAACAGAGGTTATGCACATAAAGCAGGGTTCTCTCTGGCCAAATTATAGAAAGCAACTCCACTTAACACAGAAGAAGCTTTTACTAGTAAATAAAGGACTCACTGTTCAAAACTTAGTTTCATGGGTTAATGAATCAGTCCCTCATCTGTGCCTGTGACTTAACCAAAGATCTCATAAACTTTTCAGCATAATTTTCAAAAATGCTGCTTAATTCTCAGTTGCGTTTTATATCCTACACAAATTGCCTTGCTGACATTTAAAACTGTCTACCCATACACTGCTGTTTATCTCAGTGACCTTCTAGTTCCTCATGTTCTGGTCTGAGAGCTAAGGTGGTGTCATTTGTTTTGGTGACTCTTAGACATTTGAAATCACAGGAGTAGTTAGTTGGAATGTAATTGTCCAAATGAAATTTGTCCAAAACATGAAGGTTAACACTTGTCTGTGTGTGAAAATGGGTTTTATGTCTCAGCAGAAATATAATTCTTTCAGCAGTGTATTTAAATACTAGGATATAAAGTCAGTGCCTTCTCCCAAAGTAAAGTGCTGCCTTCTGAAAGATGAAGGATTTCCTTTCTTTAGACTGTGTTACTGACGTTTAAACTATATATTCTCTTTTTTCACAGCTCAAATGCACTTCTGAAATCTTCTGTAACTTGACTCCCTTTGCATTTTGTTTTCTACTTAATAAAAATATAAAATGTGAATAGTTCCTTTTGGTTTTGGAACTGGTAAGGGTGCAGTACAATGCAAGTGACACATTTATTATTGTTCACCACCTATATTTAAGTCAGATTTGGTGATGTGTCTGACAAGCTGCTTGCATTTAGACCAAGTCAGCAGTTCTCCATGGTGACACATGGGCTGGGACAGGAGAACTAATCATCTGAAAAGGACAGAAAATAAAGGATTCAACGGCAATGTGTTAGGAAAGACAATTTAAAGTAAATATTGAGAGCAATTATTATTGTTAATTTTAGTCTGTCAGTTTGGCATACATGAAGTACTGAGTGCTTTATTTTTTGGGATATATAAATATAACGACTGGAATGAGCCTTAAGGTTGAAGACCCAGAAAGATTTGGTTCTTCACAGTCTTTACAAGTACAGAAACATATTGTTAAGTAGCTGTATTTTATTGATTAGCCTTTTTGAGTTCCTGTTATGATCCTGAATAAGAACTTCGGTGTTGTTTTGGTTATTTCCAGTATATACTTTAATGTTAACAAGTACACTAGACTCCTGTCAACAATTGCTTAAAATTTTGATATCAAATGGTATCATAAATGCTAAGAAGAAATCAGGAGAGAAGTGAGTCCATGTTAGAATGCTGTTGAGTGACTGAATGCAGTTGTTTTCTGAGGCCATTTTAAGAGAGAAGAAAATTACCCATTTGAGGTTTAGTAAGAAGAAAATTTAAATTAAAACTATGTTTTTATAGACAATTGCAGTACTGTGGGATTGGCTGGCTGCCAGACACCCTCCCAGTGGTTTCCTTTCAGCAGTAGGATGGGGGGAGAATGAGATGTAAAAGCTCATGGATGGTGATAAGGATGGGAACAGACAAGACTCGAGACTGCACATTACCAAAAAGTGGAATAATTGTGGGGAATCTTTTGTTGTGAAGGGACAAGGGTTGGTGTTTATGTGTGTCCACCTATGTTGGTGGTGTTAATTTTGGCCCAGTCCAATGAGCAGAGACACTTTCCACTAAACCAGGAGCTCCATCCAGCCTGGCCTTGGACACTTCCAGGGATGGGGCATTCATGACTTCTCTGGGAAACCTGTGCCAGGGCGTCACCAACCTCACAGCCCAGATTTTCTTCCTAATCTAATCTGCACCCACTCCCTTTCAGTTAAAAGCCATTCCTCCTTGTTCTGTCACTTCAGCCCCTTGTCCAAAGTCCCTCTCCAGCTCTCCTGGAGCTCCTTCAGGCACTGTAAGGGGCTCTAAGCTCTCTCTGGAGCCTTCTCTTCTCCAGGCTGAACAGCCCCAGCTCTCCCAGCCTGTCTCCAGAGCAGAAGTGTCCCAGCCTTTGGAGTACCTTTGTGGCCCCCTCTGGACTCTCTCCAGCAGCTCCACATCCTTCTGATGTTGGGAGCCCCAGAGCTGGATGCAGCATTCCAGGTGAGATCTCCCCAGAGCAGAGCAGAGGGGCAGAATCCTCCTGGAAATATCCCTGGGCTGCAGGAGGGAACCTGCTCTGGGCTGGCTGCCCCTCCTGCCCTTCTCCTCCTGCAGCCTTCGAGATCTGGAAACAAAATCCACCCAAAACTGAGAGAATCTTTTTGCCCTCCTTGTTGGCTGTTTGCTTATCAGATCTTCCTGATAAAATTCCTTAGACTGTCAAGTTGTGGACAAAGTAACAGTGGATAAAGGGATCCTTTGTGAGCTGGTGCAGGAAAAAGCACCTGGGAGCTCTGCTGGGTGTGTGTGTAATTAAAACACAAAAATATTGCTGTGCAAAACACTTATTACACCATCCATCATGATCATTCAAAAGAGCTGCTGTTTTAAGAGCAGAAACAAATTTTAGATTGTTTAGCTGTGAATTTAATGAGTAATTTGGTGTTAAAATACTCAGAAAATTTGAAGTGAGAACATTTGCAGGCATATTTGGCATACTGGGCTTTTTTACAAGGAAGAAGTTTCGATCTTTTAGAGATGATGATTTTTAGGTATCGTGCAGGAAATCAAACTACAATACTTTCTCCCTGTTCCTTGTGCTCTCCTCCGTGTGGTGCTGTGTATCTGCAGCAGCACAAAGCTGAATTTCTGAGTAATTTTTCTATACATTAAAACATTTGACACCAACTTCTTAGCTTGATTGAAATAAACATTCCACATCTGTGGATAAATCAGCAACCTGGAACTTCGCATGCAGGAATTGTC
Organism: Acrocephalus scirpaceus scirpaceus; assembly: GCA_910950805.1. Classification (NCBI taxonomy): domain Eukaryota; kingdom Metazoa; phylum Chordata; class Aves; order Passeriformes; family Sylviidae; genus Acrocephalus; species Acrocephalus scirpaceus. The sequence continues at coordinate 4,193,645 of OU383773.1, forward strand.
TGTCACATCTCTTAATGTTTTGACTGATACAACCACTTAAAAGCACAGGCAGATTAGTGGATTCCATTAATAATGACTGAAAATATATTAGATTAATCCTGAATTTATTACCTGTCACATAGTTCCAGGCTTAGAAATGAGTGCAGGACAGGTATTCCAGAAGTGAGGAAGATTCACTGTGTTGTGGGATAAAAGGAGATCTTTTAGACAAGGCTGTAGATATTTGAGCTTTGAAGTCAGTGCCATACATCAACCATACCTTAGCAGAATGATAAACTGCAGAACGTAATTTTACAAATTCTGTTAATGTAATTCAAGGGTTTTGATTATTTCTTGCGCATTACAAGGATGGGAATTTCAGTGAATTCACAGTGGTCTTTTTTAAGGTGGCACATTGCTGCAAATCAGGGAAGATTTAAAGCAAAATGGATTAATAGATCAAACATATCACTGAGTAACACAGAGTTTCATAAAATCATGGAATGTAGGCAACATGTTGCAGTGTCTTGCCACTCTCACAGTAAAGAATTAGTTCCTAATATTTAACCTAAATCTACTTTCTTTCAATTTGAAGTCATTCCCCCTTGTACTGCCACTAAATGCTGTTGTAGAGAGTCTCTTTCCATCTTTCTTGTGGGTTTCCTTCAGGTGCTGGAAGGCTGCAATTAAGCCCCAGTGTGGCCTTCCCTTTTCCAGGCTGAAAATTTTTATCTGGAAAATAATGGTGGGAATGAACAAAATCACTGTTGCTGCACCCCGAGCACCTCTGTGAAGTGCTGTAATGGTTTAAGTTGCCAACTGTAGTTTGTCACCTCCTGCTTTCAACCATCTCTGTGCCTGTGGACTGATTGACAGATGGCAAACATGATGCCAGTCCTTTCCTGGAATTCCAGATCTGGGACACAGTGTTCTGCTAAGCCTGACGGTTTTGTTGGACACTGATAGAAATTGTAATGCAGAATTACTGGACACAGGAGTGTGTCCCATAGACTGAGGACCAGGCTTTTATTTTGCTTTTGAAGTCAGTGCTTCACAGTCCATATGCTTGACATACTGTAGTTCTTTGAAGATGTGAAGAAACACTTGAAGGAGGGAGATGGTAAAAGTTCCTTTGGATTCAGAGAAACCTTCAACAGGATCAGAGAAGAGAGGATCAGTGAGGGTTACTGAATACGTAGAATTCAGCTTTCTTTTGTGCAGAAAAAGACATTCACACCCATTTCTCCTATCATTTTCAAGGAATCTCATGCTGTTTGTGAGTGTGAGAGTGGGTTGAGAGGTATTTTGTGTTCTGGCGCTGCTCTTTAGATATCCTGTTTTGGTTGCTGTATGTGGCCATTTCTTAGAAGTATAAACTCAGAACTTTTCTCTGCAGACTGTGCTATTGGTTAATTTTATCTTAGTTACGATAAAGACTCTCTCCTTTTAGATTACAGCAGTGAATCTCAGTAAATGCAGGTGAGCAGGTGTCCAGCAATGGAAAACTTCAGACATGTTGTATAGTAGTTTTTTTAACTGAAAGGGAGAACAGCAAATGAACTTTTAAAACATGCTGCAAGAAATATTTTTGAAGATGCATCCTAGCAAGTACTAAGAGCTGTGAGCTGCAAGAAATCTGGAGTAAAAAGCATCTATTCTTTACATTATTGTACTGATTTGTAACTTTTTAGAGCTTTGATTTGTATTAGAGCTCTTCGTGCGAGCCAGGATTTATTTTTCATTTATATTTGCATGTTCATGCATTGATTATTGCATCAGATTATTATTTCAAAGAAGCACTTCAAAATATGAGAGTACACATAACATGGTGTTATTGCTTTAAGTGAATCAGTGAAAACATGCAGCCACTGAACAGGACATTTGTAGTTTAAGTTTCTATTATAATCTCCATTATACAGAAAATGGCTAAACCCCCTAATTATTCTCTCTCCAATTACCAAATTTAAGTTGTTCATTGTGTTTGCCTTTCTTTATATTTTTAAATAGCCTATGAAAAAGTAAAATATTTGAATTTGAAGCAGGAGAAAGGGAGAGCAAGGCCTGAAACACTTGAGTAATGTGGGCAGTGGGTGAGCAGTGTATAATAACTTGCCAGATATTTGCTCTGTAGAACAACATTTTTCCTTGACATCATTCATAAAGCTGTCATCCCCACACCACAATAGAAAGATACTTCCCTCTACACATTTTACAATATCTTGTAAGTTTGTTTGACAGGGCACATGACAGGTCTATCAAAACTGGGAGTCTCCTGTGACAAAATTCAAGACAACTGGCAATCCTGTAAATGGAAAAGGTGGAATTTATGTATGTCAAAAGCAACCCCATTTTTATTTAAATTTCTAAGAGTTGACTTCTCATTTTGCCTTCTCATTTTTCTATCTATATGATTTGAAATATTAAATGGGAAACAGGCTGAAATGCTGTCTAGCTGTACCATGCTTTTATAAAACCTTACATGAGCACTTGCTTGTCCTACCCTTGCCTCTCTTTATGTCATGTAGTTGGAAAGGATTAAACTAGAGCAAAATTAAGAAATAAACTTAAAAGAAATCTTGTACATTTCCCTTAACACTTCAGAGCTTAGTGGAGCAGGTGACTGAACCCTGCTGAGAAAAGCATGGGAGTTCTTCTACTTGTGTTTAATGAAGCACACAGAAAAACTGGAGAGAAGCTCAAGGTAGTGATGGACATGGATTCCACCAATTAAGCACAGAAGCTGCATTTAAGTGCCTGAAAGCATGAACAATTTACTTTTATGAATTTGGGATATACTTGGAATGGTGCAGACTGTGGTCCACAGCACTTTTAAAAGTGGTGAAGTTGATTATAATCCATAAAAATTTTTAGTCACTCACCTGTGTTACACAACTCAACTCATAGGTGCTCAGGTAAGAGGAGCTGTGGGCTGTGTTCTTTCCAAGGGCTGCCCTGGGTGGAAGAGAAGGTGGCAGAGAAGGTGGCAGGAAGATCTCTGCCTTCTGTGTCCTGGCTGCTGTCTGTTCTGAACCTTCTGGAGAGGGGAGAGAGTTTTCCATTTGTGGAAGCAGATCAGAAGGCTCACGAGGGGAGGATTTGCAAGTGAGTACTGAGAAAGGGGGAAAAAGGAATGGCTGAAAGGATGGAAGTTCTGCCATCAAGATGTTAGACCTCAGCAGCCAGGGACACTCACTGGAGCTGCAAAAATTGGATCATCATCTCTGGTGACAAAATGGATTTACATTCGTAAGAAATGTGGCAAAAAAGCCTGCAGAGTTTTAGTGAAGCAGGGAGTGCTGAGGATATAGGATGTCTGTGCTGCCAGTGCTTTTGAGGAGGGGTGGGGGATTTTATTTCAGACTGTCTCTAGTCTTACATGATGGACTTGAATGTCTGGTAGTGGATGGAGTGCCCCTTCCAATTTACTATCACAGTATTATTTCTTTTGGAAAGGATGTCTCGAGGTGGTCTAGCCCAGCGCACCTGGTCAAAGCATGGTCAACTACTGCAGGTTTCTTATGGCCATGGCCACTCAGATTTTAGATATCCCCAAGAATGGACACTTTATAAGCTCTTTGGGCAACCTGTTTTAGCATTTGTCTATGCTGACAATAATAAAGCTCTTCCTTGTGATTAAAGGGAATTTTCTGTATTTCGTTGCTCCTCATCTCCCCACTGGAACCCAGTCGGCTCCATTTTCTTTAGGCCATCACACATGGTGTTGTATGCATGGCTGTGATCTCCCTGAGCCTTCTCTTATCCATGCAGAACACTCCAGTCTCTCCTCAGGTGGTCAAATTCCTCAGCCTTTCAGTGACCCTGGGCAGGACTTGCTCCAGTGTCCGTGTCTCTCCTGGGCTGGGGAGCCCAGCACTGGGCACAGCTCTCCTGAGGGATCTCAGCAGGGCTGAGCAGAGGGGAAAGATCACCCCTGGCCTGACCTGCTGGTGGTGCTCCTGATGCAACCCTCATAACTCACCCTGAAATAATCAAGTTTCAGTCTTCAAGACCACCCTGCAATATGAACAAAGACAAGAAATAAGAGTGAGGAGGAGACTGACCACAAAAGCATCTTCCTGATCCAGACAAACCAAGTCCTGAAAGTGTCCCCATGAAGTCCCATGGTGGATTATCACCAAAGTGAACTGATTTAAAAAGTGTAAGAGTGTAGTGGGCAGGGGAAACTTACTTACAAAGCTTTAAAAGTTCTATTTTCTGTTTATTTATTTTTAAATGTTACCAGTTCTCAGAATATTATAACTTCTAGTGGATGGAAGGAGAGGATGGTAGGAGACAGAAGTCCAGATGATTCTAGTCCAAAATTGGGCGGACTTCAGGTCCCATCATAATGTTGTGGTTCATATTATCATGTGGTATTTTAAACGTGGATGTTTTCTTTTTAACATTTTGAGCTTAATGCAGTTATCTTGGCACAAGTGTATTATCAAATATTTGTAATATTACATGTAAGTCTACAGGGTTTTTTTTCAGAACTCATTAGGGTTTTTTGTCTGCTTTGGAAAAGTTAATTTCCTTTTTTTAAAAAACCATTTAGCTTCTTTTTCTTTCTGACATGGGTTGAATGCTGGTGGGTTGCTTTAGGCAAACAATTACCAATCAACCCTCAAGCAGAGTCCTTAGGAGTAATTTACACTTTTCCTATATTAAAGCTGTGATGATGATATATTTAAACTGATTTCTTGTGTGTCTTCATTTCAATAGGAAAAAGTTACGCTCCTGCTACCTGGTAAAAATAGATCATAAGTTGCCAAACAGATTGTTTACCATTTGGTGTGATAAAATTAAAATCTTAGAGATGGACAAGAACAACTTGATTCTTTATAATCTTATTATTTTTTTAAAGCAGGGTGTGACACTTGTCATGTAGTTGCAGGAATATAGAGTCAAGTATTGATGCTTCACTGTTGCTTGACTTTTAAAAGCAACTTTTGGCTGCTGTTTTTCTTCTTTAAAGAGGATGTCATGCAAAGTTATTGCCAAACAGTTCCTGACTTTTAAATGATATATTTCCTGAGTGTGTTCTAATCATTGAGCTTAAAAAAGAGGGAGTGGGCATAGAAGGAATTCTGGATGGCTGAAACTATGTATTTTGACACTTAATAAACAAATCTAATTACTAAAATTCTAATTTAAATATAATTACTCCTGTCAAAAAAGCTCAACAAAACCAGAAAAACCAAAAAAACCCCCCCCAAAAAACCAAAAACAAAACAAAACCCCAAGAAACCCCAAATCACCAAAAATCTCACAAACAAACTAAAGATAAAAAAAAAATTGTTTTAAATGAAGCAAAGACCATAATTCTGGTTAAATAAAATGGAATTGGAAAATAAAAATACTGTTCTATCATAATTCTTTTAATTGTCTTTTTTTCCTACTCTCTTTTTTTGTTTGAAAATTCAGTACTCTATAGTGGTGACAAATATTTCAAGAATAGGAGACTGTGTTTCTTTTGACTACTGACTATTGTGTAATTGCCTTGGATCATACCACAAATTATTCCTGTCTTTTAGCTGGTGCTGCTGCCATAAATGGGAAGCATTAACATGTCTGCTTTTTACAATGTGGATTCATTAACTTGCCTTTTGGTGAAATGATTTCTAACAAAGCCAGTATTTTACTAAGATTTAGGAAGATTAATTTATAAGGAGTTCTTGTTATTTTTACAGAAATCACGTTTACAGTAATAACATTTTTAGTTACATTAAAATTTTTTTAAAAGTCCATTTCAGGATGAAATAAAAGTATTATGATGATGTTTAGCAGAGTAACCCATTAAATATGTATTCTTAGCATTATAATTCTTTAGGAATAGGTAGCTAGAGTGTCTCAGTGCATTGTCTGACCAGGAGTGAGTCAGGATTGTTGAGTTGCAACTCTAACTAGTTGTACACAAATAGAATTTTATCGAGTATAAACTTGGAGATTGTTGCATGTTGTTTTCCTTTTTGTTTTTTTAGATTAAAACAAGTTGTCAAATTTGTTTGGGTTTTTTTGTTTGTTTGTTTTGCTTGGTCAGTCATTTGTTCAAAATAAGGTAAAGACATTCTGGTTTTGGTTGTATTTCCCCATTGTGCTCTTTTTTCTGCAGAGCTTAATGAGTGGTCAAGTGGAAGTCACAGAACAAGGATGGGTTTTGCTTAAGATTTAATCGAGTATGGGCAACAGTTGGAAAATGCATGATTATGTTTTAAACCTCTGAAGTTATGAGTCACTGTTTGGGAGTTTCCTGCTGCATATTTATGAAGTGCTCAGAGATGACTCAGTGTGTTTTTTAAGTAGCATTTGTAATTGTTTTAAGTGTGTGCTAACCACTTAGGTTGGGAAGTTAGCATCCTTAATAAAATCTAAATAGTGGTTTAAACATCCAGGTACCAGGATCTATCTTCCTTCCTTCCTTCCTTCCTTCCTTCCTTCCTTCCTTCCTTCCTTCCTTCCTTCCTTCCTTCCTTCCTTCCTTCCTTCCTTCCTTCCTTCCTTCCTTCCTTCCTTCCTTCCTTCCTTCCTTCCTTCCTTCCTTCCTTCCTTCCTTCCTTCCTCCCTTCCTCCCTTCCTCCCTTCCTCCCTTCCTCCCTTCCTCCCTTCCTCCCTCCCTCCCTTCCTCCCTTCCTTCCTTCCTCCCTCCCTCCCTCCCTCCCTCCCTCCCTTTTTTAATGTTATTCTTGTAGGATGATCTGTTATTTTAGAGCATTATTGATCTGTGTGAAGAATACAGATGTGTCAGTAGTGGCAGTTTGGAAACAGGAATGGTTCAAGTATTGTCTGAGCACATGCTCAGAAATCAGCACCAAACACTTGCTGCAGGCTGGTCAAATTGTCATTGACAAGTCCTTTATAAAACTATATTTCTGAGAGAGCATTTTGTTACACCTCTCATTTGCTTTGTGACCTTTGCCTCTGGAAAATTTGTCTAGGTTTTTTTTGTAATATCACAGAATTTAAAGTGTATTCTCAGCCTTCAGGAATCCTCAGTGCAGGTGGGACTGGAGCCACTCAGCACAGGCTGTGTCCACCTGACTGAATTGTGCCAAAATGGGGCCAGCGAGGAGTGGAAATTAATTTTAGTGTCATCTCTATGTATGATTCATATCTGCAATAATTTTTCTTATGTCTGCTGAAGAGCTAAGTCCAGATTCCCTGTCCTGAGGGGAAACTTTAGAGGGAATCACATGCAGTGAGTTTATAGGAGCACTGAGTGTATGTTTTAATAGTGTGACTGAAGGCTTGGTTGCTTGGGAGATTGACTTTCAAAGAGCCTGCCCAGGGAAGGAAGAAAGATACATCAGAATGGAAAGCGTTGCTTTTCTGCAACTCAAAGAACTCATTTCTAGCCAGACTAGAGGATAGATTTAATTTCTGAAGTCTCAGTTCTTGAAAACTAATTTCATTATTTTCTTACTCTGTTAGTTTTGATCATCGTATTAAGGAGTAGGAATTTGCACTATTCATTCCATATTAAACTCATTAAATCAGTGATAAATTTAGCTCAGTAACTTTACTGATTTTAAAAGTGATTGTGCTGCTGGAGCATCTGTTTCCAACCCAAGTAGCAGCTGAAAAATCTGAAGTGCTCAGTCTCTCATATTTATGTGTTAATGTCTGTGCTGAATAAACAGATCTATTGATTAAGTTAAGTTGTTCAAGCATTCCTCTTTTAAAGCCCCTTTCTTCATTTGCTTCTACTTTTGAAAATTCACTAATTGGGCTTATCCCTTCTAATCAGAGGAATTCCTGAAAAAATGAGGGTTGCTGAACCCAAGAATTCCAAAGAGCTCTTATGTAAAAATCTGATAAGTTCCAATAATCTTTTATAAAATTTATATTTTTTCTGATTTTTGGATGCATTGTTTCTTTTAAAGATACTTCAGTTATTGAAGAGAAGGATTTTTATCTTTTAGGGTGTGAGTATAATTGTTCTTCAGGAGTGTAGTACAATAATATTATGAATAAAAATTATGCACATAGTGAAGGGAGCTGGGTTTTTCAGCAGAGTGTTTTGAACAGTGTTTGGATTTGATGCTTTCATGAAACCATTTGTATGGGATGGATCCCTGTGATGTAAAATAGAAACTCTGGACCTGTGTAAAACCTTATGCCCATAGGGGGATGCATGTGATTCTTCCTTCCTAGTCTGGAATATTCTCATATATTATTTTCATATTCTCTGGTGGTTCAAAAGTTTGTAACTTTGACAAGTCAAGTTGTATGTTGCCATTGGGGAAGCAGAGCTATTAACTCAGTTACTTTCCACTTACTGTTGGTAAATATGGTAAAACCAGGAATGAAACTGCAGAGTTAATGATAAGGTACATTGGGGTACTGTTGAGATGGGTTTTGTTAATGATGGGCAGTATCATGGAAAGCAAATCTGTCTAGAGAAAATCATTGATACTGCTCACTTAATTCCTAAAACACTCCCAGAGACTCTGACAAAAAGCTCTTTGAGAGAGACAAGAGTGCTGTGAGATGAAAGTCAAGGCCCCATTGTGAGCTGAGCTGGTTCAAGGTAGGATAAGTAGCCCATTTACACCCTGCAGGGTGGTCTCCTGCCTGGTTCCTTGGGATGGTGTTTTGCCTGTTCATGCTTGTAAAGAATCTGGGCATCAGGGTGATTAGGAATGTGCCAAAGATCATCAAGGGTGTAGCACACATGAAAACCAGCTCTTAGGGGTTACAGGCTTATCCTGCAACAGGGGTGTGTTGTTAAAGTTTGAGGTGAAGATCAGCATTGATCCACGTGTGCATGGTGAAGTTAATGCACATGAAGAAGATGGAGTTAAAATTCCAAATGCATGGCAGTGGACCATTAATTAACCATTGCAGTGCGGGGTAGAGATCTTGGAAGCGTGAGATGCTCTACAAAGGCAAATAGAATATTAGAGATAGAGTATTAGAAAGTAAAGGAATTGAGAACAAATCAAGAAGATTTTTTTTTACCTCTGTGTTTAATCTTACCCTCTTTTCTCCAAAGGACATGGTGGAAATAGAAGGAACAGGGAAGGACTGTGTTGAGTAAGAGTGAAACTGTGTAGAAATGTTTGGCATGAAAAAACAAAACTGAATAACTTTGTGGTGTTACCCAGGGACTTGTAGTTGTTGCATATGGGCCTATTCAGGCTTGATGGTGTTGCTTTGGTGGAAAGGTTAGAGGAGGACTCACCTTCACATTTGCAGACCTTAGCAGTGTTGTAGAGCTTTGTAAAAGTCTCACTTGGTAAACTGAGGATATATTCTGAGGGGTAATGCTTGTTTGCTGAGTCTGGAGCAGCCAGATGTGGTGTGGAGCCATTAAAGAAAGCCCTGTGCTCATTTTCTCCCAAGTGAGGGGTGACCTGCCTGTGAATGAGCAGCAGCACTGAGCAGAGCTGTCAGTCCCAGCTGGGGAGTCGCTTCTTCAGCACTTGTTTCTGTTTTTTCCTGAAGTTCATTCTGAATTGTGCCTGGGTTTATATGTTATTTCACTTATGGTTTCATGACATTGTGGGGTTTTTATGCTGGAGACCTATTTTTGTTTTGCCCACATCTTGGTTTTATCCACCTCTCACTGGGGTGTGCCTTTAGTGAGAAGGGATCTGCTAGCATTTGTGCCTTTACTCTTGGGGAGTCTGCCTACAGGGTGAAATGAACAGGTTTCAGTGAGGAAATAGATGCAGTGATGCTGCTTTACAGCAGCCAGCATGTTCTTAGCCATTGCTGAGAGAACCAGGTGGTCTCCATATAGAGAAATTTCCCCTTGGAAGGGTGTGTGTATGTCTGTGATTTCTTCATCAACATGTGTCCCTGCATTTATTTTCTCTTTCTACCTTCCTGCTTCAGAGTCAGGGTGGGATTTATCCAAAGCAGTGTGGGCAGCTGGTCAAGGGAGGGGATTCTGCTCCTCTGCTCTTGTCAGACCCCACCTGCAGAGCTGTGTCCAGCTCTGGAGTCCCAGCACAGGAAGGACATGGAGCTGCTGGAGCAAATCCAGAGGAGGCCACCAAGATAATTGGAGGGATGGAGCAGCTCTTCTTTGAGGAAAGACTGAGAGAATTGGGATTATTCAGCCTGGAAAAGAGATGGCTTCAGGATGACCTCATTGTGGCCTTCCAGTACCTGCAGGGAGCCAAGAGGAAGGATGGAGAGAGACTGCAAAGGACTGGAGTGATAGGACAAAGAGGAATGGCTTCAAACTGAAAGAGAGTAGGCCTGGTTTAGATAAAAGCAAAAACATTTTTTACTGTGAGGGTGGTGAGGCCTGGCACAGGTTGCCAGAGAAACTGTGGCTGCCCCATTCCCAGAAGTGCTCTAGGCCAAATTGGATGTGGCTCTGAGCAACTTGGTTTAGTGGAAGGTGTCCCCCCATGCCAGGGGGGTTGGAATGAGATGGTCTTCAAGGTCCCTTCCAACTGATGCCATTCTATGATTCTGTGATTTCAGAGTCAGAGAAGCTATTAAGGAACATGTTCTCACTTGCCCCTCCATTCCTTCTCATCCTCCAAGACCAGCATGCAGGGCTGCCTTGTTCCCTAGCACACTTTTTTTCTAACAGATTCTGCAGTTTAGTGTCAGCAGACAGAAAACTCTCCATGGGAATGTTCCACATAAAAGTTACTTGTGTTTAAATTATTTTTAATCTCTCTTCTCTATCTCAGCCAAGAATGAGATGCTGTGATAGCTGTGGTCAGCAGTGCTGGGACCCAGGCTGAGGGAGGTAAAACCTTTGAGGCAGCTGAGAATGGGCATCAGCCCCTAGGGCATCCAGCTGCAATAGTGGAACCCAGGAGGCCTGGATGCAATTTGCCTTTAATTATAGAAGGCAGAATTCTGTGATTAATACAACAAAAAGAATTATGTATTTCCTGAATATTTCCAGAGGGGATTTAAACTCTAGGAGGGAATATTGTCCTGGGGAATTATGCTGTGTATTCCTGCCTTCTGTCTTTAGGAACTTACAACTTGTATTCCAGCTAAAAAATGCACACAAAATCACTTGTGAATGTGTGGCTGCAATAGACAATTAGGAAGTGCAGAGCTTAATGAGAGATGAATGCTCTTCAGTACAAGATTGCTGGATATTATATTTTATCTGTCAGCCTGTGTATCTGTTTGTCAGAGTGACCTTTGATTCACCCTATTTGTTAATGCGGAATGACTACACCAGGCCTGCCTTTAAACTTAATATTATTCTGCTCACATCTCCATTCTCATTATAAACATGGCTATTTTTAGCCTGCACAGATTCAGAATATGCCTTGTAAGCTTAAGGGGGATTTATTGAGCTCCTGTGTGTATTCACTAGAGATTCCTTGTTGAAGCTTACTGATTTAGGATTGGGGAGGGGTAAAATGTACTATTTAATTCCCAGCATATGCCTGCAGGAGCTATATTTAGCTTCAGCTACTTGTCATTGCCATTGTGCTATTTTTGCTAAGAGATGCAGCACTTTCATTGTTCAGGGGTTTAACTAGACAGAAATGTGGATGGATGAGCTCCATAAACTCTGGTGTGGTGCAGGAATTGCTGCTGAAAGTCTGTGTGTGTGCACTGGGGGCAGTTGAGCAACACTGCACCAGAGCCCTGCACAACAGGCACCTTGTTCACTGAACAGGGTGTGTAAAGTCACCTGGTTAACACAATGCTAAAAACTGCATTTAATTGTGTGTTAGATTGATAGAGAAGCTTAACAGGGGTGACAATGTGGGCTTTGTTTGTATTTGTACATGTAAAGGTCTGACTTGCTGCAGAGGCATGATTTATTTCATTGCTTAATCAGTTGTTAAGAGTTTTATCCTGGCTTTTGTAGTTGCCAGGTGTATTTTTAATGGAATACAGAAGAGAAAAATTAGCATGGAGAGTGTGTGCTGCAGTTGGGTCCATGAGGATGACTACATATGCACTACAAGATCATTACATATGCATATCCTTTTTATAATGCATGTATCAGGGCTCCTGCTCTCAATTACTGCACTGTTTGGTGCTCTAAGGAACAATATCTATAGGGAGAGTCTCCCCTCCTTACTTGGGAAAAATAAGGAATTCTATCTTGATCAGTGAAGTATTCCAGTGGATTCAGAATTGCTTCAGGATTGGCATGCAGAGAAAAGCATGCCCTTTCTTGGGTGCTTAATTTCTCTTTAAAAACATAGGATTTATACTTTAGCAAAAAAAAAAAAAAGAGGACAGTCATATCATCTATGAAAATGCAAAAAACCCCAGAGGATTTTGTGTATCAGAAAATCAAACCAGGTTAGCCATGAGTGAAGAGACTGATACTGTCCAGCGAGAGTGCAATGAATAAATCTCTTTCTGCAAAGCAAATGGATCTCTTCCTACCAATCTCAAGTCAATGGTTTGACTTGATGATCTTGGAAGTCTTTTCCAACCTTAGGGAATCTATGATTCCATGATATTGCTGTGCACTTATCCCATCAATTATTTTAATGTAAAAATTCGATTTATTATATAATTTATTTATTTACTTTAATAATAATGAGGTATGTTTTCTACAGGCAGAAAACTTCATGAATATTTGTTGGCGAGTTCAAATTCTAATCTTCATTTCTTAACATGGACCTTTCTTGGGCAGCCTAAGACTGTGCCAGACACTAAAAACAATAGAGAGAAATAATTTGATTTCAGTTTTGAAGTAATACTCACGTTGAATTAACCCTTGAGATGTGTAAAGGCTTGATGCTCTCCTAATAACAACAGCTAAACTCCAATTCTCCTCCAAAATGTTCTTTCAATACCAGCATTTCAAGTGAAGGTCTGAGTGTTGAAGGAATGATGTGAACTCCTGCATGGAAGAAGCTTTGGGGGTACCAAGATCCAAGTCCTTCAGGACTGAGTTCAGCAGCAAGAGTTGGGTCCAGAGACTCCATGCTAAGGAGTTGAGCCTAACTCAAAACCACAGATTCCAGCAGTGCTGTTCTTTCCTTGGGGATGAATAAAGACACAGTGCTACTGTCATTTACCTGGAGGATTTTTTTCCTATTAAATTGCAGATTTTTGTCCTCCTAAGGAGAATTACAGAATCTGAAGGTAGCCAGAAGTGTCTCTGCTTTTCCTCTTTAGCTGTGTGGGAGTCCTTTTATTTTCCTTTTATCCTCCTGAGAACAAGTAGGCAGGAGGATATTCAGCCCATGGACACAGAAGCACTGCTTGCTTCTCCCAACATTGCTGTTAAGCCTCATTCTTTTCTCACAAAATCATCCTTTAAGCCTCTTTTTTTTTATGCAGACTTTATTCTATGTCAGGTTACCATGTAGAACCATGGGCTGTAGACTCAGTGATGAGAGGAAGAATCAAAAATGACAGGTATTCTTTTGTTAGACCATTGTAAATAAAGCTCAAGAAAGTGCTAATCTATATTAATTTTGATAGCCAGATGAATACACAGGCAGAGCTGTGTGCATTTCCAAATGCCAGCACTGGGTTTTGAGCTCAGTGCTAAAGATAGACACAGTCCTTGTGTTCACAAATTGCTACAAAGTGGAAGCTTGATGTATTTGAGTCTCATCTTCCTTGGTTTCAGCTATTTAGGCATCTCTATTTCCTTCCCAATGCTCACTTTTTGGCCTTTTCCTTAAAAATAAAGATTCAGCTGTGTTCCATGCCCTGTGTTTGTGTCTGAAGCGTGTTTCTGGACCAGCATATCTCATGTGCTTGGATTAAAAGCTTGCAGCTCGCAGGACTGAATATTTTTGAGGTTGACACAGTACTGCACAGTTTTGGGGCCCTCTCTGCTGTTGTCAGGAGTTTGAGCATTGCCAGGGTCACCTGCTGCCCTTGAAAAGAGTGTGGTTAATTGGAGAAACTCACTTTCTCCTTGTTACTGCCAGATCATTTAATTAGTTACAGCTAGGCAGCTGAAATTCCTGATCCATGATTTATTTACACAAAGCTCTTTAAAGATTTTAAGCTTTCCACACAGTAGAAGAAATGGAGAAATTAATTTTGTTGAGAAAGATCCTCTGGTGCCTTTTGTGAGATGGAACAGATGAAGTAGCACATTTTTATTTCTTGTTTTTTTTACTGATAAGGATTTTACTGATTGTTGGTTAGAGTTGAGTATGGGAGTGGAATGGTTGGAGAAAAAGAGGAATGAGGGAGGGAGGCAGAGAGAACTTAAAAAAATTGGGGTTCATAGTAAGTTTAAGGAGAAAAATCCCACACCCAAACCAGAAAACACAAGGCATAAGGTGAGAAAAGGGGCTAAAATCAGAAAAAATTGCTGAACACTCAGGAATGTGTAGAGCCAGTGCTGCTAATGGGAATTTGGATGAGAAGCAGATGAGGAGCAGGATGGGATCTGGGAATAAATCATGTTTACATTTAGGCAAGCAATCTGTATTTTTTGTTTCCAAAGGAAAGTGTATTTGATGGTTACATACCTAGAATAAATTCTGTTTTCAAATTTCAAGCCCTAATTGCATAAGAAATTATACTCATTAATGAGAATTGTGTTCTAGAAGCCATTCAGAAGCTAAAATGGAAAAGATTATGTTCTGAATTTGTATATTTTTGAATCTGATCTTCTGCTATTTCTTTAGTCATTGCAGTCAGCATCTGCAGTTCCTCAGGAGCAAACTGCCTGTAGCACTGACATTTCATCTTCTATTAAATGCTGAGATCTACTTAGTGTCATTTTTACTATATTAAGGGAATTTAGAAAAGACCTGCAAACACAATGTATGTGAGCCTTGCTCACAAATTATGATTTATTAATTTAACTATGGAAAACACCAATAATATTTCAAGAATTATGTTTCGTGTTGGAAAAAAACTTGATGACAAAATCTTGCTGGCTCTCTTAAACACAAAAAGAAGGATGTGCAGTGGTGGGATACTCTAAGGAAAAAATATTATAATAACAACTGAATCTTCTGGTTCTTCCAGCAGCAAGATACACACAGGGATAAAGCCAATTATTGCCAGTAAAATTGCTTAGAGATAAAGAAGCAAAGAATAAGGAAACAAATTGACCAAGCAAAATAAGCAATGTAGGAATTCTACCCAGGAGCTTCTGACCTGAACTGTTTCCAAGCTGGTAAATTTTACAAAACCCCAAATTAAGATGTATAAAAGTAATTTTCATCAGAAATGAGGAAAGTAAATGAACATTTTATTGTTTATTCATTCACAATACATTACTATAAATTTGAGCTTCCTGAGTACTAATTCATGCACTGTGTGTCATTCTCACTGTTGGTGGTTTCTTTGTTGATTATTTCTAATTTTGCTGTTCAACAGTTTTTTAAAAGCTTTTTTACAGCCTGTTTTTTAATTCTTATTTTTAAAGAAAATGACATTTTAAATATTTTTCATATATTGAAGATTTTCTTCTTAAAAAATTCTGTCTATGAGAGTTGCTAATATTAAATTAAGCTGATGCTTTGTGTTCTTCTATAGAAGTTTTATTTTCCTTTACATAGAGCATATAATGATTACATCTCTGCAGGTGGGCCCTTACATCCTTGATTTACAGTTCCTTAACATGCTCTTGGTCTAAGACAAATTCTTGAGCTAAAATAGTGTTATTTGCCACACAGAACTTTGAGCACTTTTTGGGGGGACAGATTTTCTTGAGTCTGGTATTCAGTCAGGCATCCCTCAGTTGAGAACAAGCAGAGAGAAAGGACTGAGCACCACGTTTCACTCACCAGCACAAGAAACGCCCTTTACACAGCTTTTCCCTCATTCATTTCTCTGTTTCTTTTGTCATTGCCTGTTTTGGAGTTTTCTGTTCTCACTAACATTCCAGCTTCTGCATGAGCAACAATATGTAGAATTAGATGGAAATTCTCTTTAGATTTGACTCTCTGCTTCTGCATAGGAAGTACTGTGGTAGTAGTTCAGTAGAAATACTTGCTCTGAGCTGTGGATTGCAAGTGGATTGGCAATTAAAAATCAGTGTTAAAGGTGTTGCTGCTCAGAGTCAACCACTGAGGTGTTGACAGGTGGGTGCTGACTGTTGCCAGTGAGTGAGGAAACTTTAGTGCCCAATGGTTCACTTTTCATTTGTGGCATCAAACCTCAGTTCTTTTCTAACTTTGCTTTAAATTTTGTTATGAGAGAACAAACTGGTGCCAGCTTTATGCTGAAAATACTTTGAGGACAAAAATGCATGAAAAATGAAACCAGCAATTTTTGATCGTTTATCTGCAGAATATTTCTGGTAGGTGTCAGTGATAGTGGGTGCTGCTGGTTAAGAACCTCTTATTTAGAACTTAGGTGCAGAAATATTTTTGTTTCCTTTTGTTCATCAATAGAAGGAAGGACCAATGAAATCATAAAAGATTTATCAAGCCAAAGCCATCATAGTAAATATTTACTGTTGAGTTTCCAGAATGGAGCTCTGCCTTAAAAACAAGGATCCCCCAAAGTCCACAGGTTTCTGAATTTCAGATGTGTTCAACAGTTAGCAATAGGCTTCTTTTCCTGCCTGCCCTGAGAGCCTGTACTCCCTCCTTCCTTCCTTTTGTTTTTATGGATCATCTGCAGGCAGGATGATGTTCACAGGGATGCCCTGCCATCTCATTTTCACTCTGCAGTGATGCAGTTTGGAGAAATCTAAGAGAGGCTATTGGGATTTGTAAGGATGAAGAGATTCTGCAGCTCAGGCTGTGATTTCTGAAGGTTTGACAAGGAATCAGGATACAACATTATTTAAATTGGGGGCTGTAGTATTTGGACCAATCTCTGCAGGTGCTGCGGGAGAGAGTGGTAAATGATTTTAAATTTGTCAGTTTATGAACGTGTAGGATTTCTTTTTCCTCCATCATAGAGATAGAAAATCAATCCTTCATGTTATAGGTGAAGTAATTTTTGAGGTTTTAAAGGAGATTGAATTTTGTTGTTGTTGTGGGGTTTTTAAATTTTTTTTTTCTGTTCACATTACATAAATCCTAAGCAATAAAACTTTCTCTAACCACTGAAGGCTCCTGAAAAAAAAATTATTTCCTTCAGTCATGCCCCTCACCTACACATCCATCTACAGTCCTGATGTTAAGTCTGCCTGATGTTTTCCCTTGTGTGCACATGCACATTCATAGACTCCTGCAAATCATCATGGCCAGAGAAAGAACAGAGGTTTGGGTGTTCTGCAGTTCTCAGAATCTCTTGTCTCCCCAGAGAGTAATGTGCCCAGTTAAATCTTACATTTTGGGTGAGAAGGGATGTCCTGCTGCTGTCTGGATTAATAGGAGATGGTTTGGTTTCCTTTTCCCTGTTCCCTCCAGTGGGATTTCGGGAGCCACAGCATCAGCAGCAGGATCTCTCCCACAAATTCCTCACTGGAACAGGGACCAAGATTATGATGGTGCCCTTAAACTCTCCTGCTCATCAGTGGCACCTAATGGTTGTATTTTAAGCCTTTTTCCTGGAGGTTTTCCACGTGGTCAAGGATGGAAAGGAGTTTGAATCTGGAATTGTGATGCTCTGTGACCTTTGAAGCTGAGATCTCTTGTGTGGTTACCTGCAATGACATGGGGCTGACCTGCTAAAGCAGCTTTTTGCCATGGTCCTGTGTAGAGTGAACCATGGAGCTCTTTCCAGCAGGAGCCTGTGAGCATTGCAGCAATCATACAGAACCTGCACAGAGTTTTCACCATGTCCTAATTGAAATTGAAGTCCATTCTCCCATTACAATGTAGGCAGTGTCGGATCCCTGTACTTACAGAGCCTGGCTCTGATTTTTATGAAATGGTCCAGTTGGTTAATTAGGATGAAGCATGTTTTGAATGGGCTTGTGCTTTTTTATTTTTGTATTTAATATTGATTAGCTCTCGTGACATAACATAAACTTGAGTTCATTAACTACAAATTAGGAATTGACATAAACAGAGTAGATGGGTATGTCCAGAGTGCCCAGTGCAGGGTTTTATTTGTATTGTAAGGTGACTCTCATGAATTTTAATGAAACTAAATTAAGAATTAAAATTAGTCCACTTAAAAGCGAGTTGGAAATAGGCAGAACAGTTAAGTGCACACATGCAGCAGAACATTAAACACTTGACTTTGGTATTCTTTAAATCACTGGATTGTGGTTATTTTAAAGAAAATTATTCTGTCTCAGTCTCTTTTCCTTCAGCCAGACTTATAAACAGAATGGTATCAAACAGAAATGGGTTTTTTTGTAAGTTGGAAAATCCTTAGATTGTTCCTTAGAGCTCATGAAAAAAATAACTGGTCTCATAGTTTTTTTTCTAAATCTTCAGTTGAAAGGCAGAGTGCTTTTCCCTGTCTGAGGCTTGATGGTGTCCAATAAATAGATTTGCTTTCCTGGATAAGTTGTTGACCTGAGGTTTGGCATTTTTTGCCTTTTTTTATAAAGAATGAGCTAAAAGCCAAACAAAGGCAAAATTGGTGTTGTTTCTAAAGCCTTTTTAAGAAGTGTCTGTCCTTCCAGATACAGGCTTCAGCATAATATGTGATGTCCACCCTAGGGTGCAGGGCTGGCACTGCCTCTGTCCTTGCTCTGAGATGTGGCAGTGGCAGCTGCCCGAGGACTGGAATAAAAACTGAGAAAAAAAAATCCAGTTACATTTCCCAAATTCTCAATTTGCTTCCAGAAAATCATATTTCAGGAACATAATGAAAGAAGAGGTGGTGAATAATCTCTTTGGATCAATCAAAGAGTTGTTCTGAGCTTGGATACTGATGATGACATAGGGGACTGTGCTGGGAAGTTTCTCCCATGCTGTTCATCGAGGGGAAAGACACAAAGCCACACATTTCCTCACAGAATGCTTGTGCTAGAGAATCATCCTCATTTTTAATATTTACTAGCCAGCCATTTCCTATAAAATGAACACAAAGACAAGGTGCATGCAATTAGATGCTGTTCCAATCTTTCAGTTCATGGACATGAGAGTAGGTTTGCAGTGACTTGTTGAGAGACCAGATTCTTTTAGCTTTGTATATTCTTTATCTGCCCCCAAACTTTGAAGCTTTTCCATTTGATTTTGCAGAGAATGAAGTGGTGAATATTTTGCAAGAGTATGAAAGAATGCAGCATTTAGTAAACCCTGACTTTTCTAAGGAAAACTTTTCATTTTTTTCGATGTTGAATGTGATATGGAGAGGAATTATGTAAAGGGAAGTCCAGCTGACTTTGTGCTGCACTCTTTAGTTTTCAAAAGGATTAGGCAACTGTTTGCCTAAGCTGCAGTTATTTGTTAGGTTGCCTTTTTTCCTGAGATAACAGAACGGATGGGTTAGGAAAGCAAATTTGCAAATCACTTCTGTGGCCTCATTTAATTGAACTTGTGAAATGCACAGTAGGGAAAAATAGCTAACAAGGAATTGACTTTTATTCCTCTAGACACTGGAAGCCATTTTGAATTTCAAGTACTCTGGTGGACCAGGACATGCTGAAGGATATTACAGGAACCTTGCCCTGGGCCTCCACGTGGAGGTGGAGCCCTCTGTTTTCTTCACTCGCATCAGTACCCTGCCAGCAACAAGGTGAGCCTTGCCCTGACTCTTGAATTCTCACTCACTGTCTCTCTTCTATTAAATATAACTTAAAGACCACATTGGAAACATTTTTAATATCATCAGCAACATGGAGGTAAAGAATTACGTGGGGAAATTTTCAAAATTGCTCATTTAGGAGTTTATTGAAGCAATTAATGTGCATCCAACAGCTTCTGAGGTTCAGACCTTTTCTAATGGTGATGTATTTTGGCAGGGACAAGATATCTCATGTTTATTGTACAATTTGATGACGTTTTTCTCTTTCTCTTAGCAGTTGTGGTGTGTTGTGCATTACAGAGTTTGGTGGGTTTATAACAGAATCTTACTGAAAATGCACATGTGAATGATGTGATGAATAATTGTGACCAGACTCTCCTTTTGTGTTTGTTTTCTCTTGTAAACCACAGAGTAGTTTCACATGTCATAGTGAATATTAAAAATCAAGGCAACACTTATTTGATGATGGTCAAGTGCCGTGATCACAAAAATCTGTTTGAATAAAATTTATCAGCCACTGAATGCAATCAGTTTTAATAATTAGTAGGATTATTGTAAAAACCCTCTATGCACAGTGGGAGCAAGAATTTGGTTTGATTAAATTCTGAGATTATTTCAGTGCAGTTATGTATGTAACACTAATAATAATAATAGTTGAGAGGGAACTTAATTGATCCAAGAGATTCCTACTGGGCCTGGGACCCTTTCATGATGGACTTCAGAAATTTAAAGATGGGCAAGAAGGAAATGCCAGTCTAGAAGATCCTGGGTGAATATTTAATTTTCAAAGGAAAGAACGGAGTCACCAGTATCATACTATGGCAGAAATGTTCAAGGATAGATGGACAGCCTGTGGCAGCAATATAGCCTGAAAAACAGGGCTGTGAGCAGAAGAATTAAAGCACCAAGAAAAGTTTTAGGCTAGAACATGAAGAAAAGTTAGAGAGTCTGGAGCAAGAAGAGTGATAAGATGGGATTTTTGCTAAAACATATGTTTGAAGCAACTTCTGTTCCTGCTGAAGGGAAGATGACTGACAAGGGAGTGGAGTTTTTAATCATGACACTGCCAAGAGGGAGGGGCTTCTGTTCTTCCCCACAGGTGATACAGCAAATAATGACTTTTGCAGATAGCAAGGGAATTTTAGGTTAGGCGAAGATACTGAAATGCTGCAATAGTTTTTTAAGAAAATGTTGAAAAATGAGACGAACAAGATTATTTTTAATGAGTCATTTGTGTCCAGCTTTTATAAAACCATATGGCTCTATTAGTAAGCAAGTTTCTTGAGCATTTTGCTGCTTGAAAGTGTAACATAACATGGTTTTATTATTTTAGGAATTACTCAAGTAAAGCAAATGTAATGTTGCTTGGCAAAGTCAGAACATGATATCCAGAACAACTGTTGGCAAATTTCTGGGCCCCTTTTTAATGATGTTCAGTTTCATCCCTGCAATGGCACATCCAGCCTTTGTAAGGTTTTCAAGATTGAATAAGTGATTTCTCTTGAACAACCTGGAAATACCACAGCATCAGCTAAAAATAGTTTTCAAGAAGACTCATTACACAGGTTAAAATAACAAGATTTCATTTATTATTTGAATACATAATCCCCTCTATTCAGTTTCAAAAAAGCTCTCCATACTCTCAAAATGTGTATTTACAATGGACAGACTGCTCTGTGATTCGCTGCAATTCCCTGTAGTTACAGGGTGGATTTGAGGTGAAGCTGCAAACCTTCCATAAAAGCTTCAAATGCAACCTGATGCTTTTATTTGCCTCTCCCTTGTTGGGATGTTGGCTTTATATGCTTGGCTTCCCCAGCTGTGTTTTGTGTAGGCCAAGCTTATCCCACCCCTGCCTTGTTAATCTGCTCTCTGGAGTTCATGATGTGGGGCAAGCATTTAATCCTGAAATCTTTACAGATAGATGGAGGTGCTAATTCAAAGGCAGAGTTTCTGTGTTAGCAGGGCACAGTTCCCCACGTCGTGTGGCAGCTGGTGCTATATTTAGTGGCTCCAATTCAGCCAAGTGCTTCAGCTCACATTGTGTGTGCTTGCTTCATCCTTTGCCTGTTCATCAGACTGATCAGCAGTTAGGTCAGTGGAAACTTTCAGTGGTTTGCTGATTGGAGATGTAAAGATGTGGCTGCTTTTAAAGGTACCTAAAAGCTTTACTAAGTTGGAAAAAAAGAATGTGGTATTTACATTTCTCTCAGAAATGTTTTCTCGCTGGACTGTCAAAAAGCTTTTTTTTTTTTCTTTTTTTCTTTTTTCTTTTTTGATTTGTTAGTTTAGGTATGTATTGTTTGTTAAGTAATGAAGGCATTTTGGTGTTCTTAGCTCTTACTGCTTGTTCCATGTTATTTGCTTTAGTGATCTGTAACACTGTTCCTTTACTCTTGTGCATCCCTGTGCAGGTTCTCCATCAGAAGGAGAAGTCATGGCATTTGATATTGTAATTTAGAGTAAAAAACGGCAGAAATGTTTATCCTGATCTGCTAAGGATAACTGCACATCATTAGAGGAAACAAAGTTTGTTTTTTTACTGTTGATCATCTCTGCCAATATCTGAGACACAAGGACAGCAAATTCTAAGTCTGGGGTTTTTTTACTTGCTTTGGTAAAAACTCAAGTCTGATTTCCTTTTGGTTTACAACTGAGACTTCACTGCTTAAGTACTGTCTGAGGTGCTGAGCTATTTTTGTTTAGTCATTACAAGAAATTCTATTTTATAATTTACTTCCTTAGCCATCATTTCAGAATGGAAGTTATCATTGCTTTCATTATCTGGATTAAATTTTTTCCTTTTTCATTGTATTGTTTTTATTTTTCATTTTTGCCTCCACAGAAGTATGAAACATTAGCTTACTAACTCCTGGGCTTAAAAAGTCAAAGCAAACAAAAAAACTTCGAGCTTTGATTCTTCCCTTAGGCCTTTAGTGAAAAAAACTCAGGAAAAATGTTAATGAAAACACTTCACCCCCCATTGTAACATAAAGATTATGGTTTATGTAAAAGTCTTCCAAACTTAATTGGTATTTCTTCAATTTAGCTGCTTGAGCAGAAATGCATGGGAAATATCACCGAAACAACTGGGGATTTGGGCTTGGGTTTTGTTTTTTTAAATATCTAAGCAAAATTATATCTTCC
Organism: Acrocephalus scirpaceus scirpaceus; assembly: GCA_910950805.1. Classification (NCBI taxonomy): domain Eukaryota; kingdom Metazoa; phylum Chordata; class Aves; order Passeriformes; family Sylviidae; genus Acrocephalus; species Acrocephalus scirpaceus. The sequence continues at coordinate 4,216,247 of OU383773.1, forward strand.
ACTCATGCACAAGCTCCTGCCTCCTGGGGAGAAGCTTCATTAACCACACCTCAAATATATCTTCAGTTAAGTTTAATGGTGACAACAGGTCCTTTTAACCTTTGTCTGTGCTGGTCTTGGGGATGTTGAGGTAGGTTGAATACAGCCCTTGCCATGCTGCAGTGCCTGATCTGCTGCCTGATTCTGGTTCAGATCTCTGCTCTTCCAACACCCAGTTCTGGTTCAGGTCTCTGCTCTCCCCACACCTAATTCTGGTTCAGATCTCTGCTGTTCCAACATCTAATTCTGGTTCAGACCTCTGCTCTTCCAACACCCAATTCTGATCCAGATCTCAGCTCTTCCAACACCCAATTCTGATCCAGATCTCAGCTCTTCCAACACCCAATTCTGATCCAGATCTCAGCTCTCTCCACACCTAATTCTGGTTCAGACCTCTGCTCTTCCAACACTTAATTCTAGTCCAGATCTCAGCTTTCTCCACACCCAGTTCTGGTTCAGATCTCTGCTCTCCCCGCCCCTAATTCTGGTTCAGATCTCTGCTCTTCCAACACCCAATTCTGGTTCAGATCTCAGCCCTCCTGCTGGGACAGAGGATGTTCTGTCAGTGAAGGATCTCATCTGCTCCCAGGTCATTCCCTGGGTGTCATCCCATGCTCCCTCAGCTGCCTGCACCCAAAGGGGCTGGCAGAGCAGCCTTGTGCTGGAAAATACTTCCTCTGATCCTGTTCCCTGCGATCCTTGGGAATCCCTGTGCTCTGCTTGTTTGTGTGTGCAGGGAGGGGACTGTCCCAGGAGGCATCATCAAGAATGCTGGAGTCTGAAGCAGCCCTGTGTTCAAAATGTCATAGAGCTTTGAAAGGTGGAGGAAAACCTCTCTTGTTTGGGTGCTTGAAGAGCAAGATGTTTAGTTTGGAGGACTAAGATATGACCTGTTTAAATTGATCTGATGTTTCTACATGGAGAAAATAATTAGTATTAAGTTCACTGTTTTGTTAATGAAAATATTAATAATAAAAGTCAGTCAAATTAGGAACCAGGCAAATTCAACTAAATAAAGCAAATAAGGCTCTCATTTAGTGCAATTAAACTGACAAATCATTACGAAAATCTGTCAAGCAATGGATTTATATTAATGTTCTCAGGATTGGATGTCATTCTAAAATATATTCCTTATTTCTGCACTATTGAGCTCAATATAGATTCTACTGAGTGTTAACTCATGACACGTGGGAGGTTACATACAATAGTTAAATTATCTTGGTAATCAGAGATATTTAACTTCTGCTAATGGTGTAGCATTGCAGTGGGTTCATGAAAGAGCAGCAGAAAGTAGCTTGCAGATTGAGAGAATCGATTTTTGAGATCCAGATGTTAAATATGTATGGTTTGACACATGAAGATGTGAGAACATAAATCTGAAAATATTTATAGATGTGCTGGGAATATTTAGCATAAGTGAAAAGGTTTACAACTGGAAGAAGTCAGATGAGGACGCTTCTTGGAATATGTGAAAAGACCTTTTGCCAGTAAGGTGGAGAAACTGACTTAACCACCTGAACTTAGTCTTGAAAACTTCATTTTTAGATAATTTATAAAAATTAAATTAAAGAGACCCTACTGAAGACACAACAGCATCAACAAAGGTGGCGTAGATTGTTTTTCTGCTGTGCTGCTCTTTGTGTTGGTCAATGGATTTTGGAGGACAGGGTTGTCATCTGTCACACCATTATCACACCACTGTCACACCAGAGCCAAAGCTTCTCTTCCTTGTCTTTGTCCATTTTTTGTAGCAATGGCTGTTCAAAGAAAGCTGAAGAAACCAAAAAAAGGAAAAGAAAAGAAAAAAAAAGTGTAGATATGAAAATACTCCATGATTTCAGTTGATGGGGAAAGTGAGATGAGTCAGGATACAGAAAACTTGCCAACCCTCCTGAGAGTTTCTTGTTTCAAATGACTTTTAAACTAAGCTGGAGACAACTGCAGAGAGATTGTTCACTGAAGTGAGCCATCATTGCAGCTGCATTTGGGGTTTAATTCTGTGTTCAGTGCTACCGAAGAATATCCTCAGCTGTCATTTCAAGTAATCACAATCCTCCTGAAAGAGATTTCTAGATCACAGTGTCATTGTCACTTGCCTGAAGTTCCCATGGCCCCAGTTTTGTGACTGTTTTTGGAACCATAACTGGCATTGTAAGATTTTAAAAATACAGCATGATTCATTGGGCTGCTAACTTTTGCTTGTGCTATGTTCTCAGCTCTGCAGTAGATGATAAAAGAAATTCATTTATACACTATATCTCCAAGATACTGTAGAATTAACTCATTTTTCAATTAATTATCTTTTAATTGTTGATATCAGTATTGACTTAAATTTGTTATCCTGAGATGTTCAGATGATAAATCAATCTACTGAAAATGTTTCCTTCCAATTCTAGTTTTTACCTCTACAACCTTCTGCAGTTTTGTGTCACTTGTAAAAGAAAACCTTGAATGTGACATTTATGAAAGACTTTTCAAAAGCAAGCATCATGAACAAATCACGAAGATTATCAAAATTGAAAAATGTTTGGGTGCTGTGATTTTTTTTAGTAGGCTGAATTTATTGGACCAGACTTAATTCCTTCTCATTAGATGGGAAGAAGAGTCCAAAAAATTTTGTTCTGTATCCTGGTGCCTGTGCATGGTCCGGCACGGCTGATGATGGTTTTATGTTGTGTTTGATACCATCCTAAGCCACAAACCCACCTCACCCAAACAAAAACGGACTGATTCTGGATGTGTTCAACCCAAACCTTCAAAAGGAGCTGGTAACAATGAAATGACCCCTAAAAAAGACTTGGAAGCCACTGGTGACCCTTCAGAATGGGTGAAATGTGGGGGATGGTGTTCTCTGCCTTCTCTGGGATGAATGCTAACTAACACCTACTTAACTGAACTTAGAGGACTCAAAATCTACCCTCCCCAGCCAATTGAATATTTCGTGTAAACCATTCCATGGTGGTGGATAGTTTGGGAAAGGGAGAATAAATTGTGTATATGTGGGCAAGTCTTTCCCAGTTCCAGAAATCTGTTGCTTGTGATTGGTGTTTCTCTGCCAAACATGTCAGTGGGTCATTATAATATATAATGTAATCAACTTTAGATCCATTTATTATTTTGAGTATTTTAAGTTCTTTTTTTAAAGCTGGCAGACTTTAAAAAAACCTGATTTACATAGTGTTGAGGTCAGCACTAGTGGTCTAAGATTTGGTCAATTGCCTTAAAATCCTTAAAACAATTGATATTTAAAATTTTCTGGTAAAGAGCTTGGATTAAGAAACACATTTCTGACTGTACTTAAATATAGGAGTTCAGCAAATCTTACTGGAGTTCCTTTATCACACTTGCATGAACATGCTTTGCCTCTCAAATCTCCTTTACTGACATAAATAAATAGGTTCTTTAATAAATAGGTTCTTTAATTCCTGTCTTGCATAAATAGGTTTTTTAATTCCTTTCTTGCAAAGGATGGCCTTCTGTAGGTTCTGCTGGAGGGAAAATTGATATTAACTATTTGGCTTTCTTGTTAATTCTTTATTTTCCTGGAACTTTCATAACTCAGCATCATGAGTTCTACACACTCTTACTGATTGCAGAATGTTAAAGAAAAAAAGAAAAAGAAATTCCTACTTGTTCTCAGATCTTCAGCAGATTGTTCTTTAATAACTTCAGGTTTCTTTTTTATTAAACTTTCTTTGGCATTACATCTGATTTTCTAGAGCTGTTGCTTTCTTGGTTTCCTTACTTGGATGCAGCTTCTGTTTGAAGCTTCCTGTTTTAATAAAAAAACCCCAAACCTTTAATTGTGTTTGGTTTTCATTGCTGTAATAGTCTCTTTGATACTGTTCTGTATTTATTCTGAAAATTTAGTGCTACCCTTTTTCTACAGTCTTAATGTTGCTATCAATTCTTTCACACTAATATCTCAGTCTTCTAAGTTTTCAAGGTATTGTAATAATTCTGTAACTTCAAGTTTTATATTTTTTTACCTGAAGATTTCCCTGGAGAATTAATGTAAAATTACAAGAAAATAATTATTTCTCCTGCATGTCTATTTTGTGTAGTGTTGGAAGAGGAGGAAATAAATGTCTTGGTGATGAATAATTTTCAAAAATTCATATTTGGGAATTTTTAATATCAGTGATGTTGTTTAGTCCTGAAGGGCAGCTGCTTGTCTAGGTCCTTTGTGGCATGAATTGTTTTATTTGCAAAACTTTGGCTCTGCTGCCAGAAGATATTGCAGGAGGCTTGAATGTTTTTTTGTTTGGGTTTGCTGTGGCAGAAATAACAAATTCCTTCCATATTAAGTTTTTAAAACTAACCTGCATCTGGAAGTTGCTCTTCCAGACCATCACTTTGTATCTACTGGAGATGCAGAAGTTGTCTGAGACTTCACAGGTCTCATCCCACTCTCCCAATGACGAGGTAGAAGGTGATAAAAGCTTTTCCCCTTTCCTTTTCCATTCTTTTCTGGGAACTGACTCAAGTACTGCCCTTCCAGTTATTTCTTTCTTGTGAGTTCTAAGGAAGAAGTTTCTAACAAGAGCCACGTCCCCTTATTTGTTCTAAATTCCTGAGTTTTGACATGTTTGCTTCAGGCACTCAGCTGCCTTTCTGCATCCCTCTCTGTATTCAGTAGTCATTGGGGTTTTACAAGGAGAGAGAAATCTCTTAAAATATATATCAGAAAAACCTCCACCCCCACTTCTGCTTTTTATTTTTGCTAAGAGACTTAGTCCTGACCCCAGCAGTGCTTGCTGGTCTTGCAGTGCCTGGCTGCAGGTGACATTATTGTCACTTGGGGACCTAAACCTCGACCTCCTGAGCTTGTCCAGCGAGTGTTCCCACCCCAAGGGTTGGCAAAACGTCTCCTCCTGTGTTTGCTCTGCAAGGGGCATCTTTGATTTTCAGAACAGAGTTGTATTATGGACCAGAGAACCTATTTCCAAAGTAGAACAGTTCTTAAACTCTTGTACCTCTGAGTTTAATTGACTTTGGAATGGAATTTCAGTTCAGTTGTAAGCTATTGTGCAGTAAATATAACTATAACAACTATAACTCCAACTATAACTATAAATATTCTTGGTTATCCCAGACACACTACTGTAGCTTGATTTGCACCTTGAAGGATGGCTCTGGCAACTCTCACCTCACCAATATTCCTCTTTCTTCCCTTTTGAGGATCTTTCTGGGTTGTTCAGTTGCCTCTTGGGAAATTTTTAATTTCAGATGGATTGGTAAAGTGTTATTTCAGCTGTCTGATTGGATTTGGCATTTTGGTACCCAGTTCCAATAAATTTTCATGTGTATTATATTTTTATCACCAATGCTGCTATTTTTGCTGATTCTCACAAGGAAGAAAAGGTTGTAAATTAGAATAAATTTTCCCAGAATATTAATTAGAATAATATAATTATTGAAAATATTAACAATTAATTGTATAAAATAGTAACTAAATTACTAAATTATTATTATTAATATTAACATAATTAATAAGACTGATGAATATTATAAAATAATATTAATTATCATTTAAAAGTTTATTGGAATGAAGTAAGGTTTCTATTCTGCAACTTTGTCGGTATTATTTTCTTATTACCAGAAATGCAGTTGATGTATTTCTGTCAAATGCATCTGGGGAAATTTGGATTTGAAGGATAGTAGCTGACAAATATTAAGTTGTTCTGTGAGAAGTGCCTGTGTTTGCCTGTCCTACAGAGGGAGGAGAGGTCTCCCTCTCAGAGAAGTTCTTCTCAAAGTTAAGTGCTCCAATTGCCAGCTTGTTTTGGTCTGTAGACAAGCCATGGAAATGGAATTGCTCCTTTACAATGATTTTAAACTAATTTAAACCAATTTAATTTTTGCTTGCAAATTTGTGTCTTAAAAAGGTAATGACAAGGTAATTTAAAATAATACAACTCTTTTTTTAATGTGAAGGCTCGAAGAATGGAAAAATGTCTGTGGCTTTCCCCACAGAAGTGAATGTGAAAGCTGCAAAGTGAGAATATAGACAGGTGAACAAATGCTGTGAGCCTTGATATTGTGCAGGTCAGAATTGTCATGGGACTGCTTCCCTTTAGGATGTACCCTTCTGTTCAGTTCTAGCAAAAAATAAAATCTAATTTTTAAAAAGGTTGTTTTAGTAAGCATAAGGATACTCTTATAATTGGAGGAGGAGATAAAACCTGTATGTGAATGTATGTATTCTTTGCATATATATTTATATCCATGTGTAATACTAATTTGGATAGACATACAATAATATCATCACTGAAATGATGCTTTTTTTTCCCTCCACAGCACCCGGCAGTGTCACCTCCTTCTTGATGTCTTCAATTCCACAGAGCATGAGCTGACCATCAGTGCCAGGAACAACGAGGATTTAATCCTGCACTCTGGGGAGTGTCAGCGGTGAGTGCTGTCACTGCTAAAAGGGCCCAGATTTTGCCCTATTATTTTTCTGTATGCAGTTGATGACATTTAGGTGCCTGTTTTTCTTTTTAAACCTTGTAAACGCATCAGAGAATATAAAAGTTTTGCTTTCTTGAAGGTGCATCACTGAGTTTTAGCAACGTCTCTAGTAAATTTATTTTGGCTCTGCATGTAGTAGTGCTGAAAATAATGAAATACAAAGCAGTTGGTACTGAGGTGTACTGCTAATTTAACTTTTGTAGAGTGTTTGGATGTGCTCTGAATGTAATCCTGGTGTTAAAACCTGATAGTTTGTTATCCTTTCCCAGTTTTAAATTTTCTTTACGTGGCTCCCCAGCCATTTCCTCACTTTTCCTACAAAGAAAACTACAGGAAAGAAAAACAGAATTGAAGAAAAAGCAATTCCAGTCTCTGTGGGAAAATATATTTCCGATCAAGCAGGCTGTTTTGGGTATTGATTAAAACAGCCCTAGCAGAGTGATGTAGAGCTCATTATTAACCATTATTTGCCATTATACACCTGCCTTGGATTCCTGCTGCTGGCTGTCGCCCGGGGTTGCCTCGTTAATCTCCTTCAGATGATCATTGCATCTGAATTCCAATTTCATCCTAGAAAAGGTGATAATGTGAAAAAGGGAGCCTTGCTATTGGATCAGGGGCTCCCTGCACTGCTCTTTTCTCTGGGAGAGCTGTGCTGCACTCTTTAAGGCCTGCAAATGAGAGACTTGGTTAAAGAGAGATGTTTTCATGTCTGCAAATCCCTGGACAGATATTAAGTTCAAAGTCAAACCACGTTAATTGCAAGGAATGCAGCTGTCAAGAAGAATTATGGGATAGGTAAAATAGTAAATTTGGAATGCTTTTTGCCTTGGTGACTCCCAAAGCACAACCAAGTGGAAATGAGTTGACTCAAACTCAGGTTGAATTTTGCTTTACCAAGCAATGGACAAAAACATCAGTAACATACAGTGCTTCTTCCTTTTATTTGGAAAGAATTGGCTTTTTTCTTTTTTAAAAAGCAGTCTAAACAGTCACCAAAAAGTTTTTGTTCCTATCCATATTGTTTTATAATTTTATTTTTATGCCTCTTGTTTTTTTGCATTGTTATTGTAGTTTTCAAACCCCTTGAAATTTTTCATGCTCAGTTTTTGGAACAATATATGACAGATAGAAATAAGGCTACAAGTCAGGTTGTAAAATTTCTTTGCATCCCTTTGATTGAATTTTATTTTCCTATGGATTTAAATATCCTTAAATCATTACATTGTAATGGATATAAACCCTTTCACTAAGACTTTTGAAACAGTCATTTGTCCAGGGAGATTGTATATGTGTTGCAGGTATTTAAACCTTTAAAGTTATTTTTATTCTTATTGCAAAATACCTTTCTGATGTTGGTTAGAAATTGCACGGAGTTTTCTATTGGTTCTAATCTAGTATCTATTTCTTGAAGGTAAGTGCTTTTAATTGTAAAACTGTGTATATGGCTCCTATGTTGCCCCGAGTTTTAATTTTTATTCCAATGGATCTACTACAGAAAAGCAGGTGAAACATACACTGGGCTTTAAAATTAGCTTCCTGCTCCTAGGAAAAGGCCTTTGTTGCTCTTTGGGGGAAAAAAACCCCAACCAACCAAAAACAAAAAAAAAAAAAAGAAGAAGGAGAAACCTTTTCCCTTAAGCAATGGTTCCAGAACTTTGCTTTTTAATACAGGGCAGGCATTCTCTGAAATCTGCTTTTGAACCAAGGTTTTCAACCCAAATATACAAAGTTTTTCAATACATCCCTGTTTTAGAGTATCCTTTTAGGAATTTTTTTCTTTGGATATTGGTTGTTATTAATACCTGATTAATATTTAAAGAGAGGCTTTTCAATCAAGTTCAGGATTTCTTTCTTCTTTCCAGTACTTTTTGGATGCTGCCCTCATTCTTCATGTTTGCCTCCTTCTACTTTTATTTAAATTACGACTTTTTGCCAGCTTTGGTCACTTTCTCTTCCTTTTGTAATTTACTCTCTCTCCATTCATCACCCTCACTTTGAAATCTCCCATCCTGACAGAGTGGAGGTAGCAGGAAATTGTTTTCTTTGTCCCTGTTTATTGCTGGGGACTGTAAGTGTTTTCATATTCTCTGCCTCCAGACCCACAAAGAAGGATAATGCTGCATCCCACTTACTCTGGCCTCCATTGCTTCCCACTTTGGATGTTTAGAAAGTAAAATAACTTGGAAGTTTTGATGTGTTGCTTCTCTATATTACACAGTTGTCACTGTAGAATGTAAGGTTTTTCCCCTCCTGAGAGGGAATTTACAGGGGATTCTTGCATTGCTCCCATGGAAAATGAGGAATGCTGATGGAAGTTCCTGGGTGCTGCACTTACGAGAACACTCTCTGTAATATATTTGATTTATAATGAAGCTGTACCATTGACCATGGTGCTGGCAATGGGGAGGGTGAGGAGATGGAAACAGAAATGCCAAAAAAAGTCTGGGGTTGTCAGCAGATCAGTGCTGGCACTGCCAAATCCTTCTGAGCCCATGAAGGGCAGTCCCTGGGATCCATTTTGTAGTATCCACATCATTTGGCGCATTCCAACTCTGTCCTGTTCTCTGTCTCATTTGTATTCATGTAAAATGGATCAGATGTGTAGAGTACTCCACAATATTTTTATTTTAAGGTCTGAAAGGCAGTTTGCTTCAATTAACTCTGAGACAGGGCAATAATAGCTGCTACAATAACGCTGCATATGTCAGGAAAAACTGGTATTATGCTACTTAGGAAAAGAGACATCCTTTGGGCCATTAAAAGACTATCTGGAAAATAGATGCCTTTTTCTACAGTAAGATTATTCTGCTGACTAGTGAAAATTATCATTTTAGCTTTCAGAAAAGCTTAAACTTACAATTTGCTGTACTTTTTAAGCCAATAATTGAGATTATTTACTGTGTGCATTGTAGCTGTTCTTGGAGATATATATAAGCAGTGTTTCTGAGAAGTGACACTCTTTTCCCTCTATTTTAGGATAGAGAAACATTTTGCTCCCTGTCATTTTATAGTCAGAAATGATAATTTGGGCTCAGTGATTATTTTGTTCACTCATCTTTCTATCTTTCATCATTGCTTGTTTTGTAGACAAACAAATGAAAGGATCAGCTTTTTTTCCCCCCTATATCCCAAGATGTTAATTAGAGACTTCATATTCCCATCTTTGATTTCCACATGACTTGAAATGTTCCTTTGTATCCCATTGTGGGACAATTAGTGACATGTTTTAGTCTGAGGTCTTTTGTTCCCACAAGATTATGATGGGGAGACAAGAGAACCAAGATTCCTTTGGAGTAGCAAAGGAAAAGATAAGAGATTTGTTCTCCCTCTTCTGAGGTTGGTTGAAGAGAGAGGAGCAAGAATTTTGGACTGTTGTTTGTTGAACTCCTGAAAATAATTGCAAAGGTAGATCCCAACTAAAATTAATTTTTGCTGCTTTACATCTGCAGTTTTTTTAAACTTCAGTATGCACAGGGAAATGCACTGGAGACCTGGTGTCCTGATGCAAAGATGTCAGCCAAGTTACTCTTCAGAGGGTCTGGCTGCAGTGAGTGATGCTGAGGTGTTGGCAATGTCTTCAGTTAATTTAAAATATCACACGGTGGTGTCAACACCTTTTGTTCACCTCTCCAGTTGAACATATGACATGTGATGATGAGGGAAGCAAATTCTCTCATGTCTGCTATTGCAAAGTTCAGCCTCCAGAGATTTTTTTCTGGATTAGCTAGATCTCCAGTTTCTTGAAGAAGAAAAAAGCTGTTTCTTGAAGCAGTCAGCTGCAATGTTAAAGGATTTTTGCAATGAGCAAAGTGCAAGTGTTTTGAATGTAATCAGTGGGAAACCTGAGCTTGTTTATCCCAGCAATGAGGTAATCAACAGGTTGTTCTGACATGAAAAAATATAGCAGACAGCTCTTGGAGGGAAGTGTATTAATGTCTGTGAACAAAAACGTGTTGCCACTAACAGTGATCAGAATTTATTGAAAAACCTTAGGTATGGTAATTATTGTGTTTCTTACTTGATTATCAAACCATTAAAATTAAATTTCATGACAGCCCTCATTTATTCGTAAATCACTTCCTAATTTATGGTAATAGATGTTATCTCGTTATGTGCCCCAGGATATCTCATTTTGTACCACACACCCTGTCTTGCCTTTCCATTCCCATTCTGGGCACAGCTCTGGGGGAGGATTGATGGTGGGGAGGGTCTGAGTGGATCAGTGCTCCCCTCTGTCCTTGTGGGACAGCACAGCTGAGCTGCTGAAGTCTTCCCCACCTGTGACACTCCAAATCTGGGCTCTGCTCATTCACACACTGGGCTTTTTCTTGTGGCCTTGGTGTGAGGACCATGGGAATTAAAGCTTGGGATGCCCAGGACAGGACTGGTGTGAGGAGTTGAGAAATGAAGAGCAAAGAGGACAGGCCGTGGTAAATAAAGAAATAGTTTTGTTGGCAGTTCAAGTTGGAGAGGCTTTTGTGCAAAACTTGCAAGTTCTGACAAGCGCTGGTGACCCAGGGGATGCTGATGTGAAAGATCATGATGGAGTTTTGGCCTTTTCATTTTTTTAATTGGGAGTTGCCTAATTAAAAATAAGCTGAAGAAATACTGCAGTAGCAAAGTCAACACTCAAGTTCAGGCTTCCTTTCTGGGTCAGCAGTTTTACCCTGCCTTTTAGCAGGGTTACAGGGTTAAATGAGTGTGTTTGCTTACACATATACTCTACAGTAAGTTTTGGTTCTTTTTTTTATAGTCAGCAGAATTATAGGAATTATGCTCAATTTTGCTAAGTGAACTTTCGTTTGTATTGACTTCACCTGGTTTGATTTTTTTCTGTTATGTTCTAATGAGACAAGAATAATTAAGGAAACAAATTATTATTTTCACTTTTATACTTTTCATCACATAGTTTGGTGTTTCTTTCATCCATGGAAACGAAAGAATTTTTTAAAAGTCCTTTGTGTGCATACTAATTATGAGGACCATTTCTGCTGCTTAATTATTTGATGTAAATGCGTTGATTAATTGAGCTGTGAAGTCTGTGCAGTGGTACACTGCAATTTCTGCAGTATTAGTTAACAATGCACATTTTGAAAACACTTTGAAATAAGTTCTCTTTCAAAGGGAACGAGAATTAAGAATTCTGCCCCACTTTGAACCAAAAGTTCCCCCAATAGATTTATTGTCCATGTGTAAGTAAATGATGATTGTTATTTCTCACAGCTGCCAAGTCAGTGTTTAATTTGTGTGTCTGTTTATGACAGGGCATGTTGTCTGTATGGGAGATTAATGATTTTTTTCCATACATTGCTGTTACAGTTTATGTTTTAAAGACAAAGCTGCTATGATTAAGGCTTTGCCTGCTGTCAAGAGAAAATAAAATTTCACAGAAGTTGCCCTTGGTCTTCATGTTAAATCTATGGCCAGCTGGATATTTCTGAGATACCTTCAAGTAAAGTTGTATTAACTAAAATGTGAAAATCACCCTTTGTAGTCAGGGCAATTGTTTTCATTTTGTCTCTTTTTTGACAGTTTTTAAATACACTTTTAGTTTTTTTAAGGCCTGACTTTTTCTACTAATAGCCAAATCAATCTTTAAACATAGTACACAATTTTGAGTGAATAATTAGTTATTTTCAACAAAAAAGATTGTAAAGGAATTGCTTGGGTAGGAAAGGGCGATAGCACTGGTCAGATCCATACTATGAACCAGTTCTGATTTGCATATTTATTTCAAAGCACTTTGCAAAAACTGGAGATGTTACAGGAGGATTGTGCAAAAACTATAGAATGGCAAAATAACAAACAATAATAAAAAAAAGGAAAAAGCAGTAGAAGAAGTAATAAAGAGAAATTTCAGTTTTGGACCACTTTGTAGCTAAAGTACTCAAGGAATCCATTTGCATCCCATGAAAACCAGGTGTTCTTTTGAGGTCCCTTCCAAGATTGTCCCTGCCATGGTCCTGGTTCCTTTGTAAGGTGCAAAGCCCTGGTGGGTGATCCCAGGGGCTCAGAGTCCTCAGTGTGACTGCACTGCAAAACCCAAATGTGATCTGAGAACAGGAGAGGCAAATAGAAAGAGGGAATGATAGGAGAGGGTTTTGATATTCAGTTCTGGTCACACACACAGGACAAAGAGGAGATCAAATGGTAGAAGACGCAGGTGACTGGTGAAAATAAAAGACTTTGACTTTGGTTTGACAAGCACAGTAAAATTTAAAGGCATTATTAATGCACTGTGTGAGGTGGGGCCAGAGGAGGGCTCTCCTGTAAAGGTTAAGGGAAGTGAACATATGAATAAAAAATGAACTTTGAGTTCTATGAATGTATTTAGAAATGAAGAGATTTCAAGGCCTTAGGCATCATCAGACCGTGAATCTCACAGAGAAGTGGAGGCAAAGACCTTCACAAAGGCTTGTACTGGGGTGTCCTCTGTGGAATTGCCAAAGATCTGCCCACAGTTGCCACACTTCCCAACTGGAAGACCTTTTCCAGTGTTCTATCCCTGTAACTGATGATGAAAACAAATGCCCTTGTAGGTATTACAGCAATATGTTCCTGTTCCTGTCCTGTCCCCAGTGCAATATCAGCCCTTTCTTCTGAATAGTTAGGATGTATTTGCATAGGGAATGTGCAGACAATCTATTTCCTATGATTTGCATTTGAATTTAGCATTTGTTTCTGTCAAGAAATGTGATCCTTGGGTGAACTTTCCTTCTCCAGCTGCTGGTGTGAAGAGCTTCTTTTGTCTTGGCTTTCTCAGACTTGCCTGAGAAAAGGGGGATTGTTTTCCTCTTCCCTTCCCTCCCCAAAACTCAATGTATGGATTATATCAGTCCTGGGATACTGCACTGGGCAGGCAGCTCTTTTGGTATTACATGACTTTCTGTAAGATTCTTTTCCTTTTCCCATTTCTTGAGTTGTCTTTTCCTAAATCAGGAGTGACTAACTCACTGGATCTGGCCTGCGTGGCAGTTTTTCTGACCTCTCTGAACATTGCCTTGGCCTCAGAAGACCCAATTTGCACTATTTATAATATTTTGTGTATGCAGCTGGGGAAACGGGAGCTTTGTGAGCGCAGGCCAAGTTTGTCTGACAGGATTTATTAAGTTTAATAGGGTACAACATAAACGTGGCTGGATAGTTTGGCCCTTATACAAAATATCACACAGATGTAGCACGAGTTTGCTGTCCCAGTTTTAAATGAGCTATAAATCACTCAAAATCCAGACCAGTCATCTTCATTTTCCCCTTAAATCCTAAGTAGATTACAGGTTGTAGGACTTGAAGGGTTCAAAAGCTATCTCTTGAAAAAAGGCAGAGTAATTGATTTCAGGATTCAGATTTAGGAATTTTTTTTTTCTCGTAGAGGAAACCAGTCTTTTTCCTTCCTTAATTTCTTGAATACTTGAAAAAAATTATTTATTTATTTATTGAAATTTTAGGATGCTAGGCACAGTTGTGGAAGCATTTGACAAAGTGCAGGCCTGTTAAAAAAATTGACTGAAGTGCTAATACTTTTTAATTGGATTTTCATTTTTGTGCAAGGTATGCAGAAGAAAAAGTAAGAATGTAAGAAAAATTGTAATTGTTTCTTTTGTTAGATAACAGTGGAGCAACAAGCTAAACAGGAAAAAATACCTCTTCCTGAAGGAAGTCAGAGTTGAAATGACTTGTGCTTGCCCTTAATTCACACATATTCAAACCAATAAATTCAGACTGTGGTTTTAGAAAATCATGTTTCAACATTGATGCGTGATGGAAAAAACTGGGGGTTGAAGGTGAACATTATCAACCTTTCACTGTGAATTAATTTCCCTGCTAGAATGAAATACAAAAATACCAATGTTCCCAGGAAGAAAAGATTCCATGGAACTTTAGGGTTTGTCCTTTTCCCAGTAGCTTTTCTGAACACAAAAGGAGAAAGGAAAGTTGTATTAATAAACATCATTTTTTCTCCCCATGTTTGTCTGCATTTCTGTGAGATGGACACGTAATCAAAATTTCTGTATTGTCTCAAACCTGCTCTGTGGTCAGCACAGCTGAGATATTCTGTTGGTTGTGTCTCTTCAAAATCCATATTTGAAACCTGGGAGTCCTGAGTGAAACAATGACAGGCAACCACGAGGCAGAAAGAGGTGCCCTCCACAGGAGCTCAGACAAGTGGGGGAGTGCATTTGTGCAGCTTCAGCACGGTTGGCACAGCCCAAATTTCTGTCAGATTTGCCTTGTTCAAGGCAGGCTGCAGAGCCTGTGGTTGCAGAGGTTGTTTCAGAATTCTTTCTTACCCAGTGGGATGAAGCAGAGCCCAAGACAGGGCAGGCAGAGGGAGCTGCCCTGAGCTCTGTGCCTGGATGGGAGCAGCAATGCAAAGAATAATTTACTTGCCTGGTGCTGTGCTGTGAATGTGGGGCTTCATGGCCAACTTCCAGGTTTGAGTGGATACCTTCAGAGGGACCTCCCAACCTACACTATTCCTTGATTTGAAAATCTGCCTATTCACTGGTAAACTTGCTCATTCTTCCCAAAGCCAGCAATATTATGGGCATGTGTCCATAGGAACTGATTCCTCTGTCGCTTTCTTTTGTCCTCCGAGACTTTTTGTCTTTCCAAAATTTGTCCTAATCTGTCTTAGGGTTTTTTTTACCCTTCTCTTTTTTACCCTTCTCTTCCCTTGTTTTTTCTGCTGTTGCAGATGGCATAGTGCCACTTTTTGGTAAGGCTTTGACCTCCAGACTCATGTCTTACTTTAAGTAGTGTGTTATTGTGAGCAATCTGAATTTTCACAGTCCTCCTCCATAGGTTCAGTTAGGTGCAATACTTTTTCTGCTCACTGTCACCTAAACCTGGTGCCTTGTATGTTCATCTAACAGATGAAAAAACTCTGTGGAATTCATTTGCCTAATAAATTGCTCTATTGTGATATTTGGACACTTGGACATAAGGAGTGAAGGGTACCTGGATGCTACCTAGACCCTTTAGAGACTGCAGGACAAAGTGGTGAAGGTAACTGAATTCCAATTTCCAATTAAGCATCATCTTTATTTTTTTTGTGGAAAATCTCCCTAACACACTTCAGGTCATTTTTGTTTATGCTGCCAGTAAGAGCCTGAGCTTTTGGGTGTAGGTCTGCAGGTCACACCTGGTTTGATCGATATCTGTGGATAAATAGATTAATTTAGACCATAACACTCCCTGTATTTAGCAGCACTTGGCTGTGTTTTGTGGCCGTGGTGACACGGTGGCTGCGTTAATGGGATGAAAGAAGATTGTCTTGAGTGGCTGCCAGTTACGTCTGCCTTAATGGCCAAAGGATTTATGAAAGTTACACTCGGATGTTGCCCAGATTTGGCTTTCTGCCTGCTCTCTGATGTTCTGTAAAAGATCACGACGGTACAGCATAGATTTCCTGAAGTTGGATATGAAAATATCCCATTTCTATTAATTTGTTTTAGATGATCAAAAGTATAATTAAAATAGCTGGTTCGTGAGTATTTCCTTCAAAGAGAACATTCATTTAAAATTAGTGCTTCATCAGCTTGAATTTATTCCTTACTCTTGACATCCATTTAATTCTGCCTTCCTTAACTGGAAACAAAAGCTAAAACAACAGTGATTTGAAAAGATCACTGAAAGATGTTCAGTAAATGCTATAGAATATGAAGCCAACCTTTTATGACATTTTAATTTTGCAGTTACAAATGTGTCTCCAGATGCTGATTTGGAAATTTTGTTTTCTTCCCCCCTCACGAAAGCCACCGTAATGACTAGGATCACAGGCAAAAAGTTGAGCCTTCTTTGGAATAATTCAGGACTTATAAAAAGATTTATAAGTCCTGAATTAAAAAACAAAATAGTTTTCTGCTAAGTTTGAATACAATTTGTGATTTACCCTTTAAAAGTGTCTAATCTTGACAGGGAACGGGGGGATGTTAAGTCTGTAAACTTTCTTCTTTAACCTCATTTTCTGTCCACTCCAGCCCATACTTCCAGTGGGTGAATTCTCCCCAGCAAGAGCTTTGCCACATTTGAGGTTTTCAAAAATGCACACTCTTTCTAATGTATTTTCATAACAATGAAGAATTCTGCTCTAGCTTTGGATTTTTTGAAGTATAATTAACAATTCTGAAATGAGATCACAGGGAATTGTTTGATTTCCTGGCTCTTGGTGGGAGAGCAACTCTCAGTCTGGATTGTGTGGTACTTTGATTTCTGCCTAGTGCAGGAGATGTGTTTAAAACCTCCACAGATACACTTACCAAATTACTCCTTATGCTATATAGTGCTTTCAAGGCTATGAAAGATCCTGACATCACGGAAACATTCCAGATTTGATACATCAAATAATAAATAAGTACCCTTAGGAAAAAGGGTGACTTGTGCTAAAGAAGGTTAATTACATGTTTATTTCAATTTTATGTGTACAGCTGCATTGGATAAGTGTGCTGAACTAGGAAGGAGTAAACAGGGCTTTATGCAGAGAAGATGTAGCTCATAAATCCATTGAAGTTCTGTTCAGGAATGAGCAAGCTTCTGGATGAGGAGAGTCTAATTAATGTAATTCTTGACATAGGAAGGAGTTCCCCACCAGAAGCTGATAGAGAAACCAAGCTGCTCTGGAACAGGAAGGGAAAGTTAGTAATTAGTTTAGAAAGGGAGTAATAACTTGTAGAGCTCAGGTCCTCATTGGAGCCCCTCTGGAATGTGGGCTGGGCCCTTAACTGCTCAGCTTTGTTTGGAATTGTGTTGGAAGAGGAGTGGGAAGAGCCCTGGTACTGCACTGTAAAAGAGGGAGCTGATGTGAGCAGTTACAGATGACAAGATCATGAATTGTCAGGTGAACTTCATTCTTAATCAATCCAAAGGGATGAACAGGGTGGAAAAAGAATCTGAGCTTTAAATAGTGGATGATGAGCTCAGGGCTGCCTTTTAACTCTTAGGAATTGGATCCAGGTTTTAATACATCTGTGAGAATCCTACCTATGGCTCAGTAGTGGTTGAATACTAAACAAGCCTCTTTTTGAGCAGAATGTTTTGTATCAGCACAGGGAAGGATGTTTTCACTTCTTTGGAATGAGCTCACCAGATGAGAAGATGATACTTGAAAACTATTTAAGTTGAAAGGAAGTGCTTGAGAAAAATATTTGCAAAAGGGAATCTGATATGAGAGAGGAATCCAATGTTACACTTGAGGAGAAAAAGAGAAAATAAAAGCAAGCTCATATTGTGAATAGAAGAATGAAGTATAAAAATATTTCAAGTGTAATAGTCCGAGATGATTGGTAGTATATTTTTTTTTCCCCACCCAATTACAGGATAAAGCTCTGCTGGTTGATGTAACTGTTGTTAAGGTGGTTAAATGGAAACTGGTTCATTGATTTTTGTCTTCACAAACTGAATTATTTATTTCTTGGTGAAGGTTTTGCTATTGTCCACAGGGTTTTTCCTGACTCCTAAGCTGAAGGTTTCTGGAGTGTTCCCACACCTGCAGTTGTTGCAGGATTTGTACTGCTGAGGAGAGGAGCTGGTTGGAGGCTGTTTATTGTAGATTATTTTGGGATGGTGTGCAAGGTTACAATGTAAATTGTGCCCAAAGTCTGTATTCTGTCCCCATCTTCATGAGCTGTTGAAGCCAGGTGGGGCAGTGTTTTCCTTATCTTCTTTTAATGAGCCTAACAATGCCTTGCCCATGACTCATAGATAACTCCCTCCGGGAGTTACCTCTGTTTAATGGGCCATCAAGGACCCACTGCATGACTCATAGAATGAGATCATCCCATTGTGAGATGCTCTGCCCAGGGGGAGGAGCCAAGCATTCCCACCTGGATATAATCCAGGGTTTGGGACAGCCCAGGCAGCTTTTACCCACTGGACTCCCAGAGGTGACAAGAGCTACCAGACCTTTCTACAGGATCACTGCTTTGACAAGACCATCTCATCTGGACTGCCACTACCACCCTAACTAACAGGGTGTCAGGTTGTATTCTGACTCTGTCAGTAGGGTTTTTTTGTACTATTACTTTTATTTTATTTTCCTTTCTTTTATTTCTTTTCTTTTCCTCTTATTAAATTGTGTTTCTGACTTGGAGTCTTTCACTGGTTTTGCTTTCAAACCAGCACGGATAGAATAGAGATTTTCCTCACCAATGGCAGGTGCTCTTCTGGGTGCTTCAAATATTCTGTTTCTCCTCCCCCCTTGTTGCTTATTCTATTCTTCAGAGTCTTCTTTCCCTTGAATTGTGCTGATGCCAAGCATGTGGTTCTAGGTCTGTGCTTTAACTGAGAGGGGAAGGCAGTGGACAAGCAGGAGAGCAACATTTGCCTGAATATTTTGAGTCAGCTGAAAGAGTTATAAACTACATAACAAAACAGTTATAATCTGGATAAATTCAGGTATTTGTTGCAACTAGACAGAGTCAGTGTAGCAAAATAGATTTGGGCCAGTGGTTTAGTGTGCCTTTCAAAGAATTAATTTTTTTTCTTCTTCTTCTTATCTGTAGAAGTCTCCAGAAACAAAGCTTCTTTTGGAAAGAATCTACGGAGTCATTTCTTGCATGAGGAAATTTTTCTCTCTGACTTCTGCTCTAACAGTTTACTAGAACAGGAGTATTTTTCCTGAAGCTTTTATTCATTGTCTTTTTTTAAAAAAGTTGAACCTGAAATATATGTCAACTCTGCAGAACATGTGGCAGAATATTAATTCTGTTAATAGTTGGCTTTGAAATGTGTGGTAAAATCCCAACCATGGGATTATCTCAGCTAAAACCTTTTCCTTTGACAAGTGAGGGCCTAACATGTAAATTATACTCACCACCAAAGTTTCCTTCCAGGGTTACTTCATCAGGGACACTTCCCAGCCCTATCTTTTATATCAAAATTGAGTTAATGAGTTGTGCATCTCCTGATGAGTTGGCAGAGTTTTTGCAGCTTCAAGGAGATTTAACACCTGCTAATATCAATGCAAAAACTTGGCTGCAAACTTGCCAAACCCACATTTAACCTATTTAAATCACAAGCTACCATTGATCTGGTTTTTGCAGTGCATTCTCCTGAGTGCTTTGGGCTTAGATGTATTACTGAAAGAAAGATTTTAGTATTTAATTTGCAGTGTTTAAAAGGAGAGAAGCCGCCTCTTTAGCACTGAGAAAGGTAAAAATTGCAGTTTAGTAATTTATTGATAATTAAGAAGAGGCATGAATAGAATTCTTTCACTGCATGAAGATTCAGTTTGGTATGAAGAAAACCAGACTTGATCAGAAAAAAACTACGAGTGGAAGGCTGCAGTGAAGTGTATCAGTGTTAACAGTGAGGGTAGGAGCAGTGACTGACACTGTGTGAACCAGGGCTGCTCCTGTGGTCCCAGCACTGCTGAATTATCACTGACAGCTGAGCTAGGCTTTGAGAAGGGGGATGGGGCCCAGGTTTGAGGTTGGGGACGGTGTTGAACAAACTTTTCCATTCAATGTGTACTTTGAAATTGTAGAAACAGAATGGTTTGGGTTGGAGGGGACCTTCAGGATCATCCACTTCCAATCCCTGCCATGGGCACGGACACCTTCCATTATCTCAGATATCCCAGATTTGAAATTGCCTTTGTTTGTAAACACTGGAAATTAAGTGGACTTTGTGTAGAAAAAGGAGAAACCTTATTTTTTTAGCTGTTCACTCTTGAGTACTTGTCTGTGTGTATTTGGAGAAAATATGAAACATACATCTGAGATAGTTTCCATCTAGTAAAATATATTTTTAATGATAGCTGCTGCACATTGTATTGGCAAATAAGAGAATTGATGCAAGATTTTTCACAAACATTTTTCTTGTTTTCTCACTCTAAACCTGTGCCTATATCATTTTTCTAGGTAAAAACCTTTCACTCCTTGGAGTTTTTGGATGACTTGTGAGTTAAATTTATTTTGGAAAGAGTAGGCAGAGTGTGAGTAATATTTGTAAATCTAACCTGTCCAATTTGGATAAATCTTACACTGCAATCTTAGCAGTTCAGTGACTGAAGGAGTGGGGAAAGAATAAAAAATTGAAAAAACACACATATTAAAGCTACTTGAGTCGCAGTTTATTTTCCTGCTGCTCTTTGAAAAAAAGGTGGCAGGGGAGAAAAGTGTCTTTAAATAGCCTGTTGGGCTGCTGCTGCTGCATCTACTTGCTTGTGTGAGAGATACTGCATTTCTCATTAAAGGTACCTTGCAAGTGCCCATGGTCGCCATAGTAACTATCTTGGAGCTTTATACCTTAAATTTATCCTGACAAAGGTTACTGTGGCAATTCCTACTAATTGGCTTTTTTTTCTTCTTTTTCTTGTTTTTTTTTTTTTCTGCTGCTATTTTTAACTCATCCCCTCCTCCTCCATTTAAGTTCCAGATCCTAAGTGGAATGAATTGGCAGAATTAGTAAGAAAATGCTTTACAGGGTAGGACTAATTGGCAGCTAAACTCTGTGTTTTGTTCCTCAGTGTGAAAAAAAAAAAAAATCCAAATCATAACTTTTAGTGGTAACTGAAAGGTTATCAGATTTGTCCTCCAAATGTTTTGATATGAAACAATAACAGTGCTCTTGAGACACAGGTTTGGTTCATGCAGACTTCTACTACTGTTTATTATCAAATATTAGTCATGTTGTTTATTAGCAGATATTACTAAAAGCAGAGATAGAGGGAAACAGGCCATATCCTGAAGAGCTGCAAAGCTAATTTAAAGTAAGCCTCTAATAAACAGAAGTGTTAGCCTTGTGCTGTGCTATATTGGTACCTGGGACAGGTGCTATATTGGTACAGATGCAGCTACCTGGCATCTGCTGGTGCAGCAGGTGGAATGAAAAAGTTATTCATAGGCTGATGATAACATTGTTTAATTTCCTGTAGGTGTATTAGAGGACGACTGCCACATTTCCAGTGGCTAGGAAGTCTCCAATTTAATTGCTTGATTGACCCCACTTCCATTTCCCAGGGCCAGGACTGAGATGGCAGAGCAGTGACCTGGTGAGCACTCCCAGGATGCTCATTCCATGGGCAGGGTGGGAAGGGGAAAGGAAAGGAAAGGAAGTTCTCAGACACAGGTGCATGTTCAACCACTGTTCGACACTCAGCCCATCTCTGTTTGGCAGAGTTCACCCAAAGGTGCGCCCAGCAGTCACTTGACCTTTTTCTTCTTTTTGAAATGTAGGAGAAAAACTCTTAAAATGTCACAGCCTTTAAACACTGAGCTTTCTCATTTTAATATCAGTTCAGTCCTGCTGTAGATCAGCACTTAAGTTATGCACAAGGCAAGCTAAAAAGATGTAAGAGATGTTTATTCAGTGTTGATTCTGAAGCACTAAGGATGATGCATTCAATTGCTTTGAAGTCCAAGAATAATGCACTAGAAGTGGTTAGAACAATTTCATTTTCTTCCCATGTGTCCTCAGCAGAAATTTACAAGGACTGTAATTTCATGCCTGGGAATGGGAATTTGCTACAAAGCTAGAAATTTAAAAAATAATTAAATAATGGAGGTCTGGGAATTACATACCTCCTCAAGGGCTGTGCAGGGCTGTGTTTCATTTGACATTGTTTTTTTTCCTGTATATAACTTTGAGCAGAAGCCTCTTTTTCAATATAAAACAAATTAAAAAAAAATCTGGAAGACTGTCATTGGCTTTCAGCAATTTTAATTCTTCTTTAGCATGAAGGATAAAGATGAAGGATTGTTGTGCTAAGTAGATGGACAGGATTTCTATCTTGTTGACAGTAAGTCTGCCTTTCATATAATTTAAAATGAAGTTAGCAGAGCTTTGTGGGATCCAAAATTGGTATTTTGTCACTGTGAAGCCAGTTTAATGGGCTTTGTAGAGCCCTCATTCTCTTCCCTGAGGTATTGGATGCTACAATTCCTGACACACTGTTGAGCTTTCTGGATTTTCCTGTATTCTTCACTTGGAATATCTGAAGAGTAGCAGAATTGAGAATTGGCATTTTGCTCATTTTTTAGGAACTTCAGTCATTTCATCTAACAGGGTGACCTGGGATAACAAAGTCCCTCTCAGGTGGTTTTTTTACCCATATGCTGTGGGTACATTATTAAAGAGTTGTAAGGTGTGACTTGGAGCCTGAGAGACCAAATGGGGAGTGATGCTCTGGCTGTGGGCAGGAAAGTGCCAAGAGCAGGAGCACAGTCTGCTTCTCTGCGTTTGCTGTGCCTGGTGGGTGCTGAATTCACTGCCCTGGCAGCAGCTGAACCTGCACTGCCTGAGGGGAGGTGTAAATACAGTGAGACCAGAGCTGGGCAGTGGATAGAGCATCTTCAAGGTTTCCAGAAGTTTTTATTTTAAATACATCAGCAATGGTGATCTGAAATGTAAATGATGACTTGCGGTCATGTAGAAAATTGCAACAAGATAGAAAACAAGATAGAAAATTGTTCAAGATAAATAAATTTCTTCCACTGGTGAGGTATTTCCAGTCCTGGAAATACCTGAGCCCTGTTGGAAATCTGAAATTAAATGTGGGTTTAATGAAACAGCATTCACATGCTGTGATAATTTTTAAAGCTTTTCAGGCATTTAAACTTTAATTTTATGTAGCAAATTATACTCATTTGTGGCTTAGAATTTGTAGCTCAACACCTACTGAAGATTTTTTTCTTATTCTGTTGACTTTTATATTGTGTTGATACGAATTTTTGACTATGGTTTTTGTTCTTCTCAGCAGTTTTGTATCTTCATTTTGATCACAGATCCCTTGGCAGTGGGATGCCTTTTTCCTGTGTGTGTTTTCTCCCTGACACAAAATGATTCTGATCAGTACTTATGTTTGAACACTTGCTGCTGCAGGAATTACAAAAGATTAAGGGATAATACAAAATTATAGAAAAGAGGAAAATAGTAATTTAAGTTGCAGCAGCAAATGTTTTCTCATGTATTTCACTGAAGTGTACAGAAAGTATTTAATAAGTCATAATTACTGGTTTTATTATTGTTGGAGGAACTAGAAAAAGTTTCAATGGAAGTGATTCTAAAACAATTTCAGTTGACCTGCTAGAAGTGTTTAGTGTGTTTTTTTTAGATTTTTCTTTGCAGTTTTTCTTAAATTCTAGACCTGGATATCTCAGGAGAATGAAGCAGACATAGAAACTGAATGAAGTGCTCATGCTGTTGACACAGTTCTGAGCTTTCTTGCAGGGTGAATCCAGTTTATGAATGGCTCACTGTAAGAGGCTTGTGAAAGCTCGTGGAGGGTAATTGTCTAATAAAATCTGCAGCAAAAATGCACTTGTTTAAAATTACATTAAATTTTATCGTCATGTATTACAGTATGAGACATATGCTCCTGACAGCTTGAGCCACTCAAAGCTTTTCCTTCATCTATCATTAGTGACAGTAGATGCAGTTTAAATACTCAGGAACTTTAAGACCATTTTGGTTTGGATGTGAATGCTCCATCAAAAATATCAATGAAATGAATTATCACAGCATTGTTCAGAGACTTTTAGGTTGGAGTGGACCTTTTGTGGTCAGATGGCCATGGCCCTACTCAAGTAGGGTCACCTAGCACAGGTGTAATCTGCTGCAGTGCTGCACAGAATGTAGTGGCTGCTACAGTTTCTCAGAGGGAAGGATTTTGACCAAATACTTCCTCTGCTTTCCTTTTTTTTTCCTTTTTTTATTTTCTTTTTTTTTTTTTTTTTCCTTTTTTAATAAGAGATTCTGAGGTTTTACCTGCACCTGAGACAAGTTGTTATATTGACTGTAGGGAACACAGGAACTTCACAAAGAACAGAATCCCAGTATTAAGTGTACTGTTTCTCTTAAGGACTGAGTTTGCCTAGACATGATTCCTTTAGAGCTGCTGTTTCTCTCTGCTCCCACGCCTTTGAAGAACACTTTTAGAAGTCCAGGCATTTATCTCTGCCTCTGATGGGACTCAGTCCTGGATGATGAAAGGGGTAGGAAGGGTCCCTGCAGAGCAGCTGATGAGTGACTTGTGTAGATGCTGGAAGTCCTCCCTGAAATGACAATGATCAAGGAAATGTGGTGTCCAAGAAAAACTGGCCCTTCTGGGGTCCAGCCTGATGAGTGCTGACCCTTACTTTTTCAGATCTGTTACTTCTAAAAAGATTTGGGTTTTTTTGACGGTTTTTAAATTTTCTTTTCTTTCCAAAGTCAAAAATAATTCCAATATTACATTCGGTTTCTTTGACCTCTTCCTTATCCCTTTTAAAGGTGGGTTTGTTGACATTGTTGATTGGATATGAAATCTGCCTTGCCTTTCACCTAGATCCAGAAAATCTGGAGATTCTTTCCCTTGTACCATTCTCCTTCTTTCATGAGACCTCACTGGTATTGAGTACCTTAAGGGGGAATTTTCATCATTATCAGATCTTAAAATCAAAGTTCCATCTTCATTTATTGGTGAGTTCAATTCCCTTTAATGCAATTCCCCTTCCTGCAATTCCCTTTAATCTAGGTTTGATACATCAGAGATTGGTGCCTCACTCTTTTTCAGACTGTTATAGATATATAGATATATGTAGAGACAGATGTGTTTATATATATTCACAATTATATTTTCATGCTGAAGACTTTTGTGTTTTTTCTTGTGCATTCCTTACCTTTTCTATCCTTTGAGGAATATTGAAAGAATATTAGAAAACCGGAAGCTGCTTTTCCAGTTCAGAGTTTTCTTCTAGTGTCATATAGTAATTAAAAAATAATTAGAGTTTCATGACTTGAAAGTTAATTTATGAAGGGTAAGTAAATTTGTCACTTTAAAATGATGGCAGTGCTGGTGGTGGACATCTGATCTCTTAGATCAAAAACTATTGGAGTTTTAAGGTTTTTTTAATTCCCAGCAATACCTCAGTATCTCAATACTGTTAAAAGAAAACTTGGGTTTGGTTTCAGGTTTTTTGTACTGTTTTCCAGCAAAATATTTTACTTTGTTTCATTGAAGAAAAATTACAAATAGGTTGTGTCCATCTGTGCATGAAAACTGAATAGATGTCCATCAAGAATGAAATAATTATATCTTAAAGAAATCAGCAGATTTTCAAAATTACTTTATTTACAAGAACATACCCATCTGGCATCCAAATTGCAGCTAAGCCTCACAGGCAGGATGCTTGAGGAAACACAAGCAGTACAGATGTCTTTTTCTTTAGTGCAGGTGGGATAATAACCTCCAAGTGTGGTGTTACAGAGTACCTGAGGGATTATTTGCTTTGCTTTATTTGGAACATTTTGATTATTTTAAGCTGATTCAGCTAGAAAGGCAGCAACTGCATGACAGAGAAATGTATACAGGAATTACAGAAATAAAACATTAGACTAGATTTTTAAAGAAAAAAATATCTCCTTATTTAGGTGTGGAGTACTGTGGAATTGTTTAAATAGAAATGGTAGGAATTGTAGGAATTACTCTGTGGACATGAGATTTTGTTCCTCACAGTAGAGGATTTATGCCAATGGAGTATTCTGTGCTGTACTTCAGTTCAAATGATTGCAGGTGGAATGAAAAGTAAAACTGAGGAAGATAGAATATAATTGTTTGCCATCTCTTAGGTGTGGAAGATCCCCCAGTGCCAGTCCTTGGGCACCTTTAGAAATTTAACATGTGCTAAGGTCTCAGTTCTTGTTGGGAAGAACAG
Source organism: Acrocephalus scirpaceus scirpaceus (assembly GCA_910950805.1). NCBI lineage: Eukaryota > Metazoa > Chordata > Aves > Passeriformes > Sylviidae > Acrocephalus > Acrocephalus scirpaceus. Next base: position 4,242,394 of record OU383773.1, read on the forward strand.
GTCCTGCATTACCATTGCCATACTGAAATTTGGTGAAAATTTTATCCTTGGTACCTTCACTGCATGTCAAGTCCAATTAAATACTGATTTAGTCACAATCTGGCATGCAACAAGTTAGCAGGAAGTTATTTCAGCAGAATTTGGTGCCTAAGGAACATACACCAAATCTGAGGAACAAGTTGTAATTTTCTATTAACCCCTTTCACTCTGATGAGCTCCTTGAATGGTTAGACTGAAATGAGTCTAGTTTTGATTTAGGCTCCCATCTGTGGTGCCTTACAGGTACCTCTGGGTGTGTTGCATGTTTTATTTTAGTTCCATATTGACTATCAACACTACTGATTGCATGAGAGGTGTGAAATTACAATTCTTTGGTTGCAAAATGTTGCATTAAAAACTAACCACGAATCAAGGATGCTTTTCTGAATCCACTGAAAAACAAGCATGCTGAGAGCTGATCACTTGGAAATTCATCAGTTTTCAAGTCTGGTTCAGATCATGCAAATTGAACTTTTTCACTGCTAAGTGTGGTGTCTAATGCATTTACACAGAAGTTACACTCTTGCACAGAAATAATAACCTACAGGGGTTAAAAATAATTTAGTGTAAATAATACGTATAGTAGCAATATTCTGCTGCGTGGCTGGGATTTTTTTTTCCTTAATGATCATCCTTCACTGTTACACATGTATTTTGTTGTTTTTTATACATTTTTCTTTGCTTCAGTTCAAAAATAAGTCTGTCAAGTTTCCAAACCCAGTGTGGTTCTCTTAGCATTTAAAGCAAAGCTAACTATTGTCAAATGTACAGAACATGGTAAAGAAATAAATTATATAACCTGTGGGAAGCACAACTTGACTTTCCAGAGGCAGTTTTGGAAAACATTAATAACATGCACAAGATAAAGAGGCAGTAATATGCCCTTCCAACTCAGAATGTCTGTGATCTGGAAATAAAAAATAAGTAGTTCTGGAAATAAAGATGCAGATGGTCATATTTGGTGTTGAGGAGGTGTTTGTAATGTTTGTTGAAACTGTGAAATGCAAGAAGCAGTAATTAGATTGGAGAACATGAAAAACTGATCTAAGGAAATAAATTTCAAAGTTTGTATAACACATTCAGTGATTTCAGCTTTACACACAGATATTCTGGCCAGGGATGGAGAAGACAACGCTGGGAATTCTTAGACTGGAAAGAAACTTGCATTTTAGGGTAGCAGTCTAATAAAGTGGAAATGTAGAAAGAAAAAATGAGTGAAAGAAATGAGAATATGGGAACCTGGTTCCCTGTGCCACAGGAAGATCAGTGAAATAGCAGAAAACACCAGGACAGAAGGGTTGATCTTACTGAGAGCTTAAAAGCACAACATCCTCCTTTTATAGTTCTTGTTCCAAGAGAAGCAGGGCAGGATTGTGCCTGTAACCTCTCCAGGGCTCAGCAGGACAATTGTCCCTTCTCAGGTGCAAACTCCTCCCTGTTGGGACCCTGGGCTTGGTCTTTGTGGTTTGTGCTCATCTTCCACCTTAGGCTCTGCATTCCTCAGTGCCAGTCTGAGTCATCTCCAAGACCTTGGTCTGCTAAAGTAATAAAACATCTTTCTTGTCTATAAAATAAAGGTTCAATTTTGCATGATGTGCCAGAAGAGTGATTATATTTGACAGTTTCAATATTTTGATTTCACACCGAGCCCCATTTTGAATTGCATCTGTCAAGGTAAAGGAAAGGTTTGCTCCTACAGAGAGCATTGTCTGTGAGACAGGATAGTCTTTATTATGCTGCTGAGCAAATTCATGTATTTCTTTCCACCTTTGTCCTCAGCAGGCAAAGAATCAGTTTCATTTTGGATATGATTAAAAAAGAATCAATAAGGAATTAAACAGTCAGGAGTCAGAAAAGGCCTGATAATGATGGAGAGTTGTATTAGAATTTTCTGTCTTTTTTTTTTTTTCCTAGCTAGTGGAATGAAAGTGCAAGTATGGGAACTAAAAGTTACAGAAAGTAAATTAAAATTTCCAAATTAGCTTATTTGGTGTGATTTAATGATGGGGTATTAGTTATCTGTTCTGCTTGTACTCACCAGTAGTAATTAAATTAAAATAACGTGTTTTGAACATACTGGCATAAAGTTGGAACAATGCTTTACTTGTTTTGGTAATTTTCTCGTTATTACTATTTCTGTGTTACTGAACCTGCTGTTGTCAGTATTTTTGTGATCCTTGAGTCAGGTATTTGCTGGAGAGAGAACATGAGAATGAGAAGGTTTGTAGTTGTGGAGGAGAGCTGTCTGTTCATGAAGAGTGAAGAGATGTCACATAATGAACATACTATTTTGAGTTCATGTAACGGTTTTATAAAGTCATAGAATAACAGAAGGCTTTGACTTGGAAGGGACCTCAAAGATTATCTATTCCAACCCCCCTGCCATGGGTAGGGAACCATGTAAGCACTGCATATTAATCTGTTGCAAGATAATCAGAAATCTGAGAAAGTAATCAGGAGGATTTTTTTTTTCCCTGAATCCAGCAGAAAATCATCCCTGAAATGCAATTAGGAAGGAGTATGTTGCATCCCAATTCTTAGTGATTCAGGATGCTGCCAGAAGATAAATGATACTGAGCTTATCTGCATTAACTTTGACCTTCTCAGATGGAAAGAGAATAAAACTTCTACTGCTGCAGCAAATTCTTCATCTATCTGAAGTTTAATGATGTTTAATCCGAGCTATCCTGGTGTATTATGGTTGATATTCCTTAAAACTCTCTGATCCAGCAGCCTCCTCCTCCTGTGATAGAACTTAGCACTTGAGATTCCCATTCAGATCCAGTTCTCTGTTCATCAAGAACTCCTTAAAGTGATTTATTGATACAGGATGTTGTTGTTGAGTGAATGGGCAGCCATAAACACTGTAAGTAGATAAAAGTCTTAGTAAAATGCAGTTCTTCAATTTTAGTGAAGATGGGGTTTTATCGTAAAAACTCTCTTTCCTGAAGTTCAGAGTTCACTTTGAGAGCTGTGTGCTGGTTCAGAGGGTACCTGCATGAGTTCACTTGGGTTTGTGCTCTCTCTGTATTTTTCTCTGGGTGCTAAGGTTCCAAGTTCTGCAGACTGTTCCAAGTTCTGTGTCCATCAGGAGTTGAGCTGGAGTGTGTATTTTGCCTGCCTTGTATAAATTCTGTGTGCATTAAGTAGCCATGTAGAAACCCCAGAATTATAGAATTCCTCAGGGCTTCTTTTGCAGCTCATTCCCCTTCTCTCTCTCATTCGTTTCCTCGTTTAGTTTCTGTTTTTCTCACTCCTTCACCTTGAGCTGCTGCACATCTCAACTAAACTTATTTTGGAAGCAAAGAAAATTTTCCTTTTTTATTCCCCCTCTCCCTTTTGGCAATATTTTGTTTAGACATTGGATGTAGCTGAAGGTTGGAGATTTTGTTACAGAGAATTCATTTTGGTGAAATTAATTGAAACAGCAGTAGGAAATGAATGTACCAGAAAACTTCCATTTTTTGTGAGGGCAGAGATAATGAGCAGGAGATGATCCCAGAAGTTCTTGTGTACATTTCTCTTCCCCTATGTTAAACATGTTTTCTGAGCTAACTATGCCTTATGCAAGCAATCCTTAAAGTAAAAAACCAACCCAACTCTGCATAACTTCACCTGATAAATAAAAATGCTGTCCTTTTACAGATGACATATTTGTTCATCTAGAGCAATCCCCTAAATGTTTTGTTCTGTGTTTTTCCCTCTTAAATAATTGGGAATATTTTATTTATTTTCTGAAGATCTCCTCCCATTAGTTTCTAATTATTTATTAGTAAGCAGAATCTGGACTTGGGACATATTAGAGGATGGACATTCTGGAATAACCTTCAGACTGGTTTTTCCCCTTCCAGTCTTCCTAACTAGTTTGAAGACAGAAATGATAATTTCATGAGCAAGGTCACTGAGTGACACCCACAGTCATGGACTGCAAGCCCCTCTGAGCAGCCTGGTGCAGTACAGACCACCCTCACAATAATAAAGGTTTATACTGTGTCCAGATGAAATTTCCCATATTCTGATTTGTGTCTGTTGCCTCTCATTCTGGCACTGGGCACCACTGAGAAGAGCCTGGATCTGGCTTCTTCACTCCTTGCCCCCATCAAGAATTGATGGATAAGATCCTCCTGAGCCACATTTTCTCTGGGTTCTCTCCCAGCTTTCTCAGCTTCTCCTTGTATGACAAATATTCATATCCATTAATCATCTTCATGACCCTGGGCTGGACTTGTCTTGATTTCAAAACACTGCTGTATTTACTTGAAAGGGGGAATACAAAATGCTGAATATTTTTGCTGGTTAGTTTCCTTTAACTTGTGGCCTTAGCTTTATTTTCAGTCAGTTGTTGATTTGGGACACCAGATCAAACCTCATTCCTTTCTTTTCACATCTTTGTCTTTTTCATTGATTGTGCTTAGTCTTCAAAGGATCACAGAATCCTGGAATGGTTTGGGTTGGAAGGGACCTTAAAGATCATCCAGTTCCACCCCCTGCCATGGGCAGGGACACCTCCCACCATCCCAGGTTGCTCCAAGCCCCATCCATCCTGGCCTTGAACTCTTCCAGGGATGGAGCATCCACAGCTTCTCTGGGCACCCTGTGGCAGGGCCTCAACACCCAATCAAGAATTTCTTCCTAATATCTGATTAAATCTCTCCTATTTCATCTTAAAACTATTTCAGAACTATTAAAAATTTACCAATATTTGAGTTAGGTTTTTCATTTAGAAGAACATCTTGACTTGTGGAAGCATGAGATAATTCAGTGTTTTTCCTAGAAGTAATTACTCTGTAGTTGAGTCACACTTTTAAGCTTATCTATGGAATTTCACAACTTTTCTCCTCAGGTACAGTATTTGTTTCAATTTTTTTTTCTGTTCTGACTGATGTTTGATGAATCTTCTGCCAGTGAAGAATGGAAATGGGTACTTGACATCTTGTAGAAAATGTTTTCTGAGTTGCAGTTAACAGTTAAATCCATTCAGCTTTCCTGTTGTTGCCCCCAGTTAGATAACTATTCTATGGAGCAGAACCATTTATAACCATTGCATCAAGAACAATTTTTATTTGAAAATAAACTTGCTCTTTTCAATGTTTTGTTAAAATTTCCATCTACATAAATAGGCAATATTTTTACTACATAGACAGCTATTTTACTTAGTATCATATCAGTAAAAAAACAAACCAAAACAAATCAAAACAACAACAACCTCACAGCTTTTCATCAGGCATTATTAAACAGGTGCTGCAAACACTCTCTCTCCTGCTATGTGCTAGAAGAATTTTGTTAACACATGGTGAAGAAACTTCATTCATTCATAGAATTACAGAATTATTAAGGTTGGAAAAGACCTCTAAGATTAGCGAGTCTAAATGTTAATCCAGCACTGCCAGATCCACCACTGAACCTTGTCCTTAAGCACCACATTTGCCAGTCTTTCAAACACTTCAGGGATGGTGATTCCACCGCTTCTCTGGCCATGCCTGTTCCAGCACCTGACCATTCTTTCTACTTTGTTTCTTCACCTTTCAACTAAATTTTTTTGGCATAGATCCACAGTTGACTGCATTGCTCTTCTTCAGGATGTAACAGCCAAATTTACCTCATTTAATTTAATACCTGATTTTTAAAGCATTTTGTAGTTTCTCCAAGGAAGTTATTAATTCATCCAGTTGAAGGGAGGTTTGTGAAAATGAGTTTAAAAACTGTTTTAATGTTCATGACTTGTTTCAGGTTGCATTACACAAACTTAACAAATCTTACCAGTAACACTGAAACTGAAAATCAAATACAATTAGTGAGGAAAGTGGTATTTTTGTGCATAGCTTTAGCTAAAAATAGGAAAGACCCTCAGGATATGGTGGTAAATCTATTTTTAAAAGAGAGCATTGCTATTTAATGAAATGCTGAGCCCAGGGAATGCAGTCAAGGATAATCAGAGGCACTTATCACCTTTGACAGGCTGCAATATTTCTTACAGCTTTGTTTCAGCCCGTGACTTCTTACTTCAGTAATTGAATACTTTCTGTGCCCGTTCTTAAGGGAAACATTAAAGCATAAAAAAGGCATAATAATAATTAAAACAAAAAAAAGTGTAGCTGCAGGGGATGTGAGCATGCTTGAAACATCAGATTTGAAATATTTAGATTCCTTAAATCAGACTTTCAAATCACAGGAGAGTAGGCTCAGTCCTTCATCTTTTGCAAGCCACATAAACTCAGCTTAATGCAGAATCATTGAAATCCCTAAACTATTGTATCAGGGAATCACTTTACTGGTGTTCAGAGCACACTTATTGATGGTCTCGTTAGACTGTGTTTCAGGGTCCACAAAGAGCAGCTCTCTCCCTTGTGACAGGACATTCTGCCAGGTGTGGGCCTGCTACAGCCAAAAAAAGGAAATTCTCAAGGCAGTCTGAGCCACCATCACTGCCCCTATTTCCACTCTATTTTTCTACTCTGAGAAGTGTGTTAAAGGAATGGTTGGGTTGTGATGAGACTGATCTGCTTTCCATCAGGAGCTGGAGAGGAATCCATTAGCAGATCCACATGGAGAAGTTTCCTGATGTAGCAGGATCGGCATTGTTTGTGACCTCTGCGTTCATGGTAATGAGCCATTCTGCACCACACTGAAATGCTGAAAATTACTGCTCTCTGCCTTAATGCACCTCAGATATATCCATCTTTATTCTCCTTCAGTACATTGTTTGTAAAGAGTGGAAAGGACATGCACCAAACTTCGTTTTCAGTTAATAAGTTTGAATAAATGTTCTCTCAACACCAGCGAAGTTGTTCGCTGATGAGAGCTGCATGGGTAGGATTCAGCAGGAGTTGACACAGAAGAACTGCAAAGAAATAATTGTGGCAACACCTTCACTTTTGTCAGTAGTATTTTCTTATTGGAAGCTCTTTGTACAGCTTTATTTCTTTGCATCTGCTCCTTATGACCTTGAGGGTGGGCAGCTTAAAGTTATTTTTAGATCTTTTGTGAGCGTATTTATGTGACACTGACTTTTTTAAATTTGAAAAGCCAAGTAGCTTTTTATAGCATTGTTAAAGAGGCAGTGGTCATGGCTCAGTGGTTAAAATTGAATTCTATTTTGCACTTAAAAGCTGAGATTTATTCTTTTAAGCCTTGTGCTGGCTTAATGATTCAATGCAACTGTATGTTTGCTGGGAAGCAGCTTCTGGATGCTTTGGTCTGGTTGTGTGGTTTTCTGCCTTAAAAATACCCAAACAGGCATAGTTTGTACTGTGTATCATCTTTATGCTGTATTTGCAGACATTTATGAAAACCAGTGCATATTCAGGATAAAACCCAAGCCCCAGCTTTACTTAAAATAGCCTAAGATTGGAATCAGCAATTTAAACCAGAAGAAAAAAATAGATACCCTAACTACCTGCACATAATTCATTAAATTTTCAATAAATTTATAATTGAACCTGCCCAGAGAAAGACTGATGTGTAAGGCACTGGTAGAGGGGCAGTTTCACCAGCAATGACTTGCATTTTGTCTTTCTGGTTTTTTTTCCCTGATGGGATTGAGAGAAGCTTGTCTTGGAATCTCACAAAACACCTTGCTTCTTCTGCACATATTATTTGATCAAAGTCTAGGATCTGCAGTATTTTTCTGTTAATGAAAGCTGGCTGTGGAAACAATGCTTTACAGCAACTACGTCAATTCTCTTTGTGTAGTTGGCTTTTGACGCATTTTTGTGTTGTTACAAAAAATATAGATGGGCTTTTTTTTTCCTCTTTCAGTGTTTGCCCCATGTATGCTTTCTAACAGGGACATGTTTCTTTCTGCTTGTCACCAAATACATCAACTTCTCCTTTTAAATTAATTAATGCCCTTAAAATATGTGGGTATCTGCTGGAGGAGATTAATCTACCTGTGTCATTCTTAGCATGAGATTGCAACTGCATTTATTTTCCATTGCTGTCTCTTCTAGAATATTGCTTTGCTTGTGTTCTGGGAGCTTTGACAAAAATATGTGTGGGGGTTTAAATTTGTGGGTGTTGACTTTGAAGCTGTTGGGCTTTGATGGTCTCACTTGATTTTTGATGTTTGATCTTTCCTTGGTTTCCTCTATTCAAATGAAAAAAATGAAAATCTCAGAACATCCAGTCTTGAGGAAGGTCTCAGTGTTCATAGGAGAGGTGGAGCAGACCTCAGTCAAGCTGCATTTAGCAGCCCCAGCCATGGAGGAAAATTGTCCTCCTCAGCTTTGGTTGTGCCTGTGAGCATTTCTGTCATTGGTGCCCTACTGCAGCCTCTGCTGTTCTTCAGTAATTCCTGGGAAATCTCAGTCTTTCCATGAAGCTTTGTCCTAGGTTACAATGTAAATTGTGCCCAAAGTCTGTATTCTATCCCCATCTTCATGAGCTGTTGAAGCCAGGTGGGGCAGTGTTTCCCTTATCTTCTGTTAATGAGCCCAACAATGCCTTGCCCGTGACTCATAGATAACTCCCTCCGGGAGTTATCTCTGTTTAATGGGCCATCAAGGACCCACTGCATGACTCATAGAATGAGATCAGCCCATTGGGAGATGCTCTGCCCAGGGGGAGGAGCCAAGCATTCCCACCTGGATATAATCCAGGGTTTGGGACAGCCCAGGCAGCTTTTATCCACTGGACTCCCAGAGGAGACAAGAGCTACCAGACCTTTCTACAGGATCACTGCTTTGACAAGACCATCTCATCTGGACTGCAACTACCACCCTAACCGGGTGTCAGCTTGTAGTCTGACTCTCTCAGTGGGTTGGTTTTTTTTTTTTTTTTTGTACTATTACTTTTATTTTATTTTACTTTCTTTTATTTCTTTTCTTTTCCTCTTATTAAATTGTGTTTCTGACTTGGAGTCTTTCACTGGTTTTGCTTTCAAACCAGCGCAAGCTTCCACAGAACTCCCCAAGAACACCTTGCAAGCCTTTTCTTGGTAACACAATTACATTAATAGGAGAGTATAATCTCTCTGCATCCCTGAGATACCTGGAATTCTTCCCATGCACAGCATTATTCCCAACATGGCTGTTAAAGCTGATGTGCTGAATCAGCAGATCTGTGTCACTGCTGTGTCACAGGTGGGTGCAGTGGGCAAATCCTGCAGCTTAAATCTTCTTTTCTCCATAGTCAGAAAGAGACAAAGCACTCAGCCAATGTGAAATCCTTTTGTTTAAGGAGCTGGAGAGCAGGAAGATGCAATTCCTTGTGCCTGTTGAGGGCCTCTGAGGCTTGAGCTGGCTTTGCAAAAGCTGCCATCAGTTCTCTGACCCTGTGATGGAGCTCCTGCAAGGATCTTAAGCTTCACAAGGAGATTATCCTTCTCCCTTACCTGCCTTGGGGGCAGTTGTTGAAACACAGCAGGAATGGTGGTATCCCAGATCTTCCAAGAACCATCCTCTTTGTCACCTTCCCTCAGGTTAATGGGTATTTTAACACCAGCGAAGACTGCACTGGTGGACTTTGCTGGTGAGAAAAACTGCTTTGCCTGCTCTCTATCCTTCTCAGGAAAAGGCTTATGAAAGCTGCTTGGAAACACTACTCCGTGTCTTCCTCACAAGATTTCCTCTCACTTGAGAAGAACAGAGTTTTACAGCAGCTGTTTTGTGGCAACAAGGAGAAAAAAAAGTACAGACACTTATTCTGAATTTCAGAAAGTTGTGGTTCAAGTATTGTGATTGAGGTTGAAATAAAATCATATCCTTCATGGGGAAAACTGATTTGTATCTGTCCATCTTCTGTTGGTGGGCTGGTGTGCTTTTCATATTTTGCTTGTTCTTGCTCAAAAAATAGAATCAGTTTTCTAAAGGTGTGAGGAGCCCTATCTGTACCAGGATCTGTAGTGGGATTCTCTGTAACTCTAAGGCTGCATATGGAGGTCTCTGCACCAGTGCATATGGACACTTCAGGTTAAGTGAAGGGGGTTTTTGTCATTACTTCAAACAAGTACAAAGATTTCTAGAGATGATTGTGCAGCTGTTTCACTTACTGGAGGTAATTTGAGCCATGCTTTTTGTTTGATCATGAGTCATGGCCAGCATCTGCAAAAAGGAGCCTTTCATCTTCAGCCCTTACCCTGTTAAGGTTTTTCCTCTGGTTAGGAGACAGGATCTGTGTTCCATGGAAGTCCTCTGGAGCTCTGGGCTCCATTGTGTTCCATGTTCTGGTGGGTGCTCACAGTGTAAAGGGAAGCCCAAAGCATCTTGAGGTGCTTGAGCCATTTCTGGATTCCAAACAAAAGAGGTAACATAAAAAATAATGTCCTTTACTTAATTTTCAGCACTGAGCACACCTGGCATTTCATGTGTGGAGGATGCCAACCAAAGCTTGGATTCTGATGTGGGTGCTTTACTGGCCCAGCCCAGCTGTGTGCCTAATTCACTGGTTGTGATTAATGATGGATGCTTTACCTCAGTTCCAGCTCTTATTGAAAATACCTCAGGAAGAACTCATTGAGGCTGCAGTAATCATATTATCATAAGCGAATTTCCAGCAGCTGCTTGATCTTTTGATTTATGAAAATGCCCTGAAGTTCAGGATGGAAGTGCATGGTCTGGGAGCCTCTCTGCACTTAACTGAGTGGTGAATTTACCCCAAATCAGCCAGACAGGCATTGACAGCAGGAAAAGATGCAACTCCTCTCTTAATGATGGTAGAGAGGCCAGAGAATGATTTAACACCCAGCTTGATGGAGTTGATGACAAACTCTGTAAGACCTGCAATACTCAGCTGATTTTTCCCTTTATCTTTCTCATTTTTTTATATTGAATTCAGTTTGAAAATTGAGAGAGGCTGTAGGAGGCCAGGGAATTACAATGTCCCTTTTTGGGTCATTTTCCAGCAGCATGTGGATGGGTCAGAGCTTGAGTGAGGTGTTGAGTGAGGTTATAGGGCTGAGGCTAAAAATGTGACTTAAATCAGAGGTGAGTGTAAGCAGAACATAAACAGTGAAGTGCACATGGGCATCTTGAAAGAACTTCCAGTTTTTGGTAAATAAATTTCCATATTTATAAAAACTAAAAATCTGATTACCTTTTGAGGTGCAGGAGTGTGACATGGAGAGCCATTGTAGGCTGGGCCATGTATTATCTACAGAGCTTTTTACTGAATTCCAGTTCCTTGGCCAATTTTTTCTTTCTTTGCATTTCCTCTTCTGGGAATAACAGTGACTTTGGAAAAGTTTGTTATTGATCGAGATGAACAGAAAAAAAGCATTAATAATCTGAGTGTGGGGATTAGAAGACTGGAAGGAAGGAGTTAAATGATAAAAGAAATTTTGTTTGCAGTCAATGACCCAATAAACCGTAGGATAGTTTCTTAGAATATAAGTGCATATTAAAGAAAGTGTTATTATGCCTCAAGTTAACTCAGTTTAAGCAATGAGCAGGGCAAAGGTGTTGTCTAAAGATCTGTCAATATTTCAATAAAGCTTCTGTGCTGGAAAAAACCCTTTTTAATTATTAATAGACCTGAGATTGAGAATAGATGATTCCTCCACTGTAATAAAAAGGGTACGTCAAAACACAAAATGTTTTTGTACCTTCACTTCATGAAACGTACATCTCTCCTAAAGCTGTCCCAAGAAAGGGTAATTTATTGTTGTAGAAAGGCTTATGACAATAAAAATCATGAAACAATCCAAGTATTCACCCTTAGAGAAGAAGCTGCACTATGAAGTCTACAGACCTTTGGAGGAAATGTGAGTAAAAGCATGGAGTGACATTGGTAGACTGACTAAATATTTCACCATTTTTAAGTCCATGCACTTGAAATCTTTAGAGTTTGGTGGTTTGTGGGTTTTGGTTGGTTTGGTTTTTTTTTTTTTTTTTTCCCACTTCTTACATATTTGATACCTATTATTGTTAAAAGCATTGTCTTTTTAGCTGCTTGATCAGACCTTACTGTTTTGGATCCTGACATGAATGCAACAGCTCTGTTTCATTTCCCCCCCTGAATTCAGTTTAGATTTATTCCCAGGCATTACACTCTATATTGTACATTATTTATTATCCACTGGAGGGAAAAGCACAGTATGTATGTAAAATGAAATGAAAGGTGAATGTTAAGAAATTCAAAACCATTAATTTTAAGGTAGAGGAGTCTAGGCATCATGATGGAAGTTGTGAGTGAAGTCCTATTTGTCATTTGAGTCTAGACTCATTAAGTAGTAAACTTGGAAAGGGAGATTTGTGGTAAGTCATTGAAATGTTTTTTAAAATATCAATAATAATAATAATAATAATAAAACACTGAGCTGTGCTGTGTTCTTTAAATAATACTCTAATCGGCTTCTTATTATTGTGTTTTGTGTTACTCATGAGCAGGCTCTACCCCTTCTCTTCCTAGAGCAACTCTGCCAAGCCCAACCGTGTCAGGCACAATAAATCTACATCACACTTCACCAATATTTCCTTTTTCTCTCTGGATATATTGATGGAAAGCATCTCTTAAGATGGGCATCACTAGCAGCTTATTTCTAGCTGTCACTTATTTTCTTTCTGAATCACAAGGACTTAAATGGGATGGGACTTGAGAATATTCAGTCATGATTTCCAATATGAAATAGAGAATTTTATGAGAGTAAGCTATGGGGTGGTGATTAGTGACTCCTGATTGCATGGTGACAGCAGGCAATAAATACATGTATGCAGGTTCTAATGATGGAATTTGAATTTACATGAGGAATATTTTTATGTCAGTGCTCATTGTTTCTGGGGCCGTTCCATGTGGGTTCAGAGCAGCTTCTTTGTTGTGTTCTCTTGTATTTTGACGTTATGTCTTCCTTTCTGGGAAGAACCATCCGTCTGTAATTTGAAGGAGAGCTTCTTGCCATTCATCTGGCATTATCTGAGAGGCTGTGCAGGCTGGACTCCTGTACAGTGATATTTGCAAGCACATGGTGACATTAGACAGTGGGTTACGTCTGTACTACTTGTCCTCAGAACAGGCTCACCAAAACAAGCCCTGGTTTTTGTCTTTCTCATGGCCTCTTGCTTTTCTCACTGCTGCTGTCAGCTGCACTAACTCACTTATATTTGATCCCTTGTGCACAGGAACTGGTTTATACAAATAATTAGCATTTAAAAATATCTATAATTTTTAAAAGCTGTTTGTTCTTTTCATATAAATGGGTTAATTTTTTCCTAAGGCAATTTAAGCCATGTGGTTTTTTCATTTTCTGCATTTCCATGCTATTCAATCAAGAAAGCAAATCACTTTGTTTCCTTTCCAAGTCTCCATTTTAATTTGTGTATATGCATGACATAAACAATAAGCTGATTTTTCCAATATTGAAGTAATGATAGTGCTTCAACCAGGGTTTCCCAGCCTGCCTGGCAAATGTGTTCCTATAGGATAGGAACTTTCTTTAGACAGAAAGTCACAGATTTGCCATTGAAATGGTATTATCTAAGAAACATAACAAAAAAAGAGATAGATAAAAAGTGAGTTATTGGGAATTACTGGGAGGAAAATACCAATCTGGCTTAGGGTACAGAGGTTGTGAAAGTGTTTACCCCCCCTTGGTTGCTGAACAATTGCAGATTTGATTTAATTCCAAAAGGCAGTTTGTGCTTAGAGCTGTCAATTCATTTCTTGATATTCTGATTATCATCTAGGTGAACAATTAATGGTTTAACTAAATAGTGCAGTTCTCAAAATAGGATGCTGATAGCTTTTTGCCTACTTTAGCCAATTTCTAGAAAGGAAAAGTGTGGAAAAGCACCATGGGCAGAGATCAATGTTGCTTCTCCTCTTCCTCTGCCTCCTGCAGTCCAGGACACTGTCTTGTATCTGCATTTTGGAATTTTTTTCCATCACAGCCTGGGCTCCAGCTCCAGGGGCTGTGCAGTGGCACAAGGAGAAGGCTGAGCTGGTGCCTACAATGAGCAGGTTTTGGCCTCAGTGATGAGAAGGGCAAGAGATGAAGAACCCAAACCTTGTAAGTCAGAATTGTTTGCACTGTGCTTTTTTTCTTCCCCATGGCATTGTTCCTTTTGATATTGTTTGTGATTACAAGCCAAATTATCCCCAGTTATTCTCACTCACATTTGGCACCTTGATCTGGTGGTTTCCTGGGTTCTGGGGATCTCTGGAAGAGAGCAGTCCTACTGAAAAAAATGTGTGTAAGAACCCAGCTGAAGGATATTACAGCTAAAAAAAAAGAGAAGAAAACTACTTTTTATGACTTTGTACTCAATTATGCATCATTAAAGTCTTGTATATTTAGGAGGGAATACTGTTGTTTAGCCAATTTCCTATAACCTGGAAGTAACTTGATTTACAATTAAGAAAAGGGCTCTTTTTAGTAATATTCAAACTCCTAATGTACTATTTTAGTGATGTGTCCTACAATGTGTCATGTGCTGATTAAAGTCGAGCTTTGTCCTTTTTGGGAATGATTCTAATGTAGTCTAGTCAAAGAATTTAATTTAATTACATGTGTAATACAACTTTCTGCCTTTTACTTAATTGGTCTCGCCTACGTTGTTTCTGCCTATTAGATGACAATTTAGCAATTTCCAATTTGTATATCCCTGAGGGAGGCTCAGTGGGAATAAATGGGAGTAAAAAATCTCTGCAGCTTTATTCCTCGATTTACTTGCTTGATGGCATCTCTTTTGTAGTTGTATGGGAGAAGAGAAATGGAGAATAGTAAGTAATGAAAGGAAATCTTTTGTGAGAAATGCTTATATTGAGCACAAAGCAGATTGTGTAATCTTTGCTCTGTGTATTTACAGCATTATTTGCTTAGCATAGGATATATACACCCAATTTTAATAACAATGTACTTTCAGTTTTAGTTTTAACCCTCTAATCCATTTATAACTGTTTAATTGAGTAACTCAGGGCAAATTAGTGCGTCAGAACCATGGCGACTTCTCAGCTGTGGATGGGGAGGTTTATAAAACTGCTACACAATTTCGGGGTACAATTCTTCTGGTAGTAGTACTCTGTCCTTTTTGGATAATCTGGGTCTGAAATTCCATGTTAGATTGCTCTTTGTAGATGAAAAAAAACAACAAAAATTTTTCCTTGAAGTGTCAAATCGCCCCAAAGCTCTGTGCATGTTAATGTCTGTGCCCTCTTTGTTTTTGGGGAAGTTCTGTCTTCTTTGCAGGTACTGGGATCCTGATGGCACAGCATGATTTTAACAAAAATCATGTTGGTGATCTATATAAAAATGAATTTCAACTCTTTCATAAGCTGGAAGTGAAACTATGATAATTTTTCCATTCTTTAAAGGTAGAGAAAAAAAATCTGATTCTTAAACAGGAATTCAGTTTAAAATAGATGCCTAAATCTAGATAAGCCTGTGTTTTTTATAGTCAGAAAAATCTAGTCAATGCCTGAAAAGTAGATGTAATTTTCATAAAAGAGATGGCAAAGCACTGTTTTCTATTTCAATATCTTTGAATTTTACCTTGCAGTTCCCCTTTTTTTCTAAAGGAAATTTGTCTGGCAGATGTTTAGATATTGTCATCTTCTGGACTTTTATTATATCTAAAGGAATATTACAAATAAACAGAGAATAACAGAATCTTGATTAAAATTGGTTCTTAGTTCATAAAATTTAGATTTAGGTCAATGAAAAGCCTTTTTAAATTTCTGTGCTAAACATAAATGCTGAAAAAACTCACCTTCAATATTTAAATATTTTAAAACATTGCCAAAGCTTCTAAATAATACCACATTAGTGTTTTACTTGAAATAATCCCTTCTCAGTTTATGAAGCATTATAAAGGTTTGCTTAAAATCTCCATATTTTTAAAGCTAGACATTTCCAAAACATTTTTTCAAGTAGATATGAATGAAATACTTAAATGAAAAGTTTTATCACTCCTTAATCATGTTATGGTGTTCTTGATTTTATGAAGAATACTTTCTCTTTAGAATCATGAAAATTCTGAAGAAGTTTAGTAGCAGACTTCAAATGATACCTTCAGTGTAAGCTTATAATGGAAAGGTCATATTTTGGGGGTTTTGTTTTAAATTGTTCCACAGCTGGAGGCTTTGTGTTTACCATAAGAAAGGGTGCTCGGACAATGGATTTTTAAACCAAGGTGTGTCTGAGTCAGACACCATTAGATGACTGCTCAAAACTTGTAGTATTTATAATTCCTTTTCCTTACTTCTGCCAAATGTAGTGAAGAAATCCATTCTCGTATAAGAGATTTGTGTATATGAAGTTGATAAGAAAAGTTTCTTTGTAAGTGCCACCAAAAATCCTGGGTTTACCTCTGAGATCCTTTACACAGCTGCATATTCTGTGAAAGCTTCACAAGCACGACTTTGCTGACAGGTAAAATTTGCCTGTCTAAAATTTAGACTACTTTGTTCAAACTATTTCTGAACCACAGGAAGCAGGAGTAAAAATCCCTTTGATCTCATTTGACTTCAGTGGGTTTGTTTAATTTACTTTAGTTCTTTGAAGATGGGTTGGTCCCTGCCTGGACATCAGGCCACCCGTGAGCAGGATCCATTGTCCATTGCGGTGATTCATTTTTCTTAAAAGATTGTTCTGTTCACCTCCAAAATGTACAAGTTGTAACCCCTCCCTAAATTGTATTGTTCTCCTCCCCTATCAGTACCCCCTTGGTCCAAGCCTTGGATCCTCCCCCTTGCTAGAACTCTCTTCAGCTGATACACGAAGGCTTTGCTCTCTCTGGGCCAGTGTCTGGCCTCGGCCTCTGCTGCCCTCTCTGCCTCTGGCTGGGGCCTCGCTCTGTGCCTGGGCCCGGCTCTGGCTCTGGCCTTGTCCTTCTTTCCTCTTTCCTCTTCTTTGGGAGCCATGCTCCATCCCCCCAGTGTGGGACACCGAATAAACTCCATCTGATCAGCATCCTCAGAAGCCGTGTTGTGTCTTGCCTGCCTGCATGCTGCCATTAGCTGGCACAACCAAGAGATGGCTCCCCAAGAAACTCTGGTAAGGCTTTTGTACCTGCCCTACCTCCCGGGACCCAGAGAAATGTCACCCCCAGCCCCCTGCAGCTGCCAGCCGGGCCTGAAAAGAGCAGGGGGAACACAACAGTCCATATATAGTATGTGGTCTATACCACCCTCATTGACCAAGGGAGGCTGATGTGGCAGGAAGCTGCTCCTAAATGAGTATCATTCCATCACAATAATTAAATAAATACTGAATTTCTAGCTTTAGTGTTCAGATCTGAGTCTGGTGGACGTTTGGCTTTGCTGCCCTTTCCCAGGGGAGCTCAGGCTCAAGGCTCACTGAATAGAAGGGCACTTGGCAGGGCAGTTATTTGGGATGGTGATTTACACCTGGGGAGTTTTGGCCAAAATAACAAGGTATTTTTGAGCTGTGTTCATTTTCTGATAAACTGGTAAAGCACATCAGACAACTAACACAGCTCAGCAATATGTGGGGTAAAGTGTGTGAAGGTAAATCAATACAAACGTGGTGAGATGAAAGTGAAGGCAATCCCAGCTCTGCATTTGGCTGAACCTGGACCCAGGGCTGCCAAAGACTGAGTATAATGAGCAACAGAAGCAGTAGAAGCAGCACCTTGGTTTATTACCCATTATTGTCTTCAGTTTAAAACCATTATCCCTTGTTCTATTGCTACAAGTCTTGATGAAAAATCTGTCCTCATCTTTCTTAAAACCCTCTTTTAAGTACTGAAAGGTTGCTTTTAGGTCTTTCGAGTGCATTTTCCTCTCCAGGGTGAACAATCCCTGCTGGTTTGTCTTCTGAAAATAGCTGCTTTCTGAGCATGCTTCTAAACACACATACAGGTGTCATTGTTGGTGAAAGCATTAAATAAACTTCTAATATGTACAGTGATTTTTGGGAAAAAATTTGTTTAGGTGAAATTGTGTGGGTGAGTGAGATGTGTATTGTTTCTGTTATTTGTGCTGAGCAGTTGACTGCCATGGAACCTGTGACACGCTCACTGTGAGCCAAGATTTCTGGAGCATGATTAAAGCTTTTGTGGCCCAACTCATATCTGTGAACATTATTCCTGTCACTGTTTAAGGAGTAAGTTCTGTAGGTTGAGCATCATGGACCACATTGCTTTGTTGGGAGATGATTGCTGCTGTTCTGGTGCTTTGGTTTTTTAAACTGAGGATGTCCTGACTGTTCCCCTAGCTTTGCTCTTTGGCAGAGATTCTAGATTTCCTTTTTTAAGTATGGCCTCACTCACAAAACTTTCATCTGGGACCTGAGAATCTGTAATAAAGTCTGTGCAACTCCAGAGGTGAAAAAAATCGATGTCTATGGCAAAATAAACATTTTAAAGTCAGTGGACTAGGTTAGGTTGACATAAAAGACTCTTCCAGGGACTCACCAAAGAGTGAGGGTTCTGAACAGAAAATGTGAAAGTTGCAGGTCTGATAAAATGATACAGGTTTTACTGAGAAAACAGTGACTTGGAAAAGAATTTGTTTATTATACTAAATCATCTTGAGGTGAACTTTTGCTGCAGTGCTCTGGGAAAAGGGAAAATGTTACCTTTGTGTATAAAAAGAGAAGACAAGCAAGTAGATGGTAAATTAATAATTCATTATGAATGTAAAGTCTAATTGTATCTTGAAGTGACAGTCCATGCTGAAATGTGTATTCTTGCACTCTGAGCATTCATGCCTCCTATGATTCTACCCAAAATATGTTCGAATCACTTCCTTTGTGAAAAAGTTGCATTTTTCCTTATGTTGTATGTAAAGCTCTGTATCTCTTCATTTTCCCTTGTGTAGTCACTGAGATGGATTCTTCTCATGTGAATAATTTCCCAGATGTACAGGCTGTCCTGGGGGTTTTTTGCTCCCTAGTTTGGTTTTTGAGTAGGATCTCAGCATTTTCTCTGAAGTGACCTTCCAGTTGTGTGCACATGTTGCAGTCATGTTCCTTTAAAAGAGGAGCTCTGGGAATTTGGGAATAGGCGGAAGTGAATTGATGCTCCAGATTTACTGTGTGCAGGAGGCTGTCAGGTCCCTGTGAGTGTTTTGGGGTGCTACACACACCCAACTCCACTCCTTTGGGTCATCCTGCAGGGCTCTGGGACCAGCAAAAACCATCAGGGTCAGGACAGAGCCCCGGCTGGGAAATGATCCAGAGGTGATTCCTGACCAGCATTTCTGGTTTCCTTGGGACATTCCAGGAGCAGAGACATTTGGTGGTTTTGTCCCTCAAGCTCAGTGTGAGCAGATTCAGGATGAAAATCAGGTTTACACCAGGTGAGCACCTGATTCCTTCTCTCAAGGCTCCCTGGTGAAGATGCTTTGAACAGAAGTACTGACCCCATTCCACTCTTATTTTTACTGTTTATATTTTGGGGTGGGCAATCTTCTCAATCTTTTCCCCAGGAGATTCAGACAGCTGGAGCAATAACTAGGCATGACTGTAGAATTGAGGGGCTTTTGGTCTTGTTTGTTATATCTGGCACAAAATTCCATGTTTTTAATTTGCATATGTTCTGATCTTCCTGCAGTATGAAGGCAATAATGAATTACACAAATGAGCAGCTGAATATGAACATATATATTTTGACAATTATTTCTCTGATTATTAGTATTCTACTGAGAGAGGTAGGAGGTACATTATGGCATTATTTTGGATAAAGAGAATTTTGAAATCCTTGTGTAGTTCAGCTGTGATAAAGGGAGGATATTTAGCTCAATCTTTAAGTATTACTGTACTTAGGCTTTTCCAAATTTCCTGATGAAAGGTGATTGATTAAGGGTCTTTTATGCCCCCTATGGAAATTGGCGTATTCATAAAGTAGGCTATAACCATAATTATTATTATTTTAAATTTCCCATTTCTTTAGGTAGCTAACAGCTTTGCTGCATGGTGATTGCCATGGGAGTCCAAATTATTTAAATGGGCAAGTGAAAAAAGAGGCAAGTTGAAGTTAATTGTTCTGCCTCTTCATTTGCAGTTTATGGTTTTTAGATTTGGAGTTAGGAATTAAGGAGCTATATGCCCAGCACGCATAGTATAATCACATTTAAGCAGAAGATTTATGTAGCTAACTATCTCTTAGCACTCTTCCACTTTCAAATATTACTTTATATCCAGAGGAACATTTCTTTCCTGGTTTAACTTTTTGCTGTCTGAAATGTTGTTGATCAGATAAGTCTAAATTGTTGAATATTGCGGACTTCAGCACTATAGTTTGACTTTTATCTCCTCTTCAATTATTTTAAATAAATAATTAAGTTATAAATACAAATTTTTAAGTTTAATTGACCCATCTCAAGATTAATGGAAAAAATTATCTTCTGCTCTGCACGGTTCAGATATTAAAGCCATCGTTTTTCTTTCTGCAGTCAGTTTTAGGCCAGGAGGAGAGATATTACTTGTGGGTCACTTGAGCTACTGAATTTTACAGTTGTATTTTATAGTAGTGAATGAAATACAGATTATACTTCTAAATCTGTGAGGTAATCACAAGTAAATACAAGGTATATGTTAATTTGCATTACTTTACATTATTATTTCCAGCCAATGATACATATGTATTCACCTCACAAGAGACTGATTCTTAAGGTCCCTCATTGCCTGTCAAGCATCATATACTGGGGCATCACTTCCAGTTTGGTATTAACTGCAGGACTTGTTTTAGGGTGGAATTATGTGCACCTGAAACATGATATTATATATTACAAGTGAGATTGCACAATGAAAGTATCAGGCAGAGTTTTAAAAGGAAACTTGCCTTATGCATTTCTTTCTTGAATATGAGAACAAGAGTATCATCCTCACTTCAAGTTTTCCTGAAATTTAGAATCATTAGGTGTACAGGGACTCTTCATGCACATAACCATTCTGCATAAGTGGCAGTAACATGGTCTGGCACAGTGTCCCTACAGTCTACTTTATATAAGAAAGGAGGATGAACAGGAAGCATAATATTGAATAAAGCCTCCTACTGCCTCCTGTCAGCTTTGTTTTGGAAGCAGCTTGCAAACTCATCTGTGGATGATAGTATTTAAATAGGTAGTTAGCCATGAGGAAGAGTTTTTGGGTTCCTGTTATATTGTTTGTTCCTAAGGATAATTAAATAAGGACTGTCTCTATATTTTATTCTTCCAAGCTAAGCAGCAGTGTTTTATTTACTTAATGAAAGATGAAATCTACTTATGTTGACCAGATTGCTGTTTTTCTTTTAATACCATGCCTGCTCTTAACCTCGTTTTATTTGGAGAGTATCACATAATTAATTTCACTTTATGGATTTATACTCTTAGAAAAGGACATGGAAAGATCTAAGGTGCGTCACTGGTGGATGGGATATGCCTGGGACCTGCCCACTGTCCTCCCAGGAGCAAAGGCAGGAGTTTGCAGCACCCCCAGTGATGCTCCCTTACTAAATTTTTCACCTCTTAATTTTCTCTGCCAGTTGCCATTTCTGTGAAGCTGCCGGATTTTAACTGGCACTGTTTTGGGAAAGGGGGAATTGGGAGGCACTGGCTGGGGAGCAGTCGTGATGTCATTTGCAGGAAGTTATTTTCCTCCCTGCAAATGCTTTCTGCTGAGAATTTTGTTGTCAGGGAGGGTAGGATTTCCAGTAAAGTTGCAACTCTTTTTATAAGAAGAGGTGAAATGAGCTGTCCAGTGCCTTTAGTAGCTCTGCACTGTGACTTTAATAGGACTTTAGGTGACTGTCACTGAGAGGCTGGCTGTGCCATCAGAAGGTTTGTCACTTTTTTCCCTGTAAGCCATCCTGACAGATGACGTGAGATGATACCGTGCAGACACATCATCAGCATTGCCAATGAGCTGACCTTCTCCTCTTCATCCATTTCATTTGTATTTGAATAATTTGCATCCCTGTAACGATGCTCAGTTGTCTGAGGAGCTGTCACAACGGCTTGGGCTGGTTTCGTGACAAAACCCAGTAGTTTCAAAACACAATTGTTTCATTATTCATGAAAACTGTTGTTTCTTTATTCCTCCTCCTGCTCAGACAAGTTTGGCCAGAGAGAAACAAAACCTGTTTTGCATTTGCAGGATTGGATATTTAATTTTTTTTGCATAATGCAGTGTTTTTATACAAATATCTCATTATTTATTGAAAACTCATCTAGTAGGAAATTTGGATAGCTCCCCATGAGGCAAAGAAGTTAAAATGGAATTCTAGTCCCTTTTCCTGGACCGAGTTTATTTCTAAACTTTTGAGTTTTAAGTTCTTTGTTTTCCCTGATACATAATTACTATGAAGGGCAAGGAACAGGTGCCCTTGCACAATGTGAGCTGTCATTATCCCGGCTGTTTGCAATAAATTGAATGCCTGTTTCAGACTGAATTGTCTATTTTTACCTTTTTCTATATAGATTCAATAGATTCTTGTATATCACAACAAGCAAGGACAAATTTGGGGAGAAGTGCAGAGAACTCTTGACAGGAAACAGGTCACAAAGTAACTGCAGAAGACAGCAGAGAATGACTTTTATGGCTAAAATACATTTCAGTCTCATTATTCTGACGCTCAGCCCAGTGACAAAGTTGGTGATGTTCAAAAGGTTGCCTTTCACTGCCCTCTCCTTCTTCAGGGTGTGGTCCATGTGATCTCTAGAGATCACTTAAAAGTTGAAAAAGATCCTTTATTCAGTTGGTGATTGTAATTCATTGTCCAACTTACCCATTTTCTCCTTCCATCAACTGGCTCTGGGAATTGTTTGTCCACTCATTAACAATCCCTGGTGAAATGCATCTCTTGAGATGGGTGAAATCTTCATATTTAAAAAGAAAGTGAAGAAGCTGGGTTTGAGTAGGGGTACGTTTTTCAGGATGAATGACTGATTTAGGTTATGGTATTTATTTTTTGTTTTGATTCTTGTGCAAAGCCTTTCCATGTACTACATGTTCCGTAGGCTGAGGAAAAAATACTGAAGCGACATTACAGATAAAAAATGCAGAGACAAAACGTGAAATGAGTATTTTTAGCACAAGAGGAAGCAGAATACAGATGATAAAAGGCTGATACATTTAAGAAAAAGAGCAAGGATTTAATTCTGTTGTGCTATACTTTGAGAGGAACTATAGTCTTGAAACATTTTATTTTATCTCTGTTTATTGCTTTCATAGATCCTACCTAGAGCTGCGTTCATAGTGCTGTTTTGTGGGATATTTTTCTCTCTGTAGTTCTCTTTTACTCGGACTCTTCTAGCTGCCAAGTGTGTTGTTGGGGGTGTTTTTGTAGCTTCTCATGTGACATGAGGTGCCACTGGGCTAAATACAGTATAAACATGATAAATAAAAACATAGTTAGAAGGTTTGAAAACTTAGTAGAGTCTCTGAGTACTGCGAGCCCTGTTTACTAAAGTTTTCCATAACTTAGAGCTTAATAAAATTTACTTCAAGCAGAGATGCACAATGAACAGTTAAGAGCAATCTAGGCTGTATTCCTAAAGCTGGTGTGGATTTATTGGAGGCTGTTGGGGTACAAAGTGCTTACATGCATATTTAATTTCCAGACAAAAATTACCATATTGCTGGCAATGATCATTCAACAGAGGAATGCAATCTGAATGCTGCAGTTTCATATTAAATATTGTTAGGCGGGAATATTTTTTTCTCAAGTATCAATCACTTTGAAAAGTCCAGCATTAATTAGATGAGATCTATTTTCCTGGTCCCTTTGGAGACGGATTCTGAATATTTCTGACTGTCCAGAACAAAGATAATTTGTTAAAATATGGCTATAGGAAACTAACTATATTTATGTGAGGATATAAGCATTATTGTGTATATCATAGAAATGAAGTACTGGGTTTGCACCTGCTCATGTACTACAGAGGGGTGGAGTGATCTTGGAAACAAAGACTATGAAATTCAAAATATTCCAGTTGTGTCTTCCATGTGCATTGCCTGTGCAAAATCCAGGAAACCCATCCTGCCTTTGCAGAATCAAATCATACTTCAATGCCAGTAAGAATTGATGTTGTTAGTCATAGTTTCAGGCATGGTAATTTTTTTTCAGAATCCACTCCTCAGATTGTATCTGGGTGTTTTTCATTATGGTCTTTATTTCTGGCTTGATTCTGGCAGTTACTGTGATCCACTTTTATAACTCATGTTTAGCTTTTGAATATGCCCAGCACTTGATGGACTCTGCATGCAAAAGAAGAACTTCTAATGATCTCTTGCTGCATTAAAAATAGCCAAAACAAACCCCCCCCTTAGAGAGGAACAGATTAATTCCTCCGCCTTTGGGATGTGAGGATCAGCAAAGATACAAGCTGCAGAAGCGAGAGCTTATAGAAAAAAACCTTTGCCTGGGTGCTGTATTTGAACTTTTTGTCATAAAATCATAGAATGCTTTGGGTTGGAAGGGACCTTAAAGACCATTTAGTTCCACCCCCCTGCCATGGGCATGGATGCCTTCCACTAGAATGGTGAAGGGGCAACTTCAGAAGCTTCTCCTCAGATGTCAGTTTGTGCTCAGTGTTGATAAGGCCTATTTGAATTCATCTTCCCACTGCAAACTTCACAAGCTCTAGATTATTCCTTATAATTGCCATCTACTTTCACCCAGTTTCTTTTGGGGTTAAGATTATTTTAAATGCGAATTATAGAAAATATTTTCTGGTCTGGAGGGATTTCAAAGCTGTTTCTTGTTGACATTTGTTACTGGTGTTTTTCTTTTGGCAACATTCATAGAATATGTTTCCCTCTTTATATGGTGAAATAAATAAAAGGATAATAGTAATCTGTGTTTTTCTGAAATGTCCTTCCCAGGCTGCTTCTCAGTTTGTAGTTGCATTTCATCCTGAATGGTTTTCAAAGCTGTTGTTGGTCTCCTTAAGTGCAAAGTCATCTCAAGAGCAATATATTTTAATTCTTCCCTAATTATTTTTCTATTTCAGACAATTCAGGAAATTAAAGCTGTTTTGGCAGCATAGTATATTAGATCTTCCATAACCACATTTCATGTGATGTGAGCTGGTCTAAATTCCCTTTTATATTAGATTAGTGATTCTAATTTAACATATCAGTATTTGGTATGCATTATAGGGTACTGTATTTAATTTGATTACCTTTTATGCCTTACCGTACATTTAATAAAGCAATTATTTAACCATTTGCTACCAATGAATTTTACTGTGATACTGAAATTAATATGGTCTGTAATTCATGAAGATGGACAAAGCAGGAGAGAAGTGTCTTAAAACAAATTAAAGGGCCACATTAAGGCCCTACTTCTGTGGTTATTTTGTTTTTCCTTCCTGAGTTTTGCAAGGAAAAGTGAGGAAGTTGCCTTATGAAACCAATGGACTCTCCAAGTGTGTTACAGTTCACTTCAGGAGACACTTTCATGTATAATATTTTGCTTCCCTTTTGTATGGTTTGGTATTAATAAACAATTTTAAATAGTATATTCCTCAGCTTTTGGCCCAATCTTATTGCTTTTTTCAGCAACTCTTGAGCACACCAGGAGCTTCTGCCTACCAAAAGTGGGGGCAGGTGAACCTCCATAGAACCACAATGAGGTCATCTGCTTGCAACTGCAAAATAAATGTCTTGTGCACCACTCACAAAGTCATTAAGATGTTGATTGATGATTTGTAAAACATTTTTACCATCAACAGGCTTAGACTTCTGTTTTCAGTAGCATAAACCATATGGTTTATATATCATTAATTACAGACTAGGTGCCACTGAAACCAATATATTGATATTGTAGTGCCTGTGTTCACAGTTATTCTGCAGTTTCTGCAGAAATAATATCAGCAGGAATGATGTTGTTGGCTTTTTTCTTTCTTTTCCTTTGCTACAGCATGGCTATCCAAGTGGACAAGTTCAATTTTGAGAGCTTCCCAGAATCTCCAACTGATGGGGCACAGTTGGCGAATGCAAAGCAGCTGGAAGAAGAAAGGCAACAAGCAAGAGGTCTGGAGATTAACAGCAAGCTGGATATTTGCTGGAAAATTATATCCTTTCATAAATACTTGCTTTAAAAGTATATAAATAGATGCCCTCTGATACATTTTATTTTATAATTCAACTCACTTCACGGCAGTGTTACTGAAAAGAGAAGTAATTAGAACTATGAAGCTTATCATAATTATAGACTGTTTAAGGTTAATTGTGCTGTATATTATTTAGGCGATGCTTGGGTCATCCTGTAATGGCTTTTTCTGAGTCACTGGGCATGACATAAATCCTGTGTGTTTTTCCCAGCTTTTAGGGAACTGAGGAAGTGTAGTTAGGATTGATGAGTAGTAGATTCGTGGGGTCAAATTTTTCTGTTCTCCCCCACACCAAGTAACTGAATCATGAAGAAATTAATGAAGCTGGATTTAGAGGGTTTGCATATATTTAATTAAATTTGGGTAAATCAGAACATATTAGAATAATTTATTTCCAAGTCCTCTTTATAGATTTAGTAATGTATCTAATCTTGGGTAGCTTTTTAAGGCTTAGACAGGACTTGTGTGATAACTTAGTCATTCTAAACATAAAATCCCCACAATAATTCTAAATGCAGTAAAATATTGCCTTATGATTATTAATAAGAAATTGCATTCAGTTTAGAGTTAAAATAAACCAATGGTGTTGCTATAAATTTCGTGATTTCTAAAAAAAAAAATCCTGTGCTTGGCTTGTCAAAAATACTCTTTCTCATGATTTTCTTCAGGAAACATTCTGTACAGCAAACAGTCCCCCAAGCCATGTGATGGTACTCAGCACTTCCCAGGAGATTTATATTTTTCACTCAGATCATCCTTGAATTCACATGATAGAAGGTGGCAGAAGATGAGAGAAGAATGGCAGTCAAATCATGGTTAATCTGTTTATACTTTTAATTGTACTTTTATCCAGTGATCTGAAATGATGTTTCATTACTAATTATTGTGAGGAAGAACTTCTTTACTGTGAGGGTGGCTGAGCACTGGCACAGGTTGCCCAGAGAGGCTGTGGAGTCTCCTTCCCTGGAGATATTCAAGAGCTGTCCTGGACACAATCCTGTGCCCTGGGGACCTGCTTGAGCAGGGGATGGACAAGATGACCTCCAGGGGTCCCTTCCAACCTTAACCATCCTGTGATGATTAAATCAGATCAGGATTTGTCAAAGGCAAGGCTTGAGTCATAAATGAGATTCCTAATGCCTGGTTCAGTTCAGATTCCCCAAGCAACATTTCAGAGAGAGCTCCTTTTATGCAAAAATGTCAATATTTAACCAGAACTCACTTAGAAAATGTCTGTGTTATGGAGAGATATAAATATTCTGTGATAGCACAGATGAATTCTTAGACTGGAATTGAGTGCATAGTTGTAATCATTTTGTCAAGGTGTAAAAACTGATCCTCACTCATTCCAGTTGCTGGGAAACACTGTTTACATCCATTCTGTGTTCTGGATTGAACCCCAGTTTTGATCCCAGAACCATTGTGGCTGACATGAAAGTCAGTGCCTTAGAAACCAGTAGGACAGTGTGTGGGTTCTGTGTGTTAAATTCAGTACAACCATTATTTTCTGTGTTTATGATACTTGCTATGATTGTTCTCTGTTCCAGGAACTAAAACTCATTTAATTAATGAAAGGTAACAAGTTTCACATGTGCTTAAAAATCTTTGAAGAAATGTGTACATTCTTTTCCAGGTGTCATGTCCCAACTGGCGTTAGTCTTTCTCATAGCATTGTAGAATCATTAATGCTGGAAAAGACCTCAAAATACCTCCAAAATTGTCAAGTCCAAACTTTGACCAAATACCACCAACTAAACCACAGCACTGAGTGCCACACTGAGTCCTTTCTTGAACACCTCCAGAAATGGTGACTCCACCACCTCCTTGGGTAGTCCCTTCCAATGCTTGACAACCCTTTCCATAAAGAAATTCTTCCTGATGTCCAACCTGAACCTCTCTGGCTTCATCCTTTCATTTCTTGCAGCAATATTTAGATGTGAACCAGTCAATGAAAAAAATACTCTTCTCTCCATTCTGTTAAGTTTAAGAAACTTGGTTTCTGAGATCTTTTTCTCCCATCAGAGTAATTGGACACAGGCCAGGAGAATTTATACTAATGAACACACAGGCAGAGAAATGGATGGATAGTTCAGCTGCATTAGCCTTGTTTTCCTTCAGGAGTCAGCCTCAGTGCAGCCAAGAGAGGAAAAGTATTTGCAAAATTACAAAGGGGTAAAATTTCTGATATTTCCTACTAGAGGAGGCATTTTTGCGAGTCTCTTGAGTGGTAATACCAAGTGATCCCTTTGTTATCATTCATCTCTGAACTACTTAGAACTCCCCAGATAACTTTTCTGTCCTGACTGTGGGCATGACATGGGAAAGTGATGGGCTGAGGTGAGTTAATGTCACAGAATCTGCCCTGAGGTGTGATCCGAGGCCACGTCAGGTGCTTACACCAGGACTTGTAAAAGCATGTGGAGGAAAAATTAGAGTGTACACAGGTAATTACAAGGAAAGGAGGGATGAGACAGTTGAAAGCTTCTTGACCAAGGACAGAGTTATCCAACAGAGTGAAGTTCTGTGCGTTTGTTACAGACCACCGAAACAAGAAGCAAAGCTGGATGAACTTTTCCTTCAGGACTGGAAGAAGTCTAGTGCAGTTATTTCTGAAATACTTTAAGGACAGTTTTTGTACAGGTGTTGGATGGTTTGATTTGGTATGTGCTGTGTAGGATCTGCTCCCTGAACAAATGATCCAGCTGGAGAGTTTGAAGTTTGGTGTCAGCCTTGGCTGCAGTTGATGGAGCTCAGTATCCTGAGGGAAGTGAGAATGGCATGTGGCAGGATAATGACTCTGGACTTGACCAGAGGAGACTTGGGGGAAGGCAGGATTGGAAAGGATGCTGGCCCTGGTCCCAGTGGAGTTGCTGGGCCTCCAGGAGCAGGCTCCTCAAAGCCTGAGAGTTACAGCAGTCAGCAAAGTTCATCCAACCCTTCGAGCAAGGTGTGTCATGAGGAGACTGCTAAATTCCAGTTAGGTACTAGGAAAATTCCCTTTCACAATGAGGGTGCTCAGGTACTAGAACAGGTTGTTCAAAAGTGCTGTAAAATTGCTGTTTTTGAAGACGTTAAAAAATTCTGGACAATGCCTTGAGCAGCCTGGTGCAATTTCAGTATTTTCCATGCTTTGAGCACAGGGCTGGACGGTGACTCTGGAATTGCCTTTCAATATAAATTATTCTGTGATTTGTGCAGCTGGGCAGAGGGCTGGGTCAGAGGATGACTTCTGAAAACTAAACTCTTTCCTTCTTCCATCTTCCATCTTCTACTATTCCCTGGTTTGATTGCAGCCAGAGAAATTTTGTAATGTACTGTGAAGAAATTGCTATTTCAGTGAAATGAGACTATAACATTTTGGGGTCATTTTCTTGAAAATATTCTAAACCCGGCCCTAACAGCCTTAAAAAAGTGAGACAGACTTCCAGTGCCACCTTAAATATCATGTTTCATTTTTTACTTTTCTAATAGTTAGACTTTTTTTCTTATTTCAGTCGTAATATCTGTGATGTATAGGAAGTCTGTCCTATGTGCAATGTTTCCTTACATTTTTTGAATTGTATTTTGTGCCCCTTCCTAAGTTTTTTGTTTCCCATATTTAAACCTAATTGCCAGAATTTCTTTCAAAGCACATTTTCTTTCAGTCATATTGCTGATTTTGTTCTGTGCTATAGCTCTATTTTTCTCAATATGTGGGATCCAAAGCTGGAGGCAATACTGCAGGTGAGATTTCTCACAGAATAAAATTGTACCTTCCAGATTTCAGAGATGATGTTTTCCCTGTGAACTATTATTTAATTCTATTGTCTGATTGACTTTGGGGGTTTTTTTTGCATGAGGTCCAGCATAACTGATTATTATTTCCAACGTTCATTTATCAATTTGTTGATTTTTTTCTAGGGTGGTACTTGGAAATTTTCATCACTTCATCCCAGTGATCTTCATAAGTTCCACTCATTTGTTACATTTGTGAGCACTGACATCTTTTCCAAATACATTAAAATTATGAACGTTTTTGTATTTCGTCATTGAAGCAGCCAATCAGGATTTTGAAATTATTATCTATCAGACAGAACCTTGAGTCATCTCATTTGCTTGACAGCAAATCACTGATAACTCTTATTGAAATTCACTTTTCTGTGTCTATTCCACTTTTGATAACTTTATCTTGATCATAAATATGAATCATCAGTTATGAGAATATTACATCTTGTGAAACTTCTGTACATCAGTAAGGGTTTCTTTAAATTTCTGTGCTGCTGCTTATTGTTTGCAAAAATAACTATTATTTAAGACCCTAAATAACTGCTTATAATTAGTTTTAATATTAAAATACCACAATAATGATCAGTCAGAAAGCTTAGAATATGAATAAGGCAACTGTTGTAAGTAAAATGTGCAATTCATGCAGATTTATTTATAATTAGTATGATGCTTATTTATAAACATTTGCTATTTTTTATGGTTATGTGCATTCTCCCACCTGCATTTATTTGCAAAGGACATATGTATTGAAAATAATTTCTTTTAGGATGCAAGATGTGGAATGCTATAGGGAGAAAAAACATGAGTAATTTCCAGATAGAAGCCATTTTTTAAAACCTATTGTGTTTTTAAGCAGGAGGTTTTAGGTAACAGACTGTGTTCTAATTGTGAGTACCCAGATAGACATGAGGCAATCCAGAGAGTATAACAGACCAAAGTTTTCTCTGGGGAAATAACTGGTTCATCTGACTGTCATTTAGGTTTTTGCTATGAAACAGTTTATATCATATTCAATCTGTTGCTACAGAAATGTGAAATAAGGGTGTCATCTGTGAAAAATTAGGTTTTTAGGGTTTTGTGTTTGGTTTGGTTTTTTTTCAAACAGCATCTGGTGATTGTGTGTTTGTTAGCTCTGAGGCCCCCACTGGGGCTGATTTGATTGTGCAGATGAAAATATCTTGAGCTGTTAAATATAAGCTGTAGTGCTGGAAGTCAACTGTTTGAATCCTGGCTGATGCCTGTGTTGTTAATAACAAAGATTTAACTTTAGGAAATGAGGACTGGGTCAGCAGTGAGGCTCCTACAGAAGAGCAGGTTTGTGATGGCAGTGAGACCTCAGCAAAATGTGTGGAGATTTGGTTAAGTAGATAAATTCTGCAAGGTCAAACTTAACCTTGGCAGTCTGTACTTGTGTTTATCTGGGCAGTCTTTTTCAATGAATTTTAAATCCTGGATCTTACACTTGTGTCTTTTATCAGCTTTGACTTTGAGCTAAGAATAAAAGGATATCTTGGCAACCCCTGTTCAACTCCTTTGCTTTCACTGACTTCTAAAGGCTTTGTCTTAGGCAAACTCTGGAGTTAAGCTTTTTTCTCTTGTTCCTTTTGTATTTCCTTATTGCATATTTTGGTCACTCTTCATCTCCAAGGTAATGAGTTTGTTGCAGTGTTCAGTTTTGTATTTGTCCTGTAACGAACAATTTTATGTAATTGTCTGATAATATAGTCATGAGACAAAGATCAGTGTTATGGAATTCCATGATCCCCAGATCCCTCTGTAGGTCCATGTGAGCACATAATTCTTTTATGTGTTTATTCCTTTATGTTTTAACAAGTCCACTTCTTTGATTGAACCTCAACCTTGCCTTTCCCTCCTTTGCCATCAGACTCCTTTCTTCTGCTTCATTCAATGCTCTCATTAGACAAATGAAATTTATTTCCTCAATACACAAGTCAAATAATCTGTGCATGGCCTAACCATTTAAATGCTACATTTTTCCTTCACATAGAATTGTGAAAATTGAAATTTCTCACCAGTTCTATAATCCATGGCCATGTATCCAAGATAAACTACCATCAATTTGTTTGGCAAATAAACAAGATCCTGAACCTCCAGATTAACGTACAAGAACATTGACTGAGCTATTTCTTGCCTATAGAATTTATTTTGCCACAAGATGACAATATGCTGTGTGTGCTAAAAATGAGCTTGGTGCTTGTGATGGAATAAAGAAATTTATTTTTTTGAAAATTTAGGCTGTAAAAGCTTAAACTGCTTTTGGGATATGACATAATTTTCTCTGTTAATCAGTTTGTGGGTTTTTCTGATGGTTTGTGTTGTTGTTTGTTGGTTTTATTTTTTGTTGTTTTTGGTTTTGGTTTGGTTTTGTTGTGACCCCTTTTTTGTTTGGTTGGTTTTTTGTTTGGGTTTTTTCTTGTGGTTTTTGGTTTTTTTTAAAACATTTTTTACCTTTTGCAAAGAACCATTCAGTTTGATTTCTAACTTTTTTTCTGAAATGTGTGACCAAAAATCTACCAATAGTATCACAGAATGGTTCAGGTTAGAAGGGACCACAGTGGGGTCATCTGGTGCCACCTCCCTGCTCCAGCAGGGCCATCCCAGAGCACAGGCACAGGATTGTGTCCAGTCAGTGCTGGAATATCTGCAGTGAAGGGAGATTTCACACCCTCTCTGGACAATCTGGTCACTGCACAGATTCCTGGGCAGAACTTCCTGGGCATCAATCCTTGTCCATTTCCTCTTGTCCCCTTGCTGGGCACACCAAGCGGAGCCTGGTCCCTGCTCTGAGCCCTCCCTGCAGACACTGAAAGGGAAGAGGTTCCCTCTCACTCTTTTTAAAGCTGAACATTCTCAGCTCCCTCAGCCTTTCCCTGCAAGTGAAGTGCTCCAGTCCTTTCATCAAATTTTGTTGTCCCCCACTGGCCCTGCTCCAGGAGCTCCAGGTCTCTCCTGTCCTGAGGAGCCTTGAATGGACACAGCACCCCAGATTTGCCTCACTGCCTCCTGTAGTTTTATGTTCCAGGGGGAATATTCTGCATCTGAACACATGGATCTGCTTTGGTAGCATTTACCAACAATAAAGAGTGGAGAATCACCTGTTTTATAGTAATTTTATGGTGTTATTTGAGACATTAAGCTTTCCATGAAGCTCTAAACAGTGAAAATTTGTAATATTCCAGGCACCACTGTGAGTCTCTTGTAAGTAAATTACAGTAAAGTTAGTTTAATGCTATAGTTACTGCCAGCCACTCTGTTTTAAAGCATCTTTTAAATACTGCCTTTTTATTAATGTTTTCTCTCATTTATAGTCCTTAGATTAAAGATGTGATAACGGAATTATTTATCCGCTGTTTTTGTGAAGTAAATTCAAATTATTCTCTAGCCTTTAGTGTGTTTTATGGAAATTATTGAGTTGTGCTGGTGTTCTGAGTCTTATTTTTCAGCAGCAGCATCACTCAGGTGATATTCTGCTGCCTTCAGTTTTCAAAATAGATGCTTTTCTTTAATGGTGTTTTCAGCTTTCAGACTCTTTGGGGTTTGTGAATGCTTTATTTGTGGTCTCTTTAGGAGGAAAAAAAATGCTATTTTTGACATTTTTCAGGGCATAATGAGAATATTTTAAAAAATAATGGCAAGAATCCTGTACTCGGTATTGATTTTCGTCTTCTGTCATCTCTGAGCACTTGAGTCTCAATCACTGTTGGATTTGCTTTTGTTCTGAGCTTTCAAAACTTTTCTTTAAATCTCCTGGACACCCGGCAAGATTCTGTCCTGTGGTAGAAATTAGTTATCTGCAGTGCTTGTTAATTTTCTTCTAACTGACTCAAGTGAATATGTACTTCAGCAGTCAGACGATGTGTGTCCCTTTCCAGAGGGGAAAAAGAGACTGATCACATTTAGAAGCTGTGATAAAAGCTCAGGTATTCCTTTATTTTTTGATATATTTTTGAGGAGCAGGGTTCCAGTGGTGGAACACATGGAATTATGTGGGACACATGCCTGGATACAAGATGGTGCTGACATCTGCATGTGCTTCCAAGCCCTGTGAATTCAGTGCCTTTCTGCTGTCAGGGAACTGCTAAAAACAAATCCTGTTCTCTTCCTGTTAGAAATAAGTGGCATCTTGATCGACTCTTCACACAAAATGATTATTAATTTGTTTAAATGGATAATACTGTCTTTCTATGACATTGGATATTGCCTATGCTTTTATTTTAGCACTTTGTAACCTGTTTCGAAGCCCTTTTAAAAGAGATTTTTCTATCCACAACAGGTTTTTTCAGTGCTCTGCTGTCCTTAGATTAAGAACATTTCCCTGTTTTTTTCTCTTTTCGATCTGGGCCTGTTTCTGAGCTCATGCAGGGTAGAAAGAGAAGCTTGCAGGTTCTGTGCCTGTGGTTCTGGTCTGATGTTTGCCCTCGGTAATGACACTGTCACTGTCCAACATCCCTGTACCCCTGTGGAAGTGGCACCAAGTCAGCAGTCAGGGCTCTCCTAGGAGACATTTGTTCTGTTTTCCGTTGCCTTGTTAAATTTTGTTCTGTTTTCTATTGCCCTATCAATTTTTTACCTCTTTGTTTTCAGATTGTTCCTGATTTATTGTTCTGGATTCTCATCCTGCACCACATACTTAAAGGTTTTGCATTTTTGCAGCTCCCAGACTGTTTTACCCTCGTGTTGTATTATGATTCAAGTATCTATTAACTTTGCTTTAACACTCCTCAGTGGAATTAAATTTTTATTTTCAGAAGATATCAACTGCTGTACTTTTACTGTTGGTCAGTTTATGGGTTAATAAACCATATGTAGCGTTAACCTTTAATGAATCTGTAGATTGCAGTTTTGATTTGCAATAATGAAGGTTGTGCATATTGCATGCCCTTTTCCTCTCTGAAACAAAATTTTCCTTAATTCCAATTTACCCTTCCTTGAAGCGTGAAGGGGAAGCAAGTGTGGAAGGGGTTCTGAATCAGCTGGTCCTGGAGCATCTACAGTTGGCTCCTCTCCAGTGGGGTGAGTGGTGTCAAAATCAATTGATGATCTTTTTTAGAGAATCTACTGGCTCATAATTTTCAGCAGCACGAGAATGATAATGTTTTCATTTACTGACAATCTGAGATAGCGAAGAATTTGATAGGAATTTTATTTTCCTTTAGCTGTTTTACTTAGCTGAAGATAAATGTAGAATTGATATCTGTTTTATTTTAAGTACTGCTGTTTGGTGGTAGTAAATATGAAACCTGACTGTGCACTTTTTCCTGTAATTTTCAGTCCTAGTTGTCTTGTATGAGAGTTGGCTGCTACTTAAATTTCCCCTTTTTCTTGCAGTGTGTGTTTTAAAGTAATTTCTCTAAATTTTTTTCATATGAATGGTAATGTCCTTGTGATATATTTCTTATTATGGTCCCAACAATTGCATTACTAACTTTTGAGGTGCAGAAAATGTTTTTACTCTGGGTCGCAGGGAAGAATTACTTGTCTTAATTTTCCATTTAGAATGATGTTCCCACAATGAAAAA
The DNA here is from genome assembly GCA_910950805.1 of Acrocephalus scirpaceus scirpaceus. NCBI lineage: Eukaryota > Metazoa > Chordata > Aves > Passeriformes > Sylviidae > Acrocephalus > Acrocephalus scirpaceus. The sequence continues at coordinate 4,277,670 of OU383773.1, forward strand.
TTGAATTAATTTTGAAGAGTCATAATAATGCAACTTGTCTCTGAGGTTCTCAACAAGGCTTGCTCAAAAGCTTTGGAACATGAGATGTTTTATCTCCAACACTTGAACACTTGTGAGTTTCAAGTTTCAGATAAAGTCCCCAGGTCATCAGCAAATCATTACCAAAGCTTTTGCTTTTAAAACAAATTTAACTCTATGCTCCATATTTTAATACTTTGATGACCTAATGAGGAGCAGCTTTAAGGAACAACGATCCATCACTATTGCCTGTGATAATTATTAAAACTGAAATGACCCCAAACTCCATTATTTCTGTACTCTTTGAAGGGTTTGGGTTTTTTCAAGCATGTTGACCACCCTCAACTCAAATGTTAAAACCTGTGAGCACTTTTTTTACAGAAGAGAAGATTAAAAATGGCTTAAAGTAGTTTGTTGTAAGTATGTCCAACATTAGCCATAATCAACTACTTCTGAAATCAAGCTTACCTGGCCTCACTTCTTCAGGGCATTCAGAGATTTGGCAGCATTTTTTTTTGTATGATTGTTGGGATTTGGCCATGATTGCCCTGGCCTCACCAGTAAAACAAGTAGTTTGTGTCAGGTGTGTGTTGTGAGCTCAGGCTGGTCACTTGTTAGCTCTGCAGAGTGGCTTTGACCATCAGCAGGTTTGTAACCTGGGCTCCATGGTAGAAAATCTTCCTTTGGCACTTCTGCATAGAACATCACCTTAAGGATGAGAAATGTGTTTTTCTTCTATCCCTGTACCCTTGGTTTGCTTTTTTTAATTCTCTTTATGCTAAATTCCACTGTTTTCTTAGTAAAAGCGGCTTTTTGAATCATACTGTGCTTGGCATTCCTGCCTGAATAGTGATCTTTGATGCACTGGTTGAAAAACATGAACATAGCACTGATTTACAACAAAATCTCCTGTGTAGTTTGTTATTTCTCAGGCTGCTGATTAATTCAGTTAAAGAATCCCAGTTACTTGAGTTTTTAGCCAAAACTCTGTGATATTCTCTGCTTCATAGCTGCAAAATCTTTTGAAGCACAGTCTGTTGACTGATGGTGTTGTACATTTTAATTTTCTACACTGAGCAAAGCAGGGAAAGGGAGATCCTATGGGATATTGAATGCTTGGTTTGCCACCACTTATATATGATATTTCTTAGTGGAAACTTCTGTTTTGCAGAAGTTTATTTTTTTTTTGTTTGTTTAATTTTTCTCAGTCCTAAATTGCTAATGAATATTATCTGTTTTGTATAATACACTAAGTGTGGCCATGTGGAAGCTATAGCTTACTGCAGAGATTATGGAAAAGGACATTTTGGTTAAACGCCTGATTTTACTTGAAAACAAAAGCAAAAATTGAAAATTAAAATGGAGACATTTTAGCTTCTTTTAGTTAACCATACTTTTGAATATTCAGCAGTTAAATCTTTGGTAGTCTTGCAGCCAGGTAACCCTACCTGCTGCTCCTTCAGTCCCTCCAGACTCTGCACCGTGGCAATACAGGATGGTTCTTTCTTTAATAATGTGTGGGATGGAGGAGGAAATAAGAGATTGTTATTATTGTTTGGTAGGTGGGAGTAATAAGGAGCTGTTGAAATGTTTGGACAGCCAGGGGATGTGTGTGCCTTGTACATGCACTTAGACAGTGGGACACACTGTCTTTTGGACTTATCTCTTTCAACGTCAAAATAGATTTCCTATTCAATTCTTACAGGCATGGAAACATGTTAGGAGTTTAAAATACTGTAGTATTGTAGTATCAGCTGGATTTATTTTTTTCTTTGAATCGTGACACTGTTTGTATTTACAACCTGGCTTTGCTTCGAGTTTTGTTTTCCTGTGTGTTAACAATAACTTGGGTCTTAATAAGAACTCTTTACTACTGGCCATCATTGTGACACAGCCTTTGCATAAACTGGCTAAAAATTTGGCTTAGTTTTATGCAATAAAATTGATTCTATGATCATGCAAGGATTTTGCCATATTGATGGTCACATTGAAGGGTTTACTTTATTATAAGCGCTCACAGTGAAGCATGAATGAATATTTAACATGGTTTTGATTAAAAAAATGACTGGCTCTTATTCAAATTTGTAGAAGCTGTACTGCAACATTCCTTTTAGAATTGGCATATTTAATTCATAAAAGAGTTAATATTACATCTCTAGAATTATGAAAGCATATTGAAATAATTTTTCATGTAATTTGACAATCCTGTCCTTTTTTCATTAAATACAAGGCAAAGAGTAGAATCAAAAGTCGGTGACATTGAAATTTTGGTCTGAGGGTAAGAAGTTACCTTTGAAATTTGTCATAGAGAGGGCAAAAAAGTCATCTGTAGTGAATAGTTTATTTTTATTTCATATAATTAAATGAGTGGGGAAGGGAAAAGTCTTTAAGACATGAGTAATCATAAAAAAGAAAATACTTCAAAGGCTGGAGTGAGAGTTCTTAATGCATTGTTAAAATTGATTTTAAGATTTAGGACATCTCTGTAAAATGAAGTTGTCTGTTAGGCAGGTGAGTAAATCACACATAATTGAAAAGCATCATCTTGCTCAACACCACCAGGTTCAATCTTCTCTAAAATTTATGACATATTTTCTTTTTATGGCTGGGCAACAAACCAAATGTAGGCGTAGATGTGGTTTTAAGGTGAATACATTAATATCATCAAATCAAGGAAACAGAGCCTGCAAAGTTTAATGAGGAGAACCAAACCTCCTCAAAGGTGTGTGCCATGCAAGCTCCATGGCTGGGGTTGGAAATGATCTGATGGAGTCATCTGTGGCTGCTGCCTGTGCAGGATTTTTTCAGTCTTTATTTGATTTATGTCACTGACTTTGCAAGCAAGCAAAGTCCCAGGACTGAACGCTTATCAGTTTTGATGGTGCTTTTCTGCTTTCCATAGCAAAATTATCTCATGTACAAATGTGTGCACAAGATTTTACTGAACGTGAAGTAGACTGAGTTTGAAATAGGCTCCTGATTGACCCTGGAACAAGCTGGGCTTGGGATATTCCTGCATTCAGTGAGAAGTTTCTCTGAAACAAGAGGCTCCTGACACTTTGGATGTTGTAAACAATTTTCACAACAGAAACTTACTTTGAATTCTTCTGCATAAAGCAGATTAAACATAACTTCCTTCACTGCCTGCAAGCCCCAGGTATAGAAATCTTTTCCTGATGACCTTCATGTGTATAAGAGGGAAGATTTATTGGAGAAAATTGGTTTAAGAATTTAGAACTGTAGACACTGAAAAGTGCTAGAGGTTTAAATATATCAAGCAAATGCTTTTCTTTCTCCATAGCAACTAACTGAATAACTGAAAATCAATGATTATACATGAATTCTAATATTACTAACAGTAGTGTTCCAAGAAACATGCATTTGTCAAGCTGCAGCATGGAAAAGTCTAGAAATAGCTTTTTGCTTTCATTCACTCTTTTATTTCATTCATTGATTTCATTAATTCTTCCCTTCTTCATAAAAAAAGTGAATTTCAGTACAGTTTTAATGTTTAAATGTACTTGGATGCCTTTCACAACGCAGTGCGTTTTATTTCCTGGTATGTGATTACAGGAGAACTCAAATCACTATTGCTGGATGCTGCTCAGGTCATAAATAAGAAAAGGGATGGGCAGCAGACAAAGTCTTGATCATTTACTTTTTGGTAGAAAATGCTCCACCCCTTGTTGTGAGCCCAAAATAAATTCTGTGCCTACCTGCAGCATGTAGGAATATTGTACTTAGAGAAAGCTAAAAAACTCCAAAGTGAAGGTGGTGTTAAATTGTCCCTCAGAGGTAGTTGGAATCAATAGAAGATGTTGATTTAAAAGTCTTTTGAAGTGTTTTATGAGCATATGGTTCATGACAGCTTGTTTGGAAGTTCAGTCTGGTTAAGTTTCACAAAGCATCTTATGGAAGCATTGCTTTAAAAATAAATTATCTTAATAATTAACTATATGTTTTAGAGAGCACAAAATCATAATCAGTTTTCACAGCTTTATGTTTTGTGCATATTAACATTAATTACTGAAGCAACACAGCGATTTTATTTTGTAGTTTCCAGCCTGACCTAAGACAATAATTAAATGTTTCTTTCCATAATTCATGTGATTAAGGGATTTCAGCAGTGTGAGATCACTGCATCCTGAATACACAGGAAAATACTTTGTAATGTCTACCAGTGAGTGAATGATGCACCTCTAAGCTGTGCCCTGGAGAGTCTTGTCCCCATGGGCTTAGTTAAAATGAGCCAGATCTCTGCACACACGACCATTATTCTGACTTTGGTTTTAGCCAGGGCAGTCCTACAATGTTCCTACTCCCCCATATTTGAAATTCCAAGGCTGTCTTGGATGAGTTTTCAAAGACTGAACTTAATGGGGAACTGTAAGGAAGTAATTTTACTGTCTCTTTTAATAAATAAACCCATCCTAGGCCCTAGAAAGGATAATTTATATTATATAGATACAGGCTTGCAGATGCAAAGAGTTCAGCAGGGTATATAAGGGCCTGCCCTTGAGAAAAATGGTGAGTGTTACTGTGTTCATTCACCAAACTAAAATATTCTGCAAATATTTCTATTTTAGAATTATGGTACTCTGGCCATTGTCATCATTGGAAAGATGAAACCAAGAGCATTGGCCAGGAAATCTCAAGAATAAGCTGTCTGTAAGGTAGAAATTCACAGTCTGATTCACAGGATGACCAAAACTGAGAAACAATCTGGTGATAAATGGATTTTGCAAGGTAATTGACCTTTCTCATCCATTTAGAAAAATCTTCAGGTTTTTCATTTTTAAGATTCAAGACAGGTGGAAACACTTTCATATCTTAGCAGCTTGTGTGCAGGCTGTTTTGGAGGATATTTTGGCAATGTCAAGCAAGCAGCATGCTTTAGTTCCTGGGAAGTGTTGAGAGACTGGGGTAGTACTCAGAAAAAATGGAGTAAGTTGATGGAACTGGGGCATCTGGCACAGGAATAATGGCCTCTCATGTCAAAACACACGATTGTGTGATGTGTTTTGAAGCAGCTGTTGTTTCTAATTCCTACCCAAGCCTTGGTTACTCAAAAATGAAAAGAAAAACTTGTACAAAAAAGGTTTCAGATACAACCAGATTGGCAGTGATTTCAGAGGAAAGATGCTAAGAATAAAGAGAGCATCCTGAAGTGAAAATAAATCAACAAAACCTCTTATGGAATGGCCTGAGAGAGGTTGTGTGAGTGCCAGTGGTTACTTTATATCAGATTTCTGAAGGAACTGGCAGCTGGAGCTTCAGGTCCAGCACTTCCAATGAAGCAATGAGAAAACTGTGAGAGAAAATGGGGTAATAAATACTAATGGGGAAGTCTAAGTACTGATCTAGGATCATCCAGAGATATTCTGGGCAACCTGATCCTCTGTCTCTCCATCCTCATAGTAAAGAATTGTTTCCTTAAGTCCAATCTAAACCTGCCATCTTCAGTTTAAAATCCTTTCCCCTCATCCTATCACTGCAGGTCTTGGTTCTCCCTCTGTGTTTCTACAATATTTCAATAATCTCAAAAACCAAGTGCCATAAATGAAATGGATGAAATGTAGTCCAAAAAAGGTGTTTATCTGTTCTGAGACAAGTAACACAGAAATCTGCTACAGGTTCAGCTGTCTGAAGTGGTTGGAAATTACTTAATTAGGTGTTACTCTGAGCTACCAGAATAATTCAGCTGTGGATGAAAGAAGAAAGGTGTATGTGACATTTGTTCAAACTTTTAATTAAACTTCTTACCAGAAGAGCTCAAGTCAAACCAGAACAGGAAAATGTAAAGTTTTTGGAGGTGATCTAGGAATGAATACTGCTAGCAGGTTTATACTAAAAAGATTTACTGAATAAAATTTCATAAATTCTCCAAAGTTGAGAAAATCTGGCAAGTGAGTTCTGTGTTCAGTACTTAGAACATCTACAGTCTGCTTGCTTTGAGTTTCAGTATCTCTGAGATACATTTTTTTTAATTAGTGAAATCAAAAATTGACTATTCTCCAGGAATCCATCAGAGGACCAGGAGAGCAGAAAAATTGCTGAAGTAGGGCAGCTTTTGGCATAGGAACATAGATGGTTTTCAGCACAATGTTAAGGGTTTTAGAATAACCTTACAGTGGAAATACTGGTGGAGAGGAAAGTACCAAAAAGTGGTGTTTCATCAGATATGAAAAAAAAGAGAAAAAGAGACAAGACATTGTGGAAGAAAGAGAATTAACTCATTCAAGCTTGATCAGGCACATGTCCCTAATACCTTTTATTGTGTTGAGTAAGTGGCTATGTTCAGTATTTAATTTACAAAACCATTTTATTTTTAAAGGAAAAAAAAAAAAGAGCAGCCATGACTTATTTACTTCTTTATTAGGAGTATTCCTTATGACATTTCAGTTAAGCCATAACAAGTGATTGAGAAACACCATAATGATGATAAATTGTCATGCAATTATGCAAGGTACTTCATTTTCTAGATATTGTTAGAACTAAATTGAATAATAGATTAAATGAACATCCAAATTGAAAAAATGAAAAGCTACTGTAATAATTATGACAATGGGTTACATATTCAAAAAGAACTGTGTGAAGATAATTGTAAGGAAGAAGATTGAAAAGACAAAAAAGCTGTCTTGTAAGGTAGTTGGTGAAAAACTATCAGTGAATCTGCAGGGAAATAGAGTTCTATTACTTTGATGAACGCAGAGAATACCATTTGAATAAAAATTTAGAAAAAATATATTTCAGCTTGTGGACAACTTTAAAAAAATGGAAATTAGATCAGATGATGTGTGTATTAACAAGAGAAGCAAGAAAAATGCTTTGATCAGGCAAGATTTTAATTGCTCAACAATTAAACAAATTGTACAGTTAAGTGTGTAGAGAATGAGAAATGGAAAATATGCTAATTGTGGAGGAGGACTACTCTGAATAGTAGGACAGGTAGGACAGGTTTTATGTGAGATTGATTTGGGGCAATAAACAGAAGGGGAGGCCTCAGTCTAGAGGCTGACACTGAGCTTTCCTTCCCTGCCTGCTGACACTTCCCAGCTTTTGTTTTATTTCACTTGAGAAGAACAGTGCTCATGCTTGGAACTGAAAGCCAGGAATGCTGTAAATGAAAGCAGTTGCCCCACTGGCCATGCTGTGCTTGGGATCAGACCCCTTTTTTCCCCAAGAAAATTTGTCATTTGACTGGACCGTGATGTCTTCTCAGTAGAAGTTCTCATGTACTCTGCTGTAGTTTGAAGTTCGTACTTAATCAAGATAAATTGAACATTTCCCTTTTATTTTGTTATACTAAAAGCAATTTTTTCCAAGTATTTCCACGAGTTCTTCCCCCACCTCATGTATTTTGACTCATTGGTTAAGGCCAGAGTGACCTTCCATCAGCAGTTCTCCAAATGTTTGGAGGGGAGGGAAGTCGGCTTCATTTTCATTGTTCATTCTGAAGTAGTCCTTTACTTCATCAAGGAAGCAGAAGTGAATTAACAACTGCAAAGACCATAGATCCAGCTCAATAAGCCTTGTAATTCTGAAATTAATGGCTTCCAACTGTCAAAACCTCAGCAGTACAAACAGAGACCAGAGCAGACAGATTTGTATGAAGAAACATATGCTTTGAATGAAGTGCTCTCTTTTATGTCCTCTCATTTTCTCCTTTTCAGTCTCTCTCAAATTTGACATCTAGCTGTCTATCTTTTAGCAAATGATTTTTTTCTCTCCAGTTGGTGAATTTTCTTAGCCTATTGCATCACCCCATTGTCCCATCAGTAAAACAATATCAGAACTAGATACTACTTTTTTTTCAATTTTTTTATGGGTTACATGTTCAACCCAGACCTGGATTGAACATTGGACCTTTGCATTAAGAATCTTAATAAATTTAATTAAAATAACAAAACTTAATTTCGTTTGGTTTATTTAAATCATTAATTGATTTGATTTTACAAAAGAAGCCAGGGAAACAGAAAATCTTTTCTGAGCTGTAATTCTGTGTATTTATTCATAATGTATACTCAGTAGGGAACTTGGACTTTTTTGTTTAATGTCTGTTTCCTTACTAAGCAGAAATTTAGGGTCACTTTAGTAACATTTCTCATTCATGTGGATACGTTAGAAAAAGTTACAGAAGAAGAGACATTTTTTTCCATCTCAGAATATAAAAGGGAAGCTGAGCAAATGCATTCTGTAGGATGGCTTTGTACAAAAGGGCTTTTGTCAAATGATACTGAAGTTGGTTTTTATTACTCATTACATTTTGCATACTATCGTATGAAGTTGTGGCTCAATAATACTAGACACGTACAGAGCTGTTACAGAATTTCTATATCAAGGCCAGACACATGAGATGAAATAAGGAAGAGTCAATTAAAAGTGTTAGTATGATATGGGAAAGGGAAAATGTCTCGGCAGTATTTGGAATTACGTAGCAAAGTAATTGGTTGCCTCATGTGAAAACTTCAGGAAAGAAAAAAAGGCAGCAGGAGCAACCCTCAATAATTAAAAGAAGTGTCAAGGGATAATTACATTTCTGTGCTTTGATAAAGAGTCAACTGTCAGTTTTCTGAGTGAAAGATGGGGTTGAGTTGTTCAAGTCAAAGGAAAAACCCAGGTATTAAAAGTGTTGGAGACCATAAATCAGAAACTTCAGAGCAGAAGCAGTTGCTGTCAGCCTCAGATGGTTCTGGTGGGAAGCCTTCCATCAGTGCTCCCAGCTGTGGGAGCATTTAGTAAATTTGTTTTAGCAGGACATGAAGCCTCAGAGCTGCTTTGACACTGCTCACAAGCTGCAGAATTCAGCTGGAGACCTGCTGGGGTGTAATCAGCAGCCCAGACCTGGCAGGGCTGCTTGGCTGGGGCTTGGCCTTACTCAGAGCTCAGGCTGAGTAAAACACAACTTTGCACCTCTGCATTGGGCCACTTAGAACCTTTCTCTGAAATGAGACATATTTATAGCTCCTTCAGTGTGCCCAGTAATTGAGGCCCAGGCATAAATCCCCCAAAACAGGAGCTGGTCCCACAGGGATGGGTGTCCACACTGTCCTGCCCACTGAGCTCCTGCATGGTGCTTAACTCCAACAACTGCATCACCTCTCTTTTCCCATCCATGCTTCACTTCCAGGAAGAAAACATCCAGGTTTATCTCACTAACCAAATAGCCAAAAAGCAGTTGTGAAGCACAGAAAATAAAAATGAGTGAGAAATGCAATCTCAGGTCTGAGACTGGGATGGAAATAAGGTCAGTGAGCAGCTGTCAGTTGGAGTGAACAACCTGAACTTCTGTCTGTTAGAGTCAAAATGACCTCTTCTGTTTTCCTAGCAACTATAATTTTGTATGTATTTTTGCTGGATTAACGAGTGAGTTTCTGAACATCTGTTCCTAATGAAGGTATTAATCAGCAATGCGCTCACCATTTGCTAATTATCAAATGTTTTTGTTAAACATTTCAGCAGTGTTTGAAGGAGATGATTTCTGCTCATGGGTGCTTAGTAGATTGTGCTTTGTCTGCATATTGCTTTAAATTAATCTCATAACATGAAATATACATCTTCATGTTATTTAATTCAGTAGACTGCAGAAGGTGTCTCAATATAATTTTGTTTGGAGAGCCTTTTGTAAACTTATTGAGCTCAGTCTGAGATCCTTGCTGCAAATAGGAATTTCAAGATTAAATTTATTTGTGACTCATTTCCAGCTCTTTTGTTCTCATGTCAATATTGTTCTTTAGTTTAAATGGCTTTTCTCGGTCTCTGATGTTTGCCTTTTATCACTCTTGCTCTTTCTTTTGTGCATCTTGAGACAGCAGTCGGGACTAACTCTCCCAGTCTCTTTGATAGCAAGAGAGGGTTTTTAAAATTTTTTTTTATTTCTCACCCCACAATTATCTCAGTAGCCTTTGTCTGTGTCTGGTGTAAAGTGTGGTTTTTGTTTTCTTAGATCTGCTTGACAAGCTTAGATCTTCAGTAGCATTACCCTGACATGGATCCTTACTGATCCACCTTAAAGTGAATCCGTGCTAGCATTTCCAAGGCTCTCTGTTGTCCTTCATTAACCACCAAGTTATAGTGAGTATTTAGTATTTCACAGAACATGATGTAAGCTGTTGAAACCAGCATTGCCTGTCTCACAGGCAGGAGTTTGAAACAGGCAATGATGGAGTAAATCCAGCTTGTTAAGCCTTCTGGCTTATACCAAAGTTTATGAATTAAGACCAATGTGAGAGTTGTTGGTGCCTGGCTACAACAGTGTTTGACAAGTTGTTGCTGTGTCTCTCTAGCGTATCTCTAGTAGGATCTTGATCATTTAAGATGGATAATAATGTAGTCACTTTCATTAAATACAGAATAATTAAAACACCAAAATCATTAGAGGTTAATTTTGATTAAATTTTAAGTTTCAGGTACTCAGCACCATTACCAATACTGTAATAAAGCAGTATCAGCCTTACAGGCTGGAAATTTAACAGCTGTTAGCAACCACAGATATGCAAGTGAATTTCAAGTTTATGTTAGTTTTCATTACACAATAACTGCATTTTTGGGAAGGTTGTAGAGCAGTTATTTGGAGTCAGTAACATTCAGAAATCCCTGCAGAACAAATAGATGCCACACAAAGGTAAAAAACATTCTGGAATGACACAAGACAAGGAACGAGAAAGAGGCAATACAGGATTGTTTGCTTGGGAGGAATTGTTTTGGCTTTGTGGCTGTCACAGTGCGTGCTTTTGTACCTCTGAGAATGCTGTGCATGAATCAGACAAGTAAAAATGGGCAGAAGGGAGCAGGACTGTGACATGAAGTGATACACATCTGATAGGGAAGGCAGCTCGTAATAGAGGTTGGCGATGATAATCTGGAAGCTGTTCTTCAAAAGGCACGGTGGCAGACAATGAAAACCTTCTGTTATTTTGAGAGAGTAAAAAAAAAATCCAGCTACTTGTTCATCATGCAGAATTAACCTTCACAAACCCTTCTGTTAGTGTAATAAATCATTTCTTAGGCTATGTATTGAGTGAAATTACCAACAACTCTGACATAAGGTACGGCATCATTCTTAATCTTTCTTGTTCTCCTTTTAAAGTGTCTTTTTTTATTCCTCTGGTGCTGGAAACTTGGTAATAATCCAGTCATTTTACCTAATTTATATAAAATACCACAGATGGCATTTACCTCTGTCATTCAACTGGAGTTTCAGAGTGTGGAGCTGTTTGTTTGCCAAAGTGCCATAATAATCAGCAAACCTTAAGTTAAGTTGGATATTTTGATGGTATGAACTCAGCAGAAAATTGTTATGTGTCTAAATTTAAAGGTGAAGGGACCAAAAACTTGCTGAACACCAAAGATGTCATTTAGCCCAGGAACTACATTTTATTCAGATTTCGTGGCCTGTAGATTCTAAAACATCGCTCCTTTGGACTTTTGAAGCAGATTGCCTCTGTCATCAGTTATCTCTCATTATAGTTTACTCCTCTGATTTGAACATCACTGTATTCTGTATGGATTGTGGACATTTCTCAGTGGCACAGATTCCAAATGTGACCCTTGACTGTTCAGTTACTGTTTTTATTCACAGAAGTTCAAGCTAAGAGCATTCATATTTACTCCCAGTATACCATTAGGTAATACTGTTGGATAGTACTATTTATACATAAACTTGCAGTAATTAAGTTTTTGAACCACCTTTGAGAAGAAGCTTTAAGCTGAAACAATATAGTGATGACTCCTGTACCTTCCTGTACCATGCAAAAACCTAGAGAGGCAGTGTTAAGGGGTTTTCTGAGATAACACTGATGAAACAGAAGGTAAATGTGCAGCTTCAAATATTTCCAGTGCTAAAGTTTCCACTGGCCCTGAGCATTTCACTAAAAATTAAATTTTTTCTACATGGTATATGGCAATTAATAGCACATTACAACTGCCTTTATAAGCAGTGATTATCCAGTCTTGAATTTCAGTATTTAATATTCTGATGGCAAACTGAATTTATTAAAGTTTGCAAACACTGGAATAAACACAAGTATTTAACTCAGTAAGATTTCACTTGTATGTGATAATTTCTAGGAGAAAAGTCATTGGGGATTGTTTTGAAACAGGGATTAAAATGCATCCAAGTCATCTTGCGATTCATTAGGTAGCTCACTCATGCTCCGTTACAAATAATAAATGATGTGATGGGAAGACTCATCATTGTTAGTGAAATTTGAGTATCAGCAAGTGAGTTAATAGATACAAATAAAAAATGAGCTATAATCAGCATAAAATGTCTTGAGACTTTTGAAAACTGTATGATGAAAATCAGGATTGGATACCTTCTGCTGCCTAAAAATGAAAGTTACCAAGATCTACCTGGAGAGCTGTTTCTTTATTTTTCCATTCCCATACTCCATTCAAACTAGATGTGATTGCCAAGACTGGAGAGCATCTATTTTCTTCACCCCTGAAAATGGATGATTTTTGAATGTACAGATAAATTCATTCTGTAAGATCCTTAAGATGCCAGAAATAGCTGCAGGCTTCTTTCTTTCAACCCCTGTTAACAGAGAAACCTCATTATGATGTTTTTATATACATATATAATTATATTTTTATATATATATTAAAAAACATCATCCAGTTCACGATATTATAAACAAATTCACACAAATCCCCAGCTGAGATCCCCTCCCCATTTTTAGGGTTGAATATCTTAGACTTTCCTGGGAAATCCTGGGAAGTCAGAAGGATGGTGCTGTCAGTAGAAATGCATTGCTCTGTCTGCCCCCATCCTCTCCTTCTCAGTCTCCTGTATCTGGAGGTCTGTCACTGAAAAGAAATCATGTTTGTGATTTGAAAGAAGTGTGGATTAAAATATTGTAGGAGCTGTTGGATGCCTGAAAGCACCAACGACATGAGGAAATTTATACTTTACTCTGCTAATTGTTGAAAAATATGAGGCCTTGATTGGTATGCAATTAGAAGTGTAACATTCTGTTAAACATATCACACAGCATATTGGAATGTTAGTAGCAAATCCTCTAATTTAAAATGAAAAAAAGTATGCAGTTCTGCATATTAGCAATTTTTGCAGGCAATCAAAATTTGCCATTTGTCTAAATGTCAGGGGGGGAAAAGCCATCCTTAGTTATTTTGGTAATCTAAATTTGGGTTATGTTTGATAAAATTTCTGTTCTCTAACAGTAAACAAATATAAAAGAAGAAAACCCAGAATATAGTTAAATGTGCCATTGCTTTCAACTACTCAGATATGTGGCTTTTATTAAAAAAAAAATTCAATAACATTACCACATCTGCTTTAATTCAAACAAATTAAAAGTACTGAAGCCAGACCATATTCGCAGAACCTCAGGAAAAAAAACCAACTCAAGGACCCATGAGTGGAATTCATTGATGGGGAATCAGATGGTGCACTGGTTTATCAATTAAAAATATAGAATGGCTCCACAGACAGATGTTCCTGTCCTTAAGAACCTCAGAAGGCTTGATACTCAGTATATATCCTCCAATCACCTCCTGTCTGGTGGATGTTTTGGGATAAGATGTTCACATTCATGTGGAGCCTTTTATTTGAGGCTGAAGTCTTGCTTGTATGGGCCCAGGAGTGACCAGTGCTTAGAGCATGCAGTAGCCCATTTGTGAGGTTAATCAGCACTGCTGATTTTTGTTGGCTGCTGTGGCTCATGGAGAGGTGGCTCTGTAAGCCAGGCTAAGATGGGAGCAAGGAAACAGCACCTGGAAGTGGAATAATTTCCTTTTTCTAGTGGATATGCAAAGTTACTGCATATCTTCAAATACAGTCAGTCTCAGAGGGGTTGAATTTCCTTGATTGACTGCACATTCACCAGCATTTGTACCAGTGAAGTTTAAAAATCTCTGAATGCTTCAGACATGTTTTTGTTAACAGAGTATTTGACAAGCTTGTCTCCTTCTAATATTTGTAGATGGTCAATTTATCACACATTTGGCAAGTAATGTTTATCTTTTTCCTTGAAGTTTTGGACTTCCTGGTCAGTCTTTCATTGTTGCCATGTTGGGATAACTTGTCCCTTAAAAAATGTGCCTTATTTCTGCTTTAATTACGTTTTGTCTCCAGTCTTCTTCCCATGGCTGGGTATTAGTGAGACATCACTAACGGTGTTTTTGCCACTATATCTCAAGTAACCCCCCTAATGCTGGCTTTATTAAGTATTTACCCTGATGTGGGAAGTGGGACTCCCAATCTGCTGCTCACCTTGCGTCCCTGGCTTTGTCACCCTCTTACTTCAGTCCCCAAATGTGACTCCTGCTGCAGCACAGAGGAGCCACAGCCCAGCCCTGGGAGAATTTGTGTCCCTGTCTGAAGCCAGGCAGGAATGGGAATTTTTCTGCTCTAGCAGAGGACTGATCATTTGTTATGCCCGAGCACTGACATCAGTTTTGTTGTGACTTTGTGCTCCATTTTGACATTGCATTATACAGTCAATTTGGCATCAAGCTGGAGAAAATGAGAAGAGTAGGAAGCTGATTCCTCAAACTATTAATTTAATATCAAAATCAGCCCTACAAAACATTGTGTGGAAGGGGGGAGGGGGTTCTTTTTCATTCTGTTTTACTCACCAAATTACGCAGTTACTTCATAAACCTTAAAATCAAGTAAATTTAAAATCAGCCTGTGCTACAAAGCCTGAGGTTTGGTATCGGCTGTTCCTGTTGTGTGTTGTAGTCACTAATCCTTTTAATGAAGAGCTTTTAGCAATGAGGAGATTCTATTTATAGTAAAGCCATTAGAGCATAAAGCTCCTCATTGCTATTCTGCAGCATGGAGCTGTAATGTTTGTCAGTGGAGAAAAGCTATTTTTAGGTGCAGCATTGAAAACCAAGGCTGAAAGGTCAAGAATCCTCGGGGGGATATGTTCTGCTACATCAGTGCTATCACACAGCTGCTGTTTACTCTCTTATCGTGCCTCAGTAATAAGAAGATATTTTTATTGTGACACCAAAGGTATAAAGCATCAAAAGGATTTTGCACATGAAATGAATGCTCAGGGAGTGATGTATCCAATCACATTAAATGTTCTGCTTCTTAGGAGAATGATTTTATTTTTCCCAAAGACTGTCTCCATACCCATTCTTCAAAAGATTCATTCTAGGAAAATTGGGAGGGTTTTTATTTTTTTTTTTATTATTAATAAAGGAGATAAGACCTAATGTGAGCAAAAGACAATCTGCTGAAATAGTGAGGGATTTCAGGCACACACTTTCCTGCCTGACATCTACACCATTCATTTTCTTAGCAGTGCAGTGCATGAACGGGAGACATAAAATCAACGTGGAGTTTGCCAAAGGAAAAAGAGCCTGGACATTGCTGTTGGTAATTAGAGGAGCAGAATTGTGGGTGGTGGGTGATTATATCTGGCACAGGACAGCTTGTAGCACACTGGGTAGGTACTCAGTGAGCACAAAAAGATCATGTGATCCTATTGAAACAAGATATGATGGATGATATGTGAAAGAGAGAAGGGAGAAAGGACAGGGGAAAAAAAAGGATAATTATAGGAATACAAGTCTGCATATATTAGCTGAGTCTACAGCATAGAGGCTTCAGAGGATTTTCTAATATCTTTATATAAAAATCAGGGGGAAAAGAGATTAATTGCCACATTGAGAAAATTAGGGTTGTATGATCAAAGGGAAGGGAGAGAAGAAATGGCCTGTTGACAGATGGCTTATAAAAATGAAAAGATTTTTCTGAGGATATGAGTTTGGAGTTTTGTGCTGCTTGGGGAGACAGAGGCGCTGTCATCATATTTTAATAATAATAAGCTGCTATGTCACCCTTCTTATTCACCAAACATGTAGCAGAGAAAAAGTATGAGTACAATAATGCACTGATAGGTACACTTTCTTCTCAGGGTATAATGAAATAATTTGTACTTCTCTGAGAATTTATTCAAGGTCTTGCTGCTGAAGGTTCCTATCTTCTGACACATGGAGTCCATTATCCCATACCTTTTAAAACAGTTTCTTTCATTTCATATCAGGAAATTATTTTAATTCTGCTCTTTCAGCATACCCAAACCAGTTTTTAACACCATCTTTCCCAAGCTTTCTGTATATGCAGTGTTTGGCTAAATCCATGTGGTTATAACTGATAAATTGTTCCCTCTGCCAGGCAGCAGCACAGAGTGAGCACATATTAACAGGCAGCTCCTGTCCTCAGTACATAAATAAACCAAAAAATCGAAGGATTGTCAAAAGAGAATTGGGGAAACTGAAGCGATCTCAATTCTACAATTATTTTCTTTCATAATTGAATGAGATTTAGGTAAATGGGCACTGGCTGAAGGGAAAGACAGAGGAAAGAAGGCATGGCTTTGTGAAAAGACAAGGCAGTAATGAGTTGTTCCTATCAAAATTGCCAGATGTTGCTTAGCCACAGTATCTCTCATCTCTCTACTCTTATGTGAAAGAAATTCAGGTGTTCTGGCTGTGTCACTTCATGGCACAGTGACTCAATTCAACTCCCTAAAACAGCAGGAGAAAACGAACCAAAATCAAACCAGGAAAAACAGTATTTTCTGGTTTGGGGTGGGATCAGGCTGGGAGGTTTAGTCAGGGCACAGAGGAGGGCAGGAGGCAGCTCTTAATTCTGTGAATTACCATCCTGTGAAACAGGAGCCAGTCAGAGGAACAGGGACAGAAGGTGGAGAGGCTCATCTGGCCTACAAAAGAAATCAGCAAAGAACATGATAAAAAATGACAGAAACTCATAATCCATGATCTTAACTGCAAATTAATTAGTTATTTGTTTATGGCTTTCACATCTATTACACCTGCATATGTTTGTAGTTTTCACAGCCCAGGTGTTTGTGGGGAAAGAAAGTTCATTCTAGATCACAGACTGGTGACCTGGAGTAAAATAAAATAGTGTTTATTTTGTGAAAATGCATACCATTTTGCTGCTCTAATCTTGATGCGTTTCATACTCATTAATCATGAGCAATCCCATGTTTGTATTCCCTCTTGCTTTCTTAGACTGTTTCACTCCTGTTAAGGCTTAGACTGGCTGTAATTACTTTAGTGGTTGTGTCTTTGTTGAAATTTTACAATCACTATGACATCCTTTTCTTTTTCCCCTATAGTTGCTGTTTTCACAGTTATCTGTTCACATACCACCCAATTTGCTTTATTAGACAAACATTGCTCAGACAAAGGCATTTTTAAATTGGTGGAGTGTTGTTTTGGTTTGGTTTGGTTTGGTTTTTGGTTTTGGTGGGGTTTTTTGTGATGTTTTTGGTTTTGTTTTTGTTTTGGGGGTTTTTGGTTGATTGGTGTGGTTGTGGGTTGTTGTTGTTTGTTTTTTGTTTTTAACCATTGGTGGGTTTGGTTAGTAAAAACAAAGAAAGGTCTTTTGGAGTCCAGTGGGTGAATGCTCCTGCTTGGTTGTGCCAGCCTGAAACTGAAGACTGGTAAATTTGGTATCTATTGACATTCAAATTTGCTGTAAATTTGTACAATTCAATGCAAGTCAGTTGCTATAACACTTTGTAATCATTAAATTCTGCCCTGAATTTCTTTCTTGAGGAGAGATAGGTTAAAAATAACGGCAGAGTAAAGACAATCCAGCCTGTATTGACATAGAGTCAGTGGGCATGCAGCAGTTGACAGTTGTATTTTACTGGTTTCACACTTTAAATACATAGTTTTTGTGAGAGAGTGGAAATGTCAAAGCTGTGTCTGTAGTGAAGACAAGAATGCTTGCCTGTAATTACTGTTCTCTGAATGATTTTCTTTTTCCGAGGAGGGTTTTATCTGTTCTCCTTTCTACTCTATCTGAGACTTGTATACTCTTCATCTGTTTGTTAACCAAGGGGAATTTTTATCTTCTTACTATCATGTTTTGAGATTTATGTGATTGCCTCTAATTTGGAACTTGGCAAACCTAATGAAATATGGAAATGATATAGTTCTGACCTACTTCTGACCTCATATACCTACATTGCATCTTGCAGCGATGCTCTTGGCATGTTTGATGGCCCTGCAAGTCCCTTTATTTGCAGTCTGTCATCATAAAATGGATTTGGCTCCTGGTTACTCTGTAAAAGGATTAACGATTCCTGACACAGCTGAAGTTCCAGTTCAGGCTTCTCAGTTTAAATCTCATCGCAACATCTGAAATACCAAGGATTGTTATTGGAGACAGATTGAGTTGTTTTGGGAGGTGTGGGGAGACCAGGGCAAAGCTGTGTGTGTACATCCGAGGGTATCATCTTTCCAGCTGCACTTTTTTGGCTGTTACAGAGCAGTGTCTGGAGAGTTCAGTTTATCAACTTGAGTTAATCTGTGACTTCAGTTTATTGTATATACCCTGCCTATGCTGTAGATCCAGTTCAAACTAAAACAAAGTGCAAGGTCTTGGCACTTCACTCCCATCTGAGGCAGCAGTTGTTTGATGGTGGCAATGTTGGGAACACTTTTGCAAATAAGGCTGCAGGCAGTGGTTAACATTTTAATTGTCCTGTCCTTTAAATTTGCTCATTTTGGGAGCCTTGTCAATGCTAATGCTGTCTCCCTCATGCAAAGCCAGAATGACTTGTGATTCCAGTCCTATTTGTTAAGTGAATGTATTTCATTTGCAGCTAATGACTTGCTGCTGGTGGATGGTGAGTGTAAGTGCTGATGTGTTTTGTTGTCTGTTTAAAGCTCTCATGAATCTCTGGAAGAGTCTTCAGATGCATTTTTGCTGTGGTTTCCTGCCTGTGGTTGGGTGTCATTCGAGATTTGTAAGGAGTTAAAAGCTGTAAGGTTGCCTTGTCTGACTGCATCTCTCACTGTGTGGCATTTCAGCATTTGAGAGCCAATGCAATTCACGTTGACAAAATCTAAATTGGGATACTTAAAGGATAAAACATTCTGGAAATGAACTTCGTTGTTCCTGTTGTCAATTAAATGAGCAAGTCTCAGTGTAAAATCTTCCTCTTTGTTCAAGATTCTCGCCTGTGTGCTGTTGACATGCTGGAAATGCAGATGAGATGTGATAAAAGGTACTGTTACTATTGCCTGCCCACATATGTAATTTGTTTGCTGCATAAATACACCTACAGGCTTGTTCCATACAGAGGCCTAAGCAGCTACATAGAAACATGTACTGGTTCACAGAATTAATTCACAGAATTCTTCTGTGTTGTGTTCAAGACAAATAAGCCAAGACTTCATTAGGGAAAACTATGTTTCTGCCAAGCTCTATTTCAGTAGGCCAAAAAATTCCTTCCAAAACATTCCTCGATGCTTCTGAAAGGAATACCTGTGACTTCTAACATAATCAATCTGTTCCTAGGTAGTAAAAGTGGAAGATTAAAGGATAATTTTGCCTTTTCACCCAATAACAGGTTTTTAAAAACATGGAGAATGTTGGTATGGTATGGGAGAGCAAAGCCTATGTTGATGTCCAATTTGGACCTCATGCTTTGCATCTAGAGAACAAAGTGAAATATGAGCTAGAAACATGAAACATGACTGAACAAATAACATCTTTGATAGGTCAAGTCTCTAACTAGTTCTCCCCCCAAAAAATTTGTAAAATTCTCCTGTGGAACTGCTGGAACTCCTCTTTTATACTGTGCCTGTCTGCCATTATCAGTCTCTGCAACTGCATTGCTGACCAAGGCTGCAGTGGAATTTTGATAAAATAAATGAGCAAGTCTGTTTAACTGCAGAAGCAAATTCTATCTTCTCCATTTTATCTGGCTGCTTTCCTGAAGTCCTTCTCCCACACCAGCTTTCCAACTCAGTTTGTTGGAGATGCTCTACAGCCTCTCCATCATTTTTTTGAGCCTGTGTGATTCTCCCGAGCTGACAGAGCTCAAGTCTTGCTGTTCCCATTCTCTCAGGATTTAGGATCATGTGGAAGATCTCATCCCTTCTGGCTCCAGCTTAGAAGTCCTGGAATGGTCAAATGGATGTTTTTCTCTGAGGGCAGGATGAGCTTCTGACTTTCTTCTTCTGGCCAACATTATGTTGATAAGACTGGAAGCTCTCTTGGGAAGATTTAAAAAAAAAAAAATTAAAAATACTGAAGAACTTGAAATTGAAGAATGCTATAATTCTAGGTAAAAAGTTTGTTGCAACTTCTAAATTGTCCAGCTGCACTGGTATAGGAAGACAGCTTTTTTCCCCCTGTTGCTTACCTCTTGTGGATTTATGATGCTGTTTTTCTGAGAACATCGAGATGTTTTTTATCATCAGTGAACGAATCATATCCCTGTGAGAAGCATAATGTGCATATTACATATAGACAGGCTGAGAAAAGATCATTACTTTGCCTCAGGCTACGAAATAAGACAGTAATATAGTGGGAAGCTCAGTCTTGCAGCCTCCTGGTTTAACCAGTGAATGACTCATTATACTGGCTGAAAAAGCACTAGGAGTGAATGGTGGTGAATAAAGCTTAGGAAACGATTGGACAGAACAGAGTGTCCTGTTCAGGGTTTTTAATAACCCAGGACTTTCACACCCATTTTGAGATTAAACTAAAACTATGTGACTGTATTTTGCTTCTGGCAACATCCCTGATTAATAAGCAAAG
The DNA here is from genome assembly GCA_910950805.1 of Acrocephalus scirpaceus scirpaceus. Lineage (NCBI taxonomy): Eukaryota > Metazoa > Chordata > Aves > Passeriformes > Sylviidae > Acrocephalus > Acrocephalus scirpaceus. Next base: position 4,298,257 of record OU383773.1, read on the forward strand.
CAAATGTTTTTTTGCACTGACTTGCTGTCAGTATCTATAGTTCAGTGCATAAGACCAGTCCTTTCAGTTGTGGTTTGGCTTTTTGGCAGATCTTATTTTGTTGTTCCATTTGCCTGTGACTGGCTTGGCAATGAGGTGGCATTAGGCTTCTGTCCTTCTGACTAAGAGAACTTCTAAATATCCCCCTCAGCATCACGGCAATATTTATATCCAGGGACCTTCCTGATCTTGGAATTGCAAGAAGGCACCTCTAGGAAGAAGTTTTATTTTTAATTGCAGATGAGGATCCACAAATCTATGCTCGGTTTATTCCAAGGCCATTATCGAGGCTCAGAGGAACTTCAGACATGATTTCAAATTCCCTCTGTCTTCCTGGCCCTGCAGCCTGCTGCTTTCCTTCTCCTTCCTCAAGTGTAGATGGAGGAGGATATTTTTATTGACCTAAGATGAAGTCTTTGTGCATCCTCCACTTCCCAGTTGTGTGCTGGGTTTTGGCTCTGCTGTTTGTTGTCACTGTCGGGTAAGTCAAATTAAGGAGTCATTCTCTGGAAACAGTTTTCACCCATCATTGCCAAGTCTTCCTCCAGATTGTTTCCTCAATTACTTTGTGTATTTTTACTACCTGATTTGTGGCAGATTCCCTGTACTGATTTACCAGACCAGTCCAACAGAAGACAAACCCAGTAAGAAATGCCAGTAGTTTTCTATGGCATCAGTGATTGAAAAGGCTGATGGGATAATTGCCTTGAGTTCTTTGAGAATTGCAGACTCAGATCCTCTGTTCCCAAAAAGAGACAGGAAATAGATTGCTAAGGACATGGAATTTCCTTCCTTCCTATCCCAGCCCTTCTTTATGTGATCCTCATTAAAACTGTGTTTTATGATCAGTGCCTGTGTCCCTGGGCTTCAGTGTGCCAACCTCAACACCTTCCAGTACTGGAGTAATTTATAACCCAGGGTTCTTTCTGTGCACAGGAAACCCCACTGCAGAATATCCTTTGGTCTGTGTACTTTCTCAGCTGGATATTTTGAAATACAAAGCTCTTAAGAGCTAACTGTTCAGTTCTAACCACATTTTGCAAGTTATCAGAGGGTTTCATTTTCCTCCAAAGTAGTATGACTAAGCATGAGAGGGGAAAACAGATGAATCATCACTGAAAACAAACAAATAATGACTTAATAATCACAAATCTGAGACAGCAGTATTAATTATTCATAGAGAGTGATTTATCTTAAAGCATACTGTTAGACTGGCAGCTGAAATAAAGACAGATGTTTCTGCTTTGTCCCAGAGGGTTGGAAATACAGAACTGAAGTTAAATTTGATACCCACATAATGATGTGGGAGGTTATGGAGGTTTGGATAGTTGTTATTTGTGTATGAATTTTGCTTTGAATCACAGATGGAAACACTTTATTTAGTATCTATACTGTCTCTGGTTTCCTGGAGTTGTAGAATCATAGAATGGTTTGGGTCAAAACTCATCTCATTCCACCCCCCGGCCATGTGCAGGAGTCTTTTCCACTGGACCAGGTTGCTCCAAGCCCTGACCAGTTTGGCCTTGAGCGTTTCCAGGGATGGAACAGCCACAGCTTCTCTGGGCAACCTGTGTCAGAGCCTCCCCACCCTCACAGTAAAGAATTTCTTCCTAAAATCTAATCAAAACCTTCTTCTCTGTGTTCTGTAGACACTAGACCATATTATCTTTCATTAAACTCTCTCACTGCATATTTTGGAACAGGAATAAAGACAAATGAGAAATTCCATGTATTACATTGATAGTTTATAATTAAAAAATCACTCCTAGTAGTTGCATTCCACTTTTGAAGTGCTTTGCACACACACCTAAATACCATAAACCCAGAGTTTCAGAATATAGCATTTAGATTCAAGGTGGAGGCCCTAAAGGAAAAAGGAGTGAAAAGGAAGGAATAAATTTATGACAAATCTTGAAGTTTCAACTCTCAAAATATCTGGTTTTGTTTTCCACCTTTACGGTAAATCTATTGTGATGCTTTGGAGAGGTTGGTTTGGTTTAAAGTTGTTGAAGGGGCGTTGTGAGAGAGCTATTGAAGTTTTAAAGAATTTGAAAAGCACTAACACCATGTAGGTGGGCTGGAACTCTGCCATCATCCATTCCATGCCCCACTCAGAGGAGGGGGGTCTTATTATTAAAAAGAAATGCCAAGTCAGGCTTTATTTTGTAATTTCCCAACGCCAACACATGCACTAGAGCCAGGTTTGATTCCATGTTTCCACCCCAACTCTCCCAGTTAATTTCCTCACAGATCTCTGCAGAGGACTCTTGGATGCACTGAAGCTTTTCTTTGGTAGCTACCTTATTTATATTTAGAATTTAAGGTGAGAGGAAGGACTTAAGGTTACTGTGAGGAAAGGGAAAACAAGTTTTGAGAGCTGAAAAGCTTTTCTAGAATGGGAACTCAGAATCTGTTGCCTTAGTTTGAGGTGTTAAAAAGGTGCAAGGTTAACACAGGAAGCCTTGTTGGTAGGTAACTGTTTTCTCCTTGTGTAATTTCATCTGCTAAAGTATATGGCATCATCTTGGAAGTGTGACAACATGATCTTTATTTAAAAAAACCCCACAAAATAGGCCTTAATCCAAACCAGCATGTATTTGCATTCAATATTTATCCTACTGATCAGCACATATACTGAAAATAATCCAGATTTTCTTGAGCCCATTGGGCAAATTTGTGGTACTTACAGTTGCACATTTGTATTTTTCTTTGTCCCTAAAATTTGGGATGTGTATTGCTACAGAGTGTATTAATACTTGCAAATAAGTCATGGAGTACATGTAATAGCTTTCTTTTTATGTATTTTAACTTCCATTTTTCCTGGGCACCCTGAGAATGCCTCCTATCAAAATCTCCATCTTAGAGATTTTAATAATTTTTCTCTAATATTTTCTTTAGAGAGTTGGTTCTTTCCTGGAAGCTTGTTGCCAAGCTAACTTCATTATACTATTATTATTTAGGTTTTCCTTCCACGAAATAACACCAGAACTTCTAAGAACTTAATTTTCTAGAATGGTTGACCTTTCAAGATACTGAAAACCCACACATTTTCTTTGGGAAGATGACTTCATTTTATCTGTCTGGACAGACTGAGAGAACTGCTTGAAAAGAACTTCTCCAGCTACTTTTCTATGCTGATGCCTAAAATAAAATTAGTAATAATTGCCAATGCCTCTTCACACAGCTTAATAATAGAACCTATGGTAGAACATCGTATCAGCTGATGGCTGCATTTAGCATTCTAAGAGAGAAAAGGCAAATGGAATTTTAACAGCCTCAGGCCTTTTCAAAACAGGTGATTTTTAAATTTTTAGTTGTCTGTTGGCAACAGTCATTTATTTCAGCATTAGCAATATTTTGATCCCTGACTTAAGTGCACTGCTGACTATTCTTCTTAGCTTTTAGCTAGACTCAAGTGCCTGATGTTATAGGAAAGGGCTTTTGACTCCTAATTATGAACACTCTTTTGTATATTTTGTGAAAAAAATAATTTTGGAATTTTGCCCTCCTTGTTCAGGAACTTAAAACTTTTGTGTATATCGAGTTAAAGCAAAACATGAGACTAATGGATATTTGATTTGCTTGGAAATAGGATTTTACCACATAATGAATTCTGGGTGAACAATTATTACCTGTGGTTGTCACACTGTGGCAGATATTCCTTCCACCTAAATCAAATTGGCCAAGGTAAATTGGGAATTTTCAAGATTTAGTGGTCTTTGTTCCTTTACCCTGATCATCCTGGTATTCATTCAAGGATGTCCATATTTTTGTCTCTGCTTTCACATTTTCCTATAAAAAATGTCTGGTGCTGTTTCTATTTCTAGACAGAGTTTTATGTGTTTGTATTTATAGTGTTCCTGTTGCATGTTTATGTGTACAAAAAATGCACAGAGGCTGTTTGTGAGTCAGTTTAGTTTTCATGCTTAGTGTGTATTTTCGTAAAAGAAGTTCAGATTTGGAGGGCAGGAAAGATTGTGGAATCTATGATACAGAAACTTGGTAATATAGTTTTTTGAAGAAACAAGTGATATTTCACCCTGCAACCACTTGCTGAATATTCCATAAATAGACTTTATTCATATCCCTCTAGGAGAAACGTGGCTGCAATTTATGGAAAGCTCATCATGCTTCATGGAAAAGCTGAATGCTGCAGCTTTCACTAAAGCTCACTGGTTCATAAATGTTGCAGTGCTATGAGCAGTATAGAAATGCTGGGTTGTTATCGGATTTTTTGTGATTTTTTGTATGTGTGTGTTGTTTTTTGGGGTGTTTTTCCTTGTCTTTCTGGCAGGAAATATGATTTTATTGCTTGAAGATAATTCCTGCAGTGTTCAGAGAGGAAAAATGTGAATTCTCAATGAATTTTTGAAAGAATTTGGTGCTGGCTAATCAAAAGATTTTTAGAACAATCTGAGAAGCTGATTGAAAAGGTGTAGTTTCAGTGGACTGTGCACCTCCTTGGCTTCTGCTCAGACCTGTGTGCAGGGTCACATTCCAGTCAAATCATCCATTCTTGATTTACCTGTCAAGAACTGAAGTTCAGGGATAAACTTATGCTGGGGCCCAGCTCTGGGTAGCTGCAAACCTCACAGCTTTCTTGTGTTCACAGTGGTAAAAAAATTAATCAACAGGAAAGAGCCTTGTTGTGGAGTGACTTTTATTTTTAAAAGATAAAATCTGTTAGTCACAAGAAATTCTATTCTCCCTTTACTCCAGCAAGTGCTTCCATCCTGTGACAGTGGGACTGGTGCTTGTAGTGTCCCTGCAGTGTCCTTGGCAAAGTGCTAGATGGAGTAGCAAGAGAGTGCTTCTATTACACAGATTATGGGCAACTCATCCTTCATCATAACAGTTGAGTCTGGTGCATTGCTATTTACCATCCCAGGCATGCCAAATTAAAGTTTGAATATGGTTATATTAAAGCCATACATTTAAAAAAAAAAAAAAAAAAAAAAAGGAGAGAGAGAGAGAGAAAGGAAAATATAAGAGAGAAAATAAAAGAGGATTCACTGTAGTTTTAACTTGCTGGTTTTGTGAAGCATCTCCAACCTCAGGACCTTGTGTGGACACCAAGGATTCTGAGTCATGTTTGAGGAGGGAGCAACTCTTTCAGTTCATATCCTGATGTGTGTTTAGGTGTAAATGACCCAACATAAAGTAGATGTGAGAGTACAGATGGACTATAGAGTATCTTCTGATACTGCTTTACGTGGGCTGTAGCCTACAACTTGTTTCCCTCATTCCTTTGACCCAACTCCCAACCTCTGTTCCTTCCCAAGCTGAAAATAGGATATATACTTACTTGTTGCTGTTGCATTTTGGCTTTTCACTAAATGGAGCAATCTAGAGTATCAGAAAGAGGTAGAAAAGCCCTAAAGAAATATTGAAACTAATTATTATTTCAAAGGACATACTTTTTTTTGGTCTTTTTTTTCTAAGAAAGTAATTAGGTATCATGAATATTTTGGTTACTCTGCAATAAGCAAATCCTTAAGGAGTGAAAATATGCTCTAACTAACTGCTTTGCAAATGTATAAAATTCATAATGTGTTTGATTGAAACTTCTGTATTGCTTTCAGCTTTGCACTGAATTCTACAAACATTTCATAAAGAGTAATTCATAAATCCTGTAAGGTACACAAATCATCTTTGTCAAAGCCTGATGTATGGCTGTTGAGAATTAATAAAAATGTTCAAAACTAAATAGAAAGTTAGGAACACTGTAAAGAAACAGCTCTTTGTATTACTGGGACCTTGGGCAGTGTTGGGACTTCATATTTTTGGTTACAATTGTCTTGTATTTGTGATATTTCCATATTCTTAAGCATGCCAGAAATGTGTGATAAAGGATAAATGGGAAAGCAACGCTGAAGAGGGCAGAAACGTGGACCTTGAGTTCTAAACTAGCAACACTGCTGAAGGGATTTCTACTTCATTTGTTTTAGTATTTTAAAAATAGAATAAGTAGGATAAATTACTGTCTTTTCCTGAAACCATTTTCTTCCGAACTCTGAATCTGTGGGCGAGCAAACTGATGGGGTCCTTTCAGTGCAAACAGTGACAAATAAAGTCAGCAAATTAGCTTGTAAATTCTTGTGTGGCACACAGGAATTGCATAACATTTAGAGGTAAATAAAGTGAGTTTATCTAAATAATGCATGGACTGCAAAGGCTGGTAGTACAATGCTTTTCAATAATCTGTTTCTTGAATGATCATCCCCAGGTCACCTGAAGTACCCTTCTTCCCTCTTTGCTGAATTTTATTATACACCCTTGTGATTTTCCAACTCAGAGAAAAGAGCCATAATGACATTATTGCTCTGATTTTTGTTACAGAAATTTTCTCAAAGCAAAGTTTTTTTATTTTAGCAAAGCGAAGCTGAACTAGAATTGGTGGCATTCATCAGCCCCAGCAAACAAGCAGGGATCACTCTCCAGCAAAGAATTTTAATGTTTCATCACAATCCAGAATTAAGGGCCTGTTCTTTCCTTCTCTCCCTCTCCCCAGTCTCTTTTCTTGGCTGTTCATAATACTGGAATTTGTGCTGACCTGTGTTCCTTGAAATTGTTTTGTAGCCCTTTAATTCCATTGTTCCAAATTACTCTGAGGTGAAAGTTTTTGCTGTTCTCTTCAGTGACAGAAGGTATTGGAAAAACCAGCTCATCTCAGGATAGGCTTCATCTCAAAAATCAGCTTCAAAAGGTTTAATGAGAAGAAATACTGAGTAGGAAAATAGGAAAGTTACACATACAACAATGTATGATGTTACAATTGGAGGGAAAGAAAAATGTGTTGAATGTTTCCAGTTGTTATGAAATCTGAAATCATATGTAATTCAGGAAAAAATCAAAAGGAGTAATTCTATTTTAAGGAGAGGGTAAATAATTAGAACAGAAGAAGCTGTTTTATACAGGTTTAAAATCCCTGAGAAAGTGGTAAATAGAATAAAAATAACTCTGTTTTCATTTCCCATTAAATTAAAAAAGTTAAGAGTGAAAGGTATGAACTTGAGACAAATAAAAATTCTGTTCTAGATGTTTCTGAGAATTTTTGAAATTATGTCAGGCCATTCATTAGCTTCATTTGATTTTTTTTATTATAATGAAAATTTGATAAAATCAGGTGTGATAGAAATGTCTCGGTGAGCTTTGGATTCCCACATGCTGTTACGCTTGTGTCTGGAAAGCTGCTTCAAAGTGGCAAAAAAAAAAAGGAAAGAAATTTTAAGAAGTTATTTATTTTCTCTGGTCAAAGCCCATCACAGCTCTCCTCATGAACTGCCCAGTGCAGCACTCAGAGCAGCTGCTTCTGGTTTTTGTTTTGGTGACACCCTGGAAGTGTCCAAGGTCAGACTGGGTGGGCCAGTGGAAGGTGTCCCTCCCATGGCAGGGGCTTGGAATGAGATGATTTTTAACATCTTTCCAAGTTAAGCTTGGAAGCCCCAGATTTTACCTTCTTAAGGTAATTTAATGCACAGTATTCCTTCTGAGCCAAAGTGTGACCAGCAGCAGATCCAGGAGAACTCGAGTTATGATGCAGATTTCTGAGATTTCTTTCTGCCTCTGGAGGAGCACAACAGTTGCTTATTTCAACAGAAATGTAAAATTCTGCAGCAGCTGATAGTGTTGCCCCAGTCCTTTGGACTCTAGGCAGGGGAACATCCAAGACGTTTCAGGCTTGCAAGGAGGAGTTTTAACTGTACTTACCAGCCTTAACAAAATCCTGCCATAAGAACAATTACCAGTTTCAAATTTTATTTTAAGATTTTCAGAGTGAGACTTTAGCTGCAAACTTTGCTTTCAGTTTTCCTGTGATGCAGAGAACCCTGAAAAGAAGTTTGTGCTTACGAGGGGGGATGCTTTCTTGACTGTAACTTTTCAAGTTGATTTTAACTTGGTTTAATGCCTGAAGAATACCCTGTGCAGCTCATCTTGTCTGCCCAGGAACTTAGTGGTGATGATGATGGTGGAAAACAAGCAGTGATCTGATTTTAGTTTGGGAATGTCAGGTTATTCTTGGTGTTAGAGGCTGTGGCATTATGGAAAATTGGTTTTCTTGTATTGACACAGTTTCCCTTATGGGCCACTTTCAGTTGTGGATTGCAGTTCCATGAGTTAAAATATGTTTGGAAGAGAAGAATGTGGAAATTCATTAGCTGTATCTCAGTATTTTGGAACAATATTGAGGACTGTATCTATTGGACTGATTAATTTTCTTTGCTCTTAATTGCAAAAATCCATTTGAATTTAACCAACTTCTTATTCCAATTTGGCAAAGCATCTGTACATGATGGCTAGCACAAGTGCTTTTGAAAATACAAATCAAATTGATTAACAAGCATTCAATCCCAGGGAGACTTTTTTTTTTTCTGAAGACATTTTTTTCCCTCCAGTAATTGCTATAAATATTTTAGAAACTGCTGTCTTTAAATGAAATATTATACATGTTTATGTTCATATAGAACTAAAAAATATTTTTGCAATTAATTTTTTTTACAAATATGATGCATTTATAGTTGTGACTTATTTTGATTATTTTCTAAATAGCTTTATTTTTCACTACTTTTGCTTATACACTCCAATTTAGAGTCATTGAACCTTGTTTCAGAATAAGAGATTGGCTGAATTTTCCCCTGCTCACTATGTACTTTATATTTTACTTTGCACTAATTCTGGCTGGGTGAGTGGGCACCAGTATTTGTTGAAGTTCCTTGTGTGGTTACAGGAAAGAAGGAAATGTAAAACTGTATTCAGAAAAGTAATTTTCAGTGAGAACATTTTTTACAAAACAATCATTAAAAACAGAGTGTAAAGTGATACACACACTGAGCCAAGTTCCCTTGGGCTTTTTTTTTTTAGTTACATCCCTCTAATTTTACGTAGTTCCTGTTCTGCCTTAGAAAGCAAGCGAAATAAAGCCATTTCCTCTATAAAAAGTACTCAGGATAGAGAGGATAGACTCAATTTAGGTTTATTTTACTGGATTTGTTGTTTTCCCACTATGGCTGGCAAGCACTCCTGGCAGATATTAGTGCAAGCCATACCATGGAAAGTATATTAAAATCAGAGGTGTTTAATTAAAAAATGCTTCATATTGAGAGAGGTCTTAATGATGCAGCAGTTTTTATTTAATAATTGTACAGCATCAATCCAATATTATCAGAGAGCCTTTGGGTCACACAGTGTCTCCATCAACCTCCTTGATAAACTTAAAAAATCCAGACCTTGAGTTCCTTTGGGTTTCTGCAGATATTTCTAAAGGAAAATTCTGTCACTGTGTAAAAAACTTCCCAAATTCTGCTCCAAGAAATCAGGAGCAAAGCAATAGAGCCCTTATCTGCCTGCTCCTCATTCTACCCCTTATCCTGCAAGACCAGCCCTTCTCTCATTTCAGTGGAAAAATTGCTTTTGCCTTTATATTTCTTGCAGGAAAATCGACCTTGAGGAAATCTCCCACTACTTCCCTAATTTATAAACCCCTGTTTGACAGTGTGGTTCCTTTTACCCTGTGCATAAATGGGACACAGATCTGTAGAGACAGATCCTAAAGGGGACCTATAATGAAATCAAAATTAAAACCACAAGCAGTCTCACACTTGAGTGAACTCTTCTTTCTTAGGGATGCTCATTCAGGCATCGTTTCCTGGTGCACACTGAGCTGCTCTGACTTGTGATGTCTTGGGATTTTTTGTGGGCTCTAGGCAGGCTGTAACTCCAGCAAAACCATCACAAAAGGTATTTCTTTAGGCTGTGTATTTTACTTTTTCTGTCTGCACCAAATTCTTTCATGACATACCAGGAGAGCTTATCTTCTCTGCACTACTGCTTTCTGTGGCCAGACTAAAAATAATTTCCATGCCTACGTTTGGGGCTTTTTGCCCATTCTTCCTCTTTTAGGAACTGAATTGACAGAATGGAAGTTGAAAGGGGAAATATGCGTAGTATCAAGAATCAGTTCTTACTAAAATATTTTACAAACCACTCGAGTGACTGTGTAGGGGATATAAAGGTGAAAAGGGCACAAAGAGGTCCTGCTGTACCAGGCTTTGCATTGCCTGTGGAGTCAAACAGCAGGTGATGATATCCAAACTTCAGCTTTTAGCTTATCCTCACCTCTTTTGGCATTTTTTTCTCTCTTTTTCCATCAAATTTACCAAGTTTGATACATTCATCAAATGAAGTTCAATGTCACGGTTGTATTCAGGGCATAAATCTAGCCACCTGCCTAACTTTAGGGGAGCTGGGGTTAACAAAATCATATTTATTATATAAAATGCTCAGTTTAACATTCAATTTTTGCCACATTTTTAAAGTTAAGCAAAGGGCAGCTGTTTCACAGTTGGAACATGCTGGTGTTAAGCCAACAGGCTCCCTGCCCTCATTTAAAGTTGTTTGGAAACGTCTTAATTTTATTCAGAATCTTAAAGAGTGATAATCTCACCTATGTCAGCAGGCAGGTCCAGTGTACAGACCCTGGTGTGAGAGTGACCCTGCAATGCCATGGAATCATGGAATGGTTTGGTTTGAAAAGGATCTTAAACTAAATCTAAATTCTATTTAAAGAAAATTTCTAGTTCCTATTGTAGGAAAATTGGTGGCAATTCCACCAGAAATTCTGAGGGTTGTGTCCTGTCTCACTTCAGCCTTTGCAATTCTATTTGTCCTTGCCTTCCCTCCTAGCTCCCGCAGCAAACTGGGCTTTTATTACTGCAGCATGTTCTTGCAATTTCACAGTTTGCTACAGTAATATTTCATCCAAGACAAGGAATTTAACAGGAAGCTTTCAGGAAAATAAAATAAAAAAAGAAAATAAAGGATTCTCCTCTCTATTATGGTCGATGATCAGTCCATTCCCTTATACAAAGCAACCCTCACTTTAGAGAGGAATTCCAGTGAGATCTATCCTTGTTTAAGTATCATGGAAGTTCACAAAGCCATCCATCAATTGTTTTTTAGGTGCTTTTTAACTTCTTTCAACAATATCTCAGGTAGTGACTGAAGTTACTTTGTTTTGGTCAGAATGCTAGGTGCCCAATACCAAATTTTTGAGGTCGTTGTTGATTGTTGCTGATGTGCAGTGCAACATGGGAAATAAATCAGAGATCATTTTGTCTTGAGGTCAAGTAACCATCCTAGCCTGTACTCAGCAAATTTTTATTTTAAACACTGGAAACACTTTATAAAACTGTCAATATTTTAAACCTTGTGTGTGTAATTTGTGTCTTCTTGACAGTGTAGAAAAATGGAATGGTTCTCATGGCAGAGTTTCACTTCAGAACTGGGGGTTAACAGCCTCCATATAAAGCTCGGGCTTTGAACTTTTGGCCTTCTCAGGGTGTGCTGGTTTTGCATCTTTGCATCTTTTGCATCTTTTTGTTATCTTTGATGGGTTCACATTCAACCAACTGTTTCCCACAAGAGCATTCTGAGAGTGATCTCCTGAGTGGGATTATCCCTGTACACCTGTATTTTATTGGTGTGCCCTGCCCAGAAGTTTTGGCACCAAGTCCGGCCTCTCTTCAACAGGCAGTGTAGAAAATAGGGTGTTCTTCAAACACTAAAAAAGTGTTTTTCTTGTTTTCAGGTTTAAAGTTTCACCACTGTCAGAAGGCAAAGTATCACTCCCAGATTCATTCTAATGTTAGGGACAGGATAATACAACACATATACAAAGTTCTCTGTTAATGTCTGCAAAGTAGCTGAAAGCTTTTTAAAAAATCTGAAATTTCCCAAATATTGATGAAATCAGCTTTAGGTCACTCTATTGCACTGGCTGGCTTCCCTATTCCTGAATTTACCTACCAGAGCTTTGACCTCAGTGGCAGGTCCTCTGATTTCCATCACTTCTTTCAGTGCAGCAGGATGGATTTACCCACACTGCTGCATGATCCTCAGGCCTGCAAGTGGCAGCTGCAGAGGGTTGGGATGGTTCTTCCTGAACACATCAAACTGTGTAGCTGCAGCACTGCCAGTCAAGAGGGAAATAAAAAGAAAGTCTATAAAAAATTACCATAATATGTATTTTAACATAAATTTAATCATGCTAATTTTTTTTTCTTTTTTTTTTAGCATTCATTTTTGAAGCCATAGTAATAAGGTTTTCACTTTGGAATGAGAGTGTGAGAAATCCTTCATAATCACACTGGAAGAGGCATGGTTTGTTAACATTTGTATGGTATTCTGTTTTAGGTGCTTAAAGTGATGTTACCTGGAGTAAGCATCAAAAGAGGTAAAAACAATGTACTGTAAAGTCAGGGGATGGAGAAGGAATATGGGAGTTGGTTCAGGCTCTGCTGTTTCATTTGTGCTGGTTTTAGGAGGCATTGTAAGTGCTTCTGATTCCCAAAGCATATAGCAAAATCTTCTTGCTCATAAAATATAAATAAATTATAAATCTTTTTGTAGTCATCCCAGTGGATGCTCCATTATATTACGTGTTCATCTATTTTTCATTATTTTTACCTTAAATTTGTCAGTGTTTGCACTCCTAGGAAATGTGTGCTCCTGCAAGGAGAAAAAAGTAAAAACGAGAAAGTTTTCAAATGTTGATGGCAATAGAAATGGATGAGATATACATTAATAATAGAAATGGGTTTTATTCATTGGTTTTAGACCACTGATGTATTTAACTGAGGATTCTGGTAGCAAAGGGAGTGGATAATTTTGACATTAAACAGTGTTGCCCTGGGCTCTGATTAAGCTGAGAGATTTGGAGACACAAAGCAGGTGGTTCTTGTATGCATTAATTCAGTTTTTCCTCAGCTCCACTGTCAGCTCCTTCTCTTTGGGGCTCTGTCATGAGCTAAGGGGGAAGAGGGTGGCTCTGAATGCCCCTGGTTTTGAAGTAAATGTCAGATGCAGCCACAGTTTTAAAAAAAGTGCAGAAAAAAATCCTATGCATTTAGGGTGTCAGAGGGAAAGCAGTGAGACTGCATTTGCCTTGGCAGGTTTGCATGGCACAGAAAAAGGGATTATTGCAGAGGCCACTGTGTTCTTTGCATCCTAAATTGTCAAAAAGGGACAAGATACAGAAATCCTGTTTTCTTGAGGAAGCAGTCCAGTTCTTAACACTTCTACTAAACCCCAGATATTTAGGGAAGGCTGAGGGGAGTTTTATTGCAGTGCTCCAGCCTTGCAGACCTGTTGCAAATTGTGTCATTTGTATGAAGGGTGACATGGGCTTAGAGAAAATAGTATTTACTTCCTTATTTGAAAATCAGTTTTCCTAAGACCTAGAAGAAGAAAGTATAATTTCAGCTTGTTTTCTGAAGTACGAATTTTGAACGTTATTTTTAGTTACGACAAGTTTCAAGAGGTGGTGAAAAAATGCTGGTGGATGCTTTTGGTAGGAATACAGTTTTTTTTTTATGGGGAAACTCACAGTTCTGCAAAATTTTCAGTTCATTTGGTAATCTCAGCTCCTGAAATAAGAGTGCCCTCACCTGCTCTGCAGGTTTGGAAGTCATCAGTTGTCCAGGAGCCACTGGCTTGTGTAGATGAAACAAAGATAAAAATTACGTTCTGTTATGGTTAAATCTATTGTGTGTATTGCTTGAAGTCTAATAATGTGTGATACACCCACACAGTGCCAAGTGGAATAATCCCTCAGTGATTTCCAGGATGCTGAACCAGTGACTCTGAGCTGTCATTTTATTGGTGGGATGAGAGAACACTTAATATGTGGGTTTTATTTTCCAAGTGTTCATTAGCATCATGAATTCCTCTTGGGGAAAAAAAGAAAAGGGGAAACATAAACTGTTGACTTGAGAATATGTCATAAGGTGGAAAAGGAGTTGGGGCTGGGAATGTGAAATATTACAGGATGCTCTGGATGCTGTGTTTAGCTTTCAGGAAAATATTATTATTAACTTACTGCTGGATTTTGAGTCTCTGGTCTGAAAATGGCACCTCATACCTTGGCAGAAAGGTCAGCATCAATCACCGTGGAAAGGAAATTATCAATAGAAAGTTCTGCAAGGTTTCTTTCCCAGATTCAGGCAGAATATTGGCAAATATGACCTCACTCCAGAGCTCTGCTTTTAGCAAAACGTGCCTGATCTTTGTGGGCTGCTGCTGTAACGAGCAGTTGAAGTATTTTCTCTAGGACTGCTTAAAAAACTGTCCAAATTGTGTTCGTTAATTAAAATAACTTAGCTGAGTAAATTTATTTTGAAGTATTTATCATGTTTCATGGCAATAGGGGTCTAAATAAATGGGATTTTGTCATGATGAAATGACAAAGGAAATACAAATTAGGTCTTTAAAAAAATGAGAGAGTTGCAGTAAAATGCATTGATAATAAATACTTTAAAAATTACTCCCCAAATGACTGGACAAGATTTAAAATTGATAACCAATAGAGAGTATTAGTTACTTTGTGTTTCAGCACAGGAAGAGACAGCTGGCTGAAAACCAGCAGAGGAAAAGTTTTAAGTCCCACATCTTGTCTCTAGTTTTTCTGTTGGTTATAAAAGGGAAGATTCAACATAGACTTAAATTTTTTTTTTGTGATGTTGATATGCTGATGTTTTAAAATGACACAGGAACATTTTTTTTCCTTTAAAATAGTATTATTTTTCTTTTGCATTTGTGCCCTGAGTATAAAAATTAAACAGAACACAAAAGTTGCTGTGGACTCTCAGATGGTGTTTCACACCTGAACCAACTCTGATATCTCCCATTTCAGTTTCAGCCACTTTAGAAAACAAAACAAAATGCAACTATGAGCTTTTATTTGCAGTAATGTTATCTTTGCTTTACCTTGCCAGAGTGCTCTGCACAAATGATGCTGAGGTATTGTAACATTTTGGGAAGAAATGTAGATGTGGAGTGGGGTAAAGCTGTAGATCTGATGCAGCTGCTGGTCTGGGCACTCAGAGCTCCAGGACTCCTGGGTACTTCAAAGTTATATTCAAAGTGTGGAATTGAAAGTAATTTTTTTAATTCAAATAAAGTATGGAAATGAAAGTATTTTTTTATTAAGATGCACATAACATGCCAAAAATACCATCTATATTTTATTGAAAATCTGTCGACACCAACATAAGTGACTTTCTTAGGCCAGCTTTTCCCTCCCAAGTTCATCCAGGTTGAGTGTTCTGGTAGGGATCTGAGAGATATTTTGTGCTTTCTCCCTAGTCAGGCATGAAGGAAAGACAGAAAAGACTTGGGGATGCTTTTTCCCTGCCTGTGGCCTCCTGCAGTCCTGCCAGATCTCTGAATGTTTTCATTGTCCTGTCTACTGTAAACTCTAACCCACATTTTACCTTTTTGTCATTCATTCACAATCACCACAGCTGGGATAAGAAAGTCAGCATGGTTCTGCTGTGGAGTTTGATGAGCTGAAATTTAAAAAAGGGAAAAAGAAAAAAAATGAAAAGAAAGAGGAAAAAAAAAAAGGGTCGATGGAGCTAAGAGATATTTTTAAGCTTTTATATTAACAAGGGAAGATACCAACCAGACATATATATTTTGAGAAGGTTTGACCAGATTTGATCAAGGATAGAAGATGACATTTTGGAGGAGGTTGATATCTTTTTTCCTTTGTAGATAGGGATGAAGGAGGGTACTTGAACGTGTTGGATGTAATAGCTAAAAGGTATTTGCTTTCTTCTTTAATTTAGTTTAATTTGAGAACTGGTGAAATTCCTCACCTTTATAACATTCATTTTTTGAGAAGCTATTCAGAATATTGTACTTTAAGAACTCGGCTCATTTTGTCAAATTTGGTTGAAGTAATAGAACGTATTTTTAAAAAAGTTACTGGAAAGGGGCAACTTAATTTGGAGATGGTGTGATTGACTAAACTTTGTTTTATTATGAAACCTGATACACTTGAGCAAATCTGAGTCAGATACACAAAGAGTTTTGCCTTTTCCACTCTGCAAGCATTGTCATCAAACTCCAACTCAGCTGAGTTGCTCCATGTTTTGTCCCAGCCAATCAATTAGCAGAACATTAATCTTTTATGAATGTCATGCTGCTATAAAATCATTTTGTGTCAGTTGATTTTCCCCTGGAACTAATTTCTATGGCACAGGGAGAAGTATTGAAGTGTGCAATATTTTGGATCTGAGCAAGATTTGTTACAGTAGCATTATAACCATATGCTTTAAACCAGATGGGATGTAAGTCATTTTCTTCGGGCCTGCTTTCTTTCACCACAAAACTTTTGATGAAAAAAATGATTGTTTATCAGTAAAGTCTTTCTTCTCATCCATCCTGATGAGATTAATCATCACAGAAGAGAATCACATCTCTATCACAGGCCATCCTAAGCAAGTACTGATTGATAAAACTATTTCTTTCTTACTAATCCAAGGAAGGATTGGTGTCTTGCAGTGTTAAACTTTGCTACTTCTGTTTTGCTGCAAGTTTTGCTTTGGGTGTAGGAAAGAATTGGGAGCAGAAAGGTGTGTAAAGATGTGTCACTATGGTTATCTCTGAATTTTTTATCAGACCTGTCAAGTTTACCTGATAAAATTTTAACCTTTGAAATTCTGGCTCATGCATTTGGCATTTTGTTGTGTTTACAAGGAAATATACTGATCTTCTTGACATATTACTTGAATATTTGTAATTTTTTACTGTCGTAAGGTGAAGTTTTTAAGAGCCACCACTGGGCTCTTCAGCACTCTGGAATAAGTATGGAAAAACCAGAACTGGAGACCAATATTCACTGTTTTTCCCAGACTTCCTCTGTCCTTCCCATGCAGTGGGAAGAGTGTTCTGAACAACTTTCTGTCAAAAACTCTTGTCTTGAAGATAAGCTTTCTTAGCACCTTACTCAGTATTCATGAACAAAACTCCAAAGTTTCCTTTCCTTTTTGGTGTGAGAACTCCTCTGAGTGAGCTGTGTTAAAGAAGACCTGTGCTTGTGATGTGACAGTATAAAAATTCCTGTTTGCTCAGTTCTTAAAAGTGTGAATTCTAATTTACAAATGCACGACAAAAATGCTTTTCTTCTCACTTTCATCTGAATTTCTGCAGAAAGGGATTCTTTTTCCATCAGAAAGGAGTCTGCATTTTCTAAAATCTCTCAGCTTTCTAAAATCCCTACACTTCTACAAAGCTCTGCTCACAGAGATGATGGGTGTACAACCAAGTTTTTAAATAGTTCTGCAATAACATTCCCCATTTCTCCTTGATATTCTCATGCTAATTTTTCTCTACATTGGATGTAGAGCTGCACTCACCTGGGAAATCCCAGTTTTTGAACTAGAGTGTGTCTACCTGTTTGTGCTACTCCTGCTTCTCATTCCCTTTGATTTTCTGTTTCAAAACAACCAGCTAAAAGACACTTTGTACTTTTTACTAAAAATCTGATTAAAATATGGCATTAAAAAGAAATAGTATTTCAGGAAAACTTTGCTGCTGTCCTGGTGCACATTTGCTTTCAGATTAGGCAGCTGTTTTTTTGCTAGTGTTCATTCAGGAACATAAATCTGTATCTTTTTAAACCATGCTTTGTTTAGCTTTGGCGATTGTGTTCATTCTTTATGACACCTGTATCAGCCTGAGGGTTTGTGAAGGTACATAATTGAAAAAGTGGCCTGCTAAGTGCACACTCAGCCAGTTTAATCTGCAGCCATTGGCAGACAAGAAACCTTGAGTCACAAAAATACCAATGTTCCTACAAAGCCATTTATTACTGTCTTTCTGAAATAGTCTCACATGGAGGGCCACAGTGCGCTGTGCAAAGGGAGGCATAACCCAGAGTCCACCAAGAATGAGCACTGCACTCACACTTAAAAGTGGTCAACAGCCTATTTGCAATGGCTGGGATGTGAAAAATACGAGATGTTTCATGTTTCTGCTCTTTCAAACAGCTGAATTTTCTACTCGGAGTTGGTTTTTGACTTTTCTGGTAAATTTTGTATGTGTGCTGCTCATCAAACTTGACAGTAAGGCAGGTTCTGAAATATTGGTATGCCCACCTTATCATCACAGATTAAAATTGTGGTTACCCTTTTGCATTGAGAAAGACCAATCAAAGGCATTAATACCCTCAAACAAGAGAATAAAGTTAATGAGCAGAAAGTGGTAAAAAAAAAAAGTTTTGCAGGAGGAAGTGACAATCTCTAAGGGGAGAGAAGAACCAGGTTATGTATTTTGGGGAGCTTGGTAAGGTTTTTGACATTCCTTCTCATAACGCTTGAAGCTGAAGGCACATGGTTCAGATTACTCTTCTGTACAGAAGTGCAGAATTCCTTGGAAAACCACCTGCAGAAGAATTATGAGTGGTTCGTTGAGACTGGCAGGATGTGTGGAATGGAGCTCAGCAAAGACTTCCTGATGAGTATTTTCATTACCAACTCTGTTGGACTAAAAGACATTAAATTTGCAGGAAAGCTAGGAGAGAGATAACTTGGAAGAACTGGACTGAAAAATGTAAGGATTTTTATAGGAACAAGGACAAGCTCCTGAGATTCGGAGAGAACCCTTTGTTGATTCTCTGGTGTGCTTTTCCAGCAGGGTACACAGAGAATTCAGAGTACAGTCATGGTATTGATTAGACACCTGCACAGTGGGATCTGAGAGAAGAACAAGAGAATCTTTTTTTGACTTGACAGAAGACCAGGAGGTACATGGCAGCCCTCTAATATGTTACTTCTTGTACTGACTTTGGCATTGGAGCTTCATTTCCATTGACCACAGTTTAATACCAATATGTACTTCTTGTACTGATTTTGGCTGGGATAGTTAATTTTCTTCACGGTGGTTTGTATTTGTGATGAAAGCAGTGTGGGTAACATGAGGATGTTTTAGGTATTGCTTACAGAGCGTCAAGGCCTTTTCTGCTCCTCCCTCTGCCCTGCCAGTGCAGACTGGGGATGCACCAGGAGATGGGAGGGGACACAGCCAGGACAGCTGACCCTGACTGACCCAAGGGATGTTCCATAAACGGTGCCACCTTGTGCACAGCAGTAAAATCTTTGGGAAGGAGGAGGAAGGGGTGATGTTTGAGCAGTAAAATCTGGGCGAAGGAGGAGGAAGGGGTGCTGTTTGACTGCCCAAGTCTCTGTTCTGTGGGATGGAGCCTGGCTTTCCTGAACACCTGCCTGCCCATGGGGAGGGGTGAATGAATCCCTTGGCTTGCTTTGCTGGTGTTCACAGCTCTTTTTTCCCCTATTAAACTTTGTCTCAAGCCATGAGTTTTCTCAGTTCTACTCTTCCAGTTGTCCCCACATCCCAGTGAGGAGGGATGAGTGAGCAGCTGTGAGGGGTTGAGTTGCTGGCTGGGATTAACCACAACACCTCTGTTGTAAGAGAGAACAAAAATAACAGATTTCTTGTTTTTGTGGTTTAAAAAAAAAAAAAAGTTTGAAATGAAGTTCTGTGGAAAGTGTTTTTTCATGAAGCATATTTGGAGAAAAAAAACCCAAACAACCACAAAGTTGTGGGAAGAGATTGTTTTGGGAGGCCATGGTGGCTTCACTGCGGAAGCCTCTGAGGTCCAACAAGCCAGAAATGTCTCAGAAGTGATGAGGTGTAGCAAGACATTCATGTGGGAAAAGGAGATGGAGCAGATGTCTTCTCCAGGAGCAAGATCATCTGATTTTCATGACAGCCTCGTGAGGTTGCCCTGTGTGGCACACCAGAAATCTGTGTGATCACCCATCCTCACCATTTTAATTGGTGGGTGTGTGTTCAGGCATATAAACTTGTCAAGCTATATCCTCCATTGTTGATGAGTGCATAAATTAGCTCTTTTATTTTTACATTTATGAGACTATAAAGGCTTCCATCACATATCAAAACAGAAACTTACACATTTCCTAATGGCTTGTGGGAAGCAAATGAAGCTTGAATTTGGTTCTTTTCATTTTGACAACTGTTATTGATATAAAGTGTATTGAAAGCAGCTTGTTGTTAGGCTTTTAGTTGTTTGGTATGCTGTTTCCAGCCTTTAATTTACAAGGATGAAATAATTGACCCTGTGTCCTTACAAGGCTGGCTGGGAATTAGTGGCTGCAGTTATGTTTTATTTAACCAGTAGTGCTGTGCCTGTGAGAATAAATGGACACCTGTCTTTAATAAACACAGAGAATGGGCTGGTTAAATGGTTAAAGATTTTTGGTGCTTGATAACCTTCTGATTACACAAGTATGGACTGAAAAGACCTTGTGAATGATGAGCAGCAATAAAGTCAAAGGAAGTAAAGCAGAAAATATACATTAATATTACTGCTGCTGAGCTGAGGTTCTCATGGCAAATACAGAATGTTTCGCTTTACAGTCCCACAGCCGAGTCCCAAGGTACTTGTGGAACAGCATGATTTTGGGTGTAATAATTGGAATTATTTTTGTGATATTATTGTTTCCTTTAGTTGAATCTGGTGAACACACAGGTCAGAACATCTTAACAGTTCTCATCACAGATGTGAATATCCTTTGAAGAGAGTTTGAGGATTACTACTAAACATAAGTAAACCTTGCAGAGCTCCCAGGGCATAGCCACCGCACCATAACAAGTTACTGGCTTATTTTTTGCTGTTGTTGCAATTAGAGTCAGATTTCTATCAAGTTAACAAAGTTGAATTTCATGTCAGTTGTATTGAATTTAAATTTTGGTGAGAAGTTTACATGAGCTCTGTGATTGGCATAGTAAAGGATGTGGTCTGGATTATTTGAGGCGTCAGAAAAAACACTTCTTACTGACAATAACATGACTCCTTCCCCTCCTCTATGCATGCATTTTCAAGCTGTTCCAAATCCTACAATTCTGATCTTGTTTTTGTATGTCTAATCAGAATTTCTACATAATTATTTTTAATTATTAATTTGGACAGTTATATGAAGAGTGGATTTTCTTGTGTAAGAAAGTTGTTGAGCAGCTGCTAAATTCAATATGAAGAAAGCCTAGCATAGTCACTGGGCAAGGAATAATGTAAAATTAAAAGCCCAAAGATTATCATTTGAAGTGTCAAATGGCCTTTTGCCATTCCATTACACCAATGTTATCACGCATCTTTCTTTCGTTTTGATTTGTTGCAAATCATTGACCAGCAGTTTAATACCAACCTTTCACATTTGCTCCACAGCAACCTCCCTTGCTCCTAGTGCCTTTCATGGTGCCATCTCTGTTTTTATTCCCTCTTGGCCCTAACTACTCATCCTTCCTTTCCACCTCCTCTCGGCTTTCCAGTGAACACTGCATTTCCTTCTTCCTGTGCTGTGCCTGCCATACCTATTGGAATGTTGAGGTTCACAAAAGAGGAGAAGGGGATGGATGGATCCCATTTCATCATGGGTGCTGCAATATTTGTCACTCTTGGTGTCCTCTGTCCCTTGCTCCCAGGGACAGTGACCTGTGCCAGGTTATTTTCCCTTTAGGTGTCTGCTTTCCTGCTAACAAGCTGTCCTGGGGTAACTTTATGATGCTGGTATCCCCAAGCAAACCCAAACTGGGTAAAGTCTTGGTACCTGTCTGCTGGAGCTTCATTTCCAACCTCTTGCCATGCCTCTGCTCTTCCTCTTGCCTAAAGTCTGCCTGGTCTCTTAAACCCTTGCCCAGTTCTGCAAATAGATTTATTGTTGAAATTGTATTATTGGTACGGTACCTAACACAAAGCCTCTGGGTGGCACCACAACATGAATAATGATAATTATAATGAGTAGAGTCAGCCATTAAATCACTTCACCTTCAGATCTTGGCTATGTGTGGAGGCCTTTTTTTATTTCTAGAGCTGACTTCTTCCAAATCTAAAATTCATTACTCAGTGCATTTTTCATCTCCTCAGACGTGCTGGCGCTCAGAGAAAATTGGGCCGCAAAAGGAGACTGAAGAAGCTTTAATTAAAAAGCAAATAGCATTTTTCAGCAGAGAGAAGAGGTGGTGAGATCTCCCCCAGGCTTTTCTTACTATAAAAAGATCCTTCTATTTTTGTTTCACTTGCCTTTTAAAAATCCACCACCTACCTTGTTTATTCATCCCCATTTGGAATTTACTGATCCAGATGTAAGAGAAATATTCAAAATTAGCAGCTGTGCTGTGGCAGCCTTAAGGGGTATATGACTTCCTTCTGTAAAAATAAAATTGCAGGCTCTGCACATTACTACTCAGCCGGGGGGAGCTCTAATAGTGTCAGTACCTTTTATATTCAATATTTAATTGCCCAGTGTGTAAAGATGGATTACTTTTGGCAATAAGTAGAGCAGGTAAAATGTGGGGGTGATAAGTTATTTTTTAAAGTTTTTTTTCAAGAACAGACTATGATGATTGAAGGAGAAAAAGTGAAATGCTGTGGTTATAATTTTACTTCAATTTTCACAGTTTCATTTAGGATGGTGTGGGTTATCAACCCTACTATTGCTATTTTGGGGAGAGTTAGGAAATTCAGTGTATGTATCTTCTAAAATGTATATCACATTATGGTGTTTAGGACATGGTTTAGTGGTGAACCTGACAGTGTTACGTTAATAGTTGATCTTAGGGTCCTTCCCAACCTTCATGATTCTCTGATTCTATGGAAAAATAATGCATTTATCACATTCCCAGACCTGGCAGAGTTGGCTGAGTTATGGTAAAACTCCTCTGAAAGCTTTTTTTCTGTGAGTTTACTCTCTTGTATTCGAAATCAAAGCAATGAAAACCCATTAGAATTTATTAGCTATTTGATGGCCAATTTGAAATGAGATGTGATCTTTCTTTGTACTTCACAAGAGCATATCTTGTTCTGTCATATTTAGCTGTAATTGGCATCTTTATTGGCAATCTGAAGAAAATGAAATGGTGAGGTGGGTCCTGGGAGCTGATTAGACCCTCTTAATTACTGAATATTTCTACTCCTGGGAGACATTCAACTGTAGCTGTGGTGAAGGGGAACTTTACTCTGCTGCTCCTTTTTATCTTTGCAAAATGAAGCAACTGATGCTGCTGAGCTTTCAGTCCACCCTCCTCTTTGTGAATAAGAACCAAGAATTATTTTCCTGAAGCAATTTTAATTTCCATTTGAATGTTGGACAATGAAT
This sequence comes from Acrocephalus scirpaceus scirpaceus, assembly GCA_910950805.1. Classification (NCBI taxonomy): domain Eukaryota; kingdom Metazoa; phylum Chordata; class Aves; order Passeriformes; family Sylviidae; genus Acrocephalus; species Acrocephalus scirpaceus. The sequence goes on from OU383773.1 coordinate 4,321,272, forward strand.
TTCTAGGTGCTTCCTCAGATGCTGAATGTTTCCCTGTACTGGAACGTGTCATCCATCCCATGGGTGTGGTTTTAAGTTCTCAGAGATAAATCCTGGTTTTACTTCAGTTCTTAAGAATTTGACTTTTGGGTGAGTGACAACAAGAATTTCATCTTTAATGTCATATATCAAGATGGCCTGGCCATCAGGTCACGTAATGAAAGTTTCCTGGATTTAGAGAAAAAGGTATCTTTAGTATTTTTTCTTAATTAAAATTTAAAATTATTACAGTCTTTTCACTGTTTCCTCTGAAATTACGGCTTATGAAATTCTGGAATGATACCTAAACATTGACTCCAAAGCAACTGCAAGATATAAACTTGATTATTCCGAAACTACATTCCTTTTCAAATAATGTTTGGGATTTTGAGGATTTCTTCATTAACAGGCACAGTTTGGTTGCTGTGGCAAGCTCTGCTCTCCTTGTAAATGTTTAAAATGTCTCCATGCACACTCTCTCTTGAGAGAAGATTTGACTTTTTAAATGTGCCTATTTACAGCTGTTTTGAGATGGAGAATTTGCACTTTCCAACATTTTCCAAGCAGCAGGCACATTACTTACAAATGTCCCTTTTTGAATAACATGAACTCCAATCAATCAATGAATCAATCACTCAATCTTTTCTTCTATATCAGGGCTTTTCTTCACCCTTGTAAATGAGAAGTGGCTTGGTCCTTATAATCAGAATATGCAGTTAGAGAAAACTGCACCTGGAGGTAATTTGACAGCCTATTTATTTTAATTTTATTTTTGTTTTAGCTCATTACTTTTAATAATCAAATATAAGAGACTTGCCCCTTTTTATTAGGACATGGATGTTTGGTATCAATCCTTCCAAGTAGTCTCTTCTTAGCTGGTTGTTTTGCCTTTGTGAGACTATAAACCCAAGAGAGCTGGCAAGGGCATTTAACCTCCTGCCACACAATGTATGCATAAAACTTTAAGACTTGTGGCTTAAAATCTTTTAGCAGTATAAAAACTCTCGAAGTCATCAATTTTATGATAGACCCTTAGGTGCTTTTTAAATCTTCTGAGGGACATTACCTTTCTCTTGTCTGGTGCACAGGAGTGCCTCTTCCTCAAGTTCTCTAGTACATAATTCTTTGGGGTTCCAATGAAAATTGAATCTTGATTGATGTTCTCGTATTGAAGACTGCTGATAAAATGTATTCTGAAATTGTGTGATAAAGAGTGTTGAAACAAATAACTGCTCAAATTGGAAGCTGTACTCAGAGTTGTTGTAGTAATGGATAATATATGCTTCAAAAATATCTTTTTTCTTATCCATGTTATAAGATAGTCAACCTTATTATAAAAATAAACTGGTACTGGGTGTGTTGAGCAATAGAGTGATTTATGTGATTAGAAATAAGTCTTCTGTGTTACTAGATGGAGTTATTTCTAATTCATCTGTTAAACACTTATTGGAATTCTTTCATAGTGGTCTTGGACACACAAACACGATGTCAGCTTGAATCATCAGATTGAGGCTTTAGGTCTGCCTCTGATGTTCCTCATTTTCATTTTACTGCCATATAAATTATATTCTCTTGGCTTTCAAATTTTTTTCTCATCTTGTTTGGAACAGACTATTCTACATATACTTTGATTTTTTCATAGTCCCTTTGTTTCTACATTTTTAGGCAGTGTCCATCACTTTTGTTACATCAAGCTTCTTGCCTTTTTTCTTACCTAACCATCTGTCCTTGTCTTTATTTCACCTCTAACCAGTTTCATGACTACTCTCCTTGTAAAATTCAGATCCCCTCAGAAGATTTATTTTCATTATGATGCTGACAAAACTGTAGAGAAACTATAACCATGCATTTTATAGGCATTTATTATTTTAAAGACATTTACTAAAAGGGGAGTGTAATCACAGTGTCTGTTTTATTTATACATGTACCACTTTTCTCTAATTCTCATCTGGTTTTAAATGCCTAAATTTGCATATTGATTACAAAGAGAAAAAAAAAAGAAGAAAATAATGAGAATTTGAGCGTTCTCCAAGTAACTGTCTTTTAAGTGAGATCTTTCTGAAGTAGTTGCCTACAAATTACCTACAGATTGTTCAAATGTCTAAACTCAACTGCAACAGTAGAAATCATCCTCAAAATCTCCTTAGAATACTGCTGGCAAACCTATTAGACATTAGCAGTAGTACTCTAAGATCTGGGAAATGATGCTTTTAAATCATCCTCTGTAATTTAAATATTATTAAAGGAAAAGAAGGGAAAAGATAAAGTGTCAGCAGAAGTTAATGATGTGTAAGGCATCCATGCTATTAAATATGTATCACAGCTTTAAAATTTTCTTGGAAGTTGTCATAATGGAAGTACCAAGCAGCAGAATTTTACATCAATACTTAAAAAAAGCATTTTTTACTTGTTGGGAACAGTGATCTCAGCCTCTCACAACTTCAGCTCTTAGACTTGGAGACTCATAACAGCATTTCTTCCCAGTGATGAATGACCACTTAGATTTTCCTTTCAGTTAAAATTACTTTTGTGTAAAATACTGTAGATTTTCAACTGGGAGAGGAGAATCTTTATCCAGCCCTTGCTAAGTGTTGTATTTCTCCTTTAATATTCCTTGGGAAAATGATCACCTTTACACAGAAACAGATTGTAAACATTAGACAATTTGGTATCGCAAACCACAATTCTGCCCTTAAATATTCTCTTGGGAAAGAAGTGACCGCCTGAAGGCTCCCCAGGAGCAGGAAGATGTATCTGTGATATTAGAGACTCAGTAAATTGAATAGGAGAGTGAAAGGATCACACAGCACTGGAGTACTTCACCTGGGAGGAAGACTGAGATAACTACTCAGTCCATCAAAATCAGACTCTCCTTTGCAGATGGGAGCAGGGAGGAGAAGGATGGGGTTGTGTAATGTGTCCTTTCAGCTTCCCAGTTAAGTTGTGTTCCCCTTGGGACACTCCAGTTCACCTTCTGGGAGGATGGGGTTGTGTAATGTGTACTTTCAGCTTCCCAGTTAAGTTGTGTTCCCCTTGGGACACTCCAGTTCACCTTCTGGGAGGCTGGGGTTTTCAGCAGGTGTTTGTTCACCTGCCCACAGGAGCAGCCCTGCAGGAGGAGGACAAAGATTCATTTCTTCTGATGGCACAAATTGTCTAATCCCAGCTGGTAGCTCAGAAGGGAATGTAAGGACCAGGGACAATGCCACATGATCCTTTCCCATAAATACATAGCCAGGATTTACATTCCCAGCTTCTGGGAACAACACGTTCAGGACTTTCTCATCTGCAGCTACAGTGATTTAATAGCTGCTAATGGTGTGATGCTACAGAAGTGAGATTGATGTCTCTGTGGGCTTCTGGACTCATGGCCCCTATAGAATTTCGTGGTGGTTAAGTCCCGCAGCTCATCTGTGCTGTCTGAAATGTGTTTTCGAGGGTTTGCTTTACATTTATCACTTGATAACTTTATTCGTGTCCCAGTTGTGTCATGTGGAACTGTGGAAGAATTAGTCCCTTGTCATCTTTATTTTATAATTCCTGGTGTTATACGTCTTTATCAGATCCTGTTTTACCAGCTATAGAATCAAAATGCTTGTTTTTGTCTCATGTTGAAATTGCTGTGGGGTTTGCAGGGGGCGGAGGGTTATTTGATTTTCTTCTTTTTTTTTTTTTTCTTTTTTTGGCTGTACCTTTTGGAGTTTTTCTGTGGTATCAGAGTAGGATAATGAGAAATAAAAGCCTAAATCTCAAAACACCTTCCCCCACCCCTCCCTTCTTCTTGGGCTTAAGTTCACTCTCATATCCTTCATCTCCTCCCCCAGCTGTGCACTTGGGGCTCCCATTTTATCTCCCCACCACTTGGGTGCCTTGTGCAAGGCCGCAGTAAACTTTTGATTTTGATTATTCCAAATGATTTTCTGTTGCCAGCAAACTTCATCCCAATGCTAGTCAATCACTTTCCAGATCATGTGTTAATCTTTACAAATCCACAGGTCCCCTGTGTGTTTCCCTGCTGTGGAGAATGGATAAACGAGCTATAATTTTAGAAAACTATGGATTTTTTTCGTGCAATATCCAAACGTGTCTCTTTTTGAAGCTTTCCAGTGAACTGTATGTAAAGAATTTGGTGGTCTTTGGTCTTCTGCACATGGCTCTCAGCACCATCAAGCTACAACTGAGCAGGGGCTTGAGCAGGTGTTGAAGGGACCTCCCTTCACCTGCTCTGTGCCTTGTTTGGTTTGGAGGGGGCTCATGACTGCCTTGGCTGGGAGAGATTCAGCCTCTCTTTTGGGATTAGATGGACATTTAAGGATGAATCACCATCAGCCTTGAGGCATTGCTCATAAATGAAAAGTGCCTTTTTTTTTTAGGAAAATTTATGAAGCTGTGCAATGATTTTTTGCTGCTGCCATTACTGTGTTATGATTCTTTAGGCAGAAAAATAGCAAGTGAATAACTATTGATCATCTGATAGTCCCAATATTTAGATGCACATAAGTACAATTTCCCTTTGTTGGTTTGCTCTACAGCCCTAGTCTGGCCATCACAGTGAAGTAATGTTTACATATTTCAGTTTTATGGTCCTTTTTTTCAAAGGGAGAACTGCCTGATCAATGCTGCTGTATTTAATGTCCTTTGCTGTATTTTCTTGAATTGTATGATAGTGTATGCTGCCATGGTGGAATAAAACTCTAGACAGCATAATGTATCAGAAGTTTATATTGAAATAGTTTTCAGTATTATTCCAGTGATAGATTTTAATAGCCATCATGTGAGCTGTTTACCAGATTGACATATTTAAATTGCAGAGTTTTTGTTATTTTTGTTGTTCTGCCTTTTTTTTTAAGTGAAAGCCAAATTCTGTCAATCTGAGGAAAGTTCCTACAGAAATGATGACGGGTTGTAATGAAATGATCTTGAAGGTCCTTTCCAACCCAAACCATTCTGTGATTCTATAATAAATTAAGATATTCCTGCAACTAGATATGGGGCAGGCTAGCAGTAAATCAGCACATTATTTGTAAGCTATTTATTATATGGCAGATACTTAGCCACATGTGGTTAAATTAAAGGAATCTCACACAAGATGTGAAGTTTAGTTGGATGCAGTGACTTTTATTTGGTACTTTTGTGCAGGTGTAAGTGGAACCCTTGGAGACTCTGCTTATTAGTGTTAGGGGTTGAATTTATATCTTCTTGGGAGTAGCTAAAAGGAAAAATAATAAAAATGAGTGCGTGAAATATTTTATGCAAAAAAAAAAATTTCAGTATAAATGGTAATTGGACCAAAATCCACCTGGGTTTTGAAGACTGGTACATTTATTAGAGTTTTGGTACAGAGGAGAGTCCACTGTGGAAATACATATATTGAAGTTTATTAAGTTAATATAACATTGTACCTGAAGCTTGAGAGCTCTCCTGCGGTGTGAAATGGCATGGAATTTCCAATGGCTGTACATAGAAATTGTTCAGGGAATCTGGCAGGAGTCACACGCTGTGACACTTCTGGCAAATCCCAACTGCTGCTGTTCATGCTTGCATTGAGGATGCATTCTGTGAGCTCCTTCTGTGTGCTTGCTGCTTTAACTCACACCTAATTTTGGTTTGCTGATGTATTTGGCTGTTCTTCCCAATGCTGGAGATTAGGATCTAAGAGAATGCAGAGGCTTGGCAGGATTCTGGACTGATGAGCTGTGAAGATTTTTCAGAAGACAGCTTTGAATTAGGGTGGGTTTAATTCCCCAATTGCTTCTTCCCCTTGTATTAATGCTAGTTCAGTCCTTTCTCTACTGGAAGTTGTGGTCTCTCAGCTCTGAAGGGCTTTTGGAAGAAGGGTTTATGCTGGTTTGAGGGGGAAAAGCTTCAATAGTATTTCTGAACTCCACTAGGAAAAACTTAAACAGTACACAAAATCATGAAAATTGGTTTTAAAGATTGAATAGAGAGCAAACAAGGTGTATTTTTTTAGACATACATTAAAATCACAACATGTCTTACCAAAGAGGTGCAGAGACAAATTAGTGATGACACCTTTCTGGCACTGTAATGTTTGTCACTTTGTAATGAGTGATTGAAAATTTTATAGCTTTTAAAGCTTTTCATTACCCTGGGGACTACAACTTGTGAAAACTACTTGTTCTGCTGCAGGTCAGGCAGATGTGTTGCTGTGGATGTGAGTCCTGGTACAGATGAAGTTGACACTTTTCTTCCCAGTCCTATTAGCAGTTATTTTCCAGCAGTTTCACTCTCCTGTTTACTCAGTTACCTGTTAGTTGAGTTGGCAGCTTCTGTTTCCCAGGGCCCAGTGCAGTTATGTGGCTGCAGAATTCATCCTAAATTGCTTTCAAATACTTTCAAGTATTTTTTATTTTTTTCCTCTTCTCACCAGTCTTGTTGCAGAGCTGTGGTTAACAAACCCCATTGCAGAACGTGCTGGAAGTGGTCCTGTACTGAGAACAGCAGCAAGGAGACAAGGGAGAATGGCTTCCCCTGGATATACCTATTAGCACAAATTGGAATCACAGCTTGGAGTGATTTCCACACTTCTGGAGGAGGTCACTTGTTTCTAGGTACTGCAGGATCATCCCTGCAGTGAACAGTATGGCAGGAAAGCATGTGCTTCTCTAGAAAATAATATCCTAAAAGCCCTTTGTCCTGCTCCAAATTGTGTGCAGAGTGAATGAGGAAGGAGGACAAGAGGTGGGGGAGGATGCTACTGTCTACTAATTTTAATTTCTTTACCTTCCTTCAGTGCACAAAACCTGAATATTGAGTTGTGCAGTAACATTCTGCCACTGTTTTCAATAAGCATTTGTTTATAAAGGGTATCCACAGCACTTTCTCAGTGCAAGGTGTCGGGTCCTTAGGGTGGGAGATCCTGGCTAGTCAAAGGGGAGATGATGCAAGACTCTTCTCTAAAATCCTGCTAAAGCATCACTGCAATGACATCCTTTGGTTGCATTGCTGTAATGCACAGATAAGTGTTTAAAAACTAATTTAAAATCATAAAAGCCAGCATTTTGAAATCTATAATTAGCTCGGTGCCTGGGTAAATAAATAATGGAAAGCCTAAATAAATAAACAGCTTTCAATGAAGCTAAATCCCAGTGGCTTCCATTGACTCAGTAATGGTTGTGGCTAAATTCAGCTCCATGCCATTACAGGTGACTTGGACTCCTTAATTTATTAAATTCCAAATCTCAGAGAAGATTCGGCACTTAATAATGTATTTGCACAGCTAGATGAAATTAGTTTGCACTTGCATGTTATTTTTCTTCCCCTAATAAATTCAGAAATTAGTAACTATGGCGTATCCAGAGACCCTCAGGAGAAAATATCTGGAGGAACAGAGGTTTATAGCATGGGGTGTGCTCATTTAATTTCTGGCTTATAGTGCATTCAGCAGTGATTTTCTCAGAATTTTCTGGGACTTCACAGCCAGACTTCAGGTAAAGAGAAGATAGATTTTGGAATTAAAAGTATGTAAAGACTGGAGGGAGAGATTTTTATGAATTTTATCAGGATGACTGTGCATTTAGACATAGATATTAGAGCCAGTGCTTGCAGAAACCTGCTAAATTTGCCAAGAAGCATTAGCAATTAACATAGTTAATTAACAAGAAGCTATGTTAAAATTAGTTTGGGCTGGGGGGGGGAGACGGGAGTGAATTGTAATTAGAAAAAGAAATCACAGCTGCTGTTTGGAGGATTGGTGGGGAAGTTCTCAGCTCTGGCTGTTGGGAGAGGCTCTGCATTGCGGCTGTGCCTGGTTCATTCATTACATCCCCAGTTTTCTAGGAAAGAGCTCTTTGGGGTTATGTATCACCATTTCCAAGCATTATTGACTACCCTAATCAAATTTAACTTCTGCAGGCTAACATACTAATAAAAAAAAGTAGTTGGGTTGTTTTTTTTTTTTTCCAGAACTTCTCAGAAAGGTGAGGCTTTGAGTGTTTCTTGAGCATTTAATGTTCAACAGAATATGGTGATTTTCTCCAGTTAAGTTTTTGGATCCTGCTGAGTAGAATTTGCTCAAAGAAAAATGCTGCCTTTCCCAGCTTCTATTACCCTGCATGCTGTTACTAAGCAGAGAGGAAAAACCAAGGCATTTATCTTGGCAAATTGAAGTGAATTTCTAACTAGAAATATGTGAAAGTTGCTAATGAAGTAGTGAATGTCTTACACATACCATTTTATTTTCCCAGTGAAAAATGAGCTACAATTAATTCAATAGATTCTTGAATAGGCCTGATGTGAGCTCAGGGAATTTTCAGGTCCTTCTCATATATATTTATTTCAAAAATAAAATTGGGCATATGGATTAGGATGTGTGAAGCAGGCTTGAATCTCAGATTCACTGTGGCACAACGAAGCACATGATCAATAGTTTACATTACAAACATTTTAGTGGGCTGCTCCCATGGTGGTATAGAGGAGATATAATTTATCCTGTCAAAAATTATTCTTTCTTGGCTAATGTAATTAAACATTTCATAGGTAGTGAAACCAGCTTGGTGTCTTCTAAACACCATAGATCTTACTGGTTATTGCTCTGGTTGTGTTCAAGAAAGTTTAAAAGAGATAACATTTTTTCTCTTTTTTAAAAAGATTGACTTTTTAGTTTAACATAACATTTATTTGGCTTTTTAATACAGTCGATACATCCTGAAAAGGTCTGTATGTACAAGCAGTTCTATTTAAGGATTATTAGAAATGCCATTAATAGCAAGCCTAGTAGCTTCAGCTTCCCATTCTCCTCTAGAAATCACGATCCTTTGTTTTTGCTGACATAATTACCTCCATATGAGCCAGTTCTAACAAGGCAGAATTAAGAGTTCACATTATAAATGAGTAGCAGGAACAGATGGACTGAGAAAATAGGTTCCATGCAAATATCAAAAAAGGTGATTAGGAAAGCAATAAAGGCATTTGGCTCATATGTTTCTTTGTATTAATAATATTAATAAAGACTGCCTAACTGGAAAAGGCAAGAGGCCAGTTGGGAGGTCTGGAATGTGAGAAGTTCTGCTTCTGCATATTGCAAAGCCAAGTTTTGGGTTGTGAGAAGTGATGTCACACTGCCAGGCCTAATACTAAAAATTCATCATTTTTTGTTTAACTTGAGGGCTGAAAGCACCTCATTTCATCCAGTGAATCAGAGCTGAGGAGCTTAACTCTGATTAAAACACTGCTGTGACCAGGTAATATGGGATGGGATTTTTTGCCTGGGTTTCAGTTTTTTGGTTCGTGAACCTCCACCTGCAGATTCCCCAGGCTAGAAGCCTTCCTCCCCTGCCTCTCCTGACTCTTTCTGGTGGTTCCAGTCTTGTGCAGTTCCACGGTGATGCTGGGGCACTCCTGCATTTCTCTGCACCATGTGGCTCTGCTCGTTAGGAGATCTGTTTGTCCTGCAGCCATCAAGAGCCAGAGAGCAGAGCAGCAGAGCAGCCCAGGAGATGGGGAAGAGCTGCAATGTATGTATCAGATGCTCAGCACATGTCTGCATGTTCCTCTACAGGGTTTTTTTGGAGAGAAATTTCATTGTGCATTACGTAGCATTTGCATCTTCCCTTACAGGTCTCATGGCAATCTTAGCACACACTTTTGGATGCTGTTTGCTGGGTTATGTGGAATTGCTGCCCCTGGAGTTGATGTGCATGTGCACTGGGGATTGAATTTCTGGACACCCAAATTGACTCCGTAGTTCAGACTTGCCTCTCAGCTATCTGGAAAAATACCTCAGGATTTGTCTGCAATCATTTCTTAGCACAGATATCTGGGAAAACCTCATCAGCCCTTATCTAAATCAGAAGGTTGAGGCTGCCTGCTCCTTTTCCTCACATGCTCAGAGCTGCTAAGAGTCACAGCAATGTGGACATGTCTTTTTTGTGGGGGACACTAAGTGTATGTGTAAAATGCTATATTTGCCCTGAAAACAAAAGTAATTTCCCAGTCAGATAAAGCACTGTATGAGAAGGCATTCAATAATTTTTTTCTTATTTCTCATTTACTAATGAATGAACACTTGGAAGTTGGAAGAAAGTAATTTTTCACTTAAAATTCAGTTGTAAATCTAGGAAATGCTCATTGCTCTAAGCGAGTCCTAATGCAGAGTAAAGTGGTACACTAAGATCTTTGATGTCAATAGGCTTTTTCATTAAATGCTTTAGGTTTGTCTTCCTGGAAGAAAATCTCTTCTGGCTGTCCCTAACTCGTATATGTATTTCTAGCTCTAAATGTGGAATCTTGTGATGAATTCAGAATTATTTTTGGAAAAAAATAATATTGGGATGCATTTCCATCTCTTGTTACCTTTGAGTCACTTTGAAATGCTCCACATTCGGTTATTTTACCATCCACTTAATAACATTTTTTCTCGATACTAAACCTTGGCTGTAGCCTGGCTTTCCTTAGTTTTGGTGTAAGCATAAGAATTTCCAGCCAGAGCCCTCTCTCCTTTATGCAGGCTGCTCTGGGAGGACAGGAGAGCTTTCTCAGCTGGAACCAAAGCCTCATGCATTTCACTTACCTTTTGATCGATTCTGTTGCTGCTCGCTGTTGGTACTGTATTGAAATGATATTTTTATTGTTGTAAGCTCCTATGTGCTGTGGTGGTTGGCAATCTAGAAATGTGTTAAATAATATTGATTATTTTTCCCCTCCACTTGGCAAGCATCTCATTGCACTCTATCTCTAATACTATTTTAAGTATCATTTACTGGTTTTATTTTCTTTCTTATTTATGAGTGATCATCTCGCAGAGCAAGGGGCTACCACAGTGCCTGGAGACAAGTCTGAGAGAGAGGGCACTTATAAGAATACACCTTCCACTTCTGCTAACTGCCTTTATATACCAAGATGAGTTTACATATTATATTCCTATGACATCATTCAGTAGTTGGTATGTGTCAGAAAAATAAAAATTACTTTTCTTTTCACTGCAGTGCATATAACCTGTCAGGTAGTCATCCTAAATGACAAAAACACTTCCAGAGAATATCCAGGTGGTAAAGCTGTGGTTCCTAAAAGTAATTTTCATTGCAGCTATTAAGGGAGCTCAATGGCCTTTTCAGCTATGGTGATAATCTTTTTTTGTTGAGACTGTCTTGAAGTGATTGTTGGGGGGTCAGTTTTAGATCAAAAAAGAGGTTAATATGGTGATTTATTGTTGCTATTCGTTCATTCCACTTTCGTTCTGTATAGATTTGCAAAACTCCGAGTTGTTTCTGACACTCAACAACTGACACAGTTTCTGACACTCAACAACTGACACAGTTGTTCCTGAACATGTGAAATGTTTCTTTAATAATAAATAGTGCTTCTATTCCAAATTTCACACAATTGTTGAAGCATTCCATGTTGGAGCTTCAGACCTCAGGTCAGGCTTGAGGACCTCGGGTGTCTTCTCTAAACCTCTGTGGATGTGACGGGGATGGGGTGATTGTTTTTTTCCTGAAAAGATTGCTTTAATTTAAAACTCTAAATGAAAATTTTCAGGCTAGATTTCCTAAGTATGGGAAAATGCTAGCAGTTCTTTTTCCATTTGAAAAGCTTGTAACTTGCTCTCTGGGGAGGATGGGGCAGCCTCAGCTTCTCTGGGCCAATGGTGCCAAGGCCTCACCATCCTCACAATAAAGAATTTCTTCTTAACACCTAATCTAACCCTGCCCTCTTAAAGTCTGAGACCATTTCCCCTTGTCCTGTGACTCCAGGCCCTTGTCCCAAGCTCCTCTCCAGCTCTCTTGGAGCCCCTTTAGGCACTGGAAGGGCTCTCAGGTGTCCCTGGAGCTTCTCTTCTCCAGGGGAGCACCCCCAGCTCTCCCAGCCTGGCTCCATAAGGAAGGTGTTCCAGCCCTGTGATCATTTTCATTTGAGTGGGTTTTTTTTCCCCATAAGTCAGCATTAAAAATTCATCTCAGTCTTCTGAGTAATAAATCAGGCATTTGAAATGAAATACCTGTTCTCAGTAGACCCCACATTTCATCTTACTGAGGCCTGGTGCTATGTGTGGTTGAAGGTGAAGGCACCGCTCAGAGAAGTTTGTAGCATCACATCTGTGTAAGCTCTATTCCAGCTACACTGACACCACCATGTGAATCTCACTTCCTTTCACTGATGTAAACAGAGCCTTTTTCTCAGCTCCCTTATGCAGCTCATTTACAATTTTAACCAAGGCATGTTGGGGGAGTTAAATTTTGGAGATAATGTTCCTGCAGAGTGTTATTTTTGTCTGAAACTACAGTTGTATGCACGACAATTTACACATGAATGTAAGACATGAATCCTAATTAACTTCTAGTCCAAACTGAACACAGTGCAGGGTACAGCACTGGGGCAGTGAGCAAAGGGGAGAGGCAAAGCATATGGTGGCATTATGATAATAAAATACTGTGACAAAAGTCTATTTCCAGTATCCATTTAAGTTTCACTGTCCTGTGTTTCTAAAACCAGACCTGCCCCTTGGAGATGTCAATAACAACCAATGTCTCGATGAGTCTGCTGCAGAATCTGTTTGATAACCTAATTCTCCTCAGTCAATTGATTCCTGACCTGACTTCCATTCTGGTTTCAAATGGTTTTCTTAATAGCTCAGCTAACTACAGTTGCCAGCAATTGATACTTATTAAACATTTTTTTTTAAACATACCCCAGCATTTTCCCACCATCTGCTTTTAAACTGCCCATTTGTGGGGGATTCTTTGCATAAATATTTTGTGGTTCATTTGATTCTCTGCATAATTAATTAATTGCTTCTCACTTAGTTTTCTGCATAACTAATCTACTGCCACATAATTAACAAACTCTTTAATTCCATATTAATTATTTGCTGTTCTTTTGAATATATGAATTAATTGACTTTAAATTTGCTGCTGTGGTGATTTGACATCTAGCTAATTGTTTTGATTAATCAATTAATTAGCTGCTTAATCTCTGCTTAAAAGTATAACCCCATGACTGCTTTGCAAATGTTCTAGCACCCTTCCCTGCTCTCTTCTCATTCAGTGCTATCATCTCGTCCACATCTGGATGCTCCAATAATTGTCCAGACACATGGACCTTTTTAGTTTATGTGTATCCCTCTGATAAAGCCATCTCTATAGCCCCAGTGATGCTCCTTATGTTTGCTCTCACTCCAAATATGATTTTTTTCCACATTGCACACTGCTCATACGCTGGAGCCTCCAGAGAGATTTGACTTTGCTTGGTTATGCCAAAAAGGAGAGAAAAGACATTAAGATATTGACTTACGAAGATTCATGAAATAAATGTGATACAAGAGCAGACTTGGAGAATTTTTGTTGGGCACAGGATGAGGATGTTTATGATTCAATATAACTGCTGAAGAAATTTTTGGTAAATTGATGCGGCTGATAAAGTTCCTGAAACTTTATATTTATGTATAGCTCTTTCACTAGACCTCACTGAGGCTATTTTTCTCTGGCTCTTTATAGTAGAAAGGAACCTTTTCTTTCACACTTTGCTTTTGCTTTTTAATGTACTAATCTTGGACTTAAGATTTTACATCTGGTTGCTGTAGAAACCACTGTTCTCTTCGAAAACAGGACCTTTGAAAGGGGTGCTGCCTGAACAAGTAGTTTGATCTTATACATCATGAGCAAGCCAACAAAAAAACCATACCTGACATGGTGAAAACTCCTTCAAAATGGAATGTTTTATTTAAGTTTTCCACCAGGTGTCAGCTGTTCTTTGAAGGTATTAAATTGTGGCTTCTTATGCAAGTGGAAGAGCGGGAAGGTAAATGGTTTTATCAAGCATGGAATGTGAGATGTAGGGGCTATGTTCATGAGCATTATGTTTAACAACAAGAGAATAACCAGGTGAGAATCCAAACTGGTTGTACTTTTTCTTCTGTTTGATGGGCACTGTCCAAACTTATTGCCTGATGTTCATCAATCTACACACTTAAAATGAGAGAAGTTGCCAGAACTAAAATACTTCTGTAGCACATGAAAGTGTCTTAAAACTTACCAGAGAAATATCAAATGCATGTGATAGGTTATGCTGTTATAATATGTGTGCAAAAAATCTGCAGTATGCATGATATGTATGTAAAGGGATTTTTCAGCATGATTGGGTGCCTGCTGATTATTAGACAGTGAAAGGTTGGAGGTGATAGAGCAGTTCCCAGGAGTTTTTGTCCTGCTGCTCCTCCTCCTCCTGCACATCATCAGTTTTGGTAGCTGCATCTCCATTCTGTGGGGCTGGAAACACCAACTGCACGTGGACAAACCTACCTGCAGCTGACTAAATTTAGATGTCTTGCTCCTGAGCTGTATCCTACCCCCAGGCAGGATTTTGATTAAGCACTTCGGCAGGAAGGCACCAGCTGGTCCATGAAAAGTCACCTTTAACAGTGGTCTCCATGCCCAAATGTGTAGGACTCTCTCCTCTGCTTGAAAACACTGGAAAAAAAGCAGAAATTAATATTTCATGGGAGTGGATGCAAGAGTCTGCTAATCTTTTTTATCTCCAATTTCTCTGAAACTGATTATTGTGAAAAGATGTTTGGCAATATGCACAACCTTGTGTTTTTGCTGGAAGTGTAGAGGTGAAGAATTTAAAGTAATTTGCTTTTCTTTATTTACTTTAGGCAATTTGACTTGAGGCTTTTTCAGGATTGTTTTGCAACATATTGAGTTGAATTCATAAAGAATCTGAAACAAATGGATTCCCTGCACATGTTGTGAATAACAACGAAAAACTGTGGTTGAGGTTGTTGTTATTCCATATTCTGATGCTATGTTAGTGTGTGATACAGAGAGTGTGCTGCCAATAATGGATCATCTCTTAGTCCTCTGTATATCCTATGAGTGTAAAAAGTTAGATAACTCAATGGGCCCAAGCCCTAACAATATTCATGCTACAGATTTCCCTTTGCAAAAAAACTTAAACAAACAGCTTTGAGAAGAGTCTGAATCAAAAATGAGCTTAAAAAATTTAAATTGCAGGAGAGGTGTCATAATGTAAGAGAAAAATGTAAGGAAGTTACATAGGTGGAAGTAATTAAATTTTTTATCATCTCTATGTATATACACACATTTACACTTACCATCAGCATTTCTTACTAGTGAGAAAAAATATGTCAACAGCTCAGTGGTCTACAGGTATTATTAGAGAAGGTGAAATAGCTGAGCCTGCAGGAATATAGTTCCCATTCAGCTCTGTCTCATTGCAGTTTTATGTCAGTATAAATTCACTGATTCAGTGAAATTCAGCCCACACCTTGATTTCTGTGT
Organism: Acrocephalus scirpaceus scirpaceus; assembly: GCA_910950805.1. Lineage (NCBI taxonomy): Eukaryota > Metazoa > Chordata > Aves > Passeriformes > Sylviidae > Acrocephalus > Acrocephalus scirpaceus. The sequence continues at coordinate 4,336,550 of OU383773.1, forward strand.
CTAACTAGAGCTGTGCAAGCAGAAGTCTGAAAATTTCTCAGTTTCTTTTTTATTTACTGCTGGTAGTGTATTATTCTAGAGTGGTACAGAAGATAATATGGTTATTCATTTTAATATTTTATTTTTTAATAACCAAAACTTCTTCCTTGACTTCCTGTATGTTTAGTAGCTCACTTTCAAATTTAAGGTTGCTTTCATAATAGTGTATTTGTTTTGAATTTTAGTATTCTTTAGTCTTATCTTCTAAATGTAGAAGAAAAACCATAAAAACCTTGTAATTACTGACTTGTTTAAAAATCTGTCACAATTTTAAGATGTTGCTATTGATTCCACCAGCAGAGTTGAGAAACAGCACTTCAAAAAAACCATCTAAAACAATGGCTTCTCATGTACACAAACATGTTGAATACTGACTGATTTCTTTTTTTTTCTCCCATATTTACCTTTCTATCTTCTTAGTAGTAGCAAATGTTTGTGAAAATAAGTAAAATAAAAAACATGCATTTCTCTTTTGGCAGGATTTGGCGTTTTTATGTGTAATTGAGTGGTTGCAATTGGCAAATAGTGTGGAGGCAAAATACCAGAAACCACTGATCTATCAAGGGTTGCACTCAGCTTCAGTGGTCTGCTTTTTAACCATTATATGCAATTTTTAACATCTAAACTGTAAGAGAGGATGCATTGTTCATACTGGAATTGTATCAGCCTCAGAATTAGATTGGCATTGTTTTAGCAAAACTTTGGAAAAGTAAGTGCTAAGTGAAAATTGGCTTTCTTTGCTGCTTGTTCTTCAATTAAGAATTTATTTAGAATTTCAATTTATTTGAAAATAAGATATTGGAGAAGCTCAATTCTTAGCAACCTAATACTTTAATTACCCAATATTAAATTTTGCTTAGTTACAGAACAACACATAGAACTGTTTGACATGTGAATAAAACATTACCAGAAGCTTGCTTTTAAATCTTAAAATCCAAAGAAAAGAACAGGTGCTGAGACATTTAATAATGCTCAGACATTTGAAAATACTGTGTTTGAAAGACAATGGAAAATTTTCATGGAATATTTAGAAATAATTTAGCTGTTGTTATTCAATTTATGTAAGAAGCCAAATAGCAGAAAATTTATATCTGGGTACATGCTGCAATACTTTCAGAAAAAATAACAAAAGTCTGTTTTTGAATTTGTATTAAAGTAGTCCAGTGTTGTCTTAAAGCTTTCCAGAAATTAGAAATGAGGGAGTTACCTGTACAGGCAATCCAACAGCATCACCTTTGCCTGCTGCACTTAAGCATTCAAGTCAGGTAAAACTTAAAAAAACCCCCAAAAACCAACAGTCTATATTGAAAGACTGAGCTTGGTCTTAGAGAGTTTCGTTTGCCCAGCTCCTGTGTGGAGCATCAATTACCAAAATAAACACTTGCCTTTTCACTGTGCCTAGAGATTACCTATTCCTCAGGATTCAGTTGTATGGCAGAGGAGGTGATTGACTTTCAAACCTGTGGAGTAAACCAAAAAGTGCCCAGAGCAGCTGTGGCTGCCCCATCCCTGGAAGTGCCCAAGGCCAAGCTGAGAGGGGCTTGGAGCAACCTGGGATGGTGGAAGAGGTCCCTGCCCATGGGAGGTCCCTTCCAACCCAAACCATTTTATCATTCTGTGAAAAATACTGGAGATCTCTCTTAATGATAATGTTTTGGCAGGCTTGTGGGTCAGACATTCCAAAGTACAACAGTTCTCCTATGTAAATGGGAAGTTGGGGTACACTTCTCCCAGGTCACTTCTATAGGATATGTAATATTGTATTAGATTATAAAGATTCCTGAGTTACACATGGTTCTGACTTGAGCTTCAGAAAATGGAGAAATCTGATTCTGTTTAATTCTCCTTTCGCACTGTCAGGTGGGAGCTGCAGAAACCAGAATGAAATTGGTCCTTTAAGGCTCTGTCATGAGTTCCCTCATTTTCATCAGCTTCTGTATAACCAAGAAGCTCCAGAAGGAACACACAGCAGTGCTGGGTAAATGAAGCCCCACATCAGTGTTGTTATGAAAACTTGGCTTGCATTGCTTGAGAGGAGGAAATAAAGCACAAAACAAAACCTTCCACCACACTGGGCAGCACTCGAGTTCTGCTCCTTCACTCTTGGGCAGCAGCTGTCTCAGCCACAGGGTGGGGGCTGTGCTGCCCTGTGCTGCACCTCATCACTGTATCCCTCTCTTCTGTCCTCATTCTTTCCTGGAAATAACAGATTTCACCAGGAAAAGTGTCTGTCAAGTAATTAGGGAAAAGGTGAGGGAAATGACATAGGACACAGGGCCTCACGGAGGATTTTTCATTTACAGGGGAAGGAAAAGAGGGTCACTTAGGAAAGAGGAAGAACATGGGGATTTAAGAGTTGTTTTCACAACTTGACCATGTGTGGCATATTACCATTCAGAAATAGATTTGCTTCTTAAATAGTCATAATAAAGCATGCTGCTAAATTTTAAATTCTCCTCAATGGTAACATCTGTCCCCCTGATTATTGTCCTGTTAGCTGAAAAATTGGAATTTGAGCCCTCACTGGATGGATGCAGCTGAGTATCAGTAGCTTTTCCCCCTGTCTGAGGCACCTTCTCACTTCAGCTACATCCTGGGCTGCCAGATGCTGTCTTTGATCTGAACTGCTTCGTGCTTAAATCCTTGAGTGTAACACCCTGGCCCAAAGTCAGTGAGTGCTAACTTGTTTCTGAGATTGCTGCATACAGAAAAGGACACAGCTTTTACTTTTATGCACATAAATAATATTTGACAGGACTATCAGACTGAAAGTTGTTGGGTTTGACATTGTCCATTAGGATGACTGTATTGATTCCTCTTTTTCAAGATTTTAGGTCTTTCATGAGACTTCTTCCATCCTTGAGCCACTTCTTGAACTGTGATGATTTTAAATGAAAAAGACACAGCAAAACTGCTGCTTTGCCATTTCACTTATAAATATTCAGTCTGCCTTTTGTAGCTGTTATGTACAGTAGGACTAAACTAAAGTTCAAGAATTTTATGCTGTTAAGAGCTGTTCCTTTACTTTGACTCATATTGCTGCCAATTTCCAATTATTTTTTACTCCTTCCAATAGATATCCTGGTTTTGCTCCCCAAAGTATCTTCTAAGCTTCAGTTGCCCAGAATTTTCTTCATAGACAAGCTGACATTGCTGGTTGCTCTCCTGCTTGGTTTTGCATTTTAGTAACAGCCTGTCTCAGTAACTTTGACTTTTCTATGGCGTTTTGTTCTATAATTGTGTTTCAGCAGGGTTGCAGAACATGAATGTCTTTATTTTAAGCTGCTAATTAGCAGTGGAAGCAGGAATGTGTAGTAAGCTTTACAAATTTAACATCTAATTTAAAAATGGTGAAGTTATGTTTAAGGTTTGCAGAATATAGAAAAAGGAGCCATAGAAAGTTTTCATTTTTACCCTTTCTTCAGAAACCACAGGTTTCTGAGGTTCAGGGAAGTATCTAAGGATTAATGGGAGAATGGGAAAAGAAAGAACTCCAAAGCCTCATCAGGTTGGAGTTTAACAACCTGAGAAATGTTTCAAAGACTGTTTTAAAAGTTCCATGAAACAATGACTTAAGATTTGCTGAGAGCAAGCACAGCCACATCTCTGGCTGTGCATTTGAGTGACAAATGACAATACAGAAGATCTTGAAGTGTTTAATAGTCTTAGTTGTCTTTTCATGTTAACACTTAATTTTTTTTTTAATTTCTTAGAAGTCAGTGAGGTTTTTGATTTCTGAAAAGTCAGTGAGGGTTCTGATGCCCCTGATTGTCCCTTAGTTGGCTTTGTCAAGCTGTGTAATATTTGGAGATGACTATGGTAATTAAGACTGTTGTTATTATATTTAGGTGATACTTTGCCTTGATAGGAAGGGCCTGAGCTGAACCATCACATTCTTGTTTTCCTCATTTTTCATGTCTCCTTTTGCACCCCATATACCAGACTTCATGATCTTCATACGGCCATTTAACATCACTAGATTTGATAACACACAGCAAACCAGAAGGAAAAGGATGGTGATAAAAATCCCTCCAGCACTGTGAGCCGGAGGACATTCACAAAACCCTATTGCTCCTGGCAGGCAAATAATGAAGAGATTCTATATTCCAGCCTTTTCTAAAATAGCTTCTACTTTTGATTTCAAATTTCATCAAATACTAACTTTTTTTTTGATCAGTTTCAAATCCTGATGGCTTTAAAAAAAAAATCAGCTTGTTCATGTTTCAGCATGTTCATGGTTTTGCTTCTCTGCTTCTTCTCCTGCTTGCAGTGTAGTACCCTGGAGCAGTGCTTGTATTCAAGACCTCTTTATTTTCCAGCAATTTCATAAAGCTAAATAAAAGGACAGTTTTAATAAGCTGGGTACATTGTCATTACATTATGAGTAGTGCTTTATGCAGGTTTTTTCCGTATCAATATGAAAACAGTGTTCTTCGGTTTAATGTGCTCATGGAAACAAGTTATGGTGAAAGCACCCAAAAAAAGAGAAACTTAGGAACTGCTCTTTTATTTGATGATGCAGTTTTATTTATCTCTTTCTGCTTTCTTTTTGGTGGTGGCTATTTGCTGTTCTGAACAGTTTTGAGAGCTGCCTCTTGTAACCTTAAAAAAAACAAACTTAGTCCTGTATTTTAAGTCTCATGTCCTTTGTAAGTCGAAATGGTCTTGTTTGCACCAGGACCTAAAGATTTTGCACAGCATGGTGCTGTCAGGTGCCTGTTGGGTGAGGAAGCAAAAAGCCCTTCCTTTATGATGGGATGTGTTACCAGACTGTGTGTTCTCACTGCTGAGAAAAAAGAGTTCTGGTGGGTCACTCAGAGCTCTCTCAGTGGTACAAGAGGCCACACTCAGACAGCACTTGTGGTTTGGAGATGGAAAATGAGTTCTTGTCTGTCTGCTTTGGCTGGTGCTGTGATTGAATCATTCTAGGAGAGGGAGGTGAATCAGTAGGACACCACTGTGGCCAGCCTGGGTAGTGGTAACAAGATTAAAGCTGCCTTTGGGGCTCAGACAGGCTGAGAGAGTTGGGAATGTCCCCCCTGAGGATGAGAAGGATCTAGGGAGACCTTAGAGCCCCTTCCAGTGCATAAAGGGACTCCAAGAGAGCTGGAGAGGGACATGGAACAAGTGTGTGAAGTGATAGGACAACAAGGAATGGCTTCAAATGACAGAGGGAAGGTTTAGATCAGATATTGTGAAGAAATTCTTCCCTATGAGGCCCTGGCACAAGTTGCTCAGAGAAGCTGTGGATACCTCATCCCTGGAAATGTTCAAGGCCAGGTTGGATGGGGCTCTGCGAAACCTGGTGGAAGGTGTCCCTGCCCATGGCAGGAGGGTGGAATGAGATGGTCTTTAAGGTCACTTCCAGTGCAAACCACTCTGTTATTTTTGTCTATATATTGGATTCCTGTCACTTTTTGGATGGTGTCATTGACCCAAAGTATGAAATGAGTCAGTGGCAGCCCAGTGTTGACCAGGACGTTTCCAAAGAGCCCAAGTGAGTGCCTTGCTCTGCTGGCTGTAGGAGCAGGTGTTTTTCCATGGGAATCAAGCTCCCTGCCTCTGTGGAACTCTTTGCTCATACAAATCCTATAAATATATCCTGAAGAGGCAGTTTAACAACCTGAATGTGCATCTTGTATACCACGCAGCAAAAATCAGATTTAAAGATTTAAATTTCAGTATTTTTGATACTTCACTACTAAATAGCATTTTTGTCTTCAAAATATTTTTGAGACTCTGTAGCTCATGCACAAAATTTTTGGGATGCAGCTGCTGGGAAAACATTAAGCCAAAACTGAAAAAGAACATAGAGTTTGCCCAACATTAGGACTCAAAAACTGTCCTTTTATTACTCTGTTTTCCATCAGGAAGAGAGGGAACAAGATTTACTTTCAAGTGATTGGATGGATATTTTTGGTACATATAAACCATAGTTCCTTTGAGAGCTATGTGATTACCCAAATGGTAAAGAAAGATGGAAATTTTGTTTAACTCTCAGCAGGTGGGTGTGCAGTGCCCAAAAAAAGTAAATCACCTTGAAATCACAGAGTTGAGCAAGAACAGTCAGCACACTGCGGTCACGGGCTGTACTCTCAGAAATGGGGAACAAGATGATAGCACTCCTTGGTTCAAAGCTGAGCCTCAAACTCCAAATGTCTCAAGGACTTTGTATGATTTTTTGTATATTTTACGTGCAAGGTAGTTAAGGATGCTTGATGTGCATAACAGCCTTCAGTATTCAGCTCCTAAACTAGAAAGAGGTTATAACCTCATGAAATGCCACAAAACTCAGGTTCTTGTCCCAAAAATTGAAGCAGACAGCATGAGGAAAGAGAGTGAAGCAAGTTGAATTTAAAATGTAGATTACAAATGTTTGCTTGGTCCTAATCTGGAAAGACAGGGACGCTTGATTCTGTTGTTGAGGCTGGTCTGAGAACTTTAGGATGAAGAGGATTCTCCTCCAAATTTCGGAATCACACAGGAATCCCCTATAGGACACTGCCTAAATTTGCAGAGCAATGAAAGACTAAATAACTGCTGAAGACACCAGCAATTTTTTTCAACTTCTTCTCTTAAAACATTGAACTGTTTCCATATTAATATATTTCAGAACCTAAAGTTTTTTTTTCTTTTGTGTGTGTAGAGTGTGACTCAAAGGTGCTTCTTGTAGCTGTTGTGGGGTGCACCTACCCCAGCTAACAGCTGCTGTATGGAGTCAAGAAAAAGTGGTGTTTGTACATGCTCACTGTTAATACTAATAAAAAAATAAATAAAAGAAGGATCAGATAATCCAACAAGAAAAAAAGTTATGAAGTTCTATGTCTGTTCCTTAAGGCTGCTTCTATATGGAAAGTCTGGCAAGATGAGCTGTGATATGTCTGCTGGTTCCTCAGGGCTCCATCCTTTGCTCAGTATTTATAGGAGATACATATATATATATATATATATATATATATATATATATATCAGATAGCAGGAAAGGTCTGATTTTGGTCCTTGCAATAACAGGGAAATAGTTCTGTGTCTCACCTAAACCTAGAAATTGAAGTTGCTTTTTCTTGTTTTCTGGATTTAACTCTCTCAACTATGTCTCTTTCCTGTTCAAAATTTCATCCTTTTCAGGAAAATATGTGGGTCCTCCCAGGAGTGGCAATGCAGGAAAAACTCCTTCCACTGATAGTGATGGTGATTTCCAGAGGGTGTCTCTGGAAATTGTGCTCTGGAAAGCCTGTTCCTCTTCCTTGACATACAGGGAGGCTAAACTCCTGGCACAGATCCTCCAGTGCATAATCATTCACATGTAATGATTTCACTTGAGGATGTATTTTATCTAGAAAACTCAAACTGAAATGCATTTTATCCCATCATTAAAACTTAAAGGAACAAAAAGTCTCAAAGCCAGCAAAGCAGCCTTCTGAGAGAAGTTAACTCTGCTCATTTTACAGCAAGTAGCAAGTTCCGCAGCGTTGAAATTTGCTTGCCTAAGGTCAAAGTGAATTGACAACAGATCTCAGACCAAGACCTAGAAACAGAGTTTCAAGGCTCTAATTACAAGCTGGAAAGGGAATAGTTGTCTTAAGCTGGTTTATTGCATTGCATCGTTGACCTGAACATAGTCAAGAAAAATCAATATTTTCCATAGACTTCTGGTGTTGGCCTTGTGGGTGGATGGGGACAGGCTGCTTTATTTAATGAAGCTGATAGCATGAAGTAAATGCTGTCACAGAGTTTGTCACCACATATTGGAGAGAAAGCAGTGATTTCTAAGGAGGCTGCTATTTGCACATTTATTGATCTCTTGGTGGAGCCATAGCTACCAGTCCTTTTGTAATGCTAGATTATTTTATCAGTGACACATCACGTGTTTCCTCCTCAGTCCATTTATATTCCCCTTAGGAACTGGCAGAGCATTGCAAAGCAGCTTCAATTTTCTGGCAGAAGGTGGCATTTTCTTTTGGAGTTGGAGCATTCAACCTCTATTTTTGCCATGCTAAAAATTTCTAATAATTAGAATTTCTATAAAAATAATTAAGAGCTGATGTAAGTCTGCTTATAAAGAGCCAGTGGGTTCTTACTGCAGGCTTTAAGGTTGTTACTTTATGTGCTGTGTCTTTCCAACATTAAAATAGAAGAGTCTCAATCTACTGTTCAGTAAAGCAAACACTTCTCAGGCACTCAGAGGCTCCCAGTAAGTCACAAAAGGCTAAATAAGAGAATATACATCATTGTTCTTGACAGCCATAAAAGACAATTTATGATGAGTTTTGGCTCATGAATTTAAACACCAATGGAATTAAGAAAGCCTCTTATAGTGATACCAGAATGATGATTGCCAGTTGCAAATGACAGGGCTTTTTAGATCTGCTTGCTATGTGATGCGAAGTCACTTAGAGGAAGATTGACTTGATGGTGTATTTTAATATTGTTAAACAGCTGCATGTACAGTATAATGAGTCCCTAACCTTGTTTGATCAAAGTGAATCAAGCAAACTTGTTAAAGTCCTTAAAGTCTCATAATTTATGAAGTTTAAAAATTATTTTAAAAATAGAGTCTAATTGAGGTACATATTGCCATTTCTGTTTCTTCATGCTCCACAAAGCCAATTAATTCTCTGAGCAAACCAAATGTGTGACAAGGAGGAATTGAGCACAGCTCAAGGGTACTCATATCTTTGAAGGTTTATTTTTGGATGGGATGCAGGCAAGAAACTTTTGAGCCTCTGAAATTCCAGAAGTGTCTAGGTGGCACCGAGTGCCATCCATGTCTGAGCTCAGGGAGATGGATGGGATGGGGACACTGCTCAAATGGGTGTTCAAGAGGTTGGGTGAGTTGGTGGAGATCATTTGGTGGTGTGAGCTGACCAGCTGACCATGCAGATGTTGATGTTTGTAAGATCATCTATTGCAGCAATATCAGTTTTTTATCTGGAGTGGGCAAGCACAGAGTTTTCATGCGTGGTATCTCCTTTAAGGGGCTTGGAAGGATGCAAATCTTTTCTTAGAGTGCTGCCAGCTGCCCCTGCAACACTAGAGGGAAAAGGAGGCTAGGGAGATCTTGATCCAGATGGCTGGTGCAATTTTATGGCCCAGATTAGAGTGGTGCAAAAGGTTACATTATCAGCAAGAACTTGCTGCCTTAGAGAAAAGTTTTTTAGCTTATCTTTAATATTCATAACTTCCAGATACTTAGATCAATCCTTCTAACTCAGAGAAGATAAATAAAACATTTCAGCAGTGGCTTATTAGTGGCATGTGGCATCATCTTAATCCTTTCTCTCCTTGGAGAATTGATGTTTAAAAAACAAAAGTCCCATAAAACATTAGGCTTGCACTCTGCTAATTATCTAATAAATATTTGTTTTCAGTTCCTCTATGTCTGTTACTTGCAGATGTTTGCATCTAAACCAGGAAAATTGTCTATTTAAAGCTCACAGGATAATTTCTTTCCTACCTGGCACAAAGATACTGGTCCTTGTGAGCAGAATAGAACAACCAGTTGCCTCTCTACCCTCTGGTGCTCTTTAATCAGTTTGCCAACTTGTTTTCCAGCCAGCGTTTTCTTAGTACTACCAGTCTGATACTCTGAAGGTAGATATCTTGTTTTGCTGGTGTCTCTGTAAAATGCCTTGAGCACAAAGTCGTGATCTGAGAGCTACAAACTAAAATTGATCTGCTTTAGGCTTAGCATAATTTCCATGTCTGGGCTGACCCAAATGGTATTGTCCAACAGGTTTCTGAAAATGTCAAGAGCCAGAGGGGAGGTCCCAGTGAAATTGAAGTTCTTCCTTCCCTGAAAGTAACTGAATTTTCAAGTCCCCAAGCCCTGTAAATAAAAGAGAAAAATTGGTAATAAGAAAGGGAATTAATAGGATAGTCTTTCACACAATTTATAAGGCTTTCAAAAACTGTTGCATTGTTGTGTTTAAAAGTGCTGGTCTGCAGCACTTTCACACTAGGAAGATAAGATTAAAAACTTGAAGAAGGAGCTCTGGGAATTAGCAGCCAGAAGAGCTGATGGATTTGAAATGAAATAAAAGCCGCTATTGGGGAAAATTTATTTTGAAGGTAAAATAGTGTGGCTGCCAATAAAGTATCTAACTCGAATGTTTACCTTAATACTGATGTCACATTTCCTTTTACTGGGCAAGTACTTCTCAGCTACTGTTGTCAGTATGGAAATCAGCTGAATGAATCTCTGCCATGTAATCCATTATAGGGTAAATTGGAATCTGAGACAAAGTTACTGCTGGGCAGATGTGAAATCCTGTTTGGATGCGTGTGTGAAGTTGTGTTATTGCAGCCCTCTGGAATACACTGCATTGGGATGGGAAAAAAAATTCAACCAGGAGTTAGAATGATCTTTTAATTAGAAGGAAGAAAAATGAACGGGCACTGATGCATCTGCAGAGCATCTGTCTTTATTAAAGATTTCTCGTTCAGGGAAGCTATTTATTTTAAACTTCCAGCATTTATAATGAAATACATCTTTGCAGGGAGTTTTATTTAAGGGAAACAGAGCACAGGTTCTGGTATCAGAGGTGGTGTTTTCACCCTTCATGGCTTTATTTGTACTTTATTTCTGTATCTCTATGAACTCCTCTCCCTCTTTCTCTTAAATGTGTCCATGTTCTCATTTATTCTGTGAAAATGGCTGAATTTGTAGGCACATCCATAGAAGTGTGGCCTTATTCAGAGTTTTACTATGCAGTTCATGCGTTGGGGATGAGATTGGGTAGATTGCTTCTAAAATAAGGTTGGGCAGATGTGAAATCCTGTTGGATTTCACTATTGGAGCATTCCATGTTCCTACAGCTTTCCAGTTTTTCCCAGAAATCTTCCCTTTTGAGTATTTTTTCCCTTGGCAAAAAAAATCTCAACTTTGGTACTTTATTTTGTGCATTCCCTGCATGAAAACTCATGCAAAGGGGGTTAGTGTTTCTGAAATAAGGACAGCACTGCTAATTATTGCTTTGAAATGAATTTGTGTCTATTCATTTTGAGCTTTCTTTTTTGCCTACAGTTTGCTGTAGGGAACTTTTGCTATGGATTTCCATCTCCTGATATTGTTGAGGTGTCTGTCTTATGTTTTTCTTCCCTTATGAGAGCTTTAGAAGTTCTCTGGGCAAACAAATTGATTGTTACACTGCAGTGTGGGAGGATTTTGTGTTGCATTTGTTTGAAAATGTTATTGCTCCTGGAGCTTCATGTTAAACTAGGAAACTTCTGTAGTCCCTGCTCTGTTTTCTGCTCCATTTGCATATTTTTTTCCCCAATTCTACAGTAGTGCTAAAAGGAAGTTAATGAACAAAACATGAGAGTGCTGCAGGAATTAACAGTACTGTGAGTAGGAAATGCATATTCTTAGAAAAAGTTTGGTGTCAGCAGAATCCAGGATCACAGGATGAATTATTTCTTTTCTTTTTATTTGTTCTCAGGCTATTTATCTACAGTATTTAGTACAAAAGGAAACTGAATAAAGTTTCTACCAGAATTTCCAGGAAAATAAAAAAAGAAAAAGACAAGTTTTATTTTTGCCTGTTTAGAAACAAAGTGAAGCAAAAGCATGCAAAGCAGATTTGGCCTAAAGATTTTAAAAAGTTTACTTATTTTTTCCTAGGACATAGCTGCTATGCTGTTCACTGATAATTAGTCTAGTCAGACTAATAAAATATTTAATATTAGTATGAAGTAAAATATTTTATACCCAACAGTTCCATAAGATGCAGTGGATGATAAAAAATACATGCTTTGCAAAAATCTGTGCATCTGAGCATGAATTCCACCCATCCAACACAGAAATTTGCTGCATTTTGTGGCATGGGCTACAAAGATTATCAGGGGGTCATAGAAAATGATGGATTCAGGCTGAGAGAGCTGGGGCTGTTCAGCCTGGAGAAGAAAAGGCTCTAGGGAGACATTAGAGACTCTTCCAGTGCCCAAAGGGGCTCCAGGAGAGCTGAGAGGGACTTTGGATAAGGTCCTGGAGTGACAGGATGAGAGGAATGGCTTCAGACTAAAAGAGGAAAGACTGAGGTCAGATATTAAGGAGAAATTCTTTGCTGAGAGGGTGGTGAGGCTCTGGCATAAGTTGCCCAGAGAAGCTCTGGATGTCCCATCCCTGGAAGAGTCCAAGGCCAGGTTGGATGGGGCTTGGAGCAACTTGGGAGAGTGGAAGATGTCCCTGCCCATGGCTGGGGGATGGAACTCAGTGATCTTTAAGAGCCTTTCCAAACCCAAACCACTCTTTGATTTTTCCTGAGCTGCAGCAATTCACTCAGAAACACAACACACCACAGAAACAGAAGGTCCCCTTGACCACAGCTGGTGTTTGGAATGTGTATTGAAATCACCAAATAGTCTCAGCATATGCTGGAGGAGGGAAATCACCCTCTCTCCCACCTTTCAAACACCTCCCCAGCACTGCAGATGCATCACCAAATGGAGCCTTCACATCAGTGCCAAAAATTAAGGACTGAACACAGCTTGTTGGTACTTCTTCAAAACGATCCTCAGTGCTCTCTACAGAATCGTGAAATTAGTGTTTTAAATGTGGGACAAGCCTGGAGACCCAAGGGGCCAGGGAAGGAGCCAAAGAGATTTCATACCTACCTGTATGAAACAGCTCCTTTCCCTGCTCTGTTGGGGTTTATCCCCTTTGTTAATAGGACAGTAATTCAGAGCTAATTAAGAGTTGTGTCTCTGTCTTTGCTGTGCTTTGGTGTCGTTCCCATAAGTGGTGTTGCTGAGGGCTGTTTTGGTGCTGTGTGTTTGCCAGCTGAGGGAGAAGCAGCATAGCTGCACACCACCAATCATAGAACCATGGAATCATTTAGGTTGGAAAAGACCCTTGAGATCATTGAGTCCAACCGTGAAATTGCCATATTGCTTATGCATACTCCTACACAAGCTGGTGCTTTTCAAAACCTGGTGTTCACATGAATAGTTAAAACCATTTAAAATATCCTTTCTTCAGGCAAGTTTTCAGTCATTTTTGTGTATCAGCTAATCCTAAATAAGGCAATTTGTAGATGGCAACATTCCCTGGAGCCTCCATTTCTATGGGCTATTTACTGGGTTTTTTTGGTAATCATGTGCATTTGATTTCTGGTTTGGTGTTTGTTTTGGTTTGGGTTGGGTTTTTCTTTAATTGAAATATTTGTCTTACTGTGTTATTTGGCTTTGTCTGAATGATTTTCAAGTACGCAAGGCAGCAAATTCCATATGTATGACATTACTGTTTTAATCATAAGGACTCCTCTGGTAGGATTGGATTTTTTAGGTTTACAAATAGATTAATGTAAATCAATTTTACCAATATTGTAGTGCTGAATTACGAATGGCAAAATCTTTTGTACTGTGAAGTTGCCCAGGGATTTGAACAAAACTCACCCAAAACCCAACCCCATGCAGTTCTGTTCCTGAATTCATGTAGAAATTATGGTCAGTCCAGTGCCAAACAATATTTTGGGACTTGCTGGATGCTTAGCACTTCAGATTATCAGGCAATTTATCTAATGCTTAAAAATTAAACCAAAGCCTTTTCGTTTTTCATTTTAATTTTATTTTAAAAATTGTGATTTTTTTCTAACATATTAAAGTAAGGAACCCAAAACAAGCCGTTGAAAGGTGCTTAAATATCCAGAGGAGTGGGACTTTCTCTTCAAAATTTATCCAGGGACCTCTTCACGTGTTCCACAATTCAGGAACAACTGAATGAAGTCAGCAGGCTTTGTTTTAACTCCCCTGGGAACACAGGAGAGCTCCCAAGAGAAAATGAGGGTGGCTTTTCTGCATAGACATCTAACTATCCTCTACATGTTGGATACAATCTTTGAAATTCATCATACCACCATGATTTATGTCCTGGCTTTTATTACAGCAGCAGAACTTTTTACATATGAAGAGAAGGGCAGAATTTGTTTTATAGTTTATGCAATCAGTTTGAAGTGTTTAAAGTTTTCAGAATGTGTTTCCAGTAAAAGTTCATATAAAATGTAAGAATTTTGGCCTGAGAAGATGGTAGAGTCCTTATCTGATGGCATGTACATCTGCAGGGGCATGAGGACAAATTGAATATGTTCTATTGCATGGAACAAGACTTGGAAGCCAGCAAAGTTTGACCAGCAGATAAACGTAGAATGAAGCAAGAAGACTGGTATGTGTAGGATCATAGAATATCCTGGGTTGGAAGGGACCCACAAGGACCATTAAGTCCAACTCCTGGCCCTGCACAGGACACCCCGAGTGTCACACCATGTGCCCAAGAGCATTGTCCAAATGCTTCTTGAGCTCTGTGTGTCTTTGTGCCCACTGCCCTGGGAAGCCTGTTCAATGCTCAAACATCCTCTGGGTGAGGAACTTTTTCCTAATATCCAGGCTGAACATCCCCTCACACATTTTGTTGCTGAACATGTTGTCCTAGTTAAAAATCGGGATCGGTGGTGTGGTATCTTTCACAGTGCTGTGGCACAGGCAGCTCTGAATTACTGTGATTAAATAAGAATATTGTCCAAACACAGGTGAAGTGTTTCATCTCAGCACGTTTCTCTCAGAGCAGTGATATCCCATGTTTGTAAAATGCTACCCTGAATCCTGGAACTTCTCTAAACAGGAGTGGGTGCTTCAGAAAGGATATTGTTAAGGACTTGGAGGCTTCTTCAGCAAGGGTATAACAGAAGAACTGATAGGAGGAGGACAAAGTCCATTTCATGGGACATCTCACTTTGCTGTAGTTAGGATGCAAGTGTTGACCATGCTTTAAATATTTCTTACTTCCCAGAGTGAGATGAAAAAGTAAATGTCATCTTGACACACACAGACAGTGCATATACACAAGGTAAATGGTACATGCAGTACTTGTGCTTTTGTCTTGCAGTGCTGTTGTATTCTTAGTATTCAGTTTTATAGAGTATTTGGATTCAGAGTAAATCAAACCACAGTTAATAAAGAATGTTTTTCTGCGTCTGGGCATTCTGGGTAGCAGATCTAAATATTTGCACTACAGGAAAAAAAATTGTGTGCTCTAGACTGTCAGCTGTGCTCTGCCCTTCCACCCTTCCTGCTGTGAATATATTCTGTATCTGAAACCCCAGATATCAGTCTGACTCCCTAGAAATTATTCTCGTCTCCTGAAATTTTCAGCCCTTGTTATCTGAAGGAACTGGCAGTCACATCCAGAAGATGATTCCTGTGCTTAGATTCTGTACTTTAGTTTTCAGTTATTTCTTATTTGTGCTGTCTGGTGGCAGAAATTATTAGAATATTTGGCAATTGCTGCTATCACTGGTGGTTTTTCTGACAATGTACCTGGTACACAGCGTTGCCTATCTCTAAATTGACTAACCTCTCATTCCCACTTGTCTTCTATTAGATATTTTCCTTCCTTTGCCCTGCTTTCATCCCTTGTTTGCTCTGTAGATCTTCTTCCAATTGAAATTTGGATGTTTCACCCCTGAAGGGATTGCAAAGAGATTGCCAAGATAATGCGAAGTGTGAATTGAGAAGGGAGACTTTCATGTGAACCTCAGGTATGCTGGGACCTGGGCACTAGTGGCAGTTCCCAGTCATCTCTCTGTGGTTGAGAACCTGGATTAATCTGTCTCCACACTCTGGCTTTTTTGTTTTTTCTGTATTCATATGAAGTTGTTTTGGTAGCTGGGGTTTTCTGTCACAAGAAGAGCAGAGTTCAAAGCCCCCTGAGGTGTGTCAGAGGTGTAGGCAGAGAATGAGCAGGTGTGGGAGCCCAGCAAACTCTGGGCAAGTCCTGCTAAGAAGAAACTGAGGTTTTGTTTAATTACAGCAGCAGGGAGCACAGGGTGTGGTGGGTAACCTGACCCTCAGGGGTGATCTCCCATGCCTGTCAAAAGTTTCAACATTCATGAACTCTGAGCAAACTGTGGGAGAGCTGAGCACTGAATCTTCATAAAAATCAAATGCAGGCCTAGCATTTGCAAAGAGAAACTACCAGGCCAGAAATCCGGCAGGGGGGATATTTCACTGCAGACACAAGCCTTGTGAAATCATAAAGTTCCCTGAAATATCTGATTTGCTGTGATTTGGCACTGGGCCAGGTTGTCCAGAAAAGCTGTGGCTGCCCCATCCCTGAAGAGTCCAAGGGCAGGTTGGACAGGGCTTGGAGCAACTGGGATAGTGGAAGGTGTCCTTGCCTGTGGCAGGGGGCTGGAATGAGGTGATCTTGAAGGTCCCTTCCAACCCAAACTATTTAAGGTCTGTGAGTCCATGATCTTCCAGACTGACGCAGCATAGTCATTTGTTATGGACCAGCAAATTTTTGGTGATGAGAACAGATTTGTCCAGAGAAGCAGATGAGTGGCTTGGCTTGGCTTGTCCTTTGGGTAGAGCTGGGCTCAAAAAATGAGCTTGCTATGTATGTTATAGAATTCTATGAAAATAGTCTCTTTTTTTTTTTTTAAGATAAAACTTTCATTGGCTTTAGAAGAAAACAAAGTCTACAGCATATGTATTCTGAAAACGCACAAGGGAAATAAAGTGCCTGTCATGGGGAGAAAAGAGAGAAGCATCTTCCCTTCCTTGAAACAGTAAAAATTCAAGAAAGTCTGCCTATGGGTTTTGTTTTTAACATAATCTTGATAATGTTGGATTTGAAAACTGGATGAACTGTGCATCAAGCTAATGCTGACAATGATAACCCAAATCAATACTGAAAATGCTTTGCTTATTTAGTAGAAATGTCTTAATTGGGACATTCAAGGAATAAAACAAAATTAACTGCTTCCTCTCCAAATATTTGAAAGGTGCACGTGCTTTCTGAGTGAAGTGATTTATGTGAGAAAGAATTTCATTTAATGTCAAGTCTTTAAGTAATCATCTCAGCTGAGAGCAGAATCCCATTCCTGCACATCTGTACTGTGAATTCATTTGTTATTCCCTGAATTTATTAGTGTGTTTTGACTGATCCCTGTGGAATTAGGCTTTTGCTTATCTCTATTCACTCTCACTACATTTTAACCTATCAGGTAACCAACCCCAAATTTAAAAATAGTGGAGGAGGACTCAAATGTCATTTAAAGATCTATCAGTTTTACGAAAAATTGAAGAAAAGGACCCCAAATGCTATTGAACTTGGGAAGAATCTGGAGAATTTGTCTGGTTTGTGTGGATGTGGTGCTTAGGGGCATGGTTTACTGGTGAACCTGGAATTGCTAGGCTGATGTTTGGACTCAGTGATCTTAGAGGTCTTTTCCAATCTAATGGTTTTGTGTTTGGCAGCAGCTATTTGTAAGTCCAAATGAACCCCAATGCTTTACTGCTTTTGCTTAGTAAAGGTGACCTTGTGATGGAGAGGATGGAGAGGCAGGGCACACACGCCCTTTGGTGTTTCTCCTGTTTGCTCTGGTGGTTTTTAGCAGTTTGGACAAGTTATTTTGTGTCTTTAGGCAAGCTCTGAACAAAAGGCGTAGGAAATAGCAGCCGTCTGTTGTGGACACCTGAAGTGCACCAAGGACTCCTGCACGAGGCCCTGGCTGTGCTTTACTTTCTTTTCTCAAACTACTGTTTTTAAAACCAGTTCACTCTGCTGATTCTTTACTAGATGGTATTTTTGTTTATACTGCTCAACAGAAAGACTGGTTTTTGCCATGGGTAAATGCTGAACAAAATGATTCCCTTAGGATTGATCAGCAGTATCAGCAGAGATGGTGAGGTATCTCTCTGAAGTGTCTAAGTGCCTTCTATACCTCCCTAAAAACTGAACAAAACTCACATTCTAAAGCCTGCTTTAAAACTCGGGTACATGCCAAGAGCTGTTTTGCTTGCTCCTGTCCTTCAGTGCTGGCTGAATTAGTTGGCTTTGCTTTTTGATTCTCCTTTGTGCAGTAAAGGATTGTGTACTCGAGTTTGTTGGGGAAAGGGGCCCTCATCCTTTACAAACCAGTACAAAGCGATTGACAAGGCTCCAAAGACATCAGAAAGGCAGTTTATTAACAGGAAGGTGAGATGAGCAAAGGATTTGTTGTGTTGGACATTGAGTACAGAATAACAAAAGATATCTGTATTTTTTTTGCCAGAACAGTTACGTTTTATTCTTTACTAAATTTTGCTTTTAAAAATGAAAACTACTCGTCAGTTGTTCTGAATTTTGGTAAATAATTCAAGCTTCTGCTGAGCTGACAGTAAGCTGTACAGGGCTGGTGATGTACATTAATTTCTTGGCTGGTGTAATGAGGCATAGAGTTGTCATGCAGGGTCACTCTGGGCATAGGAAATGGTGCCAGTCGGAAGTGATAACTTGCATTCTGTCCTGCCCAGGTGGAATTGCAAAGATTTGGCTGTACCAGCCCAGGCTGTAGCCAAGAGCTCATCATGCATGCAGGAACTTGAAAGATCAGATGGTGCCTTATGCGAATGGCAGGGGAGCAGAGATTAGTCAGGAACAGATCTAGTTCGTATGTCAGCATGTTTTATGTTTCCATTCTTTATTCTTGACTTCATAATTCAAATCCATTGATATCTATCATGCCATCTTATTTCCTCAGCTTACTTGGCTGCATTTTAGCCGTTGTTGGTATTGCAGTCCTTTCTCTGCTGTGCTCTTGACACAAGCCGAGGATGCATCATTTAGCATGATCCTGTCTTTTGCTTTGTTCAGTGAAATGACGACAGTAGGATGATGTATGTCGTGCTAAATATATCCTCAGGGTTTAAAAATGGCATTTGGTTGGACATATGGGGCAGTGCTGTACGACATCAAAAGTCATGCTTAAAAAGATCACGCTTCTTCATAAGAATCATGCATTTCTGGCAGTTCTCAAGGTGTGTTGCAGACCCAGTTATTTTTGTCACTGATGTGAATTTCACAACCTCATTCCTTGGGACCTGACCTGAACTGTCATATGTGGTAAAACAATGTTCAAGGCTGTATGTCAAATTCTGGAGGATTTAATATAATCAACAAGAGGTCTTTTTAGTTTGAAAAGCAAAAGTATTTACTTAATACCTGTTTAAAAATTTGGTCATCTGTTAATTGACAGACCATAAACACAGGCTCTGATTTTGAGAAATACTTTGTTTTTCTTGCCTGATTGGCCGTATGACTTTGAGCTGTCATTGAAAGGCTTCTTTGCTGGAATCAGTGAGTTTGTGAGATTCAGTGCAATATGCTTTGGGTTAGTAAAATTTTTCCATTACTCAGTTATCATAAAAAATGGAAGGAATTATTCTTGGCACTTTTCATAGTGGAATGGAAAGAATAACTGTTATTTCAGAGTCATCCTGTATTATTGATGGCTAATCACAAATAGCTATTTTGAATTTAGAAATAAATTCATGAGGCAAAAAAACCCCCTGAAAATCCATTTGACAGTAGAATCCAGACTTAGGCTTTTGAGTAGATGCTTCATGCTTCTTCTCCTGGGCTGCACACAGCTGGCACCTGGCTGTTCACCTGTTCAATTGCTATTGAATGAAATTCATGTGGCTTTTATCAATGTCATTTTAGTACGTGCTTGTGAGTGAATTGCTTATTGACTGGTGTATGAGAATATTAAATGCAGTTTAGAGGTGCAGAGTCAATCCTCACACACTTGCTCAGCCACACTGGGACATGTGCAAAGTTATTTGGAAATACTGTTTTGGCTTTTATCTGAGCTACTGGCCAATGGTGAAAATAGATGGGAAAGAATTCTTTTGGAGAGTGCAGCCTAGAATCTTTCATCCCCTAGGGCTTAGAAGAAAGCATGTTATCCCTGGGGAAATAACATGGCACACAGGAATGGCAGGGTCACTGAGCTCACATGGTCCTAGCTGGGGAGGACAAAGACACACTGAAAGTAAGGAAAGGAGGGGAAAAAATGGCTTTCATTCTCAAAAAGAGCCTTGCTTTTCAGCCTGGTTTCCTTTGCAATAGCAGGAATCAGTTACTGCAGAGCTTTGAGGGAGGTATTCCAGTCAGTTGTTTTAGTGTAGCTCTTATGATGAGTTCACCACAGGAAGAAACAATTGCAGGAATGAGTGGCAAGTAGAAATAAGATGTTCTGAGCCTGGCAACCTAGCCGGGCTTCATTACTCTGCTTGAAGCTACGTTTAAGAGCTCCAGAGTTCAGCAGTGAAAAGGCATCTGGTGACTACAAGGTGAGTGAGATCTAGTGAGTCATACTGATTTGTTTTCACTCAAAGATGTTTCCTCGAAAAAGATTCCTGTGCCAAACTGATTGTCCTAAACAGGATGAAGTTTCTCTGTCCTTGCCCTTCTGTGGTGGTACTCACTTTCTAAGTACTTGTATAAAGATTTTAAGTTTCTGCTTCTTGAAGCAAAACAAGAGGTTTTGCTTTCATACATGGGGGATTTTTGATTCCTGTGCATAAAACAGGTCAACATTTTATTTTAGTTGCTTTGTCCTTTTTCGACATAGAAGGGGAAGAGTGCAAACCAGTCAGGTTTATTCATATCTAACAGCAGACTGAAACTATAGTCTGGTGATGAATTTAGAAATAATTTAGTCAAAGTTTTTTCCTGATGGACTTTCCTGTGATTTGTTATGCTTAAGGGCTGGGGGAAGAGGAAGAAGGAAAGCTTTAGCATATAGACTAAACTGAATTTGTGAGTACTTAAAAATGGGAAAAAAGTTCTCTGTCAGCCTTTTTGTGGGAAGTTAAAGAAGCCCCAGGCATGTTGAGCAAGCTGTTGAGATTACATAGTAATGAATAATACATGTGTACCAGTGGAGAGACCTCACTGCTGATTATTTAAGTGAATATTTTTGTGGTCAAACTACTTGTGAAATATGCAGAGGATTTATTATTAGCAGAAGTGATAAAGAGAAGATTGGACAAAGCTGTTGAATGATGGGAGCAGGAATGATTTGTTGCAGGAGTGGTTAACCACACCAGTTGCATGATTTTTTGGAAGACTGGCCATGTGTGTTTGAAAGCAAAATTGTTATCATGAGCCACAATGTAGAGAATCTTCAACATAACTGGCTTGGGGGATCTTACCTGGAGGGTAATTCAGAGCATCACAGCCATTTTCATTGTCTTGCCCTTTTTCTTGAGTAATTGGTACTTTTTTGTCCCAAAGATGTTACAGTGGGAGAAGTGTGGTGTTCCTGAAAAAGATTTTTCATGCTGGGGGCAGTGGCAGAGGCAGAATCCCACATTTTAGGAGTATCCAAGAAAAGCAGAACCAGTTCTTTACCCTGTGACTGTTTCTTCAGGAAGGCTGACACTTGCATTTCACTCAGAGACAAATCAGGATTGTGGCTCTCAGTGAAACAAAACTGCTTCCCTGCTGTTTGAAAGGATTTTGCTCTCAGCCAGGGGTAGGATGTAAATATGCACCTGTCACCTCCACACGTCCCCCCCAGCTGAGCTCAGGGCCCCCTCTGGAGCTTCCCTGGATCTGTGGAGCCCATGCGGCTCCAGCAGCTCATCAGCCCAGGTGTCCTTCACACTCCCCATTCAGGTGTGTGACTCCAGCCAGTCTGAAATTAGATGATGAGAGGAAATACTCTAATGTGGATCTGTTTATAGTTGCCTTCAAGTACTACATCAATCAACAACACTGTGCTGAGTCTTCTATTTTTCACTTGGTTGGTCTTTTTTTAAAATTAATTGTGGATAGTGAGATAGTCATCAAAAACAATTACTTTAATATGCTGGGGGTATGTTTTATTGCAGTTTACTTGCTGTATCTCTATTTGACTCACCTAACTCTTAGAGAAAAGGCAAAAAATGCATTTAAGGTTCCTTAATTAAGAATTTCACTGTAGTGTATATTAATGACAGAAGCTGTGGGTGCAGTAGCTGGCCTGTCCGAATTCCACTTCTTCCACACAGCAGAGCAAGCATCCTTCAAATCCAGCTCAGGGGAGTAACATCAGCTTCTTTCACATGTGCATCTTGATTTGGGCCTTTGTTTTTATGGTAAGGTTCCCTTGTGTGTTATTTCACCCAGTGTTATTTCAGCTACTGTAGTGCCCAGCCATAGGATGCAGGATACAAAAGATATTGGGCAGTTCAGGTTGTTGGAGAGATTCGTGGCAGTGCCCTTCAGCTGCTCATAAATGCTCTTAATTGACCCTCTTGACACTCTTTGTGCCCTTCTGATACCGTGTGAACTGAAATCGTTATAGTGAGCATCCTCACTCCTGAATTTGACTGTATCAAACACTTCACAAATGGGTTCCAGTTCATCTTTTGATCAGATAACAAGAGCTTTGGCTTCACTTCCAAAACTGTGTGGCTCTCACCTCTCAAATCAAGTTCCACATTCTCTGCTTTGCTTTATTTTTTTCAGCTTTTCAGCTAATTGCCTTCTTTCTTCTTCTTATGTGGCCTCTAGCATATTTTGTAGCACTTTTAGCTCACTTTTAAGATCACGTAGATTCCTTATCAGAACTGTTTTGTTTAAATTCCTATTACAAGGGTGCTTTTCCTTTCCTGAACCTCTGTTAACCAGCCTGTAACTCCATGAAAGTCCTGTACCAAACCTTATTTGCTTACACCTTTAGTTTGTGTGCCTTGGCCCTCAGCTTATGTGTTTCAGTTCTGCTTTTGGTTCTGAGAGCTTCAGAAGTTTTGAAGCTCGTTTATAAATTTGCTTCATCCTCAAAATGTTTGTGTCAGACATTGCCACATTCCTGTGGCAGAAGACTTAATCTTGTAGGTCTTTTTAGTTAAATAGTGATGTTACTGCTGGGAATTCATTCCAAAACACACTGTATTGTGATTTTTCTCAAACTCCTTACAATTAAAATAAAAAATTCTTTCTAAAATTGCATCCTGAAAATGTGACAGTGACCAGGAGCTGGAAGTTCAGTTCTTGACAAAGATGTGGCACTTTGGCACTCATTGTCTCTCTTCATCACTGCATATTATTCATTGCAGAGTAAATGCCACATTGGTTTGCCATGGTTCTTACCATCTCTGGCTTCTTCTGTGCATCAAAAGCAATGCACAAATAAGCACAGTTTATAAATAGAATGAAGTGGAGATAATTTGTGGGATTAGGGGAAGAGTTTTCAGCATTCTCACAGCTTGGTACATTGGTGACAACTAGATTTAAGTTCAGGAAAAATAATTTTAACAAGAATCTTTGCAATTTCTTCCCATTGCTGCCGGTCCCAGGAAATGTCTTCGTACTTCAGTGCGTTCACGTGTTAATCTGATGTCTTGCTTTTGGGTGAATTAATGGAATTTACCCTGTAGTTTCATTGAGCAGATATATTGCTTTTCTGTTTTATTTAAGTTATAGGAAAGAATTGAGGAAAGAAAAAGCTGTGAAGCCTCTTAAGGAGCAGAGATTGTTAGATGCACAAGTATTCCTAGAATTATGTCATAATAATAGTTTATTTAAAAGAACATGTCAATTGTAATGGAACGAAGACACGACTAGATGTTGATTTTTGCTTGGTGTGCTTGCACATTATTTAGAGTAGCAAGTTTGTGGTTTGTTCTTTGTGGTTTTTGTTGTTGTGTTTTTGGAGTCTTCTAACAGGATAGTCATAAGTAGAAAATACTTTTCAGAAATATACCGTGGAGAGATGGAGACACTGCAATTAACTTGATGTGTTAAACAGGTTTAAATGTGGCTGACCAAAAAGGATGGGTTTAAATCAGCCTGCTGATAAGAGTTAGGCATCAACATGGGACTAAAGGTATTTTTGGGGACAGCAACAATAGAGCCTGAGGATCTGTTTGGTTAATCCCCTCTGTGGTTATACTGATTGCTTTGTCCTCCTGCCCTTCAATATTACGTTGTTTACAGCAGCCTTTTGTATGGGGCTGGAAGAAGGTTTTTCTTTGGGTATTTATAAAATATTGGTCTGTTCATATAATTTCAGCTTCCCCTGAGCTGCAGACTCTTTGGTGGCCCCATGGTGGTCGTGAGACCCATCTCCCATTCAGAGAGAGGCATTGGCAACAGTGGGTCAGATCAGATGTCACTTGTCTATCAGGGGGCTTAGTCTCCTCAGAAGTTCCTGCACTTGATCTCCATTCTTCCGATTACCCATCCCCGACCCTCTGGCAGAGCTGTTGGATGATCTGTTCTGAGTTTAGCCATGGCCTGTGTGAGGCCAGCTGCACCCTCTGAGTGTGAGCCTTTCAGGACACGCAGTTTGTACCCAGCACTGAGTGATAAACATCAAGTGCCTCACTGCCAAGATCCGAGCACTAGAGAGGAATTGATACAGCTGAGAGAGAACCAGATCATTTGAAGTAACAAGCCATGCCCTGTGCTGTAAAAAAACCTGAGAAAATAAATACAAAGCTTATCCTTGCAAAAGATTGACTCCCACCTCATCAGAAAGTCTGATTCATTGGGTACTGCCATGCAGAAGCCAATGGCTACTACAGTAACATGAAGCAAATTCAACTCTTTTTCACTCAAAACTCTTGTGGTTCTTTCGTTCTGTTTTTGCTGTCTTGCCCAGTTTTTCTCACTCTGTCTAATAATTCACACTAAATCTTCTGAGAAAAATTTCTTTATCTCTAGAATAAGACCTGGATGACAGGAGTCAGTTGACAGTTTTAGAGTTTGCATAACAGAAAAGGGTTATATAGAATAATAAAATCATAGAAAATCTCAAGTTAGAAGGGATCCATAGGGATTGTCAAGTCCAAGTCCTGCTCTTTTCAGAGCTACATAAAACTAAACCATATGACTTGACTTAAAACCTCATCCAGACACTTCCTGAACTCTGCCAGGCTTGTGGTCACTTCCAGATACAACTCCAGTCATCAGCTGTAACAGTGAAGAGGGGAGGAAAGTGACCTCAATGCCCTAACAGCAGAGTGTGATGGCTCCAAAAGGAGACACAGAAACGTTGTATCTGGAATATTGTGACAATGGGTTATGGAGGCAGATATTTTCACAGAGCAATATTTTCCAAGACAGTGGCCATCTGACAGCTGAGTTATGAGAAAGCAGCTGGGTTTTCTCAAGGTAACATGCTCCAGGTCTACTGGAAGGTGTTCTTTTGTATGAGGTGAACTTTCCTTGGCTGTTGGCAGGTTGCAGTAATTTGCAGTTGCCGTGAAAAGGAGGAAAACCTGTCTCTTCTTGCTGTGTAGCAAGTTCTCAGCATCCTGCTGATGTGGAAGAAGTCACCTTTGGAATCTGTTCAGTGTTGCCTGCTCTCCCTCCCTGGTTATCCAGGGGCTGACTGGGATGCTTGTAAGGTCATAGCTCCAGTCTTGTGAAAGCTTGCTGCAGGTTGTGGTTAGAGAAATCAATTTTCTCTAGCAATAGGTAACAAAGTGAAATAACTCTTCCAAAAGCCCTCTGTGATCTGTAATCATCCTGCTTGTCTATGTCTAGTTTTTGCTGTGCTGGAAGTAGGAGCCAGCACTTGAGGTTTTAATTTTGTGCTATCAGGAGAGTGCAGTCTGAACTGACATGTCCAAAATAAAAAATTATGATGAACTTGCAGCCCCTGGACAGATACTGAGCAGAAGCAATTGTTAGTATTTCCAGATTATTTTATATTTAGAATCTGAATAAACTAAATCCAGGATGAAGGATTACAGCAAACCTTTCAGATGGAACACTACAACAGGCCCTTTCTGAAGAGATAAAAAACTGTGTTTCTGATAAGGTTTGCATGCAGAATCCTAGAATCTTCATGCCATTGCAAATGAAAACTCAGTTTTTAAGGAAAAAAGCCAATGTAAAAACACTCCCATATGTCAGAAAACTGAGAGAGCAAAACATTTTCATATCCATTCATAGTCATAATGTGTTCAAAGAACTCCATGTACATTTGTAAATTGTCTTGAAGCTGGAGAAAATTAATCTGTGCAGCTCCTGACCGTGTCTGACGCATTGGACAGACGTCAGGGTTTTCCACTGACTTCATTTCTCCCTGTCTGCACTCTTGATGTTTTCATTTCCTTTAAAGTAAACCATATGTCTGAATTCCCCAACTTTCTAATACTTAGAGTTTATTTGCTGTATCACTACAGAGTTTAAAATTATAGAAATTTCCAAAATGTGCCTTCAGGCTTCACTTTGTCATAGCTTTTCTTTGCAGGCATGTAGCATATTATGGTGCATTCTGGTGGTACTATAAAGTTTGACTTTGAGCAAACACTAAGCTTTTATTTGTAAACATCTCATTTAAACAGCAACAGTCAGAGTGAAAAATTTGAGTACCACTTGAAATTTTGCTGGAACATTATGAAAAATGGATGAGACTAGAGAAAATAATACGTATTGACAATTACCTCTTTGTCAGATTTTCCCCAGAAAATCTCCTTACTTTGCATGCTTTTCAAGGGAAGAATATTTTTCTTCCTTGTCCTTAGTCCGTATCATTTAATCTTGGCTTGTTGTGTACCGGCTCATAGAATTTCAGTTATAGTTCAATAGCTTTTGTCTAGAGCTCGTTATCTGTAATTGAATGTATGCACCAAGCTGAATATGTTTATTTGTAACTTGATAATTAAGCTGCTGCAGATGCTTATTCTGGGAGGAGAGGAGACAGGCAGCCTCTTATCCCACAAATGCTGCTCTGGCTTGGGATGGGAGAACCAGGATGTGTTTGAAGGTAATCAAAGTTCATCTCCCAGCATGTGCAACCACTGTTCATATCTCCCATGTTATGTGTTTTTGTTATTAATTTTCTTGTCTCCAAAGTAAGCGCACACTGAAGAAAAGAGGCTTCATTGTTCTTTCTGTATATGATGCTGGCCCAGATGTTACTGAAGACCAATGTCCTAAGGTTGTTTAAGACAGATGCTGCCCAGTTTTGGTCTGCAGCTTCCTCATGAAGGGAAGAGGAGGGGCAGGCACAGATCTCTTCTCTGTGGTGACAGTGACAGGACCCGAGGGAATGGCTGGAGCTCTGTCAGGGGAGGTTTAGGTTGAGTGTTAGAAAAATGTTCTTCACCCAGAAAGGGACTGGGCACTGAACAGGGTCCCCAGGGAAGTGGTCACAGCCCCAAGCCTGACAGAGCTCAAGAAGTGTGTGGACAACGCTCTTGGTCACATGGTGGGATTGTTGGGGTGTCCTGTGCACGACCAGGAGTTGGACTTGATAATCCTCGTGGATCTCTTCCAACTCAAGATATGCTACAGTTTTATGTTTCTATGAATGTTTACCACTGTAGCTCCTGATTTTAATCTACTCTGCAGGTTAAGGAGTGCTGATTTCACAAGTTCTTAGGCAAAAAGGGTAGGATATGTGGGGTCACCTTGCCATTGTGCTGATACTGAACTATGTGAGGCTTCCGTTCAAAAACAAAAGAGAGAGAGAGAAAGAGAGAAAGTTTAGTGGGAATGTATTGCATTTTGGTAGTTCATGGTGATGAAAATGAGAGCACACTGACGTCTGGTAGCCATGGTTGCTAACATTTCAGGAAGCACAAAAGAGGGATGAAAGTAAAAGTCTTTTTTTTTTTTTTTTCCAGTTCCTCTGAGGTTTTTTAATAAATCAGACATATAGTGCCACCTTAATTTTTACTAAATATATCTTAGTTTGCTAATGCTTTCTGGGAGCAGACCTGAGATGGCATTGTAGAGCATAACTGCTTTGTTTTTGCTCCAGTTACCCCTATGCATTTTTTAAAGTTGAGCATGTTGGGTTATGTTTTTATTTTCTGTCAAGTGTAAGAGCTGCTGCTACATTAAGACCCATTAATCATGTTTTAAAAATAAGTGCAGATTTTGAGAGGAAAATCACTACATTCATTGATTGACTTTCTGGGTAACAAAATAGAGAAAATAAATTGCCCTGGGAAGAGCTAACAAGCTGCAAGTTCCTGATCACTGACCATTTTCTTGTGAGGTAAAAAAGGGCACATTTAGTGTCTATGCCTATGTTGTCCTTCTGAGGCCAGTAGGACCAGAGGTCTTATAAACCTGAAGAAAAAAATGCTGTGACTCCTCAGAGCATGAGAGATGGGCTCTTCTGCTGCTGAGTTTGGAGCCATCCTTACACACAGCAGGCAGAATAATATGAACGCACAGAGAAAAATTAAAGGAAGAAATTTCTATCACTTGATTGTTACCAAGTATTCAGTCTTAAGAGTATCCTTGTAAAACAAGTAAAACATAGCAGAGATGAGTATTTTAAGATGGGAACCTGATCACTGAAATCTGAGTGCCAGGTTTGCCAGGTTGTGCTGGAATTGCTGATTTGGGAGCCTGCAGCTGTTTATTTTAAGCTAAAATGAGCCCTGAGACATTGACATAGAATGTGCTGAACACTGCACCTGTGTTCTGCACCTGTCTACAGAACATCTCAAAGAAAGTTTTGGGTTCAGGCTGAGCTCCTACCAGACTTCTCATTAGCCAGGTATAAACCGGTTTTGGATCTGGACTGTCATTGTCCATGAGTTTATTTCCCAGGAGTCAAAAAATGCAACATGTTTGTGCAATGAGCAATGGTGGTAGAGGACGTCTCGGAAACTGGAGGGATTTTTTTGCCAATGGGGTGTGCATGTATAAATAGGCCCATGAACAAAGTTGCACCACATTTTGTACCCTAAGGAAGGGTTTATTACCTAGCTTTGGTTTATTTCCTGCTTGGCTCTGGGCAGCCCGGGGTGTTGGGTACACTGAGAGCTGTGAGAGGTTTTTTACTCACCTTTGTCACCTCCTGGATGCTGTAGCTGTCTGTGATGATGGCCTTGGGCCTCCAGGTTTTGATGACAGGACTACTTTCTGCCTATTTTCTTTAATAACTGTTGTTTGGGGTTGTTATCTTTGTGTTTTGAGCTCCGGGATGATTGTTTTGAATGTCAGCAGCTTCTCTTGGTATTTACTTTAGTTTTTGAGAAAAAATATAGCCAAAAGTCATTCTGAGTTAGAGCATCTTTATAGATAAAAAATGCAAAGGGTAATTGTATGAGGCTAAAGATGGATTTGGGACATAATTTCTTCATTAAAGACTCGAAAAATAGTCTTTAAATAGTTAAATTGTTGCATTTATAACCCCTTAGAACTAGTGTTATATTTTGAAATAAAATGGAATATAAGGAAGAAATAAATATCTGCCTCTAAATTCATTTTCTCTCCTCACAGCTATGTAACTTGAATCTCTGCCTGGCACTGTGTTTGAAAGACCATTAAAACCATCCACTTGATATGCTACTGTGAAAGCCTTTTCAATTCTGAAAAGCTGTATTAATGCAGAGATATGAGTTTAATATATAAAATGATTAAAACTCCTGAATTTGTGGAATCTTTGAGTACAGCAGACTTTTACCAGGAGTGACCATTGCACCATGCTGCTATAAATTATTCAAGTACCTAGGAAGATGTTTTCTCCACAGGGATTTACCACCCTCAGTTCATCCTGTAATGTCATTGCTTCCTTTCCATAGAATAATTTTAGTTCCAAAGATGACAATTTCTGGAGGTCATCTCACCCCCCTCTGCCTGTACAAGTTCACCAGTTTTAATATATATATTTGTTTGTAACAAAAATACTGTGCCAGTTTAAATAATATGGATAAGAAATCTCTTGTTTTCTCACACTTGCATTTCCTCAATGCTAATCTTTCACAGGACTTCTCAGTGAAATATTTTTCAACAAGTGGCTCTGTATCTTTTTTGTTTCTTCTGTGGTTTTTAAGTTGCTCATGTTTTAAAATAGTTTTGAATGTTGTATCTCTTCATTTCAGCTTAACCTGAAATTCTGTGGTGTTGCTGTTCAGTATTCTTTTGTGTTTGGAAGTGGGCAATAGTTAGGATTTATTTGTGGGTGGGAGGGAGTTGGGAGTTAGCCTGTGGTGGATTTATTTTGCCCATTTGAATGCAGTGAAAATAATTCACTGAGGAATTGCTGAATGCTCAGGAAAGGATTAAAAAAATAATTAAACCCTTTGAATATTTTCTCTCTTTTCACAAGGAAGCTGTCTTAGAGGCAGAGATAAAACGACACAGTTTTTAAAAGCATCCCACCCAAACACGGCAGCATGTAAGCTGAGAGTCGAGAGTGGAAATGTGTGTGGAGATCTTTATTGTCTCTCTAAATACGTTTTTACGTGTGTGTGCATTTGAAGTTGTGTAACTCTTACGTCCAGTTCCCAATCGGATTCTTTATGTCACACACTATCAGTTAATTGTCAACGTGCACAGTAGATTATATATGGTGAACTCTGATGTTGTGATAACAAATTAGTGAAGTAATCACATTTAACATCATTATTACCTTCGATCTAAAAAATCCAAGGCTATTCCTGAGCAATGTTGTCTGTACACTGTGTTTTCTTTTATTGGTAGGACTGCAGTGAAAGGGTGATGAAGCTGCCTTTGGGGTGGAATTTAGGATTAAAAAGACTTGTTGTGTGCTCCATTCCATTTGAGGGGGGAGGAGAACGTGCCATGGCTGCAGCCTTCCAGCCTGGGACCTCTTGACAAATGTCCACAGTACACAAAGAAATCAGCTGAGATGGCTTCTAAAGGAGATGCTTTGTGTCCATGAGGCTGCTAACTCAAATTGTCAGACAAAATGAGTGACCAGTTAGCTTCAGAGGCATCTC
The DNA here is from genome assembly GCA_910950805.1 of Acrocephalus scirpaceus scirpaceus. Classification (NCBI taxonomy): domain Eukaryota; kingdom Metazoa; phylum Chordata; class Aves; order Passeriformes; family Sylviidae; genus Acrocephalus; species Acrocephalus scirpaceus. Next base: position 4,367,057 of record OU383773.1, read on the forward strand.
ATAGCCAAATATTTGTATAAAACCTGGTGGGGGAGTGTTAATTTTATTTTCCCTTCTGCCCAAACAAATGCTCTAGTTTTGTATTCTTTCTTACTAATAGGGCTAAAATCTGTTCCCCAAAATTGCCCTGCCCTCTGTAGTTCTGTAAGCAATTGCAACAGGGTGTCTTTCCACATCTCTCTTTTGCTTAAGGTAAACTGTTGCAAACAGGAACTCTGGTAGCCATGGAGCCCATTTTTTTGTTTATTGCTGAAAATTAATTGGACCTATTTGATGATTCTTGTATGGGCATTTTTTCCTTGAATACTTGGCCTGTGATTTCCACAGTGACTGTTGGTGATAAAACAGGACCACCAAAAAAATCCCAATGCAACAACTAAAGACTTGACCCTACGTGAGCCATTTTGTTCATAAATTATGCAAAGGACTTTTTGTGTCTCTTTGTGTGGATATGGAGAGAGAGCAGAATGAAGTCCCCTTTTCCATCTGAGTTTGAATGGATATTGCAGAATGGGATGAGACTGAAAAGCATTTTCAAATGGGAGGGAAGAGCAACTTCCAAATCCTTTAAGCAAAGTTGGGGTTCCTTCTGAATTCCTGGTTAACTACAAAGGGCTAAGTTTGGATGGCTCTGCTAGCTTTGTACATGCCAGAGTTCAGAGTACATTTTCCAGTCCTTTTGGAGCAACTGTCTGGGTTTCTCTTCTTGCTTGAAATGCAAATGTTAAGATGTATTTGTTGCCAACTGACAGAAAGCAAGAAAAATTATTTTAGAAGAAAGAAATCAAGCGAGCAAGCATAGCCATTCATTATTTAAATGACAGTGTTTCATGGCAATTTTGTCTTGAAATAACCTTCTGGGTTTGCAAATTGTGCAGCACTATTTTTCAGTAGCCAAAACTCTTTGTCACACACTCAAAACCCCTTTGTGATACATGCATTGCTATCTCAGTAATGGAAAGGTAGGAGCAGATAATTGGCAAATAGTATTAAGCATCACTGTGTTCCAGTGAGGGCAGTGAATCAGTATTTTGCTTTGATAAATGCATGTTAGTGTCCAAGCAATTTGGCAAACATTTAGATTTGACTTGAGAAAATAAGTGGAAGAGGATTTTTTTGTGTGCCCCCAAGAGTTGTCTTTCCCATCCGGCCCTTCCACCCAGAAATGTGGAATTGAGAGGATTTTCTCCACCAGTGCAAAGTTTGCTTCTTGACACTGGCTCCTTCATTAGGATGACTGTATAAGATGGATATTCTCAGTGAGGGTCAGTCCCTGAGCTGAAGTCATGGGATGTGCCAATTTTTGAGGCTGCCAAGGTGTTTCAAGAGATAAGTAAGAAATGGCCATGATGTACATTCAGTATTTTTTTCCTTTGCCATCTGCCTGAAAGAAGTACCTTTGAGGAGATTCAGATCAGGGAAGAAATTGCAGTAATTGTTTCTAGATGCCTTACTCTCTGCAGAATCAGTTGCTTTAAAGCCATGGTCTTTTATAACTACTTTATTAGCAATATTTGGCTTTTTTTCACCCTTCTTTCTATTTACCTGCCAATAATTCATGGGTATCCTTAACATAAAAAGAGAAGATCCAAGCTAGGTCTAATTTTCCATTAGGAGATGATCAAAGAGCTGGTGATGCACATAAAATCTGTTGGTTCTCCTGGAGCAACTTGAACTAGAAGAGAGTTAATATCTGAAAATTGTTGTTACAAACCTCCATGCAGCCACCTAAACACTGCTTTTGCTCGGGTCTTGGGGCAGAATGTCTGACTTTGAAAGCCACTTTTAGATAACAAAATAATTGCCTTGGGACTCCAGTCCTCTCCTCGTTGCAGATGGATTTCTCCTGCTGTACCCAGAGGAAGCTGCTGTTTTGTTCCTATCTCGGCTGCTTTGTGATCTGCCTGATATTTTGCCGTGGTGTTTTGGCTCACAGCGAGGTGCCAGGTGTGTTATTAGAGCACTCTCCCCGACAGTAATCGCTGTGTCTGCTCTGCTAGGGATGAGCCCCACAAAAGCTCTCATAAAAAGCTCTCATAAACACTGGGTGAGGATAAAGGGCTCCTGGCGAGGGCTTGTTGCAAAGGTGTGTTGTGTTTTTATGTACTGTTTTTCAGACTCTCAGTTCAGGAGTGGTTTACTGGAATTAATTTTATTTTATATCTGACATTAAGGAAAAAAAAATTGCCTCTGGGTGTTATTTCTTTAAGTAGGCTTTTATTTTGATAATTGAAGTCTGGAGGGGAGCACAAAGCCGTGATACACCTGTGTAAGAGCCCTCAGTTATCTATGATGACTGTAATGATGGTGTGCATTGCCACAGGCCTTACTCATCCATGTTCCCTATCAAATCAACCTTGTTTTAATGGGTTATCATAGACATTTAGTAGAACTTTCTGTTGAGGAGCAGGAATTGAAGCTGTTGCTCTCTTGTCCCTTCCTGGACTCTGGGCGTGGGAGCTGCCCCTTGGTGTGCAGCTCTGGAGGAGCACTCCAGTGTTTGTCCATGGAAAGTGATAATATTTGGTGTTTGTACTGCACATTCATGTCTGGAGCAGAACAATGCTTTATATAGGATTCAAGAAGTATAATAATAATAAAATTTAGCTACCACGTCTGTTCTGTTTTGTGAGAGTGGTATTCAGAAGTACAAATAAAGAAGTGAGACACAGAAGCAAGGGGCTGTCAGGCAGAGCCCATGCTGGCACGGTTTGTACCCAGCCCCTAAAATCATGGCTGTGTCATTCCCAGGGCCTATAGGTATGGTCATCATTCAAAAAATCAAATAATCTTCCTTGGTCACTATCTCTGTCTTATTAAATCAGTGTTTCATGGCTCTACACAACAAAAGTCTGTTGTTGTCTGCAGACAAGTGGGCTACGTTTTAGACCTAAAAAGGGAAATTAAATTCATGAATTAGTGATGATATCCAGTTTTATGTTGTCTTTTATTTTTTTGTCCTGATGCTGAGATTAGCATCTTACACAGATACATCAGAAAGCACCTGGTGTTGCAGCTCAACTAAGTGCATACTTAATGTTCCACAATAACATGTGACTAAGCCAGGCAATAAAAAAAAATTCATCCATTATTGGCAAAGATTGTACAGAAAGAAAGTATATTTCCTTCATGCAGAGGGAAGGAAAAAACATCAGCAAGGATGATGAAGACTTTCTTAATAAGATTTTGTTTTTAAATATTCCTTTTCAGACCTCTTAATAAAATGAAGGCACAGAACTAAGATCACTGTTGAATGAGATTATGTTCTCATCCATTTAATAATGATGCAATTGTAGTTTTTTCCTACCTTCTCTTTTATCTTTAAATGTTTAGTGCTGGGCAAATTTTGCCTGGGTTTAAGTGGGTTTATTATTATTATTATTATTTAAATAAGCTTTCAATTTGTGTAATCTGAATGGAACTTCATCCCTCAAAAGTCTAAAAATCATTTTTTCTGGTCGTCTTTCGATTTCAGTGTCTATGCACTGCAGAGGCCACATGGACAGAAGCCTTTTTAGGACAGCATTTTGAAAATTGAATTTAAAGAGAGCATTTTGGTTTAATTTGCTGGGTCAATTTGTTTAAATGGGCAATAATCTTGTATTTTTCCTGAACCTTGAACAGAGAGTACATTTGGGCATTATTTTTGATCCTGCAGAATATAGCACTTGTGCTAATAAATGCTGGTAAACTGATAGGCTTATGTATTTTTACTCAGAATGACTGCTTTTTGGCTTATGTATTATTTGTGATTGATTACAGGTTGCCTATTCATTTTCATTCTGTCTGGGCAATGGAAAGAGAAATTACTCTTTCTCTTTACTTCCTTACTCCCCTCTGTTCTCAGCCGCCTCCCCAAGAGATCAGCTCCAATCTTGGCACTGTGTGACAGTTAGCAGTTGTGACAGGCTAGCCTATTTTTGGAAGTCTGTCCCCACTCTTTCCCTGCTGGAAAAGAAAAGCAAGTTATCTTTAAAAATTAATCCATTTGGAAGAGGAGGAGAGAGCTTTAGGCAGCACTCAGCACTCGGTGCTCGGGCTGCAGTTCTGCTAATGATGTGCTCAGCTCGTGTTGCTTGGCTGGGAGAGGTTTGCACTTGGCCTGGCACGGATCACCTGCCCTCAAGCTCTGCAAAAGCCCTTCTGTTCTGCACGGAAGAGGCAGCAGACTGAAGTACAGCATGGAGCTGCATGGATGTTGTCCAGTCATGTCTTATATTTCACACATTCCTGAGCTGCTTCTGCAAACCCAGAAATACTACTGCTTGTCTCCAAGGAACAGAAACAGAAGTTCAGAATTTGGCAGTTAGGGTGGAAAGACTTTTTTTTTTTTTTTTAAATCTTTTATTTTGACCCTCCTTTAGGCTTGCAGACTCTACAACTAGTAGAGTACATGTGTTAGATTGTACTTGCAGTTGGATAACATCCACAGCACTGCTCCATGGGAAGTGTAACTGCTGTGTGCTCAGTGATTACACCTCTTATTTTGATGTGGTCTCCTTGTAATCAAACTGCTACATCTCAGTGCATTGCAAACTCATCCCAAATCAGGCAGACAGTCCTGGAACTTCCTCAGGATTATCAATTAAAAAATACCAAGCAAGAGTTTTCTGGTAGGGAAAGGTATGGCAGCAGAATTACATTGTCAATGGATGGTTTATATTGTGTCAAGAAAGCAAGAACTTAAAGTACATAAAACTATGACCAAAATAGCTTTTATGTTCTCATTCTATGTTGTCTGTGTCCCTAATGCTGAGGAGCACACTGGGCAGCCGATGTTAGGGCTGATCTCCTGAAGCACTATTATTTTGTTTTCTCATAGGTGGTTATTATTGGAACTTTAAAAATAGACTCTGCTGTCTGTCTAATCTATTCATTTAATCTTGTTCTCGATGCTTCACTTTTTTTCCCTTCTATATGATGTGAATACCTCTGTGCCCACACTTGGTGCTCCTGTCATTGCTATACAATCAGAACACCTTTCCCTGGAAAGTCAGTGCTGAGTCATCTTCAGAAGGTGCTACTGCTCCCCACATCAGCTTGGTATGTAGGGAATTATTCAAAATACCATTTATGTAGGGGCCACAAAAGGAATGGGGAGCACTTGGCCCTTCAGGGCTGATCCTGTATTTTCAAGGTGTGTGGAAGTTTTGTTGTTCAAGGCTCCCAAACCACAAGGCACACATTTAAAATGTTAGTGAGCTCATGAGGCAGAAGCCATAAAAATCTATAAAATAAAGAACTTCTGGAGGCAGGACTGTCATACCTCATCACAGTGCTCTGTTTACATGGATACCATCCAGCCCTGGGGCCACCCAAATGTTGGTATAGGCTCTGAGGAGGCCACAAAGTTCATGAGAGGGTTCGAGCACCTCTGCTGTGGAGACTGCCTGAGAGAGTTGGGTCTGCTCAGTCAGAAGAAGAGAAGGCTCCAGGGAGACCTTGGAGCTCCCTTCCAGTCCCTAAAGGGGCTCCAAGAGAGCTGGAGAGGGACTTTGGACAAGGGCCTGGGTGATAGGGCAAGGGGGAATGGCTTTAAACTGAAAGAGGATACCAATCAATATCCAATATTCAGTCAAGTGATGATTGGATATCAGGAGGAAATGCTTTGCTGTGAGGGTGGTGAGGCCCTGGCACAGGCTGCCTAAAGAAGCTGTGGTTGCCTCATCCTTGGAAGTGTCCAAGGCCAGGCTGGATGGGGCTTTGGGCAACCTTGGATAGTGGAAGGTGTCCCTGCCCATGGCAGGGGTTGGAACTGGATGATGTTGAAGATCCCTTCCAACCCAAACTATTCTGTGGTTTTGTGGTTTCCTGAATTTGGCTTTCCCTCTGTCCCTTTTAAAGGATCATGGTAACACTCTGTAGCTCCTTTTGTCCTCTACACCACCTGAAACTCAAAATGTACATCAGCTTGTGTGGGTGGAGTGGGTTAAATTGAAAGTGAGGCAGTGCATTAACTTACAGCTACAGCAAAGCACATATTTATTCCTTCCAAAGAAATATATCCATATTTTACACTTTTTAATCCCTCAGGTTTAGGAGTTTCCTGAAGAATATAGCTCATCTGATTATATTCTTACCAAAAGGCTTTTCTTTTATTATTGGGTTACTTTAAATTCCCACTCCTGTCTCATCTCTGCCTTCATTGCCAGAAAGAGAAGCCCCTGACTGTGCAGGTAGACACCTCACATTTACACTGTTTCCTGTCAGCCAGTGGAATGCACGAGCACACTGCAGAAATTCAGACTGACACAACCAGCAGAAAGAGCTCCACATGTCTGTACATCCCTGGTGTGAACCCTACATGAGCTGAGGTGTGAACTACACACAGGTAATTCTGTGGATATTGGGGATATTTCCTCATATGTTTCCATGCCCATGGCAATAACCTTGGATCTAGTTGACCTTTAAGGTCCCTTCCAACTCAAACCTTTTGATGTTTGTGTAGAACAGAAAAGTTTCATTGTGGAAGATAAAGAAATGGGAGAGAAAAAACAGTTTTCAGGATCATTTCTGGTACATGTATGTATGTATGTATGTATGTATGTATTTATGTATGTATGTATTTATGTATGTATTACCTGTTGTTTTACAAGATAAATCAGTAAGGGGCAGCTTTCTTTGGGTTTAAATTCCTTCGCATGGTTTGGCGCATAGAGGAAAAATGTTTTTTAATTCTACCCCTCATGTCATTTCTAGAAGATTAAGCATAATTAGGCCTGTAAATTGATGATCACTTTTTTTGTATCCATCACTGATAGGATGCAGCATTTTTAAATGCTTATTTAAAGTACATGTGAACTAGCAAAGTAATGAATGGGCTGTGCTTCTGGACTTTGTCCTTTCATATGCTAAGTAGTAATAGTTAATCAGCATTGGTATGTGGTGCAACATCAGATCATTAGACCAAAAACATCCATCTGCCTCTCTTGAAGTGAATCATCATTGTTGCATCCCTGCTAAGTGTCTTCTGTAGAAGAAAAATGAAACAAGCATCTTTTAGCCTACAGAGTGTTCGCTTGCTTACTGTAAAATGAATATTTAAGAGGAGGGGGAAAAGAAGAGAAGCAATACAGGTTTGTATTTGTGTAAGGCTGGAGGATCTGTAACATTTTCTTGACATCCTTTCTATCAGTCCATCAGGAAGAGATGTGCTTCTCCACACATTGGCTTGCATGGACATGGGGGGAAGTCTCAGTTCATAGAAGTTTTACATTGCTCTGAATTTGTATCTTTAGTGAGAGACTCCAGTCATCTAATCTTTCTAGGTTTTGGTTGTTGTGTTTTGTTTTGTTTTTTTAATATGAATGTTTTTAATGTAATTGCATGTATTTCAGTTGATAACCTAATGTGCACAGTGATAAGAAAATAATTTCTTCCTTTTTGGCTGAAACTGTAGATTTTCTGTCTTCATCTGCTTTTCTCCAAATGTTTCCAGACAGACTGGTCTAAAATTCCTAAATCAGTTGTGTGGCTGTAAAGTATCATGACAAATTTCCAGGCAGTCTATGTTTGGACACACATAGCAAGTCCTGGGAAGTTGCTCTGATCTATTTCCGTGTTTAAACTATTGTTCTTGACTTTAAAAAAATCATTCTTCCTGCAAGAGTTGAGGGCTTTTCCCTCATCGGTCTTGTTGCTTCAAGTATGAGTGCTTCTTATATCTTCTTTTTTTTTTTTTTTCCTGTGATCTGAGTACTTTAATTTTGTAAATAATTATTTGACTGGTGATTAAAATAGTATTGGCTCTGTATTAGACAATGGCTAATTAAACCTATCAGCTGCAAGAAGTTGCAACAACTGTTACATGTTGACTGTCTATCTGTAACAAAAATGTAGCCAAATTTGGGCTTTTTTTTTTTTCTTTGGAGGATCATTCTGCTTTGTCTAGTCTGATTTGAGTGCCCAACAGCATTGATCGGCAGCCTGGATGGAGTTTCCAGACTATCCTGGGTTGTTACTGCTGTTGAAGTATTCAAATTGTACATAAGACATTTGTTAAAAGTCAATAGAAACTTTACCATGTAATGATTACGAGGAGCAGTATTTTGCATGTATTTTGTTAAGATGCTGAAAAGATGTTTTGTATCTATTGTGTATCAGTCGACCCCACCTGGAGCACAGCATCCAGCTCGAGGGCCTCCATCATGAAAAGGACATTGATCTGTTGTGGCAGGTCCAGGGGAGGCCACGAGGATGCTCAGAGGGCTGGAGCACCTCTGCTGTGAGGACAGACTCAGAGAGTTGGGGTCAGCCTGAAGGAGGCTCTGAGGACACCTTAGGACACCTTCCAGAGCCTAAAGGAGCAACAAGAGAGTTGGAGAGGGACTTTGGACAAGGGCATGGAGTGATAGGACAAAGGGAATGGCTTCAAACTGACAGAGGGCAGGGTTTAGACTGGATATTAGGAAGAAATTCTTCCCTGTGAGGGTGGGGAGGCCCTGGCACAGGTTGCCCAGAGAAGCTGTGGATGCCCCATCCCTGAGAGCGTTCAAGGCCAGGTTGGACGGGGCTTGGAGCAACCTGGGATAGTGGAAGGTGTCCCTGCCCATGGTAGGGGGTTGGAACTTGATTATTTCAAAGGTCTCTTCCAACACAGACTACTTTCTTGTTCTATGAAATGATGCATATGCTGGGTTGGCCACAGAAGACCACAGTCAGCTTGATTAAATAACTGAGAAAAAAGTAATTTGAGGAGTCTCCTGACCAACTCACACAACCTCCTAGAGGAAGTTTTGGAAATGTTGGAGAACAAGGAGGCAAAGCACTTATGTAAGGATGCAAGTTGGAGTTGATCATTTTGAGATCCATGGAAATAGATGTGTAATGTGCCTCTGCACTCAGCTGAGGATGTGTGACTGTCACTTGGAGCAAGCGAGAAAGTCTCCCCAAGGCATCTGGCAGAAGTTTTCTGGTTCCTCCTCTCCCTCCCACCTCCCCTGGTCTCCAGCAGTGTCTCCTGTTGGAGTCTCTTCAGTGTATTTTGCCATAACAACTGCAGGTCTGTCTTCTGTCTTTTCCACTACTTGGAGCCTGAACCAGGGAGTTCGTGGTGCTTTTGAAAATGCAGAGGAAATCTTGGTTTTTCCAGCCTGAGGTTGATTCTCCCTTTGGCCAAAACTTATTTCTGTCCCCATCCATGTTCATCTCATTTTAATGTTAAATACAACTCTTGTTCTCTTTTCATTTACTGTAATCTCATTTAGATAGAAGGCATTGCCTGTGTATTTTTTTCCTAATTCTACTGGTTCAGTCACTTTCTAAGGGCTATTTATGCATATTGTTGTAATTTTGCAAGTTATGGGTGTCACTGAAATTCCAAATCATTCCAAGTGCTTCCATGTGGCCACCTTGGCTTCAGCACTTAGTTAATCAGGAGAGGAAGAGGTTTAGATGGATTTTTTTCTCCATATGAACATCCATGATTGTCCTTATCTCTGTAACTTTAGCATCATCATACTTTCCTCAGGCAATTATCTGATTGCAAAAAAATGTTTCTCTTTATAGATTTGGTCATTATATTTCTTTCCCTTTGATTACTAGCATGCAAAGCAGATCAGTGTCAAGGAGCTTCCATAATGTTTGTAACAATACAGAGTAAATCAGTATTTGGTGTAATGGAACAAGAATATATCCATTAAGATTGTGAATTATGGTAATGTCTCTGATGTTGTTTAGTGTTTCTGTATTCCAGCCCTTAAGAAGCCTCGGATGATGCTGACTGACAAAAATTGTATAAAAGAGATGGTTCATATGATGTTTTTTTGCCTGGAAGTCCAGGCAAAGAGTCCTGTTTGTTGTTTGTGTTATGTTTCAACAGGGTAAACCAGGGCGCTTTATGCTACAATCTAAAGCCCACTCTGAGGGCAGTTAATTTTTGTGTATCTTGTACCTACAGGGAATACTCCATATTGCCCCCTTCCTTGATTAAGACACTTCAATATTTACATTTCCACCAAACACATCAAAACAGGAGTGAAAGCACTGATTTCTAATAGCCAAATATCTCAATGCGCTTTGTTCTCCTGCCCTACAGACTAATAGTAATGAAAACTACAATGACATTGTCACACCTGCATATTCACGTGCAGAGAGCTGACTGTATTTATTTCAGCTGGAGTTATCAGATAATAAGAATAGTAATAATAATAACAATAATAATAAACCAACCTGATTTTTCCCAGTTTTACCTAGAAAGGAGTTATCTAGAAAGGAGCTTTATGCAACTCTTCAAAGCTTGCTCATGTCTCTATATAGTTGTTTTGCTGAGTTTTGTGGCAAGGTGTTTTTTCTGCTTTTATTCCTTGGGACCCTGGCAGTCCACCAAAGACAGCCAACTAATGCCTGTGCATCATCATCATGAGGCTTTATAACCTTCCTGAAAGGGCTGTGCTGGATTGTTGCAAACACACTCTTTTGTTGCCTTTGATGCAGTTACCTGTACTGCATCCATCATGACATCTCACTTTATAAACAGTGTTGGTGTTCTTGCCATGTTTCCAAGAAAAAGGTGGATGTAAGGAAATACAGGAGCCAGTTAAGTGAATAATTAATTAACTTGATATATTTCTTTTAGCAAAGGCAAAGCTGTTTGGAATGTAAGGGCATGGCCAGCAAATTTTCAGCCCTCAGATTCTGTTGTATCTGAGGAATGGATTTCTTATCCCCAAAGTAAGTATTTGGAGATAATTTGGATGTCTGCAGATCACTTGGAGGCACTGTAGGGATGTGTTAATTAACTGGTGTTGATGGCACTAGTGGGATCTTTGCTGTTGGTGATGCTCTGTGAGGAGATGATACACAGGTTCAGTTTTAGATCCTGGCTTGATCATGGAGCAGCAGCTTCTAGAGGAGAGGAGAATTGATGTGCTAAGCATGGCAGTATGGATTCCTAGCATGGAAAGCCATAAGGTTGTTAGTCTGGGAATGCTTCTCCAAGCAGTCTTCTTCTCCTCTCCAGTGTCCTTCATACTGTGTACTTTTATTAGATATTCAGGTAACATGGCAAAGGATATCCCAACCCTGCTAATTTGTTCTCTGATCTTTCAAACCCTTTCTTACATCCTTATGTTTATTCATGTGGATTGTTCATTTGACTAGACTCGTTGTAGAATAGGAGATGCATAAATAGTGCATTTTGAGCGTGTTATGCAAAGTTAAGGGAGATAAGGGAAAGTGTGTCTGTATCATTGCAGATCATTTATTTCAGGGTGTACTGTACAGAACATACCAGCATGTTCTACAACACAATTTATCCTTGTGCTGCTGGTGGTACAGAGGAGTGAATAAAATACATTGTTATAATAAATCATATTAATATCAAATAAAATAGCATAAGGATCTTGTTATAGATACTGTGGCTGCAGTATAACCCAGGGCAATATGGGAATAAGTTACATTTATTACTAAGTGCAATTTTTATGCTGCTTTGAAAGTGACAAACATTTGGCATGTTCAGTTAATAGGTTTAATTAAAATTCAAGATTCATTATGGAGATGAGTAACTCTTCTTCATTACCTTTGTAAGAACAAAAGATACATTTCAAGAAAGAAAATATGATTAACCCAGTAACATGTATCAGAAGAATTGCAAATACTCCCTTACAGGAGCACAGATCATGAATATTAAATTCTGCCTCCCCCAGCAAAGAGGGAATGAGATTCAAAGCAAATTGGGTTTGCAGAACTGCTGGATTTCAAAAAAGTGATTTTAAAATAACTGTAAATGCACTTGTCAAAGAGGTGAACTGTTGCTTCAGACAGATCAGAGAAGATTAGAATAGGGGAAGGTGTTGGAGTCTTGCTGTAAATTTCAACATATTACTGAAGAATAACTCAGGTGTGAAACACTGAATGTGGAATCAGTTCCCTGGGTTTAAGTTTTTGAATATTCATGCTATAGTAAAATAGTAATGTAAAGAAACTTGTAAAGAGGGTATTAGACAACTATCCCAATTCTTCCACTGTTTCCAAGAAAGTGGCAACACCAACTGATGCATTGTAATATGTTATATTTATAGGTCAATTTAGCAGCTTTTCCTGTTAAGTCTTGTCAGGCTCTGTGATTTATGTGATATTTGTTCAGCATGCCTGTAGCAGATATGACTGGCTAAGTTGAAATATGTAATGTGCTAACCTCTGAGTTGAGCTAATGATAAAGTTGAATTAGGCTAATAACAGTTTAAAACAGCCATGTTTCCTTTCAATTTTGTAGACTTTCAATCTTAGATCTGTTTCATATAAAACTATAAAACTTTATTTCTCTGTAAGTACAGTGTGTTTTTCTGAAGGGTCACCTCCAGGCCTCCAACTTACAAGTAGAAGTAAAAGGGGTTTGTTTTTAATATGTTCTGAAATTCCAATTTTTTTAAAGTTGTCTTCTTCTTTTGTTTCCTGTGTCAGTCATCGATATTCAGCTAAGGTTTTTAATCAATTGCCAGATCTCACAGCTGGTTGAAAATGACCAGCAGAGCTTTTCATCTCTGCAGCCTTTTCTCTTGGGTCCTTTGAATTAGCTCAAAACAAGCTCCGAGCACCACAACTCTCACACCCTTTTGTGGGTTTGATGTGAAAACAAAGCAGTGCTGTAGTGCTGTACTGGGCATGCAGAGAGACTCTTGAGACTTTTCTGATGAGAGAAGAGAACACATTGGCCAGGATTCAACTCCTCCCTATCAAATTTGGCAAGCAGGTTCAACTTTGCAAAGCTGCCCCCACCTGGGTGACATCTTGGGTGGTTGGTGTGTCCGGCCTTGTGTGTGCTGCAGTCAAACTGTTCTAAATGTTAAAGACTATTGAGCACCCTTTTACAAAATGGAGTACTCTGTTTTGCCCATAAGTGACAGAATTCAATTTTTAGGAGCAATGTTGGTGTCAGTGTCATGCTTGAAGGACACAGTTTGCTTAATGATGTCTCATCCTTGCTATTCCTTTTCTCCCACTTGTGTATCCCATCAGTTTGGATACAAATTCCTAGGGAAACCAACATTCAAGGACTTCATTTAGACCTTGCTTCATTCATCACAGCAAAATATGTGTGGCAATGGGGAATTATTAGTGGAACTCCTGGACTGTGAGAAGGCAAGGTGAGGATCTGAAATGGTCCCTTCTATCCTACAGGTAGAAATGAGAAATTCTCATTGCAATTAGGAAGTCCTTGCTAGTGACTCCTTCAACTCCTTTATGAATATCCAGGTGTGGAATTCAAGCTTTTTTATGTCACTGAATAAACAGTAATGACTAGAAAATGCAGAAAAGTTAGATTATCCCTTACCCTTTTTTTCTTTCCAAAAATTAATTTATATACAAAATTTGCCCTGTTTTCATTATCTTAATTAACAGCAATATGTTTTTATCCCCAGTAGCTCTGCAGGCAGATTTTTATATGTAAGTCTAGACTGAACACATTTGCCAGCACCCAGTGGTCATGAAGATTGACTGTGGCGTCTGGTAGAGAGGGCTTAGAACAGAATTAAGTTCCCACCAAAAAAGAATCTGTTAGCTGACTCATCCAATGCCTGGAGGAAACCCCTAAAATCACACCTCTGTGCTGTGTAAATGGTCTTTGTCAAAATGTTTCTGTCAGGGGAATGTGGGTTTTTTGTGTGGACAAGGTTCCTGCTTGGGTGCCGTAGCAGAGAGCTCTGCTTTGCCATAGGCAGTGCAGTAACTTCAGATCTTGGCTGCCACAGCAGAGGCACCAGTCCAGGGTGAATTTAGGTTGCTTTTCAGCACATGGCTGTGGGATAGGATTGGAAGAGTCCAGGACAATCTTTAGAACGGAGTGTATCCGTCCTGTATCCAAATGTGTTTGTGGCTCACATGAAAATATCCTGTAGTGTTAAGCAGTGAGTACAGCACATTTCTTGGGTAAGCCACTGCCTGGTGCCATGTAGCACATTTGAGTAAAATAAAGATTGTCTGAAGCACAAATAAAAGCAAAAAGGAAATACCACAGTTGGACACAGCTATGCTGCAAGTTGGTCTTGTGTGTTGTTGTCCCCACTTCTTTCTGATGTTTTCTCAGGGGCTAATGGTTACTCAGTGTCTTCTATCTCATCAGGCCATCTCAAATGGTTCCCCATTTTGGCAGCAGTGATTTGGATGTTGTTCAGTTATTCCTCATTGGGGTGCAAAATCCAATTGGGAAAATCTGATAGATTTACTCTCTTATTTTAGGCCAAAAAAAGCCTAAAAAGTTGTTTTCTTGAGAAACATAGGTCTGAGATTTGCATCATGGCAAGACACCAGCTTAAGAAAATGTCTACTGTCACTCTATACAGGATCACCTCATTGGCATCACTGAGACCTTCCCAATCCAATGGTGAAAACATCCTTATAGAGGATTTATCACTTTCTGGAACCCTGGTAGAATCTGCTTTCTCATTGCCTTTCAATATGAGACCAATCCTTAACTCATGGGATCATTATCACTGCTCTGTCTTACTTGAGGATGTGAGGAAGAGCTTAAGATGCCTGTGGTAGCCAGCCATGGTAACTGGTCTAACCCAAAAGGAGCTTTCTCTTCCAGAAAGCTTACTCACATGAAAGAAACTATTTATTCCTGAAGTTTAGAGGCCCAGATGTTGTTAGAAGCTGTCACCTGATGCTGGAAGTTCAGCAGGAGAAAATACAAAGAGGAAAAATACGGAGTTCTTCATCTGCAGGTATATTTAACATAATAGTGAGTTTTGGGGAAGAAATCAAAAACTTCCACGTTTTTCAGTGTAGACAGTTCGAGGCTGAACAGGAGAGATTGCAAGGTCGCATGATTAGAGGCAAAGGTTTGTGTGGGAGACAAATTATAGCTTTTATGCATTGCTTTACTGTTGATACTTTTTGTGTTAGGTAACAAATACATTTAAACCCCAAGCACATTTGGATGTTTTCCGAAGTGCTTTAAAACACAGAGCAGGGCGGCATTTGAGTCTTTGCAACACAGAGACTGGGAAGTTGGCTGCTCTGAGAAATGGAACTGAGCTCTGCTTTTAGCTCTGAGGATTTCTTGGAATGCAGAGTTTTCAGAAAGAGAAGAAGTTCATCCCTTCTACATTTGAAAAGTTTGTAGTCTAGAAGCAAGTAAAAATAAGCATTGGTCTGAGACTGTGCATTTCAGTCTCTCAAAAGGGGGTCAGCAGAGGTCTCTTCCATATTTATTTCTCATTCGCCTTTGGAAAACACTGGAAAAATTGGGATATTGTATATTTTTCTTAGTAAGATTTCTTATACTTTACCAGGGAGGTCTGGACCCCGGAGTCAGATCATACTACCCTTGAAACTCCTGTTTAGTAGGAGATCACGATTTCTCATATTTAGGCAGAGAAGTGAAGGCATATTGAAAAATATCTGGGGTTTCATTTATTTTCTAGACAGAGTGATCTGAATTTTTCAGATCTGAGATGCCCTTTTGCCCCTTTTGTTCTCTCTCTCTGGTGCCTACCTATAAATAACAAGCCCTTTCCTGCATTTTACTGCTGAACTTCTCAGTAGCATCCCTTGTGTCTGGGCTTGTGGAATGTCACATATCAGAAAGTCTCACCCTGACCCTCCTGTGTTTCCATCCAGCAGGTGTGAGGCCTGCACAGAAATCAAAAACAGATGCCTAAAAGTTACACTGAAAAATAAACATTTTCTTAGAGCACTTCAATTCTTCTCTTCAGCTTGTTGGGGTGTAGAAAGAGCAGCCACACCAAAAGCTGTTTTAATGAGACCAGAGGTGCCCCCCAAACCAGAATCCCTCTTCTGACAGTGGCCAGTAGCATTAAGGCTTTTTTAGGGAATAAAATGTCAAGTCTAGAACAACACTTCACCAAATGAGTGCCCTTCTAGTTTTGGAAAACTGCATGCTGGGCACTTTTTGAGCCAGAGGTTGGATCCACAGCTTTGTGTTTATTAGGTCATGCTGAACTTTCCCAGACGGATTTATCTAATTAGTCTTTGAAGCCACTTGCACTTTTCAGTGCCTGTATCACAGAGAGTGACTTTTTATGCATATTTTAAGGCAGCCTAAAGGAGCTCCTATGATTACCTGCAGTTGTGGTTCTTTCTGTTTGCCATAAATCCTTCTCTAAGTGCATAAATCCAATTAGTATAGCTTTTATTCTATCTGTTGGCATTTTAGTAAGCATTTCTGCATCAACATTTTTATCAACAGATTTATATAACAGGCTGTTGTTCTGGTTCCTGTGTACAACTCTCCTTAGTCGTGGGAGAAGAAAATGTTTTTACTTGCTAGATTTTTTAAAATAAACTTACTAATAAATGTTTTAAGCTCTGTTAAAACATGTAAAATTCAGATAAGAGCTCATGTATAACTGGATTATCCAGCCTTATCCTCTCACCTTGTTGTTTTACTGAAGCTGATGTCAGTCCATAGCAGGGTTGGTTGTCTTTTATGTGAAGATGTATCTGTTTCACATAATTCTTTATAAAACATGTCCAAAAACTTTTCCTGATTGTTCTGAACTAGTTTTCAGATATTTCTTGCTATTCCTAATGAACTGAGTGGCCTCATTTTTCCCTTAAACTTAGCATCCTACTGTTTTCTTTACCTTGTCTTTTGCTGTTTCTCCCTCCCCTATTTTCTTTGTAAAGTTTTAGATCTCCTTGTGCTTAAATTTCAGGGATAATGAGAATTTTGTCAGATAGCATTCAGTGCCTGGGTTTTAGGATTGGAAGCTTTATCAATTAAGGGTGCTTTTCATCATAGCCATGCTGGTAGCCAGTTCTGGGTTTTATGTATTTCTTCTTTATCCTTTTCTTCCAGTTCTGAGAAATCTTTCATAATTTTAAGGGGCTGAATCTCTGAGAGTATTACTTGTTTTTTATTTCCAGCCTCTTCAACCTAAATTGATGGGTGATATTGTATCTACAGTGTTCAGTGTATTTCTTAGCAGATAGAAGGGGATAATGGGCTTACTTTAATATTTAATAGGATATCTCATCTGGAAGCCTTGTAACACACAGCTTTTCTTCTTCTCCACGTTCTCTGTGGGGCACCTTTTTTTTTCCCCTGTTTTTATAATAATCTTTATTTTACTGCTCTTGTCTTAGGTGTAGCTTGTAAAATGCATTTATCTCTAGCTTAGAGCCTGTACTTGGAGTGCCTCTTTGATTCAGTACTGGAGACTGGATTTCTGATCTCAGCTTGTCAGGAGCCTCTCCCCTTGTAAAGGCTCTTTCTTGTCTCCTCTGCATTTTCTGTTTCCCACTTGAACAACCTTATTTTATTTGCTAAATCCCTCATGGTATCCACAGCTGTGAACCTTCCTGGGAATTTCTTTTGGGAAATAGCACTGGTAATTCCTTCCTTCCGTGGAGTATCTGTTTCATAACCAGAGGAGTACAGGTAGGGAGTGAACAAGGACTGGTATTTTTTGAAAATTTTGTCTTCTCCCATTTCAAACTCTGCCATCAAGCTGGGGCACTCTAGGCTCCTGGTCTCTTTAGTGTTCCTCTTCCTTTTTTGTATTTTTAACAATTTAAACATGAAGGTAAATTCAGGAATAAAAAAACCCAAACTATTTGGATGCAACTAACAGGTGGTTGTAGAAGATGAATACCAGAGAGTGTCTTACAGACTTTAAAGTAGCTGAAACTTGCTTTCAAATTGCCAATCCACGCTGCCAATATTCCTTAATATCATAATATGTATCCTTATAAACCCCAAAGGAAATTGTAAAACAGGAGAAAAATACAGTTTTAAGCATCCAAAAATTGTTCTTGTTATAAAGCACTGGTTTTAAGATTCTAACCTGTTAAATGTTTCAAATTTTTATGTTTGTTTATATACAATTTCTCTGGAAATTGTTGAGCTTTTGCTGTAATGAAAAGTCTTTTAATGGAAAACCTTGCAGCAGTAGATACTCTTCAGCTCCATTTGTGGAAAACTGAAGGAGGATAAAAGAGAAACAATAAGAACAAAAGTGAGGAGAAAATAAAGGTTGTGGGCTTGGTGTCTTCAAGAAGGAGCAAAGGGCCACAAGAGGGAATAAAATCCAAGGTACAAAGCAAGGATCAAGAGCCAAGAACACGCACGTGCTGTTTTTAGAGGTGACAGTACAGTGGTAGCTTGGGTAGCTTGGGAGGAAGGGAAGGATATTTCCAGACTATCAGACTAGGAAAGTAATTTTAACCACAGAGGTGAGAACTTACATAGGCAAACATTTTGCAGGTGGGAGAGTGAAACGACAGAGAAATCGAACACGTGCTCAGAGAGGAGGTGAAAGTTTACTCAGACTTTTAATCACAGTATCACCCCATCCCACAGCAGAGAGTGAGGCTTTTCAGTCACATCCAATACTATTTCCTCCAGTGGGTTTTGATTTTTCACCAGAGTAAGTGTATGCTGTGCTTCCAGCTGGAGGGGACTGACATATGGTGTTGTTTAATAATTGAATTTATTTTAGAGCATCGTGTAACATAATTGCCCTGGAAGTACTGTGCACATTGCAGAGCTGGCTCTGAGAATTGAGAGCAGCACTTGTGTCGTGCCTGTAACTGTGCTGGGGTGGTGGAGCAGAGCTGTGAACATCAACACAATGATCTTCAATGATGGGAGTGATTCTGCAGCCGCTGAAATCTGGGGAGGTGAGAGATTTCTCCTGGCTCTCTCTCTACTTCTCTTGTCAGCTGGTTGTGACCATTTGTCAGTCACGATGAGACCAAGTTAAGGCACCTGATTGTCACTGGCTATGAATGCAATAAATAAATACCCAAGGACTTGCTATTCTTGACTCCTTTTGGTCCATTAATACTTTCATTGGTGAAAATAGATATGGAAAAATATTGATATTTACTCCCCCTACCCTTTCTGCATCTACAAATTTTTCAGAGTGTGATTTTGCTTAGGCTCCTTTTGCCCTGGCATCCTTCTTTTAACAGGGCTGGTGTTACTTATTAATATATTTTTAAAAATTTTCATTCCGCCTCTTCATAAGATTGAATGTGAGCCAGAAGCAGCAGGATTGATATTCTGCCTTGGTTAGATATAAATTTTTTATCATATTAGTAATTTTCTTTGTCATATTGGTTTTCTCTTCCAGTACAAGGCGTTCAGATGTTTATTTTGCTTTTGATCTGAAATAAATTATAATTTAATAAATGCAAATAGTTGCATAAAAACAACATTAGGACTGAGGGGAAAGAAAACTAAGAAATAATTAATATCAAGGTAAAGATTCTGTGGTTTTTTCCTCCTGTTCCCGCAGGGTCCCAAAATAGACATTGCCATTTTAGATTTTACTTCAGTATTTTGCCATGCAGGAAAATTCCCTGTGGAAGTGATGACAGTGTGGTTCTTCCTCACACTACTCTGAACCAGGCAAGGATGTTATTCAGTTTTTCAAATGGTTTCCCACCCTCTTGAATATGTGCTTTATTTATTATAGCATAGTATATCATCTATTTTATTTTATTACCTATTATTAATGCCATTAGCTACAGCAAATAACTTCATTTGTAGCCTTCTATGTGGTGCTCATAGGTCCTTAAAAGTAAATCAGCTCTTTTAGGGACCATAGTGGAGGAAGTTTTTTGGCTTCTACCGTTCAACTTTGGGTCTTTAGAGCCTCCATTAGTTTTCCTGGCACTCCTGGTTGCTAGTTCTTCTCATTTAGAGGGAAATTCCTAACTGTCTTTGAAACAGTTAAATCATTATTTCTAGATAACGATTCGGCTCTGCAGTGTGTTTTTGCATTTCTGAATTATACCTGGAATTGCACTTCGGGGGAAAAACAGTCCTTTTGCTGAGCCCTCTCAAGGAAAGTGTTTTTACCAGCAGATGTTTCAGGAGACAAAGCCAGAAAATCAAAGGCATCAGCCCATTTTGAGCCATTAACCCCGTGCCACAGTGGCTTGTTTTAGCTTTTTGCTGATAGAAGAGGCAAATAAGAGAACCAGAGTAGCTGGCTCCTGCTGAGGAATCACCCCTTCCATCCCTGCCTTCCATTTCCTTCAGGAGAAAATGAGAAAGACAATAGGGAATATAGTATCTATATATGTAAAGATCTCTCCAGCAGTTGTTCTAGTTCTGCAATCACAAATCATGCAATTTGTCAGCCTTAAAGGGAATAATAGGAGCTGTGAGGATGTACTGCTTTGAGGGAGGAAGGGAGTTTAACCCTGTGTCCATGAGACTTGCCATGGCTCTTAGCTGCCTGGTCAAGTTTTATTTCTTTATACAAAATTAGGATTTGAGGCCATTAGAGCTCCTTTAGAAAGCTGAATCTCAAGCATCTTTCAGGAGAGATTCATCTGTGACCCCTTGGAAAGGGAAGACCATAAACTTTATCTCCAGAAAACCTGTGGGGGAGATTTGTGTCCAAACTCAAGGAACTGGAGTTTCAATAGGAGAAAGGAGTGAAATTATATGTCCTGGGAAGTACAAGAGGTCAGAGAAGAAGATATAATGTTACCTGTTGGTGGTAATGTCTGTGAATCACGGACAAACTCCCCAAGGAAACATTCATAAATCTGAGCAACTTCCCTGTTGAATTTATTTTAAGCCAAACTGCTGGGTTGGTGTTTGGCCTCTTTGTACCATGAACAGCAGCAAAGTCACTTCATTTGGTATATAAGAACCTGAAATATCAGATTATCTTTGCGAAAATGATAAATGTTTCTGCCTGATAATTTCCCACTGATCTGCATGGCTCCATGAAATCCATAGAAAAGGGAAGACCATGCCTGTGATTTCTTACTTCCTGGCCTGCCTAGAGTTTACATAAAGGGTTAACATCACATTTTACTGTTTGATTAAGGTATATTAATTATGACACACTACTGTTTCCCTTTGCATTTCTAGCCAACAGCAAAAAAAACCAGTAAAAAACCTCTCAAAGCCAACCATTTGGCGTCAGAGGTGCAAAGCAAGGTTAGTGGAAGAAAGGCTGCTATAGGATGTGGAAATGAACTAACAAATCAACAAATTTATTCCATTCAAAACAAGGTTTGTGATTTGAATAGTTTAGGAGAAAGTAAATAGCAACCTTGCATTCATTAGAGAGACTCTTTATTTGTTTGTATAAACACCCAAGAAAAATCATCTGTATTTTTAAAATTATCTCAGGTGATATTTGGTGAAAGGAAGATGTATTCAAACAGAATCCGTAAGGACAGGATTCATGTTACCCTGTGTAGTGGTCCATAACTTATCCTGTTGTATGGAAGTGTAGCAGGAGGCAGTGGCAATGTTTGAGTTGCTTGGCCTGTGTTGCTCTGTGGGTCAGGATGTCTGTGTCCCCCATCAGCCCTGAGGGGAGCAGAGGGAGGTGTGAAACTGCTGAAACCCAGCTACATTTTGCTTAGCTGAATTCTGCCTTAATTACTTCCTGTATTAAGGAACCAAGTTTGGTTCGTTTTTTTTGTTACCAGCTCTGTGAATTGCAGAGTACAGCACTGGAAAAACTCCAGCCATGCGGTGTGCTTTAGGGTGGCATAGTGATGAAATCTTTATAATTATTAAGAAGTCAAGCAAGGTTTGCACTAACTACCAATCCAAATGTTGCTTTACATCCTGCTAACAGCCACTGGCGTGCGTTCCCTCCCAGAGCAGTAGCGGTATATAAATATTTAAATGTTGAAGGGAGTGTGGAAGCACTGTGCATATAAACTATAAATGAGGTGAGATTGATAATACCAAAAGGTGATACCATTTGAAGAACTCTACTTAAATAGTTGCTTTGTGCACTGAAGTAATTTAGGGAATGTTTATTGTCTCAGATAAAATTTCACAATGGAATTTGCTACTGGGAAACTTGGAATGCTCTGTAATATTCCTAAATGTGTCTGAGGGCAGGATTTAAGGGGCACACAAACTGCTAAACACTGAAATATGAGTAAGCCCTTGATTCATGGAGCAGGAAGAGCAAAACACACATAATATTCATAAAGTTGTTCAAACTCCAGCATGCAGCATTTAAAGGATATTTGAAGGATGCAGGTTAGTTTTACTGGATCAGACCCAAACCAGATGGGATGTTTAATACACAAAATTGAGAGGAGGAGCAGCTTTGGAGTGTGTCTTGAAATCTGACAGCTCAACTACTGTAGTTTGCCCCTGGAATATTAAAACACTAATTTGTTTTCTGAAAATGTGAAAGTAAATGAAACTGGCTGCTAAACTGTTCTTGTTTGTTTGCTTTGTTCTGTTCCCTTGATCTTTGGAGGTGTTGGAGTTGAGTAACTTTCTTTATTATATTTTATTTTAAATTGTAGCCCAGAAATCAGATGCTACTCAGAGAAAGAGAGATCATTTTCAAAACAAATGAGATCTCCTGAGCTGAAGCCTCTGTTGACAGCTCTGTAGGGCTCTGTCTAGAGAATTGCAAAAGGTAATGCATTATAGTGAATTTCTGTAAATTCAGTAACAAATGTCCTTTGTTTCCCCTGCAATACCTACCTTCCATTGTTACAGCTTTGCTTCAGTGTGGACCATGAATTTTTATGTGATGCAAAGGAATGTAATTTAAAGCCAAAGGAAAAAAGAAAATTCTGTATGTTAGGTCTTCTTGTAAGAAAAGTTGTGGTTGTCCCATCACTGCAGGACCTTTGTCACTATTTAAGAAAAAAACTTGGGAAAAATATGGACCAATCCTTTTCTGTTCTCTTTTAAGTTTGAACTCCTCAGTGTATTTCCTACCCCAAAATTAAATATTCAGTCAAAACTGCCTCAGCCTCATAACTTCCTTCTCTTGTTTCCAGTTGACTGCTTAGCCTGGAATTCCTTTACTCCTCTCACTAGGCTTGAATATCTTTCATGACACATTTGGCCGCCAAACGATTCAGATAAAACATCACCTGAAATTATGCATCTAGTAACTTCGAGAAACCCCCAAACATAAAATCAACAACCCTAACCCCCTTTATTCTATGTATTTAAAACTGATTGAGCTCCTTAGCACCTTCTAAATGGACAATATTCAAGTTGCCTTTCCATGGGATTCTCCACTTTCTTGTGGCTGTGGGAGGGATTCTTGCACATGTTGAGCAAGGAGTTGTGTGATTTAACAGAGCTTTTTTCTTCTTAATTCCCAAGATTTTTTTTTCCTCATGAGTTGGCATGCGTCTGAGTTTTAGTAGGCTTAAAATTGCTCTCCTTTAAAGGTTCATTTGGTCAACAGCCCCTGCAATGTACACCAGCTGTAAAGTGTTCACAGTGACTAATGGCCTCCTTCCAGCAACCTAAAATAGTGCTGCTTTTTCTGTCCACGTCTATGAATCCTGGTGAGGATTTTGGAAAGCCAGCCACTAGCCAGAGATATAAATTGTTCCTATTCAACAAGGAAAATCCCATTGATATCTTCAAGCTGGACTGTATTTCCACGTGTCTGTGTCTAATGTATAGGAATAGTTTTCTAATGTTTAGAAATAGTTCTAGTGCTAATATTAGGATAATTTTTCTTTTAAAAAGAGGAAAAAAAGGAGAAACCTAAAATAAAGTATCTTTTTTGAAAACATTAATAAGTGCTAAAGTGGAAAAGCAAGTTAGAAAATACCATCTATGAAAATGGAAAAATTGCTTATTTATTTTCCCAAACTCCTAATCACTTAATTATTATTTCTTATTTGTACAAGCATGGAACCTATAAATCCTGCTAATCCTGCTGAATAACTGGTGCACTGCAAGCAAAGAGACAAAAAAAGGAGATTGTGTCCAGAAATAACCATCTGTGTGAAAGATGAAAGGAAATTACTGAATGAGCTGGGGAAGACACAAGCAAACCAGGAGATGCTGTGGCTCACCACGATAGGCAGTGATCTCTAGCATGCCAACAGCACCACCCTTGTGAAGCCAAGGAAATGCTTCAAGAAGGGGGTAAAGCAGCATAATTCTTCTGAGAGCCAATGGGCAGCATGAGCAACAGATTGAAGAAAAAAGCTTGATTTAAACTCAAACAGATGGGCAATGGATGTTCTTAGATGCCTGCTAGAGGTGGGCACAGCCTCCTAGTGCAGAACGAGAGAGGAAAAGACACAGGAGGACAGACTGCAGGAGAGGCTGAGAGCAACAAAATGTGGCAGGCATTACATTTCCATACTTCTTATGTGGCAGGATGAAGTCAGAATTTGTTAAAGCCTTTTTATAGGTACGGTAGCAACACCATATGGAGTATTTCTGTCTGGCTGTAGCCACATGATAGTCTCTGAGGAATACCATGTGCATTCAGTATGAAGTCTGTGACACTGGAACTCTAGATGTGTGTGCAAGGAATGTACACACAGAATTAAATTTATCTAGCACACGAGCAGTTATTTTCTGGGGCAGGTGTGTAATGGGTCAACCTTAACCAGCTGCCAGATGTCTCCCCAGCACCTGAATTTCTCCTCTACCTCAACAGGATAGGAGAGAGTAAGAGATAAAGCTCATGAGGTGAAGTAAGGATGGGAGATCACTCACCAGATACCATTACAGCAAAGTTTATTAAGTGAGAGCAAGCAGGCCACATTGCCATGTCTCATTAACAGATCTCTGCAGCTCCAAAAAAATACTTGTGTTTCATGTGCTGCTCCTTAACACAATGTATTAAGCCTGACTGTGACCAAATATCTGCTTTCCAAATGCCCATTCCAGGAAAGTGAGAAGCCCAAGAAGGCTTTCTTTAGTGTCCTGACTCTGGCTGTGTTAGGTGTGGTAAACCCCGTTGGTGAATTAACTTCTAACACTGTGGAGGAGCAGCCTTGGGTGAAAACGCCCAGTCTGAATTTAGTATCTCCAAACAGACAAAATCCCACAGCTATAAACTCAGGAATGCAAATAACCCAAAACACGGGTGGTGGTTGTGTTTATTGTTGATAAATATCAAAATACTCCAGTTCTACCAAGCCAGGTAGAGTTTGCAGCTCTTCATCACGTGAAGCCCGATTCAAAGCATAAGATATAATAAGAACACTGATGCAAGTCTCGGTGCCGATTGCAGATCTGGGGCTGAAACCATTTCCATTTTCAGTTCAGCTAATTGGTTTCCAATTGCCTCTTTCATTTCACTGCACCCAAATGCTAATTTTCAAATCTGGGAGCAACTAACTCTTTAAAACAGAAATATTTTCCCTTAGCTTGTTGATTACCTGAAGCATTTTTCTGGTATCTGTGAATTTAGAGCTGCTTATGAGACTGATAACCAGAGTTACCTAATTTACATGACTTCTGCAAAATATAAACTTAAAGGTTCCAGTTGATTCCTACTGTACTGTTGTAGTCATGTTGTAAGCTCATCATCTGAAATTACCATTAAGGCAGGACAAATACTTTGATGTCAGAAATGTTTTAGATTTGGAGGAAATTTGCATCAAGGAATGGTGCAGGTTTTGCAGGCTTTCTACACCCATATGGTGTGTCACACATGCCTCAGTTGCAAGTGTTTGATGTCTTTTAACCAGCTCTCCCCTGCCAGCCCAGAATAACAATTATTTATAAATTTGTTATGATAGACTGTGGACTTTTTTTTTTTTTCTTAGGTGTTCACATGCAAAGGAAGACTTGTTATTTCGTAGAGGTTTATCTCACTGTCCATGTTTTCAGTTTGCCAGGCTGAGGTTGTCTATGCCCATCCTCTTCTCTGAGCTGGCCCTATTCCTTACAAAGAAACCTTTGAGTAAATTTTAACCAGCAAGATTTCATTGTTAAAGGCAGCAAACATCATGTACAGTGCATGAAATTCAGTCTTTTTCCAGTTATCTTATGTAACAGCATTATGGAAATCTGGATAAAAGCTGAAAATGGTAATTCAAATATATATATATCTCTATATATATCCATTTTATATATACTCTTTGCACATTTTCAGTTGTAGGTTATTTTTATGTTTCCTTTTTTGTCAAGTAATACTTCTATAATAAGGATTTTAAAATGTTATGTTAAAGCTATGTGGGTTCCTAACACGTGAGCAGATGTTGATGTACTTACATCTTTAGACCATCATAGTCACATCTATCTTGTTGATATAAAGAAAAATAGAAATAGTTTTGAAAAATTGAATGAGATTCAGAAATGCTCAGATGACTACAAAAATGTGTTAAAAGGATTGGGAGGGAGCTCAGTGTATTTCATTGTAGGAAGACAAGGATCTGGGCTGTTGATTACAATCTGTGCATATCTTTTTTGAGGAATGGAATTGGAAAATTGGAGAAAAAACCTGGTGGTGACAAAGAAATGATCCACCAAACTGGAGTCTGAAGCTCAACATCAGACTTGAGCCAGGTTGCATTTCTGCACTGAGAGAATAACTCAGTAATCACGAGGGCACTCACATGAAGAGTTTGGATTTACCAGCGCTCAGCACCTGATGTTTTTCTAGAAGTTGTTCCCATGTGAACACAGATAAATTGGAGGATTCTGGTGGCATGTGTTGTAGAGGTCACACTGCAAGTTCTGAGAAAATCTGTTTTCTCCCTGAGTTGGGACCAAGTGGGTGGGTGTGTTAGAGATGGTGCAACCTGTGGACGTGACAGCGTGATCTCTGGATGAGCTCAACCGTCCTTGGTGTCAGGTCCCCTCAGGGCTGTGGCTGCTCTCTGAATTCTTGAATTTTTTGGTAATACTCCTCATGCCCTAAGTCCTTCATGTGTAGGCAAACTGGCAGGAAAAGTCGCTGCTCCATCATGAGAAGAAGGTGAAGTTCAGTTGTTCTCCTCATTACTCAGTAATGTTGGAGGGAAATCATTGTAGCCAGCATACCTAGGTAATGATTTTTCAAAGTGACAGTGATTTTTTCTGCTCCACTCTCAAGCACATGATTCATCCCATTGCATGACTTAAATTGAAAATAAGAATGCTACAGTTTGCATTTTTTTTTCCCAGTGCAAGCTTAATGCCACGGGCTGAGGTCTCCAGAGAAAGTTAAAGTCCATGCTTATTGATGGCAAGAATTGTGCCTGTTATATGTCAAGACCTTTTGTACAGATTTGGTTTCTTTGTTCTGTTTTATTTTCTTTTTAAATTGAGATATCCGTCTATACAAGTCTGCACTGATCAAAGAGAATGATGTAGGATTTCTTTAGGTTTTTTTCATTCATCCCTCACTGGAGGTTGTACAATATTGGAAGAATGTTACAAAGGGTCAGACTCTTGGTTGGTTATTGATTCCATGCTACCAGTGAACCTGCTCTCCCTAAAAAAATTGTTGTTACTCTGCATTTTATAGTTGCTGAAAACAATTCAGAGAATGGGATGAATGAAGCTGGAATATTAAATACTTAAAAGGAAGTGGTGGTGATTTGTTTCTTGTGTTGCAAGTGGACAACCTGTAAGAAGCAGAAACGGCCCTTTTGAACAGGAAAAGCTTAAGGATTCTTCCTTATAGCCAGCACATGCATGATTATTTTTAATGTGAATAAAAGTGACTTTACAGCCTTGAGGAAGGATATCTCTGTTTCACATATAGCATCTCCCATTTGCAGACAGGAACCTGTAGCAGTGGCACACCCATGTAAATATATCCATATTTGTGAGTTCCTGCAAATATAGTGTGAAATATTTTGGTATATGAATATAGAGATGCTGCTACTTAAAATTATATTAAATGGGAAAATTATTACTGACCAATGAATCATAATAAAATACACATTTAGTGATCTGTACAAATCAG
This sequence comes from Acrocephalus scirpaceus scirpaceus, assembly GCA_910950805.1. Lineage (NCBI taxonomy): Eukaryota > Metazoa > Chordata > Aves > Passeriformes > Sylviidae > Acrocephalus > Acrocephalus scirpaceus. The sequence continues at coordinate 4,394,641 of OU383773.1, forward strand.
TAGAACACAAAATACTGTGTTTTTTGTACATTGTGTCATCCATTCTAAGAATACCTCAGATACCACTATGTTACAAACTCCAATATGGACTTTTAATACATGTACACTTCAAAAAAAGTGATAACAGTATTTCTACCTTCAAATCCCACATCTGGGCTAACCATGATCAGTTTGCTACCATGGAGTTTTAAACAAGAAATACCAACTACACTCCAGGGACAAAAGGTTGACAAGTTACTGGAAAAGGGAAAATAATCTCCTTGTAGAGATATAGAATAAAAAAAAGTAAAGTTTGATCTGGCTTTTAGATCTTCTTCTTTATTTCAATCTGTAGTTGATTTCAGCAGTTCTTACCCTCTTAAAATTGTTTTTATATGTAAATATATATTTCTCTTATAGTCTGAGTTGAATGGTGAACCCAACAGTAGGAACTAATAATCGTGCATATTAGAAGATATACACTGCAACTGAAATTGATCTTTCGAGATTTTGTATTCTTAGATCTGGCTTGGAAGTGCTGAGTCTTACTGATCAGCATGGGCTTATTGCATTATTTCAACAGTGGAGATAATTAAATGAATGATGACTAAAGAGGACATTTATATGACATTCAATTATTTAACAATGTAAACTGTCAAACTTTTTTATTCCAAGTCTCTAAAAGCTGAATTTGGAAGCCAACTAGTGAAGTCATTGGAATTGAATTTTTCATTAGCTTTAATGACTTTTTTCAATGGTTATTGTATGGGTCTTTTGCAAAATGCAGTAATTAAAGTACTGGTGGTAATTAGAACTTACGGAAAATAAGTGAAACTGAATTTGAGAATAATGTGTGTCTTTCTGCCACAGGACTAGAGCAAAGGCAGGTCTGCATGCTCTGTTTTCAGTTAACTTGCTTTCCTTTCTCTGGTGAAAGCCATTGGGAAATAATTTCTCAGAAATTATCTTTGCCTTCCACTACATAATATTTAGGGTTCTGTTGAGGGGTGTTTTGCTAGTAAAATTTGAGTTTCTGTTACCAGAAATGGGTTTCTGGGTCAGATAATGCTCTTTCTAAGACTTGGACATTCTGTATGAACACTTCCTGCACACAGCCCCAAACATTTTGACCACTAATATTTGTGTGAAAAAGAGTAGATGTCCATTTTACCCTCGAACCTGCATACTCCTATCACTCTTCAGCCTGGATTTTTAAGGGTATAAATATCAAAACATGGCATAAAGCACCTCATCTCATATCCTTTGATTCCACAGTCTTAGGTGATTCAGGTTAATTAATGATCCTCAGCATCTGTTTGATTTTGACCCCCAATGATTTACTGGGGGAAGGGGAAGGGGAAGGGGAAGGGGAAGGGGAAGGGGAAGGGGAAGGGGAAGGGGAAGGGGAAGGGGAAGGGGAGGGAAGGAAAAGAAAGGGAAGGGAAGGGAAGGGAAGGGAAGGGAAGGGAAGGGAAGGGAAGGGAAGGGAAGGGAAGGGAAGGGAAGGGAAGGGAAGGGAAGGGAAGGGAAGGGAAGGGAAGGGAAGGGAAGGAAAGGAAAGGAAAGGAAAGGAAAGGAAAGGAAAGGAAAGGAAAGGAAAGGAAAGGAAAGGAAAGGAAAGGAAAGGAAAGGAAAGGAAAGGAAAGGAAAGGAAAGGAAAGGAAAGGAAAGGAAAGGAAAGGAAAGGAAAGGAAAGGAAAGGAAAGGAAAGGAAAGGAAAGGAAAGGAAAGGAAGAAGAAAAACTCTTGAATATTCATACTAGTTACCAATAGGTAAGTCTTTATAAAGCCTTACCTCACAGTGTTCCCTTTCAAGGAGTAACTGTGAAGTGAAAAGGTATCTAACATGATTGATGGATAGACTAAGGAAAGCTAAAGGCAGTGGAGAATTTTTGTTTGTTTTCTTTCTGACATCTTGAAAAATTGATGAGATTGTCTTGTTTGTTTCATTAATATGCAGAAATTATAAATGTCTTAACTTTGGGCTAGTTCCTCAGGAAATACAGTTATTGTTTTGGTTTTTTCCTGGGTTTTGAATCATCTGTTAAAGTCACAGGCCCTTGTTGACAAATCAAAATCCCAGAAAGTGAAGCAGAATTGTAATTTTTTGTATATCACTCTTATTTTCCCTCATGTTCTTACAAAGCACTCTTGTCTCAGGAAAGGGAATACTAATAATTAGTGGTTTGGGTTTTAATTTTTTTTTTTTTTTTTTTTTTACTGTTTGGCTTCAAACTTTTTCCTGGTTAAGCCTGGTTTGAGTTTATAGTAGGAAGGGGATTTAAAGTTTGCCAATGTTCAAGTTTTGGAAGCAGGCCAGACTAGAGCTACAAATTTGATTTTCCACTCTTTAAGGGTAAAGAGATTTGAGAGTTTTTACCAAGAATACTTTACTAATAAATCGGGCTTCACTTCAGAGAAAGCTGCCAATTAAAAAACTCCCTGAGATACTTATTTATGCATTTTGGTTCTAAAAGGCAGAAGTGATGGGCCCAAGCCACGTTTCTGTTGAAATTACAGGGATCTGCCCTTCAACAGTGTGTGACATTGTGGCTGGAAGAAGCTTTTCCCCCTGCCAGTGTGTCACCAACACCCAAGAGCCCAGCTCTGAAGATCTGACTCAGAGTCTACCTCAGGCAAGAGTAAATGGAGACCTTGCCTGAGGAACGACTATTTCATATAGGAATTCCTGGAATATAATGTGATTTGTAGTAAATGAAGGAAATTTGATTCCTCATGAAGTGCTGACACGCAATTCCCGTTGGCTCATCCAGGGAGAATTTATTTCTTCCTGTCTGATCTTGTCTGTAGACCCATAAAAATCCTGTTTTGTGCCACTGGCATGCTGAGGGGATGATTGCCAGCTCTTCTCCCTGCTGTTTGGGAAGGAATGCCTCGGTGCAGAGGAATCTTCATTAAAACACTTTATGCCAACCTGAGTGGCATTTCAGAAAACCGAGAAACTTTTGGGGAATGGATAAAGTTACTTTTATTAAAAAAATTGTACTCACTGTCTATTTAATTGGTGTTTTATGAAGAAACTCAAAAAAGTTTATTACCATTTTCCAGGGTCTGTTGGAAAATTCAAGGTTTTTTTAAATGCTAGGTTTTTTGGGGCCAAGGCAGAAGAATTAAAGGAGTTTGTTGCTCAGTTTTTGTCTCTCTCCCTTCCACTGTACCAGAGAATGAAGCTCTCTCCTTTCTTTCTGGAGTACCTGGTGCAGAGGCAGTGCTGGTCTAGATGAGTCAGATGAGTCTTGTGTGCAATTCAGCATCTGATGTCCTCAAACGTGAACTTCCATGAAATTACATTACTGATGTTTTGTGCACTGAAAAAACAGATTCCTTCTGACAGAGGATGTAAAAATGAGTGAAATTTCAGGTTTCTGAGACACGTTGGTGGGAAAATTGTTACGTCTTCCCATCTTGAGAGAAGGAAATGTAAAGAATCAGCTGAAAGCTCCAGTTGAGTTGGTTTTGTCTGGATAAAAATGGGTTCAAATCTACCTTGCAGCCTAGAGTCCTTTTAATTTTTTTTTTTTAATGAATTGCTGTCAGGAGGGGAAAAGAGAGTGTAAGTGGCCTTGTGGATGGTTTCCCCAGTGGAGAATGCCTTGAGCAAGCTGCCTTTGTCTGAACTGTGAACTTAGTTCACCACTGAGAGAACAAGAAGTCATTGCCAAGGCAGAACTCAAGCAAGCAAGGGCAAGAAAACGGCAAGAAATGTCTCTAAGGTTGCTTTCACAGCTCCCCAACATGGAGTCATTGGCATCTGTACTCAAAGGATGGATAATAAAACAGTTTTGTGAATGTCTGCTGAAAGTTATTTTGGGTATGAAAAAAATGTATCCTGAATCCCTTCTGTTACTGTGCCCATAGTTGAAAGAGTTTTTGGCCACCAAATTCTCAGATAAAAAATGTTTGAGATTTAATTGGAACCTCGGTTCTTTGGGATGATTTTCTCCTGTGTAAGTACAAACTGTCAAAAGTCAATGTTTGAAGTGTGTGATACCTGAAAATTCTGTTTTCACTTGATACTTAGAACTGCCTTTGAGGAAAGGTAGCTGTGTGTACCATTTTAAATGTATGGATTTAGACCTGTAGGTTCTTAATTTGCAAGGTAAATTTTCTCCACAGTTGATCATGTTTAAACTATCTGCTAAATTACTGTGGTTTCAGATTGTCCCTTAGAAAGATTGTTTTGGTTTTCTGAGAGAATGATGATCGAATTTATGACTGTGTTCTCTATAGCAACATCAATTATTCCAATAAAGGCCAAATAAAAGGAGCTATTTACTTGTTTTCTCAGAAAAAGACTTGCTGGGACTTTCAAGTAGCTCAGACGTCTGGCTCACAGCAAGCCTCTGTAACACAATGAGTTCTCATGCTGCCTTCACATATGTGCCCACACTCTTCGTTAAGGGAGGTCCATGAAAAGGCAGTTGTTGATGCCCTGGAGAACAGCCTGCTATCGTGCTTTCTGTTGGCTGCTTCCCCACATAATGCAGTTCAATGCAATGCAGCTCAAAATAGGATTCAGCAGTGTTGAAAATGGCTTTGCTGTTTCATTGAGCCAGTGTTACTTTAGCAGGAATGTGACTTTGGTCTGCTGGACTAAAATAAATTTGTTGCTGTTGAATGTGAAAAGCTAGGAAGCTTCCTGCTGTTTATTTTACAGGAGCAGAGATTGTTGTCTTGCTATTGGAGTTTATAGTGTGCTCACACAGAATAGAGAGACACGAAGGAAAGTGTTACAAAGGATGGAGGAATGTTCGTTTCTGCTGATAGGAGGCAATTCTGTTCTGTATGAAAAATAGGAAAAAGGCTTCATCCCATGCGTGTGCCAAGTGACTGCTAAAGGCTAAAGGGTAAGACAAGATCACCTCGCTGATGCACTTGGGCTCTGCTAAGTTACCACTCTTGCTCCATTTATTGCAGAGCTGATGATTGCTTGGCATCAAACGTACAGAAGCGAAATTTCTCAGATGTCCTTTTTAAAAACTGCAAGGAGAATAGAATTAACATGGGATTTGGTTAGGTTTCTTTATTTTTTTAAGAAACTTCATTTTCATTAAGTCTCACACTCTGACCATGATTTCCCTTGGCCTGAAACAAGGGAAATTATCTCCTCAATTTAATATTTTCCTTTGATTAAAATTGTGAGTAGGAACATATACTTTTTTTATACTTTTTTTTTCCTTTATCTGTACCACTCCAAGGGCTCCATAAAGAGGCAGGTGGAGGCTGAGGTATCATATTGTACCAATGGCTTTAGATCTGCTCTGGAGCTTGCTGAGGGATGATGTTTATGGAACTCATTTTTCAGTTATGCATTACTTATTGCTGGTAAAAGATCTTAATCCACAGTATCTTTTAAGCACTGAAGATGAAACTGAATTTGAGTTTCTCTGTCTTCACTATTGTCTGGAAGTAGGCGGTGAAAAGCTGGAGCAAATAGTACAACAGTGCAAAAGGGGTGGCCTGACTCTCTTCGATATTTAATGATATAAATGAGATAAAGTTTGTAAGAAGAGATCATCTCTCTCCAAACCCTTCATTCTCATTCATATGCATTTCTTTTCCCTCTTCTATAGAGAACATAATCATGTACCAAAATGACTGTTCCCTTTGAGCTTTGTCACCTCAGGTTTTACAGTGTTATTTCGTTTTGGTTCTCATTTAAGAAACTACTCGAGTACTGTTTGTGAGAGAGGTTTGGAATTTTAATTAGGTCCAAGAGGTCTATACTGAGGCCATCAAATTAATTTTGCTTCTGTCCTATGTAGATACAAATCTCAGCTTCCTGAATTGAAAAGGCTGTTACATTATATGCAAACCATTGTGCCCTGGAACCTCTCAATGTTTATAGTACTTATCTGCCCCAAAGAAATTCTTCTACTCATTCAGGGTGATTAGAACACCTACTTGACAGAGGAAGGCAGCCTTCTCTTTTTACTTCTGACTTGTGGCAAAGGTCTAACTAAAGTTAAACTGGAGTAATAAATATATTATTATTTAAACCATAAGGCTTTTACTAGGGCTTCAGAATTCTTGGACATTAAAAGCATAATGAGTAGAGTCCAGCATAAAAATAAAAACTGCATCTGAAATACTTCACAAAGCTGAATGTTAGCAGACAGGAGGAGAATTCATGTCTTGGGATTGTTTGAAGGAGGGGAGACTTCCTATCATTGGTGTTAGAAGTACATTTGGATCCTACAAGAGAGATGTGCGTGATATTACTGCTATTGCAAGATCTTATGAACAAGTTTCATCTGGGTCCAAAAAGAATGAAAATCGTGACCAAAACCTGAGGAAAGCATTGGAAGCCAAAAAAGGTACATAAGGATGTAACCTGTTGTGTAAATCAGTGAAATTATGAGTTTCAACCATTATTGCAGCATTCCTTGTAAAGGAACTTTGGACCTTGGGGCTGTTGTGCATTTTATGAGATTGGGAGGGTTAGATTTATCTTGGGACTCCTTTGGTTCACTTCTCTGCAGTGCCTTTGGCTCTGAGCTGCCTCAGATGTTCAATCATTTGTGTGCACCAGCTTGTGCCTCACGTCTCTTACTGCCTCACATACAACTCATCAGTAACTCAAATACCCACCTAGGAAACCTAATTCATTTATAAAAGTAATGTCAGTTGGGAAGGACACATTTCAAATCTTCCTAGAAATTAACTGTCCCTGACCCTGATTTGGTATTTACTAAGGGGAGATAAGCAGTAATTGCTTGATGACACTGGGGGCTCCTATAGTTTAATTAATGAATGACTGTAGATGCACTGAGAACCTCTGATGAAAGATACCCAAGACATAGAAAATATAGTTGTTTTAATGTCTCATTGCCAGGACTCTTTCTTCATATGAGTATCTCTGGGGTAATATAATTGTCATGATAGTCAATTAAAAGTCCACGTGCCTCCTCTGTAATTTTTTTCTTCTTTTCCAATTGTCACCTCAGGAAGAAATTATTCCAGCTGCATTTTTCAGAGCCAAGCTGTAAACTTAAGGTTCAGCTTAAAGGAAACTAGTAAAGGAACACAGTAAGAAAGTGCAGTTTTATGTGTAATGTTGGGATATACAGAATAATTGGGATTTTTCTCAGAGAGTGCAAAACCAAAGGTGCTAATCTGTAACACAAAATGAAGATCAAAGTTTCAGCTTCTGACATTTTGAATGAGAAGGGGATTAAATAGAGCACTTTACTGAGCTCTGTACTAGAGAAGATGGGTTATCCAGTGATAGGAGATGTAAATAGGAGCTTCTCACTGAGGCCTTTTTGGGCCTTGAAAGAGCCATTGAACTGTGACTTGATTTCTTAGCAAAATTAAATTAGGGATTGACATTTTGGTTCAGAATGTTGTGATAAACATAGGTGAGTAAATTTGAATAGCTTTTGAAATATGTTTGCCAGTAAGCTGAATTTCACCATCCAGGCACTTGCAGCTGTTACTAGTATTACATCAAATAAATTTTATCTCATGTGTTTTCCTTTAATCACTCAAAACTAAACCACTGATTTAATGTCTTTGAAGCTCTACTTGGGGACATACTGGAGGTTTCTTGACTGCTATTGTTGCCTTTTGCCCAACTTGGAAGTGAAACTCGAGGTAATTTTAGTAAGGAGGTAATATAAAAGAGGATTTTTAATGAAGGCCTTCAGGAGCAGTTATGGAAAGATGTCCACAAAAACTCACCCCCCTCAGGGGAAGTACATTTTTAAAGGTTTTAGGAAATTAGCATAATTGATAAAAAGTACCAATTAGGAGAACAAGTGGTGATGCAATTCCCCCCAAGGTTAAGCCCCTCCTCTGGAGCCCCCCTCAGCACTAGTTGTACTTTTATCCATGAGAATGTATCTCCAAGATTTGCTCTTGGTCTTGGTTCCCAGGAAGAATCAAGACAGCACTGGGGCCTTTCTTGTACTTCCCAGAGCTTGGAGCTCTGGAATTTGCTTTGTCTTTCTGCTTAGGGAAAGGCCGTGGAAAAGTGCTGGGAAAACTGGCTACTAATACAATAGACTACAGAGCTACAAATATATGTGTGAAGAATACAGAGAACATATAAAAGAAAAAAAGGCAAAACCCAAATGGCATCACTATATGCCCTACTATTCAGCAAAACAAATCACAGTTCCTTTGCCTCGATGGTTTACCAGGTAGAACCATGGTAAAGTCAGTGATACATTTATATTTTGATTTCATATGTGTCTGTTTCCCACAACCTTTGATGTTAATTCAGAAAACAAATTTGTACAGTTCTTTTAGGGGGATTCAGGGCTATGAGGCTTGGTTTTCCCAACAGCAGATGGATTTCCATTTATCTGTTCCATTTAATTCGTGGTTCTTATAAACCTGATCCCTGAAGGTATGCAGCAGTCGAGAATGCACCATTCCTTATTGCTTTGCTTTCCCAGTGGTAAAATAGCCAAATACATCTTCACTAAAAGTTGTTTTTATATAATAAAAACCCAAGGAAAAGTTAAACATTGCTGCAGAGAGACTTGACATAGCTGGAAGTGTCTGCCAGGGGAGTGACCATGGATGGAGAGATGGCTTTAGTTTTGTAAATGCTGTGATGTTGGGAGTGTGAGATGAAAAACCTCTGTGTCACGAGCCCAGTCAGCATTCAGGAGGGGAATGCATCCGTCATTGGTGCTGTGATTTAAAAGCATAAAGTGGCATAAATCCAATAAATTATTCCAGAAGTTTGTGAGGTTTTTTGCCTCTTTTAAACGTGAAATGATTTTCCTTGTGGCAGGGGTTAAGAAATATCTCAGTAAACTACAGAGTAATAGATTCTCTACTTAAAAATTATGACCCATATCGTAATGAATATATGGCAAAAAGTCCCACGGCAATAAAAGGACACGGCCAAATCCATGGCAAAAAAAGAAAAAAAGATAACATGCCAAATAATATATCAAAACCAGTACATGAATTATCAAAACCAGAGCATAAAAACTGAGCGGGCTCTAATGTAAGTAAATGGAGTGTTTGAGGTAATGGCAAGGACTCAGGTAAATGAATGGTCCAGGGTAGAGCTGTGCTGTGCTGCCACATCCATCTGTGTCCACACTGCTCCAGGGATTTGTATTTCCACATTTTGCTGACGATACTGGAAAAGACTACAGTCAATATAGGCTTTAGCATGATATTTTCTGTGTGTTAGTTTTGATTAGAAGGAAAAGAGAATTCTCTTTGATCCCTGTGTCTTCTGAGAGAAACTGACAGCCTGTGGATTCTTGCTGTATGTATTAAAATAACAGGAACGTGGCAAGAAAGAGCTTTGGAACTGGCAATGGGATGAAGCATTGCCCTGACTCTGTAGAAAGCATGTCCAGAGTGGAAATAAGAGCTAGCACAGCACTAATTATCCATTTGAAGAGTTTTAATCTCCAGACAAATTGCTGTGTGACAAATAAAAAGTTTTCAGTGTAAATTGGACAATCAAAATTAAGGCATTTGAGCCTTCTAAAATAATGTCTTTGTAAAAATGGAAGGTGAAAAGATACCTGAAACACATGTGAAGAGACTATGAGGAACATTTTGTGTCTTTTAGATTTTTAGGGAAGTACATGCTGAGGTAATAGGAGTATTTGGCCCTTGAGCAAGTTCACATATGCAATGCATGGTTAAATCATGAAAGGATCCTTATGATATGTCAGTGAATGAAGATTAATTCTTGATAAATTCACACTCAGTGGCTTAAAAATGCATGCTTTGATCTTTGGGAAATCATGTAGCTCTCTGTTAGTGAATTAATGGCAGACTGTGATTTTGACTTGGATGTGTTTCATATCCAGTGTCTCCTTATTTGAGCTGTGTGTGTTGAGAAGCTATAAAAACCTATTTGGATTCAATTGGAAAAAAAAAAAGGAAAAAAAATATTAATAAACATACCTCAAAGCAACAACCTGGTATGTTCATGGCTATGAATAAAAACGCATTTAACAATAATGCTCTTTATTTTTCCTATCTTGTTTTCATTGTCCTGGATACTCTCAAATATTCTTTCTGCGTTGAATTAATGGCTTCAAGTGGTATATCTGCTGCAATGTGTTAAGAATGCGAGATGGAGTCAGGGTGAAACCTTACTAGGACCATCTCCAGTACAATTCTGACATCTTTCATTCTGAAATTTAGAAAAAATTGCAGAAATAGCGGATTGTAGCAGAATGGTTTGGTTTTTTATTTTTCACTGTTCCTTTGGCAAATGAAGGAAGTTACGTCATCCTCCAGTGATTTTTCCACAGCATTTTATTTTTCAGTGTAGAGAAGCAATGTAGGCGTGTTATTTGGGGAAATGTGTCGTCTAATGCCTTGTGTGGTTTGATTATTTTAATTATTTTAAATTTACTGCTCCATAGTCAACTCCATGGGCATTCCCCTTTGCCCTGTCCTCCAGGGCTGCTTCACGTCACTTTCAGGTCTTGTACCTCGTGATGTTTAAGCCAATCTTTTTAGACAATATCTCCATCATTGTTGACAGACAGAGGAAATGTAAAAGCTGAAATAGTGGCCAACAAAGAGCTTACAGCTACAGGTGCTCACAGCTTTCAGCATTACTGCCAGTGGTTACCTGGCTCATGCCCTTAGAGCATGAATTCTCCCTGTAAAACCTTTTGAGGAATCACACCTTCATCATGTATGGTTTGTCCTCTCACAGGTAATGGTAATGTTTTCAAGGCTCAGCTTTAATAAAACAAAATGTGGCACAATTGGAACAAATCCTGTCTGGAAGATATTTTTAAAAATTTTCCAACTCATCCAGCTCAGATCACTCATGTACTTCTCTGCTAACCAGGAGGAGCATATGTTTAATACTTTTCTTGAATGACTTTCTTGAATTCCCCCCACAAATGCTCTTTTAGGGGGAGGGAGTGAGTCCTTCAGAAAGCATGTGGCTTCTGAGGGATTTAGTTAGAAATTCTGTTGCTAGGAAGTCTGTAAAGAGAAATGTGGTATGAAAAGAATGAATGCATACAGTAGTCCTCAAATAGCCCTTGTGTCCATCCGTCACATGTCAGCGTTTGTTTTTGGAAATATTCTTTCCCGGATGTCAGTCTACTTCATTCAAAACTTCACAAGTTTGCTGTAAAATTGTTTTCTCTTATGCAGATGACTCACAGATACCTCTAATGCAAATAATAAGCTTTGACCTCGAGCAAAGCACTTTTATTGTTGTTGTTGTACTTCTCCTTTAGGTTTCTCTGCCTTTGTTCAGTTATATGTGTAATTTATTCTTCATTTAAATTTTTTTCTGCTACAGATTTCATAATTGCAATTAAATCATTACACTGGGACAGGGCAAAGATTAATTTGATTTTAATTCATTTTTTAATTGCAGTTTTCTCCAAAGCTTGAGTTACATTTCTTTGTGTATTTAGATTTGCTACACTGGTCTAACATAAATATTAACCTACTTAAAGCTACATATTACTTTTAATCTTAGAAAAATCTTCTCTTTGGTTTGGAAGACATTTCATCTCTGTTCACCATGAAATTACCACAAATGAGCAATGGATTTGTGTTGTTAATTCCATGTGCATGGCATTGAATCATTATTCTTGAAGGCATTTATGAATTATCCTTTGAATAAGGAATCTAGTTTTCAAATAAATTTGTGGATTTAATGTTATCTCAGAGATGCATCTGAATTTTTCATGTTCTATATCTAGACTGTGTTCGTCTAGGCAAGGGCTTTCTGCTGTCCCTTTTGGTCACAGGAAAAGGTTAAACATTTACACTAGAAGCAAAACCAGACTAAAGGAATCACAGTTGTCACCAAGTTTTCCCACTGTCCAAGTGTGCTTTGCAACTCAAAATCCATTTTGGAATACAAGTTTAAATACAAGCAGGATCTCCACCTTTGTTACCAGGCACCACGTGTAAAATAAAAAGATAAAAAAAGTGAATTCATCTTGGTATTGGCACACAGAAAACTTGATAATAAGTGCCCATGTTGGTGCTGCTTCTCAAAAAACTTCACGGTTTAAGGTTGCACCACCCCTGTTCTCATGGGAAAGATGTCCCTACTGTAAATTGCTTTCGTTCCTGGAAAGCTGATTGTGTCAGGAGGGGTGACAAGACCAGGAGCAAAAAGGATTATGCAAGTCTTAATAGAGCAGAAGTTGTCTTCTAAATTTGTCTGAAGAATTAAACCAGCAAAATGATAGCCAGTTATGATAAAAGCCTTTTTTAATTTCTGTTACCTTGGTAGTTTTGTCCCTGTAGATGTTTTGGGAAATGGTGGTCTTTGCCTCTCACACAAACCTGAGGATCACCAGGAACATGGACCTTTTCATCCTCACATTAGAATCATGCTGCTGTTAGTAAGAATGAGGATTCTAGTTAATGGCTCTTTGTTCCAGGAGCAGGCACAGGTAGTGTTTAATGTCACCTCCCAGGGTTTGCAGTGTTACTCCAGTGAGATCACTTTGAAGGAGCAGACAACATCTGTCAGCCCTTAGTCATGGAACAAGGCACTGACTGCTGTGTCACATCATGATTCCAACATGCCTTCCCTGGGCTTACTCTGTGCTCAGCAGCAACATTTCAGGAAGATTTATGAGGATTTCAGGTGCCTCTTGACGATGAATGATGCTCCAAAGATCAGAGGTGGCCAGCGTTCCCACCCTGAAAAGGTGATGGCAAAGCACAGGAGGCTGAGCCAGGAGTGGCTCCAGAGGCACTGCTCAGCATCACAACACAGCCCAGGAAATCCACAGCCTGCAGACAGCTCCAGGGCCAAGCCAGGAAGCCCAGGTGTCAGGTCCAGGTCTGGATGCAGGAGATGCAGGAGACCAGATGCAGATGCAGTTGCTCTGCAACTGCAGCTTGAAATCAGCTCCAGCATTTTTACTGATTTCACCCGTTTCACCACCTTCCCTTTCTGCTAAGAACAGCATCCTCCAGCTTCCCAGCAATGCCGTGCCCTGCCTGTGTGCTGGTGTCTGCGAAGGTTGGAGGGGACAGTGGAGCATCAAAAATCACAGCAGTAACCAGAACAACTTACAGGAACTTTCCAAAGACTTGCAGGAACTTCAGGCAGGTCGTTGTAATGGATTCACCACATGATTTAAGAATCCTGAAGTATCTGAGAAATGCATGTATTCCCCAGCAATTCAAGAGCCATTAATTAAGATGTCACTCAAGTGGATTATTTGTGCTTGTACAGTGTCACCTAAACACTGGTCCTGCTTATGATGTGTCCAGCTTGGTGACAGTGATGGAACTTTCTGATGTTGTTAGGAATTTGTCTGTGTCCTAAGCCTTTCTGTAAGTACCAGTGTAATTCCCATAAGTTTCCTGGATTTTATGTGCTGTTCTGGGTACTGGCAGCTTAAGTGCTTTTATGGGTAGTTTGTGCTGTAATGACATTATAGCATTTGGAATTTGGAAAATTTGGAAAGATTTTGGTGATTCTCTGCCTGGTACTGTGCCCTTCCTTTACAGAAAAGCTTTTATTGGTGGAGATTAAGTAATAATGAAGTAATCTACAAATTGCATGTTTATTTAAAATACAAATATATTTATTTATTGAACAGGTAATCAGTCAGAAGAAGGATGAAGATATCATCTCAATAAACTCATTTTCTAAACATCACTTCCTTCCACCACATGGTAATAACATTGCAGAACGGCCTCTCCAGCACATCTCACTGCAACCTTGTCAATGTTTTAATAAGGCAACTGGGAATTACTGTGTTTTCATGTTGCATTTAGTGCCATTTTACACTTAGGCTTTGTAAAAGAGAAGTGAAAGAGGTAAGGATTAAGTGTTAGTACAACTGTAAAGCAGCACTTGTACAGCAAGTGCTGGTTACGTGCCCAGTTCTTGCTGCAGTAGATACCAGTGCTGAGCCTATTTTAAATTTGCTCATGTTCATAGCATCTGGTCATGAACAATGAGGTGTTGTTTCATATTCCACATTAACAATAAAACCAGAGCTTTGCCTGAAGTTCCTGTGCATGAATTCTGGGGTCTGTTTTTCAAGTAGCTTAGCAGAGACCTAAAGCAGCATCATAAAGATGAATTTAATTTATTTTGGAAGTGCAGTTTGGGTCTGCTTGTTTGATTCCTTGTGCTGAAATGATTTTTTACCTTTCTTTTTCCGGTGGTTTCTTTTCCATTCTACTAGATGTGGATTTGTCTCTCAATGAAGTATTTAGGGTTTGATAGATGCATGAAAGGATGTCTTCTCGAAAATCCATGTAGTACATATTATTTGCTGTATGCCCTGAGCCTTCTGTGCAGTCATCTGTATTCATTCTGGAAAGATGACAGAAAGATTCCCAGTAAGAATCAGGTGATAAATCAGGATTGCACTTTAACTAAGGTAATTGCAATCCTGAATTTGCCCAAGTGTTTAACTTCCCATACTACTTTATTCTAAACTTAGAGGTGATCTAAATGTTGTGTTTTCAGCTACCAAGATGAATGGAAATACTTACTATGTAGGTGGCTGGCTATGGGGTTTTATCACATCTCTAAAATAGAAACAATATTCCTTTTCATTTTTGTGGACACTTTTGCCTGAGGATGTTAATGCAGCTTTATAACGTTCTTAGGAAGGAGAAGAACGTTATTAAATCTATTCTGCCAGCAGAGTAGATTTAGTCACACTCCAGCAGAGAACGTGTACCCCAGTGGGGAGCATATTTTCCCTGTCTGTGGAGTTCAGAGCTTATATTGGACAAATTCTTTGTGGCAAATGCATATTTATATGCACATAAATAAGTGCTTTGCAGCATTCGTTCCTTCTTGTCAATATGGTTCATCAAATCAGAGGAAACTGCTTGCAGATCATTGGGATCAAAGTGGGACTAATGTAAATAAGCCTGTGCCATCCTAAGAACAGTTCTCCCCCTTTAATACCGTGATTAAATCTGACTTAAATCAGGGGATGTCTTTTGTGTGGGATAAATAAAGATAAAACAGCACAGCATTTCCAGGACCCTTTGAAACTCTGAGAAACCCATAAGAGCTGTCTTGTTCAGGAATCAAAGTTCAAGGCAGAGGAATACACAGGCTCTGTTACAATGTTTAAAAGCCACAATACAGGTTCAACTTAGTTAATTATGAAATACTGATTAACATCCTCGTCTAATGTTACCTGGCTGATGCCATGGGTAGCTCCCTTTCAGAAATGTATTTCTTTTTCTCCCTTCGAAACACATTTCCCCCACTTCTTGCCCTTCCTCACCTTTTTTTTTTTTTTCTTTTTTGACTCTTAGATATGGACAGGTTTGTTGGTTAGAAAGAGATGATACTACTTCCTTGGTACGTGGGTCCTGTGAAACCCCTCTTCCCAGTGGTCTTGACCTTGTTCTTCCTTTGGAATATATAGGTCAAATCTGACAGAAGATTTTGATAGAAGATATCAAGGCATCCTGGCTTTGTCCCTGTGTGTCTTCCTTGTGGTCTAGTATCTCTCACTGTAACTATTTTCAGGTGAAGCACATATTGAGTACAACCTATTTGAGGCATTTACTGAAGACATTGAGGGAAAAGCACCTGAAATTTTTTTTCTGTCTGTAATTCCTGGAACTTCTTCAGTTGACTGAGAATACATGAAGAATTTCATGATCTTACATAAGGCAAAACCCCAGAAAGAGAGAGTGAAACACATGATGGGGAAGGTGGTGTTGGAGGCAAGATGGGTTCAGCAGTCCTGGGAACAAGTCCTTTGCTTCAAAGGGCTTGGCTGTGTGCTTCCTCCATAAGGCCAACTAAAAAAAGCCTCCTTCACCTTTCTCAGTTTCTCTGCTTTCTAGAAAATTCTAACAAGCTGTACCAGACTTAGAAATGCCTTGTTTGCAGGCAGGATTTTTAAAAATTGATGTATTTATGTGTCAGTCAATAGAAAAAAAATCAAAATAACAAACATCTATGTGACGAATTCTACATCCTTGCCTGAGGAATCTGTGCCCTCTTTGATTTTCACAGTGTGTTTTCAATTATTTCTAACTCAGTCTGAGAGAGTTGGGGTTGTTCAACCTGGAGATGGAAATGCTCTGGGGAGATCTTAGAGGCCCTTCCAGTGCCTAAAGGGGCCCCAGGAGAGCTGAGAGGGACTGGGGACAAGGGATAGAGTGACAGGACATGGGGAAACATCTCCACAATGACAGAGGACAGGGTTAGTTGGGATATTGGGAAGAAATTCTTCCCTGTGAGGGTGGTGAGGCCCTGGCACAGATTGCCCAGAGAAGCTGTGGCTGCCCCATCCCTGGAAGTGTCCAAGGTCAGGTTGGATGGAGCTTGGAGCAACCTGGGATAGTGGAAGGTGTTCCTACCCATGGCAGGGGGCTGGAATGAGATAATCTTTAAGGTCTCTTCCAACCCAAAGCATTCTGTGATTCCGTGATATGAGCTGAGAGAAGCAGGAAAGTGCTTTTCTAAAGGAAACAAAATGATTCTGTAAGTATTTTGTTTGCAAAGAGTATCATGTGTAAGTTAAAAGGATCTGTCACCTGCAAGTGATTTCTACGTATATAAAGAGAGATCAAAGATATAACCTCCCTAAAATAGACCTCTTTATGTAATTATTAGGAAGTATTACCACAGGCAAGATAAATAGAGGCTCATCATGGTGGTAGAAAGTTGAGTTCAAGCCTTATAAGAAAAGTATTTTGCTATTGCTATTCATGTATTTTAATTATTTATAAGCATACTATCAAGAACAAGACAAGAATAAGCCTTTATACAAGAAAAAAACTTAGAAAGCTGATACATTTTCCCCTTTACATTCTTCAAGGTTTTGACCAGCAAAATGTTTTATTTGGGCTATCTGATAGCAGTTCAAAGCAGGAAGAAAAGAGTATTTGACTCAGGTGAAAGGAAGCAACAACTTAATTAGTTTATAGCATGGAGCATAATTTCAATTGCTTTTGCTAGGGAAATAAGGTATGAATTTTTAGATTGTGTTCTATGAGCAGCTTTATAAATCTCTTGGAAAGTTTCAGTAGAGGTGGAGAAAGCTGATCTTGGAAACATTTTTGCAGCGACCTCAACTTGGTTGTGTAGAAACAAAGATTTAGTGTTGTTTATAAATATTGCTAGAGCTAATTCTAAAACCAGAAAATAGCTAGTAGAGGTTTTAATTCACCTTGTATCCAATAGAGAAATGTTCAGAAGGAGATGCAGCAGTGAGAGGCACCTCTGCTGGGTCCTGCCCCCCTTCCTCAAACCAAGGACTTGTACAGTGCAGTCGTTCTGTCTTTTTTCTTTTCTTCACAGTAGTCATTTAATTATTATTTGGCTGAGCTGCACTTACTGCAGTATCTTTCATACTAATTTAGGCACTTCAGCTCTTGAATGATTAATGTTGACTGTGCTCAGAAATCTCATTGAACCTTTCCAGCCCTGAGATGTGTTGAAGTGTATGAACTGGTTTTGATGTGAAGTCCTCTGTGACAAACAGGAATGACTAATTTGGGCTAATATACGTATTCCATAAGCAGTCAGTGACCTTGCTGTCTTGGCCAGTTTAAGGCTGTGTCTGAGTTACTGTCTAGTGATTCTCTGGGGGCTCTGGGGTTGCTGCTTTCAAGAGTTTCCTCTCCTCCCAAGCATCTTTTTGATATTAATCCCCCCACTTACAGTGCTTGCTGTAACTCTAATTCTGGTCACTCTATATTCATACCTGTATTTTAACCTTTTCCATCTTGACAGTATTGGCAATGCTCACTCCAGTGACTTATATGAAACATTTCATTTTAACTAAACCCAGGTCCAGCATTTGCCTCACAGCTCTAACATTTATTAATAAACCCACTGACATCTACCATTACCACTCCATATCTGTCCTTTGATCAATTCCTCTTTATAAATAAAAAACATAATTAATGTTTCATTTCAAGCCCAGTAAGTCACAGTGGGGAGAGCACTCTCTCAAAGTTCAGACAGGCAGTCAGATGCACCATATCCTCTCCATTCACTAATTTGTGTAGGCTGATGAAAAATTGCTTTCCACATGAAATTAAATATCCTAGGAGAGAAGATGTTTGGAAAGCTGTGTGGCAAGAAATGTTCATACAGTAATTAATATTCAGTGCAGAAGTGAAGTTGGCTGTTAATTTTCACAAGTGTTTTATGATGGCAGGAGTACTTTAATACAGAAAGCACTTCATAGGTACAGAAAATAACTATTATCTGTGAACAACAATAGAAGCTATACATCAAGCTGTTGATGTAACAATCCCATTTTTAAGATTTAGTGAGGCTTGCTTTTAATTTTAGTCTCTACCAAGCCTTCCTGACATATCACTGCAATGTCTCTCAGTCTGTTACAGTGCTAAACTGAGCACAGTCTCCCTTCCATGGATAAACATACCCCATTATTTTGTTGTCTGTGAGTACAAATCTCAAAAGTAATATTTAGGCAACTTCCATAAAATTTGGTTGTTGGCTCCTCCAATTTTTTCTGTCTTCTCATTGACAGTAGATGTAAAATGAAATAGGAACATAAAATTTGTCTTACCAGCTTGCCAGTGGCTCCTGCCACTCACTTTTCCCAGGCCAGGCTCCTCTGGGCCTTCTGAGCAAAGCTGAACACACCTGGGGTCAAACTATTTTTCAAAATATTTGAAAATACTTGACAAGTGACAAAATGGCTCCATAGCCATCCAACAGTCTCACCTGCTACTCTGAAGGTAAAAAAGTCTACCACACTTTCTTTGTTAATTGAAATAATAACTCATTCCTTTGGTAGAGGAAGGAAAGTTTATAAAGTCTTACTGACCCATTGGATTTACTTTGGAGAAATAGGTTCAAAAGACTTATATGAAGTTGCCTTTCAATTTTACTGTATCTAAAATACTTATCAGCTAGTTGATGTCCATGTGGGATGTTTTCATATGTTTAAAATTTGCATTTGAGGGTTGATTTTTGTTTGTTTGTTTTTGTTTTGTTTTGTTTTGTTTTTTTCTTTTTTGTTAATCAGACACAATTAGTAACTGGCTGCAGGAAAGGCACAGCACTGTGAGCTGCTCTCTCTGCTTGGACTTGCTTTAATTGCAGTGCCCAGCATACAATTCAGGTCTTAATTTTTAGTGGAGGGTACTAATATTGGACTTTATTTAATGGCAAGTCAGTTGCCGAGAGGAAGCAAAAATCCACAAAAAATTATAAAATATTGGAAAGAGAAAACAATGTTCCAATGAATATTTGTGTTGCTCTCCCACACAAACTCATGTGTTCCTGGGTCAGGGCCTTGATTTAAGTTATGGTTCTGATCTCCACAGAAGAGGCGAGGTCAAACCATCCTGTGCCTGGTGGGAACCTTTAGCCATACAGCATCCCAGAAATAAATTGTGAGTGTGATGGGTTATGTTGTGCATCCCCATTAGACCAGCATTTCTCAGAATAGGGGAAAGAGCCTGGCAGAGTAAATGAAAATGAGTTCATTGCTCAGGGAGGAGAATTTGTGGCTGGAAATGTTTGGAAACCACTGCTGCAAACTGTCATGATTTTGCATTTTTATCTCCAGATGGATGCTCACAAGGGCCACAATTAAAAGATAATCCAGTTCTTCTAACAACTTTATATCTTCTGGATGCTGTGGTGGCTCATCACTCTTGTGATGGTGAAATTGGTCTCTTCTCAACATTGATCCTAGTGCCCTCTTCCATCTTCCTTTCTAAAAGCAGTGGAGGAATCTTGTGATGGATTACTGCTTAGTGGGCTGTCTCAGTCGTTAAACCTGGCAGCAGTGAAGGATGTGCATCTCCACAGGTCTGAGAAGACTGGGGTGGAACTTCTCAGTCTCCTGTAAATTTGTCTTAAGCTGCTTGGGGAGGTGTCTTATGTGTGGGTCAGACTGGATCAGCCCAACACAATTGTCCAGAAGAGGACATTATTCCATTTGTGTTTTGACTTTCTGTTGTGCTTTTCCTGAGTCTCTCTTGGACGAGAGAGAAGGGTGAAAAGAGCTGGCCCTACCAAACATTAAAGCTAGGGAGTTCCCATGTGAAAAACTGATCTTACAAGAAGAAAAATTCTATTTTAACCCAATGAAAGATGATTTTTTTAAAAAGAAACCTAGTGATGGGGAAAGCAGAAAAAAAAGAAAGACACAAATTGTTGATATGATTTGCATGTTCTTCAGCAGAACAATGAAAAGAAGGTTTGGTCTTTAAAATGTTGTGCAGATGAAAAAAATTTGACTGTGTTAAATAAAAACTCAGTGGCACACGGGGTTAAATAAGGGTTTATTTTCCTGGATGAGTGCCCAGCCCTGCTGCTGGTCATGTTCCTGCATATGCAAAGTGCTCTGTGTAAGGTGGAACCATCAGGGGGACCTGGAGCTGATGTGTTTTGGTTCACAAAAACATTACCAGTGTCCTGGGGAGTGGGAGATCAGTGGACATCCAGCTCTGTGTGTCCAGAGAGTGGATTTTAATGTAAGGAAATAAATTTGGAGTTTTATCAGTTTTTGAGACCTACACTTCTGAGACTGAGACAAAACCTGGCCTATTCCAGCACCACTGTGGAAAGCTGACTTCTTTCTTTGTATTTATTTTTAATTTACTCTTGAGATCTAGCAATAGGTTTTCTACTCAGGAGGTGGTTTTGGATGCTTGTCTGTTGTTTCCAAGGTATTTGCCAGGATCTGAAACAGTACTCAGAACTGTCCTGTTCTTTCACATCCTTAACTGAAATTAGCTACAAATTTCAAAGGTGATCATGAGGATTCTGAAAAAGAAATTAAAAATAAACAGTATTTTTAGAATAGCTGTGCTTTTTCTGAAAGAGGAGAATGAAGAAACATCAGTATTTTATTTCAAGTAATGAGAGTATCCCTGTTAATTAGGGATAAAATATCAAATTTTTTACTTGGTTAATGGCTGTTATTTTAGCATTCATAAAACATGGAAATATTTGGTTTCTCTTGTAATTTTTGGGCCAACAGCATTTTAAAATGGCCAAATTACGGCAAATATTTTTTTCTGTCCTCTCTTGAGAGAAATAAAACCATATTAGAAAAAGCTGCAGATATTAGTGGTTCTTCCTAACCTAGAGCTAAAGCATTCAGCCTCCTAGCTAGAGGGGTGAACTGGGCTGCAAAATGTGGATACAGACCTGTGCTGTAAAACAGTTTGAAACCAGCACAATCCCCTGTTTTGCAAAGGAGTTTTTACCCCTGTTCAAGCCTGGCCAGAGAAATCCCAGCACCACCTGGCAGGTGAGGGGCACATTCTGAAACATGTGAATGTGCTATGCAGAGCGCTGTAAATGCAGCAGAAGGATGCTCAATGTGTACTAGGAAAGAGGCTGAGTCTTGTCTGTGCTCTGAGGAGGTGATATTTGATGAAATTGCATCTGTGCTTCCTCATGTTATTTATATCCAAAGATATTGCGTTCTGATACAATCTCTGTGTTATCTCTGGTACATACAGTCTCCCTCAGGCTTCTTGTGAAAACGAGGCATTTATGATTTCCCTGGAAAATTAGATTTTACCTAAATACATCCACACTGATTACAAAAAGTGCTGCAAAAATCCTCACGTTTAGGGTTGCATGAATATTTCCATCCTAATTCTTTGACTGTGACATTAAACCTTTCTGAATTTTTCCTCTGAGGAGAATTTTTCCCATCTTGATATCTGCCTGAAGACTAATACATGGCTTTTCAACTTTGAGTAAAACTTGTTTGTCTACTTCTGAATGGAATGGGAGACAGAAATAGTATTTTTTATATTATTAAATAAGCACAATCAAATAGATCTTGCAGCTCAGGTTATATCTTTGGTTGTATAGAGCACCATCAGCCACAGATTGGATACATTTGGAGGCTTTAATAATTTATAATTATTTTTAAGGGAACTTTAAGGGATAACTTAAAGGGTTAAACAGAATTTGTAGTATTTGAGTCTGGACCAGATGACCCCACTGTGGTCCTTTCCAACCTTACTCCTTCTGTGATTCTCTGATTCTGTAATAGTTTTTTCTTGCTTTAGATTTTGCAGTTCCTTTAAAGAAAGTTTTTTTATGGCTGAAGAGAAAACATGTAGGGTTTTAAACTCTTATTTCAAATGTGACTGCATGTGACAAATGAAATGAAACTAAAGACTTTTGGGTAGAAATTCAGCAGTTTAGCAACTGCTTTGTGTCAACAAATTGCACCATATGCCCTGTAGGCCACAACATGATCTCAAAGCCAGTAGTTTGTATAAAAGCAACCCAATCTTTAATTTCTGTTGAGACTATTCAGCCTCTTGTATCTGTGTTAAAGTACCACCTTAGGGGAGCACCAAGACGGGTTTGGTCCAGGAATTTCTTTTGCTAAATGCCATAACAAGAAATGGCAACAGTTTTGTTGTGGAAAAGAACTGGGGCAGAACTTGGAAAAGAACTGTCCTTAGCTCGGTGCAGGGGATATTTTTAGCAGGAAACCTTTTGGGTTTGATCACTGGCAGGATGCTCAGAATTGACAAAATTCTTGGAAGTTACAGGATTCGTCTGGATTTGTATTGCTTCGCTCTGTAGGAAAGGGGCCAGCCAGGAGATCTCTCTGTCTCCACAGAAGGAGGAAAAAGTGTATTTGGCCAGACAAGATGACTGCTACTGAAAAGAAGCATCCATGGCAATTTGCTGTTCCTCGTATTTGTTGAAATGCAAGGGAATGAATTCTTACTTCACTTGTAAGTCACCAGCAGTGCATGAAGTCATAAAGGGGGGGGGGGTATTTTGAGTTTTGGCAGCTGTGAATGGAGAAGGAAATTGTTTTCCAGATTTATATTATCTGTCATGGTTCCATCTTTCCATTTTTTCCTATTTAGCTCTTGTGAAGAAGGGCAGCCTTTAAAAATTAATGAGTGCAGTAATGATAAATGCAACAGTGGACAGGAAGGGAGGGAGGATTGGTTTAAAGGGAGACTTGGCAATCATACAGAAACATCCTTAGGCAAAAATTTAGAATTTTTTATGAAAAACAGACCACTGCATCTAAAACCACTTGAAATGGAATATAGAGCCCAAGCAACTGAAAGTTAATTTTAATTTTTAATGATAACATTTCTGAAATTTACCGAGCAAACTTAAGCAAAGCACTTGCTTTTCAACAGTAGTATCTGCTTCATCCTCAATATGTATTTGAAAATTTCTCTGTGCCTGCTAACAGAGAGCTGCAGCAATGCTTGTTGCTGGCTTCCAGCTGTCCCATCCAATGTCATCAGAGCATCTTTGAGCTTCGTGAAGTTCTAACTTACTAAAAAAAATCAGCACCTCCCAATTTCATATGTTAAATTATTTAAAGTACTAAGGGGGAAAAGAGCATTGGAGATGTATGTTGGTAAAGCAGAGGTACTGTACACCAGCTTCTGTGAAATTCAGTGGATTTGCATCCATAACTAGAAATACGTCTTTCAAAGTGTTTTTGCACAAGTGTTTTCTAGCACTCTGCATATTAAAAGTAGAGCCTGGTTGGAAATTCTTACATGAAAATGATCGCCAGGCTAATTGAATAGAGGGGGAAAATAGATAATCACAGAATCACAGAATGGTTGAGGTGTGAAGGGACCACAGTGGGTCACATGGTTATCTTTTCCCGTTATCTTTTCACATTCACCTTCACACCTCAGGGTTATCTTTTCCATTGGCTTCAAGAATCCCCATGAACACAGGTGCACGCCTATTGCTTCATGGGATCCAAAATAATGAGAAGCAAGCTAAATCCCATTACTGTAAATCCTTTGTTTCATGGAAATAACTAAACTGAGTGTGCTGATAATTCACATGCTCCTCTGTTGTGCTGCTTATACCAAATTAAATATGCTTTTGGACATCAATTAACTTTTCTGGGGTAGTTTTGCCTATTTTGAGCACTTTAGTGGACACCGTATAGAGGTAGTGAACCAGCAGTGTCAGAGATTAAGAATTTGACACTGCTTTGGAAGCAGTACAGTTTATTCTTTCACTGCAACACTATGTCATTGGTATGCCTGGACCGAGTTTTACTCTGTAGCATTTGTCACTATGGAAGTAGGCAAAGGCTGCAGATTTTGCTCCTTGGATTTAATGGTTTAGTTACTGCAGAGCAAAGGGGAGAACTGCCTTAAGCCTGTAATGAAAGCCTTTCTTCCTCTGAAGTGCACCAGCTTGTAGTACTTTGGAAACTTGTCCCATTATTGTTAATGGAACCTGTTCTTAAAATCTGTTTCCCCGAATGCTCAACAGAAGCAAAGCATCACACAACAAGATTTATAATTATAGAGAGATGTCTCTTCTCCTTTTTGTACTTTTAGCTTATTTGTGCTTTCTCCGTTATACAGAAGCATATGGAGGAGAATAAATAGAAAAAAATCAAGTCGTGGGGGAAGGCAGAGAGAGATTATGAAACACAGCCAAAAGAGAAAAAGTGTTGTTTCCATGTATGTCACTTCCATCATTACAATACATCGAGCCAGTCTATAATCTGTCTTCCTGTTTGTAAGAGTATCTCAGTCTTGGCCAGAAGATGATGGACTGAAGCATGGGCTCCTGAGCTGACAGCACTGACAATCTCCCTGCTGCAGCCAGGATGGCCCAGCTGCCTTTTTGGGTCTTGTCCCAAGTGCTGAGCGAGAGACAGCGAGAGGAGCAGTCTGTGGTGCAGGGTGGTTCTTGTAACAACGTGCAGGAGGTTTCACTCTGCTTCCAGGGACAGGATACTCCACGGTGTTGCAGGCTTTCAGTTTGACTGTCAGACCAACTTTGCTTTCTGAAGACCTTGCAGAGATTTATAATGAAGGCCAGAGACTGAAAGAAATGGGAGGAGAAGGAAGATGAGGTATTTTTGTAGCCAAGAATTGAAACACCTGCTCAGTACTGAGTTTTCCTGGCAAGCCAGCCCTGGTCAGTACAAGGCTCTGAGAAATTAAAACAGCTCCTCATGGCTAGCATGGATTTATAGCCCTCCATCAGTTCTGTTTGAGCTCATAAATATCACTGAAATACTTTTAAGACACATACCTTGCATAAAAAGGTGCAAATAATATAATGTTGCAAATACTTAGAAAAATTGGAGCTTGTTCATTTAATTACTGTGTGTCTCTGAAGGACAGTGGGAACAGGGAGAATTTAGACAGGAAGAGCTGAAGCACAGAAGCAAGTTGAATTTTTTCAAATCTCTCTGGTGCAATACAGAAACCCTTGTAATATTGATCCCTTGCTTTGTATTAGTTTAAGTGGTAGAAATGCCCCTTCTGAAAATTTATGAAAGTACTTGAGAAATATCAGGGCTTAGCTGTAGGATTATTGTTCTCATTGATTATAATTTAAAGTGACTCATCTGCTTTCCTTTCTGTTAAGGCATGGGATATCTTCATTTTGTATACAGATCCACTTTTCAGCTTGCAGCTGATGCAATGTGTACCCTTTGCCTTAAGAATAAAGGCAGCACGAAACATTGAGCATTAGCTGCCAAAATAGCTTCTGCACTGTTGTGTTTAGGACTTGCTTTGTAGAAAATTGTTTCTTTTCACTGTAATTTTGCTGTTAAAAAGAGGAAAGATAGTGACACATTGTGCTAGAGTAGGGCAGTCCATTAGAAATTTCTCTCTTTGATCAGAGGAAAAACATAACTAATTGCACCTTATCTTGTCACCCAGTGGATTGAGGCACTTCAGGTTGCAGTGGCCTCTGTCCTTTTGAGATGTGGTATGGCCTGATATTGATCCTTTCACTTCTAATTGAGCAAAACTCCTTCGTTAGCAACCTGTAAAATGGAAGTGATAATTGTTACCTAGCCAGGAGCAGTGATGTGAAGTCTAATTAGTGAATGTTTTGGTGCTCATGGGGAAAAAAAAAAAAAAGAAAAAAAAAAGGGAAAAAAAAAGCACAAATGCTGCATTGATTTTTCTCTTTTAAGACTGTATTAATTCTGCTGTTGTGGAATTGTTCCCAGGGCTTTCATGTAGGTGATGGACAATCTAACCGGGCTTTGCGATCCTAAAATACTGTGGGCCTCAACCAATATTAAGTACAAAGGCTTTTTCTCAAAAATGTAAGGAAAATAACACTTCAGAGTCCTTCTCTGCCTTTCAATAGGATGTTCTAAAGGAAAACTATTTTAAATAGAGATGCAAAACTAATCATAGCACTTCAATAACAGACTCATCTTGTTGTTTAAGGATGTAACTTTGCACTTGTGAATTTTCCTGTAAGTTTGCAAAGTATACTCAAGTAAAGTGTGTCCAAGACAGACAGTGTTTCCTGCCTTTCTGACAAGCTTAGATGATTCTACCTCTGTTCTGTCTTTGTCCTTTCTGGTTTTGGTTTTTTTAAAATTTCTGTCTTTGTCAGTACTTCAGCACTTCTAGGTAAATTAGATTTACCACAGCCTTCCAGTAGACTGCATGAACTCTTCTTCCAAGTGGTTTTCTCCTTTTAAGTATGCTCATTAAAGTACTGTTACACAAAGGATGGGTAAGCTCCACAAAAAACCTGCAAACTACAACTTGTGTGCTGCTGGTAAAACATCTCTGAGCTTGGTGTTCTTGGGGGAGTTTTCTGCTGGTGCTGTAGCCCCATCTCTGCTCTGTTTCATGCTAAGCTCTGTTAAAAATATCCTCCTTAAGGAGTGATTTTTCCAGACTGTCATGGATTGAGAATAATAAAAAACCACCAACATATTGCCAGTGAAATTATATCCCTGATAATATGAATAGTTGAAATGGAAGAATCAGCGGAAATGCGTTGCTGCCCCATCTGAGATTCCAGCACAGAGCCAGATAAAGGGCTGGCCAGTGGTCTTGGCCTGATTTGGCAGATAATTTTAGTAGACTATGAAGTTTGTGGTCACTTCATGCAGCAGCATGGCTGGGATTTCAGAGTTACAGCTCTAGTTTCTGTTGTGAGTTGTTAACTGTAAGAAAAGGTAAATGAGACGAGTGACCTCTTGGCATTCTCTCTATCCATCCTCTTCCCTCACTCCAGCTGAAGAATTCCATATGGGATTTGTTTCTGTTGCTGTAGCCTGATATCCAGCACATGACAGTGAGAGGGACACTGCCTAAGGAAAGCCTGGCTAAACCAAAGTCAGCCTGGTGTTCCACTGAATGAAGGTTTCAGTTGGCAGAGGTGAGATTGGAGCTCTGTGCTGTTCCCACACAGCACCCCTTTCCATCTTGGGTATATAAAATGATGGATGGGCTGATTGCTGCAGCAACTTGCTGTTGGTCTGTTATCTAATCATGTAATGGCAGAAGACATTTCTTCCACATCTTTACATTTAGAAACAGTTTTGCTTTGGGATTTCATTCATTATTTTGTCTGCCTATGCATTGATGGGTACGAGCATCTTCCCTGCACCTTCTCTTACTGAAATGAAAAACTGCAAAGACGTCTTGAAGTTTAGTGAGGTGATTATGGTTTGAATGTAATTGTTAGACAGGCTGTAATATAGTTATTATTTAATTATATAATTACCTTGCATTAACTTCAGAAACCATTAAGAAAAAAGAAGCTTATTTAAATATTTGACCATAATTTTGACAGACTAATCCTTGCCTGGAGCAAGGGCTTCTCTTAGCTGTTCTGTCATTCTAAGATTATGCAAGCTCCTCCTTATTTTTAATTTTTCCCTTGATTAATTCTACTTTGTTTATGAATTTGTTATTTGTGGCTGACTCCCCAGGATGCTAATTGCTACTGTAAACTACAGATACTGCTGAGCTAATGTATTCTCAAAATATCAGGAAAAGATATACAATTTAAAAAATGAACTACTGTTTTGTAATTTTCAATTCTTTCCAAAATATACCTTAAAAATACTTTATTCTTTGTTTTTGGTTTGTATGGGTTTTTTTTTTTTTAATCTGAGAAAACATCAATCTCTTCTCTATTTATATCTATAAAAAATGAGAATGGATCTGGTAAAAGAAGAGGATTTTCTTTGGGATTTAGTCTTGTATTTGATATGTTTTATTTTATAGTTACTAAGACAGTATGACCTCACATATTCCAGGAAAAAGTTAGAGGTTATCTAGAGTGTAATATTTAGGAATTGGGTCCTAGACAAAATCATGATCTAAAAGAAAAGAATAGGAAAAAAAAGGGTGACATAAAACTTACAAATTCTTTGCATTTTCTTTTCATTGCTGACTTTTTCCTACTGAAAAAAAGTGAGATGATCAGTGGAGTGCAGATCAGCTCCAAAAAACACAAGTGAAGGTACCAGTCCTTTCACAGGGAGAGTTCTTCTGTTGGGTAATGGGATGATCTGGATGAGGATCAAAAAAAAGTTTGTGTTGTTACATTGATCTTGCAGACCAAGTCTGACAGCCAGAGAAGTTCCCCATGCAGAGGTTGGCTTTTGGTGGAGGTCTCTGGGTGGACACTCAGGTGTCGTGAAACTTTCAAATGGCCTGAGGCAAATCAATTTAATCACTTGGACTCCAATTTTTTATCTTAGCAAATGTAGGCATGTTTGTGTTTCTCAACTGTTATAGGATCTCTTGGAGAGGTCTCCTTC
The DNA here is from genome assembly GCA_910950805.1 of Acrocephalus scirpaceus scirpaceus. Classification (NCBI taxonomy): domain Eukaryota; kingdom Metazoa; phylum Chordata; class Aves; order Passeriformes; family Sylviidae; genus Acrocephalus; species Acrocephalus scirpaceus. Next base: position 4,423,083 of record OU383773.1, read on the forward strand.
CCTGCCAAATGTCAGAGAAATTTTTATAGTCACTGTTTTTCACTATTTCTAATAGGTTTTAAGTGGCATCACCTTTTCCTACTTCAGGATGGATTTTGTCCCCCTTCTCCACCTTTTCCTGAAATATGACTTGTCTTTTATCCCACCCTCAAACAGAGCCTTATCTTCATCCTCTGGCCCATCCTGAGATTTAATTTCCTTCTTTCTTGTGGCTGGACAGTGGATTGCTGTGTGGCAGTGAGAGGTGCTCTGGAGTAGCCTTTCCCCTTCTTCAGTTTTCATTAAATACCTTAATTAGCATGTCTGCCATCAGGCTGCCTTTTCTTATTGGAAGAAACTACTGAAGAAACTGCTGGTAGTACTTTCTGTGTCAGATTATCTCAAATATTTAGACACACTTGTCTTCAATATTTGACTCTTTCCTTTTTGTGAACATTGGAGATCTCGTTGCTCTTCACAACTCCCTGACAGGAGGTTGTAGCCAGGTTGGGATCAGCCTCCTCTCCCAGGCAACCAGTGACAGGACAAAAGGAAATGGCCTCAAGCTATGCCAGAGAAGATTCAGGTTGTACATCAGGAAGAATTTGTTCAGTGAAAGATTTGTCAGCCTTTGGAAGGTTCTGCCCAGGGAGGTGGTGGAGTCACCATCCCTGGAGGTGTTCAAGGAGCAACCTCAGTGCTGTGGTTTAGTTGACATGGTTGTGTTTGGTCAAAAAGTTGGACTCAATGATCTTAGAGGTCTTTTTCAAACTTAATGATTCTGTGATTCTACTGATTAAAGAAAAAAAAGAAAAGGGTCCTCAGACCAAGTGTAATGTCCTCCTCCCACCAAGGCCTCTGGCTCATCCCAGTCCTCCTCTCACACCCACACTTAGAGTGTGGTGAGATCAATAAGCAAGCAGCTGCAGTTAAAAGCATGGTGTAACTTCTCAACAGGGAACACATAAATCAGCTGTAAAATAGATGATGATCCTTATAGGAGTTGCTTAGATGGCCGTGACTCTCCCTAGTGGGGTTTATAGCGTTTAATAATCAGGGCAACAAAATATTTGCCTGCAGGAGCAGACAGCCCTGTCGTGGTAGCATCTGTCAACTGCAGGAATTTCATTTACAGCCCCAAAGAGCTGTGCTGGGACACCTCTTACCAGTGAATTGCTGAAGCAAAGGTGCTAATAGCTCATTATACTGCAAAAAGGTGGTTCAGGCTCTTGCTGTTGTAGCTGGAGAGCCTGCAGAAATGGGATGATTCACTAGGCAGGCACTGCCGGCCACTCCAGAGTCTTTGTGGTTTCTGCAGGTATCTAAGCAAAATGCTGTTCGTGATGTTTGTCCAGGAGCTAGGGCTGTACACTGTGTTTTCATGCTGTGTTTGGGCTGAGACTTTGAGTTTTCATTGGAAAATATTAGCATGCTGTTATATCCTGAGGATGAAGCAATTACCGTAATAGATGCTTCTGTCTTATTGTGTGGTCTAGAGCGTGCTACTTGCCATCCCTTTCGCAGTGTTGCCTTCTGTAAAATGAAATATTTACCACCAGACTCCTGCAGAGTGTTCAAAATTGTGGAAAAGTATTATACTGCATATTAACACACCATAATAATGATAGCATTCCAGTATTCTGAGATTAGAGGCTGACTTAGTGCAGAAGGAAAAAGAATCGTCACTTCATTATCTTTATTTAATTTTGCAAATGGGAAGTCTGTGGGGCTTAATGTTCATCTCCCTACCTCTGACTTTTTGTTTCACTTGGGTCCCAATAGGCTGATTTCTAGACCTTGATTGCTGAGACTTCATTTTTCTGATTACTCAGTTCTTATGGCCCTTGTCCTCCTCTCTGACACCATACAGTATTTTGAACTTCAGGCCCAATAAAGAAATATGAAGTTTGCCAGTACTGAAATCAAAACAAACGTTAAATCAGGATGTGCCCAGTAACTATTTAACTTGATTAGCATTTTGACTGCATTGGAAACCTGAAAAGTGCTTGATAGATGCAATATAAAGCTTTGCAGTGGCAGCAAAAGATATTACTTGTTTAATGTCAGCACTAAATAATGTAATACTGTTGTCAAATGTCAATTTTCATTGCTGCTTTCAGTGCAGCTTGATTTCTGAAAAATTAACCCATCACAGTTTCAGAAATTGTTTCAGCTTTTCCTTGAAAAAGTAATCTTTAGTGGGAGTATTCTGAAGAAGAAAGGCTCCTTCACTCTGGACGCCAAGTTTTGAAATTCTTAGATTTCATTTATTAAGGTCAACAGGGAGGGAATAAATTTCAGGCTTTCAGGTTTTAAGTTATAATTTTGAAAATCTTGTGATCTGAGACTGTTCCATAGGAAAGCACTGCAGCTCTCTGCTTTGGATCATTAATGAAGTATCAGACTTCTCATATAAATAATATCCTGTCTTAATTAGAAAGTATTTAACCAAATATTTAAATCAGAGCAAGTGTAGGGAAAAATAACATCCTGATCTCATTAGAAAGCAGTTAAGAATCACTTCAAGTCTGAGAGGTGAGGGAAGTATTAGAGAGTATGGATGGACTCCTTAGGAACATCAGCTCCTTGAGAGTGGCTGTACAAAAAGGAATTCATAGAATGGTTTGGGCTGAAAGGGACCATAAAGATCATCCAGTTCCGACCCCCTGCCATGGGCAGGGACACTTTCCACTATCCCAGGTTGCTCCAAGCCCATCAGAACTGGCTTAGACACTTCCAGGAATCCAGAGGCAGCCACAGCTTCTCTGGGCACCCTGTACCAAGGCCTCAGCACCTTCACAGTGAATAGTTTCTTCTCAATGCTTTGCCTTCTGTTCTCTTTACCAAAAGCCCTTGTCTTTGTATGGACACATCAAGTACCTGAAATTCATTTTGTTTGAAATTAAACCCTAGTATTGTCTCCTCGGGTGGCAGCTTTCCTTAAATATATTTGTGTCAGTGGTTTGTGTACATACATTACAAATATTTCTTCAGCATATTTTGTGCTGACATAATTTAATGGTTTTCTCTCAAAGTACAAGTGAATATTAGCCTACTAAATTGGATTACTGCTTGGGAATTCCCTTTGGTAGTTTTTCTTAGTCATTAAAAATACCACAGTAGTCTAAAACTGCATTTTGCCTAAAAACAGCCTTTATTCTCTAAAGTGGGGCACAGGATCCTCAGCTGTAATGTGACCATATCAGGTTCTGCAGATGGAAGGAAAATTTCAATTTCTTTATTCAAGACAGTTTCAAGGTGAGGCCATGATTTGTGTAGCTATAAATCTCAGCAGTGAGGTTCTTGGTCAGCTTTTCTTTAATTCATCATCAAAAGATGTTGGTTGAGACACTCTAAAGCCAGTTTGCTGCTGGAGTCAGTGTGTGGCTCTGTGATTTCTGAAAATGCTGCTGGAAGAGGGTTAGACCAGGAAAGGAAAGACTGAATGGCCAAGTCAAATCCCTAAGGAGTCAGGAAATGGACAAATAAAGGCTTCTTGTATGACTCTGAATCTTGATGGACATTGAAGCTTTTCATAGGCCCCAGATAATGGCCTGGCTCAAAATAGAGATGTGTACCTACCATGGCTCCATGTTAATTCTCACTATTTTACATGTGTACACATTTTGGTTGAGGTCTTCTTACTTTTCTTTCTTTAACTTAGATGTGGAATCTATGGGGAAAAACACATTTATGTGACGCTGACAGGACTCCTGGGCTTCCTTGCCTGAGACTGATTGTATGTGGGGAAGCACCTGAGGGAGGTTTGGAGGTGCTGAAGCCATCCTGCTTTATTCCCACCCCTGCCATTGCTGAGTGACCAGTGTCCTTTTCCCTTCTGGAATGGACACACCATAGATGTGGTCCTTAAGAGAGCTTTAGATGATAAAGCTTTTTACAACTTTTTTCTTCCCTGTGCATACATGCACAGTTCTGTTATTTGTTTCGTGAAAGCATTTTGTGCCTCTGCTAATTGTTCTTATCCCTCCCAAAGTTTTCTTGACAAACTCCCTTCTGCCTGAGCTTGTGGAAAAGAGAGGAGGAGGAAAGCAAGCAAACTCAGGATTCCTGCTGACTTGCATGGCAACAGCGATCTCCTTCCAGTTCAGAATTTATCAATTCTGTGGCTGTGTGAATCAATTTATCTGCTGCATGCTGTCAACTTATTATTAAGAAAGTGAAAATGAGTGCTAGATAATCACTCAGAACAGCTTGGAGCAGCCTTGGTAGTCACAGAAATAAAATTACGGAAGAATTTTTCTCTTGATAGAATGCCTTGAGATGCACTAATGGGCCAGTTGACCACACCATGAAGTTGCTTGCAATCAGTGCTAGGATATTTTTCTCCAATTTTGAATGAAGGCTTCTGTGAATTTAAGAGACTATCAGGAGAATATGTTGATTTACATCTCTGATAAACTTAGGGTTCAATGTTAGGGTAGACATTTGAAGCAAAAAGTACAAACCCAAGAACCACTGGGGCCAGAAGGGAATCCAAGGCTCAACAACTTTTTCAGTTTTAAGACTCTTAAAAGAAAATAACTCCTTACTTTATACCTTAAATAGTTATGGTCTCCATCAATGTCTGCAAGGAATATAAACATAACAAAGAATGCAACATAGGCGTTACAAAGACAAAAACAATGGCTGAAGGAAGACTAGTAGTAATTTTGGAGATTCATGTGGGAAAATGTTTTAGAGCTGCTGTTACCAGGACATTACCATTCTTGATTCAAAAATGTATTTTAGGGAGTGCCAGTATATTTCCCACTTATCCCAAGATAGTACATTAAAATTCATTTTGTAACTGTCATTATCTCTGGAAAAAAATCCTTTGAAATCCTGTGGTTTAGGAATGGAGACTTGGTGGATCCCTACAAAATCTCTTGTAGAGATACTGACTGTTCACATTCAGGTGGTTCAGACCTTTTGTTAATAAATGGGAGACCATGGAAGGCAAATTAATGAGAATGACACAGCAGAGGAGAACCAGCCTTTTGCAGCATATAGAAAGCAACCAGAAAAAGACAAAACCCTCAATATTTTCTACAATATGAAGTTATGCAGTGTGTGGATTTTGTGCTTCCCTTAAAATATAATGGTAAATGTAATAAAGAGTCTCTGACCATCCTGGTCTAGTGGGAAGTGTCCCTGCCCATGGAAGGGTGCTTGGAACAGGATGATCTGTGAGGTTCCTTCCAACCCAAACCATTCTGTGATCTGTAATATTAATGGTACAGAAAAATTGTTCATTGTGTTGGTAATTCACAGAAAACCTCTGGAGAGCTATCAACGACAATAAGTGTAATATCTTCAAAGATTGGGTTAAGAGAAATAAGAGGAACTTGAAGTAAAACTGGAAACAGCAAAAATTTGTAATTACTTCTCAACTAGGAATATGTTACTTTTGCTTAAAAAGATCTTATTAGCAGAAGGAAACTGTGTATTATCCTCTTTTCCCCCATTTTTAATGCAGATAAAAAAAGATTTTTTACATTTAAATTCTAGAAATATAGAATTGTTCTATATCTTGACACTACAGGAGCTTGTTCAGCCATTGCCAGTGATGCAGCATCATAAATAGGGACACAGTGATGCCCTCTGACTTAATCAATGGCTTGTACCAATGTCTTCAGGAGAACACCCCACTGAGACTGTTGCAGACATCCTGTGCTTGAATCTGCATCTTTTCTAGTCAGTTAAAAATACTGTTCTGTAAATGCAGTGTAAAATGTTATTTGTCTCTGCTAGTAGGTGCCGAGCGTATGTGGGATATTGGGCAGAGCTTATGCTGTGATAATCAGCTAAAAAAATCTGTGAACCCTTCAGATTGAAGCCAACTTATCAGTTTGGTTAAGGCTTCTTTACTTGCTTGAAGTCCACGTGGTTTTCCCTGTTTTGTTCATGTTTGATGCCACAGAGAGCTTTAGAAAACAGCTCTGCTAACCAAAACCAAAGCGTAACATTAGAAAGAATAAAACAACTGTTAAGATTATCGAGGCTATCAGAAAAACAACCTGACAGGGAATGTTTGCTGTTATATAGGAAATAACCAAAAAGAACTCCAACATGCTGCTTAGATAAATCCAATATTTGGGGTTTTTTTACTAGGAGAGGTTGAAAGTACAACAGGCATATGATTAAAAAGTGATGGACATGAAGCTCTCTAATACCTTCATGGCTGGCATGTAGCATATGAGATTAAATTTCAGCAGCGAAGAGCAGATAGAAAAATATTTAACTGTCTCTCCATGTTGATATATGGTTGCAGAGACTATCCTTCAACAACTGAAAAAAAGGGGTTGGTTATAATATAGTGATGGTTTGGAAAACTTTTTTTTTCTGTTTCATCTGAGTGAGTCACAGTAGTTGAGACTACGCTTGGCTTGCTTTAAGCATTAAATACTTAGAAATAATTAATACTTGACAAAGCTTGCAGCTTGCATTACACAGAGCTGGTAAATTGATTTTAGTTTAGAGAATTTTGGTACAAAATTGTATGACATCAAAAGGTTTTTTTTACCCCCCCAATAGGGTCTTGTTTCTGCTGTGCTAACTATGCCAGACTACTTTGGAAGTTCAATTCCTGGACTCCTTTCAGCTAATTTTTCTTTTGACAGTTTCAGGATTTTATGTGCATCTTTAGGAATTAATGAACATGCTTTGGCTGTATTCAGAATGTTTGTTGTTTAGGACAGTGAATGAAAATGTGCTGAAACTGAAGTGCCCTTAAATTTTTAATTATTCCACAGTGGTTTAAATAAACCTGTCTATTTAGCTTGTACTTTAACATTGTTTTGAATACAAGTCCTTTCCTGAATTTTTAATTTTAAAATTTGACTTTTTACAGTGTGGTTGTGTCTGAGCACCCCCTATTTGTTTTTTGTTTGGCTGACAGCACTCTCCTAAATTAGGGAGGAACTTTTATCTCAGCTGTGCAGCTGAGAAGCAAGGGGAGAGAATTCATGGCATGCCTCAAGGTGTGCAAGAACACTGTGGCAGAGCAGGGAAAGAGACCTGGGTCCCCCAAGTCCTTGACTAGAGCAATGTGACTAAGTCTTGCAGGTGTGAACTGCCTTCTTGATTTGTTTCTTTTCATGCAGCCTTTCAGTCCCACTTGGACCTAGGAGTGAGAACTCATTTTAGGTATGGACATTTTCTCTGACTCTGATTAGGGCCAGAGAGAAACTGTTCAGCGAGTATGAACAATTGCAGCCAGCACTTGTAACTACTTCTTGTCTCTATGCTGGGGAAAAAAATGAGCCAGAGCTGACTAGTACTGCCTTTTATTAAGCTTTATAATCCCCATTGAACTCAACGTCTGAGTTTCCTGGGCTAGCATTTGTTATCCCAACCCTGGGCTAAACCATCCTTCTTCTCCAATTACAGGCCTTGGCATCAGTGGTTTTTATAAATCTTCTTCTTCAAAAATTTTTTTCCCCATGGATAAGATTGGGATATTGAATGACTACCTTTCTGTATGTTAATCTAATAATGCAATGATTTTCAGACTCTTAGGTACAAAACGAGAGAAAAGCCTCTTTAGACTTCCTGCTTAATAAGATTTACAGTGTTTTTTATTATCCACAAACTTAGTTTCATTCCTAGCTTGGAATGCTTTTGCTTCACAGTCAGGCTTCTTAAATTAATGCCTGGCTCTTTTTCCAGAAGTTTTTCATCTCTTTTAATTGGCCACTCTTGTCACATTTTGCTCCTGCACTTCAGCGCGGGCCGGCCACTGCAGCCAGAGCTCATCTGAGAACCTCCATTGATCCCCACCTTTCTCTCCTTCAGCCCTTCCCTTTCCTCCCACCAGCTCTGCTCTCTGCTGCCAGTACAAAACTTCCAGGGCTCATCCCAGTCTTCTTCATGTACACAGCTATCTGAGAAAGAAATGGCTTATTTAATTCAGTTTACCTTGTTTAGATGAAAACTCCTTCAAAAAGATGAGCATGGTCCAGCAGTGTCTTCTTTCAAATAAAGCTCTGATCTTTTTGCAGCTTCTAGGATGTCAAATGTTAAAATTATAGCTTTAAGAGCAACATTAAATTCTTTAATATTCATCTTCGGTGTCCTGTGAAATTTATCTACAGAAAAAATGTCATGTATGTAAGCCTAATTTTCAATTATATAATTAAAATTGCATTACTTGCTGACACACATTTTTACTATGTAACTTCTCCTCTGTAAAAACATATTTTTTAAAACCAGATCTTAATTATATCAATAATGGCCAACACACACCTACTCCACTTTTCTTCATGTAGGTGGTTGTTTGTGCTTTCTAGCAGAAAGACTGTGGTCTGTTTACATCTATTTTTTGTATTTCCTCCTTTTCAAAATAATGCTGTAGGCTTTACCCCTGTTTATCTTACCTTACACTGACTTAACTGCATAGACTTCAAGAGAGTTAACCATAATCTTCATTTACGTAGGAGGTAGATTGTGCACACTTAGCTGATTCTCTAGGTGTCTGGGCTCAACAACACTTTATTTGCAGAATTTCTCAAAGCAATGGAAAATAAAGACATTCAAGAGCACGCTTTTGGCTACAGAGATGCAAAACTAAAAATGTGCTGATTTCACAGTGAATGGTCCTGAAAGAAAGGAAGGAACTTTAGTGGGGTCAAGGACACTCCACGATACCAATGGCCAAGAAACATTTCCATCTGTGATTCCTTTCTAAATATTTTACTAATATTTTTTAATGCAGCCTTTTCTAGTTTTGTTCTCCACGTGGTGCTGGGGTAGGTTAAGCACAATCCCTGCAAGTGCAGCTGGGAAGCAGCGGAGTGTCGGTAACAGGAAAGATAACCCAGAGCACTTTGTCACTCTCTGATTTTAATACCAAGCAGAAAACAAACCTGTAAGTAGTGCAGTATGTTTAGACAGGAGGATGTAAACATAAACTGGTGATGAGACAGCTGGAGCTGATGGGTTGGGTTCAGAGGGCAGATGCTGTGATGAGTGTCCCTGTGCAAGGAGCCTCACCTGGACTGGCACTGGTCCTCAGAGGGGACCTTAACCATCCCAAAAACTGCTGGAGGGACATCAGAGCAGGACAAAAATGATTCAGGAGGCTCCTGGAGTACAGGTGTCAGCTTCCAGACACAGGTGGTTGAGGAGCTGGTGGGTGGGCACGATCTGCCTGGGCCTGACTCTTTAAACAAAGAAGAACTGGTCAGGGCTATGAAACTCGAGGAAAGCCTTGGCTGCAGTGACCATGGGATGGTGGATCCTAAGATGAGAAAAATGGTAGTTTCACTGCCCTGGATTTCAGGAGAGCAGTTTTTGACACAGTTTCCCATAACATCCACACAGACAAACTGGAGTACAGAACTGGGCTGTGAGGTGGACTGGGATGTAGGGTCTAACAGTCTCAAGTTCACACAACAAAGCTCAGAAAGCCTAATGGTCCTGTCTTTCCCATGTGTGTTCTTGGGTACTGCTCACTGTCCAAGAAGAAATCTGGAGAAAGTTTTCTGTGTTAACTAATTCACCCCTAATTCAACTCACTGCTGAGTTGCTCCTAGAAATTCTTCAGAGTTGCACAGGGAACTATAACTACTATAACTTCACACAACATGAAAAGGAAAATGAAGGAAACAGCTGTTAGTGAAATCTCTTGGTCCACAGACCAGCCTGCATTGAGACCCACTTGGTGTAGTTATTCAAAAAGACATAAAACAATACAGGAAGCACAACACAGAAATGGAATAAGAGGCACTTAGCAGGGGCAGCAGCAATGCCTTCAGGCCCATGCTCTGCTCACTGCAGCTGCAGACTGGTTTTGGCTTCTGCCTCTTGCATGATACAAAGATTAACATGCTGCTTTTGACTTCTGAGGGATGACATCTTCGTGTTGTAGTATCAGTTCAGACATTCTCATTCCTGCCTCCACATCCCCTCTGTCTTCAGACTGCTCTGCCTGGCTTCCTTTAGCTCCCATTTGTTTTCTGATGCTGCCTTCTCTCTTAGTTGGTAATGAATATTTTTACTCTCTTCTATTTGTTGTGAGGATGTCTGAATGAGGCCTTGGCCATTCCGTTCTTACACTGCCATACGAACAAGCCATCCATCATTCCCTGTTTCCAGGTTTTGTCTCTGCTCCACAGGCATTGTTGAATTGAGATAGCTTTCTGGGACAACCAGGCTGCCAGATGAGTAAATATGTGAGAGGGTGAACAGGCAATCAGTTTTATGAAAAGCTCTGAGTCCAAGAAGATGGAAAAACTCCTAGTTCTTGCAGACCTCTGACTGAATCTTTCCTCCCTTTTGCATTTAATACAAGCTAATATGGACTTGATGTCTCTTTTATAAAGTATTGTATTTAAAAAGATCTTTGGAAATTATCTCCTATCCTGTAGAGAACTCTTTGTTAATGGCTATTTTGACCCACCAAAATTAGATCCCTGTCAGACACTCCCTGCTTTTCCAAAAACAACTCCGATATCATCTATTTTATATCTATGATATCTAGAGAAGCTGTACTTTGTATTTGTGTTTTAGGCTTATTGCTTTGTCTCTGTCTGCTCTGTCTCCGTGGCCATCTCATGAGTATGTGTTACCCCAGACTCCTGCCCTCCCACATTGCTCACCTCCAGAAGGTGACTAAGGAGTAGTAACATATGCTAAACTATGAGGGATGAAATCTGTGTCTCAGCGGAGGGGCTTGTTCCCCATATTTCTTGATTTAAGAAACCGTCCTGCTCTTGTCATTCCCTGTTGTTGTTCCCTTCCAGTAATTGCTTGAGCTGCAGTTATTTGCATTCACCCTTCACATCCTTCACTCCTGATCCTCCCACCCAGGCTTCCCAGCTTTGCCCTTCACAGCTGCTGAGTGCACTTTTTTGGCAGATTCTTTCCCCAGTTTTGACAAGAGACTTTCTTACATCCCATTCTAAGCCCCAGCTTATTGCTGTTGTTCCCTTCTTTCCCACTAACCACTGCAAATGGATCTCCTTGACTCCATGGGGTTTATGAACATCTTAAGTGAGAAGGTGCCTTTCAATTTGATCTCCTCCTTGTTCTGGGAGCTTATCTGGCCCTCCTTGCTAATACATTGTGCTCAGAAGCTTAGGTTTGGTTGTAGAAAGCCCCAGGTCTTTGGAAGAAGAGGTCAGGATAGGAGTAATCCTCCTGTTCCTTGCCTGATTTCAATTTCTACTCCAGCTTCCAGCCCTTACTTTTAGTAACAGGTCACTAATAAGTAATTTTTACAATCTTTCTGATAAACTAAACAGATTAGGCTTTTAAAGTCTGTTACTGAAAATGGACCAACCTTCAGGTTTTTCCCCCTCCTTCTTTTCTGCCTCCCTATTGTCCTGCATTCTATTCTGACATCAGAACAGCATTGTGGTTATAGGTTTAATATTACCAATGGCAAATGCAAAAGTAAATTATTTATTTCTGCTTATCACCTGTTTATGTATTTCGCCAATTTTTTAATGCAGTGTGGCATTAGAAGGAAAAGTTACCTATTTGATAAAAACATAAAATGGTTTGGATTGGATGGGACCTGAAAGATCATCTCATTCCACCCCTCTGCCATGGGCAGGGACACCTTCCATTATCCCAGGTTGCTCCAAGCCCCATCCAACCTGGCCTTGAACACTCCCAGGGATGGGGCAATATATACCATCCTTTAATGTAAAGGATTACTATACCTAATATTTACAAAAAACTCTATAAATTCTTCTCTTTTGGGGAGGCAGATTAGGAAGGCTCCATGACTTTTGGTGAGTTTAACCCCCTGATATGCTGTTGCTCTGAAATATTTTATTTTGCATAGTTAAAATACTTTCTTATCCGTATAAAATATCAAGGATTCACTTCAATGTGGAAAGATCAGCTCTTCAAATACTGGCTCATGTAGAGAGGATCAGTTATGAACTTTTCATTAGAAAAAAATTAAAAGCAAATCTTGTCCCTTCTTGGCTGTCACACACTGGCTCAAAGTCACCTCCTGAATGAGTAGCCTGTTCCATGTGTTTGGTCTTTGCATTGCATAAAAGAGTTTCAGAGGTGGAATGTTTTTTAACATGATGCTGGTGATGATTTGAAATAAACCAACCTGCAAAGTATTTAATAAAAAGAATCTTAGAGTGAAAATCGAGTTGTTTCAATTCTGTATTCTACTATTACAACAACAAAAAAATCCAATTAAAATGAGAACACAGGAAGTAATGGGAAATAGCTTGGCACTGCTCTGTTAAAAGTGTTGAGAGTGTAGTGCTGAATGCTCTTCCCAAGGAATTCCAAAAGGAAATCAGACAAAAGGCTTGGAGAGAAGCAGTTTTTGCAGTCTTGAAGAGGGGATATCCTCACCCGTGTCACTCAGTGCTTCCTGGGACAACTCCAGGATTTGTGTTATCCACAAGATGCACTTAAACAGACTTTTGATTCCAGTACATGTAAGTAGAACGAAAAAATTTCCATATAATAATTCAGTTTCTGTGCTGTGTTTGCCTCTTATGATTCAGATACAAATAGGTCTAGGTCCCTTAAATGAGAACCTGTGCAAAACCTGGAATAATCCTGTGTAGAAACTTGGAACAATCCTTGCAATACACTGAAAAATGTGTCTAGAGGCTGACCACAGCTCTCTGCATGAGTGAAGAGAGAACATGAGTCTTTCACACACTTGTGGCTGGTATTTGGGGAAGTAAAGGCTCACCAGTTCTAGCAAGGATAACAGAATGAAAGCTTGACTTGTGGACTTGTGTCTGAAACCACAAAGTTCAGTATTTCAATGGCTCCTCTCAGATCTGCACAACTTTTTACAGCATCATTTAATCATAAGCTACAGCAGCAGTGTCTTATGAACCTGCCCTGCCTCTTGTATTTGTTTTTTTGAATTAATGTGACTTCTCATAAAGAAGTAATTTTTGGTAATCCAGATGGATGAGGGGTCCTCAATATCAATACTGTCCCAAGTAGTGACTTTGGGATTTTGAGAAGATGATTTTCCTTCTTTGCACATCAAAATAACAGTGAACTTTTCTTGTATTAAATTGAATTGTTGGAATAACCAATTAGTCTGTTGATCCAAAATCATAAGCCAATTTGGGAGTGAGAATAGGCTTGGGTGTTACTTCACAGAAAGAGAAAAAATGCTGTGAGGAATTCAGAGAAATTAGAATATAGAAATTAGAATATAGAGAACTATAAACTATTTCCTACATAGGACCTCACTGGGACTGATTTAAACTTTCCTGTGCAACTAAATGCATATCAGAGTAGAAGCAGAGACTCACACATGCTCTCCCACTTTCCTCTTAGTTTCGTAACTTCTAGTTTACCAGGAGGAGAGGAAAAGTAGATTACTTGCTCTATAAATTCTCTGTCAAAATTTCTATGAATTAGGGCTAAAAGTGAATAATGACTCTTTCTCCAGCTTTCCCCCTCCAGTCTCATACATATACATTCACACTCAAAAATAGCATAATCTTCATGCAAAGGTTCCTCTCTTTTCAAATAAACCAATACATTTTTTTTAACATGTCATACGCCGTGGATAACTTGATTACCTCATGCTCCTAAATTTAGCTGTTAATTATTTATTTGGAAGTGTTGGATGGGCTGCCACAATTAGCCCTGACATATTAAATAAATAGTTTTTTACGGTAATTGGGGGTTGATGCCATGCTGCTTAGAATAGGCTCCAGTATTTCTTTCCTGTCTTGGAGCTAGCTGCAATTTTTAATTTTGTGAAACACTTTAGGAGACCATAAGAAAAAATAATCACATTACAAGTGAGAAGTGTTGAGTAAATTTCTTTTACAAAAAACACGCCAGTTATAAATTTAGCCTTTAATTGATGGCATTACGAAGGGCTGAGATGGAAAACAAACAGTGGGAAACGCAATAATCTGTAATGTCAGGAGTCTGCATGACCTGATTGCCAGGCTGTGCACAGGCTCTTGAAGAGATAGAAACTTCCAGTGGCAAGACAAAATAACCTTCTAAAATACTGTGCCAGTGGTGGAAAGTTGTCCTGCTGAGGGAACAAGAAGTAGGAGATGCCCTTTCAGTTCTAATTTACTTTTATCATCTTGGCCAAAGGATTTTCCTGTGCTGCTGCTTCCAAAGCAGCAGGGCAGGGCATTGGTTCTCCAGGTTTTCTTCATGCCAGGCTGCACTCTTTCCATGCACAAGCTGGCCTCTGTTTTATCCTGTCTGTTGTTTGCAGCTAACTCTAGGAAGGCAACTGGGGCTTCTCAAATCCCAGTCAAGTGGATGGAGAAAAAGCCCCAGATGTGGCTGCTCTGGGCTGTGCAGGGAAAAAGGTCTAGCTCTGCAATATCTTCTGACTGACTGGAAGATGTCCAGGCTGAAAGATTCCTTCTCAGCTCACTCTGAGGGTCCTGTCAGAACAAGAGAGTGGCAGGATTTGGGTTTATATACAAATCTACCCATCCAGGAGCTCATTTGGAATTCCTTATGCTGTGCCTCTCCTTCCATTACCGTGCAGAGTCTTTAGCCTGAAGGATGCACAAAGAGGATAAAAAGGGCACTTTGAGAGCTTTACTGTATCTCAGGCTTTTCTATCTCCAGCAGAGTAAGACATTATTGATATATTTTTTGTTGACATGTTTCTCAGGCAGCTTCAGCCCTCCTGTTCTTCCTATTTTCCCTGGGTTACATCAACTTCAGAGGCTGCTTCCCCTAAGTTTAGGTGTGGATCTGTAACATGGTAATTGTCCATCATGGTGAGCCCTTTCAACAGCGTGTTTGGGGCCAGATAATCCAGACCATAATCCATATGGTTCTGGATTACTCACCATTTTGAAGAACAGTTTTGTCTTTGGATGTTCTCTAAGCTCTCCATCTCTAGGGGTTTCTGATTGTTCTCTGTGGACACTTCTTGGGCAATTGGCCTCAACTGTCTGAACAATACTGAGATCTAGTTAAAAGTCCCAGAACAATCCTTTTTATGCTGAAAGTCTGTAAACTGTAGAGAGCTGATGATATTTCTGCTCTTTTCTGCTTGTAGGAAGATGCCTTTCAAAGGCAGCCTTGAGGGAAATGGTGCTCTCTGCTCCCCAGTGCAGGAGGTTTGATGGGTGCACATTTCCAAATGATGGACTTTGTGCAAGGAGATCTGTGTCTCAGCACGCTCAGAGACCTGCTCATTACCATCCCTCAGTAGCTGACATTAAAGAAGCATTTTTAGCCCTGTCTTCTTCTCCTTACTAATCAGAATTCTGTTTCATTTTGCAAAATATGTGGTAATTTCTCTGTACAGCTGAAGTCTCTGACCTTACTGTCTTTAAACCCAGTATAACTGTATTCTGAGAGGCTGAGAGAGAGACTTCATTCCTGATACCTCTACAATTCCTCTGAAATGCTGTCTATTAAACTTCTTGTCTTCATCAAGACCTTCTTCAACAAACAATAGCCACAAGCATACTTTATAAAGAGCAGCTAGATTTTGGGGTGGTGTTTTGTGGATGGGTGAGAGGAACTGCATGGTAGAATATATAATATAAAATTGAGGAACTACATAAATTCCTTTTGAAGGATAAATTAACTTCCTGGATTTTCAGAAGGCTTACAGTTTTCTTTTTTTTTTCATTGTCCTGAAGAGGTAAGAAGTTTTGAAGGAGAAGATACGGAAATGTGAGTGATGGGAGGAACTGTCATAGACTTTTCTCCTTTTTCTACCCTTTTGCAGGGATAGTGTCTGACCTGTAAGGTTTCCTCCTCCTGTAAATCCCTGCTGCACCAGTGATTTGTGACAGCATTTCTGTTGCTTAGTCAGTGGAGGGAACAAGAGGAATCTTCTTTTTTTCTCTTAGGAACTTCCCAGTCAATTATTTTGACTTCTTACATTGAGTTGTTTCTCATTCTCTGCTCCCTTCACATACTAAACTGCCCTTTTCAAGGGGACGAACTTCTTTTGAGAGAGAAACTTGTGAACTGACTGACAGACTGTTGTCTAACACTGAAGGAGATAAGGCTTTTTAGCCTTTATCTTTCCTTTAGGCATCTGTATAAATTCAGACGGTGTTTGATGTCATGATTGGTTGAATTTTAATAGAAGTTTGATTTGAATTTTAATAAGACTTCTATAGTGACAAATAAAGACAATTATGTAGTTCAGGAAGCTGAAGTCATGTCTCCATTCACCCAGGGGATGAACTAACTTCTGCCCAGTGCTGTGGGAATTTGTTCCCTTCCTAAGTAAATCAGTTATGTACTTACTTGTTTCTCTCTTGGAATACTCTCCTATATCTATCTGAACTTTATTAAAATACATAGTGGAAAAGTGTCTACCTAACAAACATTACTTGTGTGTAGTCCTATGTTAGTAGTAATTATGGGCTATAGTGCAATAATTATATAGTGCAAGCCTTCCAGAACATATTTTGGGTTTTGAATTTTTCTTTGGTGTTGCTGTTATTGTACAGCTCCCAGGCTTATTGCAGTAGTCACATCATGCAGAGAAGATACAGTGAATTTATCATCTAAACACTGAAAAAGAGACTCCAGCTGTTGACAGTAAAGAGAACAGGGAGATGACAAAGATGAACATAATCTGCTCTTTCTTCTGAGTACACATGGCCTGGCACGGGCACTTGGGTGAGACATCCATGAAACTACTGCTGTGAACAGGGACAGCTGTCACAGCAAAGGTTTGCAAGACTGTTTAGTTTAAATGCAAGGAGGAACTGGAATATGAATGAATTTCATGAAAAGATGATACAATCTGTCTCCAGTGTCTCACATCTATTATCTTTCCACTTTTCTGTAAACACTTGAGAATGGATTTTCCAGTGGGTAAATTAAAACCCTGCTGTGACATCTCGTGCTCCTGACAAACTCCTGTCTCCCTGTCTGATGATTTGGTGCTGTCACTGAGGGGATAATTTCGGTTTGTGTGGACTTTATGCTATAAACACAGGCTTCTTTGATGTTGGTCTGCTTTTGCTAGAATGTGACTGTATTGGTTGGCTTTAAGAGCATGTCTGAGAGGAAAGTAATCAAAAACTGATAGCAGCAAAAATTAATGAAGTTAGAAGAAAATGCTGTGCCTCTGACTACCCGAAGGGAAAGACACAAACTGAAATGCAGCATGTTAATGAGGACTGCAGCAATCTTTCTTATTCATTTCTGAGCTGGGCTCTGCAAACTTTTGTGCATTCTGGATGTAACTCCAGTAATTTAAATGAGTTTTTGGGTATCCCCAGGTAGAAAGATTATAAAACTATCTTGGTTTGTTTGTTTTTTTTTAATAGTGGGTACCACATTGGGGTAAGGAAGGCAAATTTTTTACTGTAAATGATGGGAGCTTATTTTGCACAGCTAGATCCTCCAGTGTGTTGCATTTCCTTCACCAACCAAATGTTAATCTGTAAGTCACAAATGATAAAAACGAGTGAGAATTTTTCTTTCTTCAGGTCTGCCATAATATTAGGACTCCATTTTCTGGTAGAGTATTGGTCCTTTGGGGAGAGGAGAGGTCATCCATATGTTAGAGAGGGTTTTCTAAAATCTCTGGTTTCACTTTTCTGGCCTCATGGCCTGGTGAGGTGTGTTCAGGTGGCAGTCAGTGTTTGCTGGGGAGGATTGCCAAAGGAAAGCTGACACTTAACAATGGGGTAGGATCTGCTTGTGCTTCCACTGTCCGTACAATGAACAGAAATGACAAGCAACTACACCCAAAAAAAATCCCTTTGATTGCTCAATAGCGTAGCCAATTTTTTTTTTCAGAATGGCTTTGCACATACTGAAATACATCTTGTGTGATGAAAGCCTGATTTGCTGTAGGAACACATTGTTTTCCAGAGACTCAGTCTCATGGATCACTTTTATGGCTTTCCATTTCTGTCCTCCCTCCGTAGTCTAAACAATGAGTCGTTCTAGCCACGGGCACTTCGTGCTGCTTCCTCAGGGCCCCCATTCTGGGCATTGCTTTTTACAGGGTTTTATGCTGCACTAAAAATGAAGATGAAATAAACTGTCCAGATGGGACTTTAAAGATATGGACTGTGGAGTTGTTCCATCTACACATGCCGTGAGTGGTTTCTGATAGTCCTGCAGCATTGTAAGGGAATAACTCTTTTTTTGTGCTTCCTTTAACAGAATCACAGAATGGTTTGGGTTGGAAGGGACATAAAAGCTCATCTTATTCTAATCTCCTGCCAGGGGGACACCTTCCACTAGACCAGGTTGTTCAAAGCCCCATCCAACCTGGCCCTTGAACATCTGCTGAGGTGCTGCTGGAGGGATGTGTGTGAAATAGTTTTTATGATACTTCACACAGAGCTGTGTTGAAACATCTCAACATTTTCATACTGGAGTTGTTTGACAGTGGTGGTAATTTGGTTATTTAAAGGTCCATTTGTGTTGTCACTGCAAAATCTCCAAATGCCCAACTCTGCTCTGACAATCTCTGTGCACATCTAAGCTTTAAGTGGATTTAAAATCTCATGATTGTCATAGAGTTGTATTCTATATTTCTCAGTAGTCAGGTTGCAAAAACCAAGGGAGCCATGGTGGACTCCAAGAGGACCCTGGTTTGGGTTTTGGGGAACCAGGATTCTGGAGCAGAGCACCTGTGTCCATCAGCCATGACATGATTCAAGATACAATCCAAACTTTAGGTCCATAGATAAGATAATTCACTTTTTGGGTGCAGAATGACCTTTCCATCAAAATATAAGACAGCAGTAAAATCCAGTAAAAGAGCACATCTGTCCCAGAGAGCAAACCTGAGCTTTATGTTTTTTTAGAAATCTAAATTCTTTGACTCTTCAAAAGCCATTTAATTTAAATTAGATAATTTCTTAGTCCAAGCAAATGTCTCTTTGTACCAGTAGTATATTCTCCTAAGTGCTAAAAGTTTTGCTTTTACTTGCCAGCACATCAGTACAAGGATAATAGCAAAAAATGTTGATTTAATTAATTGTGTGTCAGAGCATATGTTGAAAACCTTAAAATAAATCATAGTCTAAGTTCAGACTATTGAAAGTTGTAATTTATACTATTGAAAGTATAAAATCACGTAGGTGGGAAGAGCTGTAATTTGAAAGGCAAAGATATTTTTATTTTCAAAAGGATATATAGGTTCAGTGACAATGCTAGCATAAAGATGTTAAAATATATAGAATGGGTGTTTTACTCAAGCAAGCAATGCATCTCATGGATTTTAATGTCTTTTGATGAACTCTCCTCAGTATTTGTAAATACTTGGGCAGGAACTCATAAATAACGTAATATTAATTGAATAACTTTGTAAATTACTTTTTCAGTGATCATCACTGCATCTCTGTTCAATTACTTGATGAGATGTCCTGGGCAGTTCCTGTCAGAAGCTGCATTCTTCTACCACTTATTTCAGTGCTGATTTAGAGGAGAGTGAAATAATCTTTTACAAGTTTATTTTACAGTCTGGTGAAAAGGTTGAGAGCTAAAGCTTAAATTGATAATGTCCAAGTGAATGAAGGCATTAGGTGGAATATAAAGCTTTACTTGATAGACACATCTAAAAAAGGGAAATGAAGCATTGTTTTAAGCCCAAAAGCTTTCCAGTAAGATCTAGGGAGTCAAGGCTGATCACTGAATGATCACCAGGTGTGCAACAGCATGAGCAAGAGGAGAATGTGCTTTTTCTAGCAGCACTGCCTCACTTCAGCCACCTCTTGGGCACTTTCCAGAGAAACACAGGTTTGTATCAGCAAATTGACTGGGAACTGCCTGGGGCATTGCACTGGGTTTAGACTGAGCTGTACCTTGGATTAGAGGGGCCACATTGCCAGAGGGGAATTGCAGAGGTCTTGGGCTTCATAACTCTGGTTTGCTTCATGGGCTTGGTGCCCTGAGACTGCAAAGTGGAGAAATTGGAGAAATTTACTGTCCTGCTGTTCCTCAGTATCCATTTTATGAGTGCAGAGGGTGGTAAATTCTCCCTCTTTGCTTTTCTGCTTCTCTTCCCTGGCTGTCCCAATGATTTGTGGGAATGAATTATTTTTAAAGTTCTCTTTTAAAAAAAAGTAATTTTTAACTTGACAGCCTTCCTGTCAAGCCCACTTGAGCGGAAGGGACCGCACAAGGCAGTTGCTGCTGCTGAACAGATCAGAAAAGATGAAAGTGGAGAGTTAGGAATCTTTTCTGTTAAAGACCTTGGGGTTTTGCATTGTTGTTTCTCCCAACATTTTATTTTTTAAATAAACTTTCTGACTCAAGCAGTGTTCTAATGTCAAAGCCTGATTTCTGTCCCCTTAAAATGCCCTTAAAATAGTAACCAGTGTTCTTGCCTGTTAAGCTTAGCCAGGGTTTTCTTCCAAAGAAAAGATACGTATGAAATGCAGTCTATCTGAATACAGGTAATTTGGTATCTTTTGCAGAAAATGTAGCACAAAATTTTTAGACAAAAGAGACTTTCAGGTTTTCTGTGGCCCACGGAAGGGGAAGAACTGGGGGAACCATTGTTAGGTGACAAAAGCTTAACCAAATTCTCACTGCAGGAAAAATGAGGGTAAGAAAGAAAATATCTTCTATAAGTTTTTGAAAAAAGTTGTTTTTCTGTTCATTATAGGTGAATCGGATCAGTGTGTTATTTCATAGTGATACTGAAAGATGTTCCTGACTGAACATCTCATTTAATGCTTGATCAGGGAGCCTCTCCTCCTGCATTCTGGAATCCCTAATTAAATGTCAGGCTGTGTTCAAAGACTTTAGGGATTGGCCACTTTTGGTTTATTTTAAAATCGTGGGTTTAGTTGCATTAATAATTATAGTCTCATTGACAGTATGTACAGCAGTCAATAAAACCCCCACTTGTTTAGTTTTCTTTTACTGTATAGGAGCCACTTTCCCTACACACTGATAAAAAGCACTCTATAAATATCTCTGGCCTTTGGAAATAAGAGACCCTTTTTTGCACTTTATATATCCTCAAAGTATTTACTGAAGCAGAAGTGCCTCCATTTCAGAGTGTTTTGCTCGTTGCACGTTTCCCTCCCCGTTTAACAAGATATTAAAAAGATATCCTTCAGGGCAGGCAGTGAAATGTAACGGCAGAAAGGTCACCCAAAGAGCATGAAGATGGCCTTTGAAGAGCTATTTCTGCAGGAAATAGGGAAGAGAAAAAATTGCTTTCTAAAGTTTCATTTCAGGAATAACAGGTTTTCTTCCCTTTCCCACTTTCCCCCTTTCTTTTGAACCCAGCATTGCCAGTTTTCCCCCTGCATAACTAGCAACATCCCTGTTTTAAATTTTTAGAATACTTTTCTTAATATTCTGGATATGTTTTAGGGGGCCCAGAGTGCTATGGATCAAAGTTGTACCTAGTGCATCTAATTTTGGGTTGTGCTTCAAAGGCCTGTTTCAGCTTGTGGAAAAATTAATAGGCCTCTGTTTTCTTAAAATGTCGTTACTTTTTATAGCTTTGATATAAACTTTCCTGCCTGATCATATTAGTAAGAGGATGAGTCTCTCTAACTCTGAAATAAAGGAGTGCTGACAAGGTCTGTGTGTGTAACTAGGGTCAGCTAGAGTTTTAAGATTGATGGTGGCTGGTTTGTCTTCAAAGATCCTTTCTCCTGAGTAATGAATATTTGTTCCATAGTGTTGTTAATCCTTCAGTTTAAATGGAAGTCATCACACTTCTTTGTGTATGAGTACAGGAAAGAAAATAGTGCACAGGAGAAGGAATTGCACCATGCTTTTGCCCTTTTTAAATTGCTTCAGTTCACCCAAGCAATTTAAAGACATCATTGGTGCTACAGCATCATTTGTTGAGAGCTGCATGTGTAGATCTAGTCTCAAAGTTTTAGAGGAAGTAATTGAAAATGTTAATTTTATCTTTCTTCCTAAATTTCTAGTTCACTTAGCTATTAGGACAATGAGTTATCAGAAATATCTTTCCATAGATTAAAAAAACCAAAGAGTTTCCCTTGTTTTAATTTAGGTTAGATATTAGAAAAAGGTTCTTGTTTTTCACCCAGAGAGTGATTGGGTACTGAAAAAGGCTCCCCAGGGAAGTGGTCATAGCACCAAGCCTGACAGAGCTCAAGGAGTGTTTGGATAACACTCTCAGGCACATGGTGGAATTGTTGGGGTGCCCTGTGCAGAGTCACTTCAAACTCAGAATATTCTGGGATTCTGTGAAGTTTTGCACCCCTGGATACCTTAATAAAATGATAAAGTATGAGGAAAAGAGAGGAACACAATACCCCAACTAATTAATCACTTAACAAAGTAAATCAATAACAGAACCAAAGCTGTTTTGATGCTTCAAACAGATTAGTCAATAGAGCAATGACATTTCTCTAACTCACGAGTTAAAATTAGTAAAGGAGTTCTGATAGATTAACCAGAAACTTTCCATTTCATTTTTATACTTTCCTTTTTCTTTCAATTTTCTGGTACCTGGATAGAAATACCTTTCCTTGGGGTGCTCTGTTATTACAAAGAAGCTGTGTTTGTTTCCTTCCTACTGTTTCCAGACTGCCTCTTTAGAAGTTATTTACTAGAGATCCCATGTGAAGGCCTGTATATATTGTGCTTCATAGAATACAGCAATTCCAGTTGCTAAATTTGGATCAAAACCTATAAACATTTAGGTACACCTCTTTGCTAAGGACGTATCTTCCATAAAAATGAAACATGATCCATGATCCCAGCATGAAAAGTTCTCCAAAGAAATGGCCAACTCTTAGTTTGGCTGCTGCTTCCTTAATTTCAAGTTTTGGGGATGGATGCTGCAAGGCACTAAAACTGCAGGTGTTTAGTTTTGCTTTGCTGGGATTTTTTTTTTTTTTTAAATTTCCCTCTAAAAGTTTGTATTTCATACATCATCTTAATACCCCGGAAACTTCTTAAAAGCCCAGAACGCAATAAGTGTTGTTATACTGGTATATGAATGACTTTATTATGAATAAAAAGAAAAAGTAATTTTACTTTTGCTACCCAATTACTGTTTCAATCAGTAGTCATAGGAGAAGGGACACAGATACTTAAAGAGCTGCTTTTCCTTTTTTACTGTCCTGATCACCAGAGCTCAGTCCTTCTCCATGCTCTGTCAGGGACTATTTCTACAATGATTTTAAATTCCTCTTGAATATTTTAATGGAATTAATCTAACTCTATATAGTCTAAATTCAGGATTTTTTAAATATAATTTTGCTAGGTGTAAATTCTCTGTTAGACCTTTGTTGAGGTCATTAAAACACAAGTGTTATTGAGGCAAAATACTAAAAGTAGGATACTTTGATCCCAAGAACATTTTTTCTTTTCATTCTCTATTGCTCTTAGAGTAAATCTGTCCTTTTGTCAAAAGGTTGTTGACTTAGCAAAACGTGCAGATGCTTAATTACTTACAATTAAAAGTAGAAGATAGGAACTGTTTTCAATGCAGTTAGAGGTGTTGTTCCCCAGCCCAGCCTACAGTGAAATTATTCTCTGGACTAAGCAGATAAAACCACTGTGCAGGTTTGTGTCTTTGTGCTCTTGTTCAGAAAGCCTGTTGTTAACTGCGAGTTCTGGAATCTGACACCGTGACCTAGAAAACACCCTGTTCTTTGATCTCTAATTTTTTAACTTGAAAAGCAGGAGTGATTTTCTGACACTGTTTGGCTGCTGAAGTTGTGCTGCTGCACGATGAGCTCCCCATGTGCAGCAGGGTGCATAGCAGGGGTGCTGGTTTGCAAAATGATCTAAGCATGACAATGAAATAGAGACACAGCTGCTGTTGTGAAGAACATAATAATTGTCTCTGTGCTTGCTATTGCCCTCTGGATTTTATTTCTTCATTCCCTCAGAGGGAAAACTGGGAACTGAATCACTACAGATCAACTGCTTTTGGTCAGACTGAGATCCCCTGGTGGCATGGAAGCTGAAGGTGATCTTTCTCTTAACACCAAAAGAAACAGGGAGGTCCCCTTATTCTAATGAGCAGTAGGCTTTGGTTTATTTTCTCTCCCTCCATTTCTGGAGTTCTTAAAGATGTAGATAAGTTGTGTCAAGTCAAATTGTACCCTTACTTCTCTCTTCTTGAAAAGCAGAAGTGGAATTCTGACTCCCTTGCCTGCCTTTTCCTGCCTTAACCATCATAAAAAAAAAAGAAGTGCAAGAATGGAGATCTAGGTATTGAGCATCATATAATTTTTTTGTTTGGGAGGGTCTTCTGGAAGCCAACTGCTCAAAGGAGCTCTAACCTCCAAGGTTAGGTCATACTGCTTGGATAGCACCAGCACGTTTAGCGAATCTCCATGAATAGAGAGATTTCTGCTGGTGTGCATTTTTTTTTCCATATGTCTGATAAAGATTTCCTTCATTAAAATTTTTAACCATTGCCCCTTTCCTTCTCTGCACCTCTGAGTAAATCTTACCCTGCCTTCTGTGTAAGCTCCCCTTATTGTCAGGACATTGATGGTGAGAAGCCCCTGAGCCTCCTCTCCCAGTTTGTTGAGTCTTTGCACATCCATTGTTTGCTCCAGCCCTTGGCCACCTGAGTTCATTCCACTTTGTCAACATCTCTCTTGTACCAGGGCCATTCCAAAACTGGACATTGTATCCCAGGTGAAGCAGCTGAGTAGAGGACCTGCAGACTGGGTTCTCAGGGCAGCAATCCAACGTGCATTTAGCTGCCTGGACACCTGTCCTGGGATTTTCCTTCCCAGCTGCAAGACTGGCCTTGTGCAGTTTCTGGAAGCCCATTCTTCCAACTTCTGGATGTGCCTATGAACAGCTCTTCCTCCGCAGTTTCCTCCCCAGTTTGGAGTCATCTGCAAACTTGCTGAGAGCTCCCTGCATCTGATCAGCCAAGTGCAGATGGGAAAAGGTATCAGCTGTGGTACTGACCCCTGAGAAACATCCCTTGGAACCCTGTAAAAGTTCATGCTCAGAAGCCCCACTCTGGTTATGTCAGTTCCTTTCTGTGCAAAGAAAAGGAAAATAACTAGAGGAAACAGAGGCTCTTTTTCACTTGAAATGAGAAATCCAATTCCTAATGTCAGATAGTGGCTTTTTGAATGAGAATTTTCTTTGCTGAGTAAAATGGCAATAGTATTATGTAATAGAGTGGAATTATTACATATAAAAGCAGAAAAGGATCGTCTTGTAATTTTTTGTATGCAATGTATCAATTTGGTTCTAATTGGTTTACTGTTACTATTACATCTCATCTATTTCAGTTCAGCTGCAAAAAGTTGAAAGTAGTGCTGCAGTTATTCTTGACAAAATGCCCTTTTGAAAACCAGCTTAAAGCTTCACGGAACCACTGGTATGGAACTGCTAGGACTGGTCCTGGTCTGCATTATATTGATGTGTCCTTATGCTTGTGGAAGATGAACACGCTGAGCCTCAGATGAGTGTGATTGACAGAAGGTTGCGTGTGCTTGGTTGGAGGACCTGGGGAGAAAGGGGGAGGAGGTTTTCAGCGTGTGGCTGTGGAGAGAACTACCTCATCACAGCCTCAGTCCCCTGTGATTCTTTTCACTTAGATCAATTTAATAACCTGACAGATACAAATTTCTCTACTGTCAGCGTGGCAGAGCCAATATGAGAGTGAAGGATCAAGCAGAGCTTGGTTGTGTCTCTGGACTCCTCGGTGCAGGGATGAGGATGGAATACTGGAGGGAAAAGGTCACTGGCTGATCTTTCAATGCACCAGGCTGGGCTTGCAGGCTGAACAACATGAAATATCTTGTTTTGATTTGTAAACTGAGCAAGCAGAGACTGAGACCTGTTGGGGGAATAGCTCTGAGACCACAATAGCTCTGAGCCACGCCATGGCTGTGCGTGGCTTTCATACACAAAGTCAGCGCTACTCCCTTTCCTTTATAAACGTCTTCAAAAAGACCAAGACTATTTTTTCTCCTTCTTAATGACTCCCTAGGCAGCTGACTTTTGCTAAGTGGAGGGGATTACAGCTAAAGGAAATCCTTCTCCCCTTGCACATCCCCACGAGCAATATTTTCCTCTCCTGGGAAAGCACATGTGTGCCAGGTCAGTCCACCAGCCCTCCCGGGACCAGCTCAAGGGCTGACTTGGCCACCTGTGTTTCTGTGGATGCTGCTGAGCGGTCACAGTGCAGCCTGCAAGCCCAGCATTTGGCTTTTTAATTTTTATTGTTTGAATGCAATCACAGGTGCTGAATGACTGCTTCTGAGGAGTGCAAGAAGGTGGTGTTAGCTTTAGCCTGGGCTGGTTAATCATTGATGGACAGGCGATAGCTCCTGGCCCGTCTCCTCCTTCCCTCCCCTTGCTTTCATTCCCTCTCTTACCCGCATGAAACTCAATTAATATGCCACATTATTTCTGGACAATACTTGATCTTAAAATATGCAAAATAAAGTTCTCAGTTTTATTTCTTCAATCACCTTGGCAGGGGGTATTTTTAGCCCAATTTCCACATGAATATTGTATCATAAAAGGGCTGATTAAAATGAGGTAACATGACAGGGTTGGCTCGTAGTGAATGGATATGTTATTTATCCTGTTGAAAGGACATTACTGTAACCTTGCTTGCAATCCTACAGAGTGGTTCCCAGTAAGTTATGTGTCATCTAACCTTTCCTGAAATTTATTCCTAACAATTGACATGTAGATTATCAATGCAGCAGAAATCTTTTATATACTTTTCAGATGGGGAGGGTGGCAAGTAAGCAACCTTTCAAATAAAAAATCAAAGATGTCCAATGATAAAACTAGAGATACATAATTTAGAATTTTGTTTTAATTCTGGATTTCAGCAGAGGAGTAAAAGAAAAGCATTGAAAGAATTTAGCAGTCAAAGAAAAAAAGAAAAAAAACCAAAAACCAAACCCTAAGCTTTTTGTTCTCTTTTCAAAGGGTTTGCCTTCACTTTGAGTAAGGTGTTTAATTTCCAAAGCAGATGCCTACCATGGTGTGAGCCTATTATTTTAGGAGAAAATTACAGTCTTATCTTTTGTATTGAAGATTTACAATTAACCCCGGCAAAAGTTACCTGAGTTAACAATAACATCACTTTACTGAAATATTGTTCAGCAGTAGACCTTGAAGCAGGAAACAGAAAGCCCCCAGGGGCATCTTTCACACTTGTCAGGGGGTAAAAACAAAGCTCACAGTGAGCCACCAGTTTGCCCAGCACACCAGTGGCACAGCTCTGCCCCGAATGCAGGGTTTGAGAATCCTGCTGTGTCACTGGGTGCTCTCCAGTGCCATGGGCATCATGCACTGAGGCACAAGGAGGTTGGCAATTGCTCATCTCCTATTCAGGAAACATCAAGGAAATATTGGAATTACAAACTATGTGTGAAATCTCTTTGAAAAAAACTGATGCCAGGGTTTTTGAACAGCATAGCTTTCTCCTTTAAAATACCCTGATTCTCTTCTCTCCCTCCTTTTCTCAGATCTGGTGACTGGATGTGAAGGAGAATTGCTGTGGTCATTCTGTTCCTAAATATCACAGATGCTACTACTTAAAGTCTTCATTTCTGTACTGGACCCACTAAATTCTGGTTGATGGGCCACAGGATATTCAGACAAATACCATATTTTGCTTTGAATTTTCCACGTCCTTTAAAAGTCAGCCATCCCTATGATTCATCTTTAATTTCCCATTCTAATTCCTCTAGGTTTAGCCTCTGCAAGTGGATGTCATGCTGGTTTTGCTAGAGTGGAGCACCTTTTCAATGTCAACTAAATGAAAGCAGACTCTAATATCAGTTCCCTGAGCAGATATGGTGATCCAGGTGACAGTTCAGTTCTTTCCATCCTGCCTTTCAGTTTGTGCCCAACAGGTGAAGACTAGTTGAGAAAAGGACAAAAAACAGTCTCTGTAATCAGGGGTAAAGGACTTTGAGCAAGTCCTCAATGTGGTATTTCTTCCCTCAAAACTGTGCCTTTTTTCCTCTGCTGGTTGAGAGTGAAATAAAAAGGCCAAAGGATATTTACAGTTCTAATGATAAACAGATACATGGACATTGTGCACTTTCGTTATCAGCTGCTCTTGTGTTAATGATTGATGTAACTAAGGCTTGTTTCTTTAGCTTGGCTGTAAATTGGGATTGCTGTAGATAGAGCTAGAGACACATGGGGTTAAGGAAGGGGGATTTCTGTCTGGCAATACAGGCAGGAAGCTGTTTTTAGCTTTATTTTCTAAGGAAATTAGTATCTGCAATGCTGTCTGTATGCCCGTCCCCAGTAATTTTTCAAGTTAGTGATTGATTTCAACAGTATTTGAAACAGGACAGAAATCACAAAAAGTAATTATGTTCTACAAGCTGGCACAGGTGAAGATCTCAGTGGGACAGAGATGGTTTCTTGTACCCTTGATGGGGGTCACAGGAGACTGGGTGGGAGCCAGGGACAGGACATGGGACAGTAATCAGAAGCTTTTCAGGGAAATTGGGCATTTTTTATTCTCTTGCTTGCAGGAAAACATATTCTCTGTGTGCACAGGGGAGAGTATTGTGCAAGGGCAGAGCTGCTGCTGCTCTGGGACACAATTTACTGCAGATTTCTCACTTTCTGTCCTTTCATTCTCTTTTTGTGAAGGAAAAAGTGTTCGTGGGAGAGGATTCATCTGACTTAGGGTCTGCAACCAGTGAAGCCAGAGCATCCTTGGGCTGTTTGAGGCTGAGGCTCCTGGTCAGGCAGTAACGTGCTGCTGCTTTTGGCACAAATATTTTTGCTCATTTGGTCCAACACTCAGGGAAGGGGAGTAGGTGCTGAAGAGATGGTTAGGACAAGCTGTTTGTATCTGGTCTTAAATAGGAAACAGTTTCTCCGTCCTTGATTTCTTTCTCACTTTATTTGAGCTATATTAAGTGAATGTTATGCACAATCTATTTTCAGAAAGTGGTAATTACATTAAATTTTCTTCTTCTGGTATTCTTTCATTTTGTAATGTATTCAAATGCTGCTAAGATATTGTCCAGACAAGATGACGATAGAATCTGATCATCTGTTACTGTTTACTAATGAAAGCAAAATTGGAAGATTATGTAGCAACTTTGAAAAGGGTACTTTGACAGTTTTTATTTTATTGGACTTGTTCTAGTCTATTATTTAACAAACCACCTCTTTATTGCTTAAAGAAGTGATTGCAGTATTTCACAAGGAACTCATTTAATGTCTTCAATTTCTATTCACTTGTGCAGTGTTCTTCTGATAGCTTTGTGCTCTGCTTCTCATGCTAAATCCTTTTAAAGCAGTTGCTGGATGAAGTGAATTAATGAAATTTGGCATTCCAGCCCCTTTCACTGCCTGGAAATACAGTACCCAACACAACCTGGGTCGAGCACATTTTACATCAGCACAGGCTGATGGTAAAACTGGCCACTCCTGAGCCTGCAAAACCTTAATCAAATATCCTTTATTTATATGCATAGATAGCCCTTTTAAAGATACTGCATAAAGCAAATAGTAGAAAATCTTTTCAGGTCCAAATTGGTATTGCTCCAGCAGTGGCCAAAGCTAAATATTTGTACCAGAAGACAAACGTGTATCAGCAATTGTAAATACTGTAAACAGTGGTGGAAAATTGCTGCAGGTTTTTGATCAGAGAAAACCATCAGTTTGCTCTCTGGTGCTATAAATTATTCTGACATTTCAAATCTAGTGAGTGATATGGTGAAAACTGTATTAATACACATGAAAATCAGCCCTGGTTTGAAACTCTTGGCAGGGATTTCTGCAGGTTAATTGAATTAGGGTCTGTGTGTGCTGCTTCATCCTATCAATTTTTATCTTTTAGTTTTATTGATAGATCATTTGCTTGTGTAGTCAGGAGAAAATGAGAGTCTAACCAGCTTTCTCATTTTTTTTCTGCTGTTTAATCATCAGTGCTTTTCGTTTCTTGTCTATAAGGGATTTGATGAAAATGTTTTCTACATTCCTGTAAATAAAAATAGGCAACTTTCATTTAGCCTTGAAAGGTTTTTTAGGTCTAACTTCAACCATCCTACTGTATATCTGGATGAAAATAAAATGGTCTTGTTTTCTTTACACTAAAGGATATATATAAGAATATATATATATATGAATATGTATGTTTTGCAGAGATAAGAAATTTTGGAATTTCATAGTTGTGAATTGAAGGTGTAGCAAATGACTTCTATTTGCTACACAAGCTGTTAAAGGAACTTTTATGGAGGTTAGGAGTGGAAGGTAGAGGGGTAACAGTGGCAGTGTATCCAGTCATTGGCTCTGCAGGGCAGCTCTTGAAAAAGGATTCTCCTCTATACATCCCCAAGTCTACACTGAGTGAAAAGCAGCCCTGAACAGAAGTTGGCAGTCAGTGGAACGTGGAGAAAGCCAGGAGGGGTTCTTTCTTCAATGCCTTCTTCATTCTGATTGTTTTTTCACTTCTCCTGTGAAGGGAGAGAAGTTGCTGCCCCTTGCTCCTTCTTGGTGCCCCTGAGCCTGGCATGTGCCAGGAGGGACCTGCTGCAGGGACAGAGCAGGTTGGGGCTGTGACTGGGTGTCACAGGTGTCACAGCCAGACATGGGTGTCCTGAGGGAGCTCAGTGGGGGCAGAAACCTCCCATGGAGGTTAGGGGCAGAAGCTCACTCGATGTCCATTTTCAGTACAAATACAGCCCATGAAAGTGGGGCCTCAGGATTCTTCTGCCTTTTGGGGCTTTAAGCAGGAGGTGTCAGGAAAGTTACCACAGGGGTGACTGGCTTGTGGTAGCCAAGTGTTCATTGCAATGTTGCTTTTTGATTCTCCCATCTTGGCTCATCCTATCACTGGGAAGCAGAATTCACCAAGCATTGGATTGCTCACCTGTGAAAGGGGATGTGAGCTGGGATTAGATCTTTGTGAGACAGGGTGGTTTTGCCTACTGATGATGCATTGTTGCAATTTTAATCCTGCTCAGTGCAGGGGAGCAGATTATTGCAGATCCAGCCCCTGCTCTGTATCTTGAGAATCAGCTCTTGGCCCACAAGCTTTTGGAATTTTTCACAGGTTGCCCAGGTGGTGGATCCTCCATCCCTGGACAAATTCAAGATCAGGCTGGATGTGACTGTGAGCAACCTGGTCTAGTA
Organism: Acrocephalus scirpaceus scirpaceus; assembly: GCA_910950805.1. Classification (NCBI taxonomy): domain Eukaryota; kingdom Metazoa; phylum Chordata; class Aves; order Passeriformes; family Sylviidae; genus Acrocephalus; species Acrocephalus scirpaceus. The sequence goes on from OU383773.1 coordinate 4,454,049, forward strand.
GAAAATGTCCCTGATCATTGCAGGAGGGTTGGACTGGGTAACCTTTAGAGGTCCCTTCTAGCCCAAACAATGCTACAATTCTTAAACTGGCTTGGAAGTCTTTGCCACCAAGGAGCCATTTTAAACTCAATGCCCTGTTTCACTTACCTGAAAGTCAAGCCCATTGCAGAGGTATTCAGTAACCTGCTTGCTTTTGTTTCTGCTGTTGCTGTCTTAATGTTTCTCTTGGCTGTCAGGGCTCAGGCTCTTTTGTGAGCCAAAACCAAGAGTGTGTTCAGTTCTATGCTGTGGTCTGGGGGATTCATAGCTTGGTGTGTTTCACCAGACAGTATTTGTTCCCTCCCCTCAACTCCCAGCTCAATACTCATAGCACATCCATTTTGCACTCACAGGTTGATTAAAGTTGAATACAGAGATGGGGTTGTCCTGCCCTGGTCTGAAGGTGAGCCTGGGTGGGGAGAGACATGCTCCAAGTTATCATCAGCTTCCCAGCCCTCCTGCTGCTCAAGGAATGCAGGGGATGTCTACAAGCAGTGTGTGCAGTGTTGTGATGTCTACTACAGGAGCAATTCTTGTAGAATGGTGAAAGGCACTTTCAATAAAACCCCAACCATTTACCACATGATTTTTTGGAGGAGCTGGGTTGCCACTGGGGTAATCACTCTAATGGAACTGGAAAGGTGTCATGCTGCAGTTGTTTTCATATTTGTGTGGCCTCTCTTTATTACTTTACTTTTACTGGGTCTACTATTGTATTTCCCAGTTGGAGCTAAACACTCCTGAGCCCTGGGGATTTTTTGCAATTATTGCCACTGACAGAGCAAACAGGAGTGAGGAATCTGAGCCGTTGCTATAGAGGCTGTATATGACACAATGCCCGTGAAGCACTGGGCATAATAACCATAACATGAAAAATGAGCTATTGATTCTCTGCCCACTTCCAGGGAATGAAAAATTTCCTCCCAGTCTGTAATCCAGTGCACTGAGAACATCGTCCTCCTGAGCGCTGGTCTGTGGAGGTCTGACTCCATTCTGTGGGCACCATTTCGTTTAGGCTAATGAAAGTGTGAGTGTATTTGAGGAGGAAGCTGGTCACAGGCTTATTTAGTGTCTGTGCAGTGTAATCTGTGCTATGATTTCATGGCACTTAGGCCTGTGAGTGGCTGCTTTGACTTTGGGTGGAGCAGCCAGGGCTGAATCATGGAAAGCATCAAGGGGCAATTTGACATCCTTACTCATTCCGAGCACTGCTTCAACCCCTGCATAAATATCCTGCTTGATGTGAGCAAAGATGTCACAGTTTTGGTGATTTTGGCCTAATCATGCCGGAAATGTCCTGGAAAGGTCAGCCACCAATCCTCTGTCTTACGCTGAAACAATTTGAATAGTCATCCATCCATCCATCCATCCATCCATCCATCCCTCCATCCATCCATCCTCATGAGCTGAAATGCAGCTGTTTTCTTTGATGTGATCAACTATTTAGTCATTCCTGAAATTTTCCTTTTGGTTCTCTTTGTTGGGATTTTCAACACTGCCCAGTGCAGGTTGGCTCTGATCTCTTCTGTGTGCGGTGGCCTGGGAGACTGTGACCCTGCCACAAGGATTTACACCAGTTTGGCTTCCCATGACGTGCCTCTCATTGGCTTTAGATCCCAATTTACAGGGCAAATAGCCCACACAAAGCAATATTAGTTCTTTGTGGGCAGCTGAAAGAGAAGCACCATGTAGATATCAGCAAAACTTGGCTGCTTGTCTTGCTGGCATCACTGCCAGCATTTTCTTTGGTTGGCTCCATGCAGATCTGGGACCTTGTGTTTCATTTGGAATTCTGCTTGGGACTCAACCCAAGGTTGGGAGATGATGCTGCCAAGTTTTCTTTGGTTTTGTATCAAGATCAACTTTAGATTGAAGCTGGAATTGAACCAGGCACGTGACCTAACTCCTCTACTGTCTCCTACATTGAGGAAAGCCAGTCCTGCCTAGCCAAAATGGAGTCAGACAGAGGGTGTTATGGGTTCCTGGTGTTAGATCAAAGTAGCATCCATGGAGGTTTTTACTCTCCCATTTTCTCTCAGTCTCACAAAAGAACTTCTGTGGAACAAACCTTCAAGTGAAGGTCATGGATGTTCTTTTTTCCCCTTTCCATTTCTGAAGCAGTGGGTTAGAAGATGACTCTGCCCTTTTTTGAGTGTGTGGTTGAAAGAAAAGCATGTGAAAGCAGCAAGCGCAGCTCAGTGGTTGAATGCCAGGTGCCTGGAACTGCTTCATCTCTGCAGGCTTGGGGAGAGATCCCCAAAAGCAGCAGCCTTGAAATATTTGAAATATTTTTCTGGGCACTGAGCAAAAGACTGTCACCTGAGGGTAATATATAAGAAGCCAAGTAAATTGTTTGATTGTGTCAGCATTTCTGCTGATACAAATAATTAATGAGAAGATTGATTTTTGGACCAAATTCCTTCTCTCAAGGAGAGAGATTTTCTCACTAAAGGTGTCTTGCTCTGTATTATTTAGGTATTTCTGCACTATTTGTTAAATACCAAAAAAAGGCATTGGGAAAGAGGATTGAGATGGCATTTTTAAGCCTGTTTTCTACAAAATCCATAGCATGAAATCCATGAATGTGAGCATGGCTCTGTGAACCCCACAAACACTTGGGAGGGGCAGGCAGAAGCCCTCTCTGTATCTGCAAACACTTTTTTTGGTGCCTTGCTGTTAGCTCCCTTACATCCTCATCCTTCATTGGCTCATGTCTGAGTGCTGCTGTGCTGAACATCTCTGCCGTAACACTGGGTCCAGAACCAAAAAAAACCCTCCCATGGTCTTCTGCTGAGCTTTGCCTTAGCACAGAGGGTAGACCCTGGGCATGGCTCATTAGGTTTAGTGTTTACAGCTGGAGCTCCTGTTAGTTTTGGTCATGCAAAACACCTCTGCTGTAGAGAGGAATTAATTTGCCCCAATTGGGAAGAACCAATAGAGATGCTTTAGGGCATATTTCTGTTTGGGATGGAGATGTAACTCCCACCTATTCATAACCAACATGCTTTATTTTCAGCGTTTGGATGCAGAATAATAAACAGGTGGGGAGGGAAAAAGCCACCTCAGACTCTGAGAAATCAGTGCATTTCATGTCATTTCAGCTCTCATTTCATAGCAGTGTGTGTTTCTGAGCTCGGTGCTGAATCAATCTATTTGCTTTCCATCTTGGGCTGCCTTTCAAGCAGTACCTGACCGATGCTGATCAGCCTGGAGAGATGTGATATGTGACCTACCCCCTCGTCTTGCAGCAAATCAGGCTCCACACGGTCTATTTATAGAAGTCTGGTTTCTGTGTTAGGCTCCTGGAATTCTGCGTTTGCTTCATCTGGAGTACAACAAAAATCTTTTGATTAATTTTTGAGGCAAAGCTCCTTGGAATAAAATTTGCTTTAATAATGGAAGTGCATTAAAAATTTATATGAGAAGCGGGAATTTATATCTCTCTGGGAGCTGAGATTTAAATACAATCTTACCTAAAACAGACTGTCAAGATGTAATAAACAGAAGATTCTCGCTGGACATTTGAGCCCTGTTCAGGTCTCCATTCCCAGCATGTTTAAAAGCCTTTCTGGTGGAAGCTGGCTTTCCCCTCACAGCTTTTCCCTGGTCTCTAGTACACTCCCTCTTGGTGAAGTGAAAGCTTCTCACCTCTCCTGTTACCATATTTCTGAGCACCTCTCCTGCTGACCTCTGCTGAGTCTCACGGTGTGGGCCAAACCCAAAACTGCATTGGTGCTCAGACTCCAGCAGCACTGCCTGGGATGGAGTGATGCCCTCCCAGACCCTCCTGAACATCAGCACAGCCCAGAGGAACCTCTGGTATTTTGCTTTACCAGCCACTTGTGCCTGGTTACCCAATCTGGACCAGAGCTGCTGGTCCCCAAGCCAGCAGGGTAGGGTAGGTTTCTTTTTCTAGCAGCTAGGTATTTACATTTGCATTCTCTCACTGAAGATTCGTGTATTTGTATTTTGTCCTCCTCTTCAGTGAATTGCATTTTACTGATTTTTGAGCTGTTACCAAAATCCTGTTGAATTTTATTGCTTCCTCCAAATCTTCTAAGTTGAATTAGTTTACCTTTATTTTATTAGATTATTTTTCCCCTCCTCCTCGAATGTAAATTCTCAGTGGAAATATTGTCTAGATCTCAGGGCTCACCCTCATGGGTTTCATCTCTTTGAGATATTTTTGGAAAAATAAATACCATATTTTCAGTGATGTCTCTCAGAAGCCAGGTTTTCCATTATCTTTGAATCACATGCATTACACACAGATTCAGATCACAAATGGAAAGACAGACAGTGAAGTGCCATGGCACAGGCTATCACTAGTGTTCTTCCATCCCATCTGAAAGCAGGAACCTCTCTGATTATCAATAATTATTGTCTGGGTCAGCTCAGTTTTGTAGTCCAGCCTTTTGAGTTTAAAGTGAGGATTTAAAAGCAGGAAACCTATAAAAATATTCTATCTGCGACAATATGGAACAGGCACCCTGAGGTAGTAGGTATTTTTGAATTTGGGTTTAAGAAAATGAAAGAAGAGATGATGTCATTTAATTCTGGGGTCTGAACATAAGGCTGAAAATCCTGAGCCTTAAAACTTTGCACCTGGCTCAATGAATAGGCATTGCAAAAGGGAAATTGTGTTTTATGTGACTTCATCTTTTTTTTAAAAAAAAGATGTGTGTGGGCAAAAGGCACTAATTTACCACTTTGAAGGCATAACATTTTTTAAACTTACTTGTACCCACACAAATTGAAATGGAAACTATTATTTTAACATTAACCATTACCTCTTTTTTTGTTACAACACAAGGTACTCTTTCTCAATGAGTGCTGGCCCTAAACCAGATCTCAGTCTTACAAATCAATCTTATTTTTTCTTCCAACTATCTTTTATTCTAGTTTGGTTTTTTGCCTTTTACAACCCTTCCAAAAGTCTGTTTAGTTTTTGTGTTCTGCTTAATATACTCTCCCAATATTCAATTTGTCAGAGGTTAAGAACATTCTGATTCAAGTTTCCATCAGTTCAGAAAGAGTATCAAAGGCAAAAATTATTAACTGGGGAAATCGAGGGTATTTTTATATTTAAAAGGCTAATTTAGGCTAAATGGAAAATGGGTGTGAAAAACTGCCCTAGCATTTTCACAATAGCCAACCAGATGCTGTCTGAAAAAGAAATAGCCTTAATATCCTCATTTCTTTTTATGCTAAAACATTGGCAGGTATCAATATAGGAGGCAAACTAACTTATTTGCACTAAATTGGGCAGTTCAAACTGCACAAAAGGCTTTCAGCTGCAGTTGCATAAAACATGCTACAGAGGCCCCTGGATACTGGAAAGCAATGTGTGAAATTGCCTCACAACCACAGGTTTGGCAAATTACTGTTTGCCTGTAAATATCACCCACTTCTGAGTGGGTTTTCACTGAGATTTTTCTGTCCAGCTTCTCTCACTTCCAGGGGTCAGACTGGAATAATTGCATCTGAAATCTGAGAGCACAGGACTTGGAGTAAGGAGTGTGGTACTCTGCTCTGAACTGCCTCTTGGGCAACTTATTTGAGGTACAGAGGAAGAAAAATAACAAACTACCACCACCACCAAAAAAAAAAACCACCCAAAAAACCCCAAACAAACAAACAAAAAAACCCCACCCCAAACCAAACCCAACAAACAACACCCAAAAAACCACCGCAGCAAAATGGTTTGAATATTTGCCCAGAGATGAATTTGAGTTTTGCCATGGTAGTGATGATTTGCATGGGAGGAGAAAATTTAAGATTGTTAAGATTGGTTAAGATTGTTCTCTTGAAAATGTTGGAGATTTAAGTCCTCCAAAGGCATGACTGTCATCACAGCACAGGGGCTCCACTGTAGGGTTTTCTGTGGAAGTTAGAAACCTTTGGGTACCCAGACTGCTTTTTTTTTCTGATGTATTTTTAGCACTGATCATTATCTGTTAAGAACAGAAGTGAAACACTGGGTAGGATATGCCAATTTGTTTTTATTTTATATTTTATGAATATACCCTTTGTGTGGCTAAAGCTTCCTGCTTAGCTCAGTTAAAGCCCTCTCCAAGGATCAGTCCTTCTTCCATCCCTGACAGTGCTGTAGTCAGTAGTCATCTCATTTAGGGTTTTTATTCCCCCATAATATATCCATCCTGAAATACTCATCCTGTTGCTAAGAGCACAGTCTATTATCAAATTCAGTATCTAGACAAGCAGAGACAGTGAATGACTGGCCTGATTCAGCTGTTAATTCATTAACTACACAGATGTACAGCTGTTGCACAAATATATTATTATTGCAGGTAACACCAGAATTAAGTCTACAAAAAAGCCATCCCACAGTACTTGGAAGGTTCAGTCAGTCTATGGAATGAATAGGTTCCATCAATAGATACTTGAGGTCATATTTTGGGACCCTTAATATCAAGAAAATTCACTCTGGTGAACTTCTGGAAAGTTCAGTCACTTTCTCATATCAGGGTTTTGATCCAATCTCATTTCACAAAGAAAATTATCTTAGATTTAGTTGGCTAGCACAAGTCACACTGAGGATGATGAGGATTAATTGTCTTTGTGCATGAGCTTTGTTGATCTGCCAAATGCCTTTGCAAGATGCATCACATAAGACCAAAAAAAAAAACCAAAAAAACCAAAAAACAAACGGCATTGGGAAATCAAAAGAGAAAGAAGAAAAGAGCCCACTATGTGGTGTTTGAGTTTCTCTTTATAGCATGATTTATTGGTCTCTCAGTTTTGTTTCAAGCCCCAGCTTGGATGACAGTAGCTTACAGTGAGCCCACATAGGCTGTCTTGACAGAGATGCATGTGGGATCTGTAATATAGAGCAAGCTGGAAGGAAAGGTGGCTGAGAGTTCAGGGAAATAAGGCAGCCTTTTTTCTTTCTTTCTCTTTTCTTGTTTCTTTCTCTTCTTCCTTTTATTTTTTATAGGAGGTTGTGCATAACACCACACATTTGCTAAACCATGTGTTTTCCCTAGGCCATTGAAAGTTTATGTCTGCTTGTCCTCATTATATTTTGGCATTGCTTGCTACTTACACAGAAATATAACTTCGTGCCACTGATTTCCCTTTAATGACCAATAAGCCATGAATCAGCAGCAAGATAAACAAATTCCAAGAGTATTGCCATGCACTGATATTTATCTTTACAGTGGATATGAAACAAGATGAATTACAGAAACTCCACCTACACTTGTAACACCTACATATTTCCCAACTCTTCCTATGCCCATGCTATCTGAAAATGGATTTGGCGTTATTTATTGATAACAATAAAAAGTCTGCCCACTGAATTCCGGTTAAGGTTGTGACTGTAGGAGTTTGTGTGTAATTAGCTCACTTGTGGACTATAGGTATAGATATAGATATTAATCTCCTTTAATTTGAAATGCCTGAAAGGTTCTGTCCACTGTCAGTGGAGTGAGATGTACAGTCCCAGGCCAATTCTTCCCATCCTACAAGAGCTGCCCAGGATAGATGGAGTGGAAATACATTTGGAAGTGTATTTATCTCCATGAACACAGAGAGGATCTTGCTTTTGCATGCCAGCAGTTTGAGGGGATGACTCCTATTGACGGGAATGGTTGTATTAGTTTTTATGGCTTTTACATGGAAGACTTTGCAATTGCATTTGTTTATGGGACAGGTCTGAGGAAAAAGGGTATTGTACCTGACTAAAGAACCCTCCTATGTGGAAGTGCACACAGAAATTCAGCAGAAATGAAGCATAAATCATCATCTCTTTTTGTCACAGCCCACTAAGTGTCACTCAACTACAACATTACCAGCCTGAAGACATTAGGGATAGATGTTTCAGTCTTCCAGAAATTCAAATGTGGGCTTCAGGCAGAAAAAGAAGCAAGAAAAATCCTGGTGCCCATGCCCATGGGCCATGTTAAATTACTGTGTAGGTGGATTTCCTTCAGGATATCCCATCCTCCCATCTTCCAGAGAAAGTTGAAAAATCCCAAAGCATGGGAGGCACAGTCTGTGCTCCAGCATCGTTGTACATTAAAAATAGCAACAGCTGTCTCACATGATGCTCTCCTGGCCCTCATCTTCCTGGTTTTCATTAAAATGCAGAATTTGTTGCTGCTCAGTGCGACACCCTTCAAGGAGAGGCTGTGGCTGCTCCGTGTGGCTCGCTCTTCCTTCTTGATATTCCCATCGTGGCTTTGTATGGGATGAATAAGTTGGGGGAGGGGGGGGGGGGGGGGGGAAATTCTACAGGAATTGTTTGAAGCAAAGGGAAGATTATGATTTTCCACAGCAAATGAAAGTCTTGGCATTGTCAGACAATAACTCATCCTGGGTTCTTCTAACAGATTCACTTGCTGATGGCTGATGAGGGCTCTGTAGCCACAGTGGCAGTGAATCTTTCAGAATCATTGCAAATGAGTTCAACTCCAGATGAAGCAATGGTGACTTTTTTTTTTTTTTTTTGGTCAGTGGAACCTCTGTGACTGATGCCACAGACTGGTTTGGCATGACTAAAAATTCGCTCTGTCCATTTTCATTCAATAGCTCCTATTCAGCCACACAATGTCCCTTTAATGAAACCATTTAGGAAAATGATTCTATTTTGCAGTAATACTGGCAGGCCAGAGAAGTTCATGCTTGTAAAGCAAACTGGCTCATACACTTCTGCAATACACTCCTTGAGAAGGCATTTATCACTAAGTGTTTGTTAGCACAGAGAGAACCCAAACTGTTTCTAAACCTTTGCAAATCTAATACTGACAAGGCTTATCCTAGAATATGTTTTTAGGAGGTGAACTCAGGAGCTATTAGGAGGCCAGGGTATTGCTAGCAGAGAGAAGAAAATAAAATACATGCTGAAAAGAGAAAATAAGATTAAAGAAAATAGTTCTGCTGTAGGGGCCCCTTTAGGCAATCTGGAGAAAGAGAATAAGGTTTGTAATATTCTACTCTTTCTCTCATAGCCTAGAGAAGTCTTCATGTGCAAAATATTTTTAATCTCCTTTTCTATTCTGAGACTCTGTTTCACAAAGTCATTTTTATGCATCCCAGTATAAACACTGCAGCAGATTTAAGAGGGATTTTGTATCTGTCAAAATTAAGTGCATCAGTCTGTGTGCAAGGCTGGGAAATGTTGGGAGGCAATCGTAGTGGAAAACAAACATACAAAAAAGGCAAACATCAAGTAAGGAATAGCTTTATTTCTCAGATAAGTGACTTTATTCCCAAGGCTGAGTAGTGACGAAGAGAGAGGTTATTCAGTGGTTCTCACAGACAGTGGGTGATTGGGGCTTTGGGGTTCTTTTTCTTTGCTGACTCATTTTCTGGCCTTTAATGAGTCAAACTCTGTCATTGTAGTCTGCAAAAATGGGTGTAATAAGGATGTGCATCCCAGAAGGATTCTGAGTCTTAATTGACATGGGTAAAATATTCTGATATTTTTGTTTGAAGATACAAAAATGAAAATAGCATCACTTAGGGAAGCACCTGTGCTTTCCATGTCAACACTTCTGCATGGAACCACACCCTTGTGGACCTAAGTATTTTGGTTTTTCTTTGCTTTCCCTCAGTTTTTATACTTCATGGATTATGCAGAAAAATGAATGGTTCCACTACTGCATTCAGCAATTCCACTCAAATTAGACATTTATCTCTTCCCATGTTTCTCTTTCATTCTCAAGCAGGAACACTTTTATATTGAAATTTAAGGTTTATCCTAACTGAGCTTTCTCCTTGACAGTTGCTGTAACTCTGCTTTTGTATATGTTGCTTGTTAAGTCTCTTTCACATGAATGTCTGGGACAAAATTCCACTGATTTTCAGTAGGGCAGGATCAAATTCAATATTAAGAAAACTCCATTTCCTGCTAATAATCTATTTTGGTCTCCAGACAATTTGCAGAGTAGTCTTTAAAACAGACGTCTAAATCTGATCATCTGCTTGTTTTGTTCTCTCTAAATAACCTGCAAAAAGTTGCATTTATAAGGCTCAGTCCTGCAGATTTTTATCAGCACTGCTGCTGCTCATTCAAAGGTGACCTTTTTTATAAATCAGGATTTCTTCTTAGAATGAAGGCTGTCAGAATCAAGCACTAAAATTCTCACAGCCACTTCTATTTCAGACCAAATTTCGTGTCAGTCACCTGACTGCAATGAAATTTGGGAAATAGAAAGTAGATGAATTAATGGTCAACTAAATCAGGAAAGTTTGAAAAGATTCTAAAGGGAAAAAAAGAAAAGTCTTAGGCAAGTAGAGATGATGGCTTGAATGAGAGAGCATTTCTGTCCTGTTGGAGGGCATTTTGATTACTTGGTCAGTAATGCTTTGTGCAGCACCAGCCCCATTCTAAGCAATAGTCTGTAAATTGCATTAAGTAGAATACAAACAGGATCTACAAATGATTTACAAATAGGGATTGCATAATTTAAATCAAGGAAAGCTTTAAGAAGGAGGGATAGACATTGTGAAGCAGAGACATGATTATGGTGCAAGTTCCAGGAAAGAGACACTGAAGTGATGAGTGTTTCTTGCAGCATCCTTGATGAGATGTTGAGAGGTTCAGGGCTGGGCAAACACAGATCATGGGAGAAAACCTGGCAGAGATGTGGGGCCATATTCAGACTGTTTTTCCACAGGAGCCTATCTTTAGCATCTGAATTTGGGAAAGTGATCAGTGATTCAGGCCACCTACAATCCAGCGCTGCCAGACCAGGCTGGCTGTGCTGTCAGTGCAGAAGAGCAGTCGTGATACCTAAATTAGCTACTGGGAGCAGATTATTCTGAATAAAGCCCTGAGTTTAGGAATGGAAGGAAGTTCTTGTACAATTTAACAAGAAAAGGTTGTTGAAACAGCTGGAGACCCAAAGGGATGGAAGTGTGCACATTGCTTGGCTCTGATTTCCTAATTTAATAGCTGTGGAGGAACATGAAAATCCGGTTAACTTCAAGGTAAAATTTAGGAGAAAAAACATTAGGAGAAAAAAGGAAGTAATGGTGCTTTCCCCAGTGCCCATGCATATTTTTGGGCAAGGACTGAGTCATGCACAATGGGAAAATCCTAAGTGTTCAGTCAGGAACCGTAAAACAGAAGTGAAATGAGCTGCTGAAAAAAGGCCTTGTATTGCAAGTAGGATTTTGTTTAGCTGATAATGGTGAAGCCAATGAACATATTTAACAGAACTCACTTATTCACTGTTGCCTTTTATCTTTTTCATATGGGTGCTTGTTGTCAAGGTGGTTTTGCATTGCTTTGCTTTTTTTAGTTGTATGTTGGTTTTAACTCATTGTCACACTGTAAAATCTTAGCACTAATAATGATTACAGACACGTTTTAATTGTCCCATGTGGGTCATTATGCTCACTCATCTTTGTTTGGGTTTTTTCCCTGTTCTTTAGTTGGTGTGTTTTGCTTAGAGTTGTGTTCAGTAATGTCTAATGAATTTCATGGGTGAATAAAAAATCTTGTGTAAATAGGAGACAAAGAGAAAATGGGAATGCTTGAGCTCAGAAGCGTAGGAAAAGCTAAGAAAACCAGAATAAAACATGCATTACACAATTCTCTTGCATATCCCTGACAAAGATGATTTTAGCCTCTCAATTTAAAGAAATAAAAAAAGAAAAAAATTGGAAGTTCGTGGGTGGTTTTCTAATGGCTCAGTGGGTTTTAGCTGACTAATACTCTGAGTCTTAAAGAATATGAGCAAAGTACTGTTGTTATCTGTGTTGCAGTTTAACTGTGTAGCACTCGCTCACTCCCCACTCCCCAGGGGGATGGGGAGGAGAGTAGGGAAAGGTAAAATCGATGGGTTGAGGTAAAAGCAGTTTAATAATTGAAATAAAGTAAAATATGATAATAAAAATAGCCATCCCACCAACAAACCCAGAAATAACTAGAACAGTGACAATGAGAGAGGGGAATAAGACACAGAAAAGATGAGTGATGCACAATACAGAGTCCCAAATCCAGGGGGAAACCTCATCAGATATTTTTTGTAGTGGGATCCCTGAGGTGAAGCAGATAAATACTGTCAGTCTCTTGAAATCATGTTGGCTCAGATGGGCATAAAAAGATCTGCCTAGTTTTGAATGGTTCAACATAACGAGACTTCTGATTTTCCCCTCTTTAAATGGAAGGAGTGAGGTGGGTCAGAAAGCTCTGGACATGTACAGCTATAGGTGAGGAACTTGTGAAAATAAAAATCTGCCTCTGGGGTGTGCTGAGGACAGATGGTGTCCATACAAGCCTTGACCATCACTCAGAAATTGGCTTGAACTTCTTTCCAGTAGAGAAACTGATTGAATGGCATTCACAGTGCTGCTGCTCTCACTTGCCAGGCAGAAGCCAACCTTGTCAAATAGTGAAACAAAAGAAAGATCAAAGAGCTCTCTCTCATTTAGGGTTGTTATCAATAAGGAGGTTGCTGTCAAGAACCCAAAAGACTTTTGGTATTTGTTTTACATGGAGGGTTTGAGGAGGTTTTGGTGAAAGGTGGTGGCAAACAAACGACATTTTGTGATGGAATCAGAGCTCAAAAGACTTACTGGAGTCTAATCTGTCTTAGCAATTGGGCCAGCAGTTCTGCCTGGGAGTGTTTAATGAACAACTAATCTCTTCCAAGCAAGCCAAAATTCTCTTAACCCCATTGAGGTAATGGCTGGTATTTCGGGCATTGTTCATGCACTGTGTGGGTGCACATTGTGTTAATCATGAAGTGTGGAAATGACCAGTCAAATACATGAAGCATTCAGTCTTCCAGCTTCTGTCCTCAGCAACTTCCCAACATGGGCAGCTGGATCTGTCCCACTGGACTCACTGCCTGACAGTGCTGCTATTTGTGATGCACAGGAACATCTTTCACTTGACATTTTTATTTGCTAACTTTGATCTCAGATTTAGCATTTTGGAGAGCCTGACATTGTAACTTTTTTCTCAACTCAGTCATTACATGAGGAGAAATACCACCAGGAGGTCATAATGTGCTGTTCTATCTGCTCTGTCCTGCCCTGTATCCTCATCTGGATTTGCAAATCAGGTCATGGAAATAAATGTTACATGGGAGCCAGAACACAGGAATTACAATAGCAGGTCAGAGCAGTTGTCTGCCCTGTCTGGGATCCTATCTGGCAAAGTTAGCACCATAGGTCTCAGAAAAACAAGTGTTCTGGAGAGTAGGACTGTACATGTGATGGGAAGAGGAACAGTGGTTCTGTGCCTTCATACATCTGTGTTCAGGACATCCTGAAAAGGACAGGAATTACCACAGGCACTGGCCCCTGGAACCATTTTGTGGAAGCAAAATGGAAACTAAATGTGTGATCATTTTTGTCTGAAAAAAAAAAGAGAAAATGTGTTTGCATTTCAGAATTTCTTTTCACCTTCAGTCTTCCCAAATGTCTTTTGAATTTGTTTACCAATCTTTTATGCAATTTGATAGAGAGGTGGAGAGTTCAGTGACAGGGAAATTCCTGCAAATTTTTGAAATCTGGAGGAGAGGAGACAGACTTGAGAGAATGAGGGAAAAGCACTAATGAACGGGTTACAGTTTGGGCAAAAACCTTTGCAGGCACCACAAAACCCGCATCATAAAAGGTGAAAATGTCCCTTGGAAGGGGCTGCTGGAAGTCCTGCAGTCCAAAGTGTATCAGGTCAGCTTTGCCTGTAATGAGTCTGAAATACCTCTAAGACTGGAGATTTGACGAGGCAGCAGAGATTTGGTCCCTCAGTAATCATTTCCAGCACTTCACTACTCTGCAAGTAAAGAATCATTTCCTGATATCCAGTCTCAACCTCCAAAATATGGTCTGCCCATGACTGAGCAGCACTTGTCTCCATCATCTTTTAAAACTCCCCTTGGAATAGTGGTAGGCTGGGATTATAGTTCCTCTTAGCCTCCTCTTCACAAAAGAAGCTGATGTTGAGTCAATCAACCGTAAGAAAAAAAGTTTTAGGTAACCAGTACCCTTGGAATTACTTTTTCTTTTATAAATGCAAAAGGCAGAGGGATGAGAATAAGATATTTCTTCACTTACTGCAAAAATACATAAATACAGCACTGCAATGCATTGATCTCTTCTTTTTTCCTGTAGTCCTAGAAGAGTAACAACCACTGCTACAAGGACAACTACAAATGCTTTCTTTCTGGACAAGTGGTGTCAGCATTATGGAACAGAAATCAGTCATCTGCCTGCCAACATTGTCTATTCCATGGAAAGTTCAGACACTCTTCTCTCTAGTGCAGTTTCAAATCAGCACCTCATTTGTAGAGTTTATGTAATGCCTCATTGATCTACCATAGTGGTCCCTTAATGTTTGGAAGTCTGAGTTTCGGTAGATGGGTTTTAAATAATTGCAACATTGCAAACCTAATTGTTTCACTGTTTCCCCCATCACTTTTAAAAAATCATTAAAGTATTTCCATTTTATTTTTTACATGGAGATTTGTAACAGCTCTTGGTTGCACAGGAAAATAAAGGCACCAAGAAAAATGGATAATGTCAAAGCAATGTAGAAATTTGCAGTATTTCTGATTAAATGTCAATTTTCACTGCCTGGGCCAGTGATGGGATAAGATTTAGCAAATCTATTCCACTGCAAGCTAAGAAGGTTCCACTTGATGGCTTTTGTATTGTTTATCCATAAAGTTGTACTCTTCCCCCTATTTCCAAATAAAAAGGGACGATTTCAGCAGTAAATTCAGGAGGCGAGTGCAGCTGGAAGAGGCAGCAAACAGATGAACAGTTTCTGTGCTTTCCTTTGAGGTCTCCTGGGAACCTCTAGGGCTGTCAGAGGTCTCCTGGGAAACCTTAAAGGATCTTTGTGGCGCTGGCTTTGGCTGGGAAAGGATAACTTCCAGCAGGCTCTAACAGCTTCTTCCAGCCATTCCTGATCAGTGTGCTTCCAGTTTCTTTTTTTCCAGCTGACTCCTGGCTGGGGAAAATCAAGCACCCTTTCAACAGGTTCTATGGAGAAGCCTATTTAGCTGCTGGCCTTAAAGCACAGCTACCAGATGCAGCAGCTGGTTCAGAAGTGGTCCAGAGAGAGAGTGACTGGTTCTTGTCCAAGATCCTGAAGATACAAAAAACTTGAGCTCTCAACTGTACTGAAGGATGTGCTAGGAGTCTGTGTTAATCAGAGTGGGAAATGAAGATTTCTGTGATGGCAAACTCAGAAACTTGTGACTTCTGGCCTCTAGAGGAGGGCTCCTGCTCCACCTGCAGCTCTGCAGCTCCAGAACAGCTTCTGGTATGGATGAGGGGCTGGGAGCTCTGTCCAGTGAAGGATCTGAGCCAGGGAAGAGTGGCTGATAGCAGCAGGTGACTCCCTCCCATGGGGGTTTTAACCCTAATCTCTCAGCCTGACCAGTCCTGGGATGTTTTGTGCTGACCAGGGGCTCAGTTCTAGGGTGTTGTAGACTGACTGCTGAGGCCTGTCCAGCCACTGGGCAGTTGTCCACTTCCAAGGGGGCACCAGTGATCCAGTCCAGGAAACCTGGAGCATAGCAGGTATTTCCAAATGGTTTCACAGATTGTGGTTGAGCCTGTGTGGGCCAGATTTTTATTTTCTGTTTTCTCCTTAAGTAGGGAGGACCAGAGAAGGAGTGGACAGATTCTCTAGGGCAGCAGCTGTTATCAGCAATGAGGATTTGGCTTCCATGACAATGGGATCTTCTTTGGGAATCAAAGATGGCTACAGAGAGATTGGATCTGCCTGGCCAAGTGGGGCAAAAAATAGGAATGGGAATGACAGGGGAGGGCAGCGAGGACCCCACAGCAGGTTTTGCACTTTGCATGAGAGTGTAGGGACAGTTGATGGAACTCTGCCTTGGGATGGGTGATGGATCAGCTGGAAGCTGCTGGGTCTCTCTCGGAGCAGAGCAATGCAGCTGGTGCAGTGCTGAACATTTACTGCAGCCTGAAAGTGAAGGAAATAGGAGATGAGGCCTTCTTTGGAGAGCAGGAAGAAGCCACCCCAGAGAAGGGGATTTTATTCATGTGTATAAATAGCTGATGGGAGGATGTAGAGACAGAGCCGGGCACTCAGAGGTACCCAGTGGAAGGACAAGAGGTGGTGGGCACACACTGAAATTCAGGAAATGCCATTTAAACATAAGAAACCTTTTTTAAAAATGAGGGTGTCTGAAAGCTGATGCTGCCTGCCCAGAGAGGTTGTGGACCTTCCATCCTTGCAGCTATTCAGACCTGGGTAAACTGCTCTGGCTGACCCTGCTTTGAGCACAGGTTGGACTGGATGATGCTCAGAGGTCCCTACCAGCCTCAGTGACTCCACAGCTCTGTGAAAAAACACATTCCTTCTTTTCCTTTACATCAGTGAAGCAGCTCACAGCCATGAGGAACAAGGTGCTTGATTTCTGGGGATGTGCTTGGAGTTTCCATGAGGAGACAACAAGTGGGAAGGATTTGCAGCAAACTTTCCCAGGGCATGTTTTCTTTAGAGCAAAATGTAAATTTTCATGAGTGAAATAATCTGCCTTGAATCACTTAATTATTGGCAATAAAAGAAACCACAAGACCGACCTGCAAATTACAGGGATGAAAAACTAAGTGCAGGTGTAGACTTCACTGGAGCTTTGTTGAAACTCTATAGGTATTCCAAGTGTATGTTTAAGAATGTCAAATGAATAAATAACAGCTACTGGAGCTATGTACTCTTTTTAACTGCAATTACTGGTACACTGCAATCTGCGGTCTGAAAGTGTTGGAAATCTTCCAGAGACAGAATAGGCCACAGCATTTTGGTACAGTTGGTAGAGATGAAGTGATGTGATGCCCTTGCAGGTGGAGGAAGAAAAGCAAGAAGAGAATGACCAGGCAGATGCTGGATGGTAAATACCTGGATTTTAGCTCTAGACAAAGGATAAGACTTCACAGGCTCATAGTCAGACAATACCTGGTTTTATTCTTAAACCAATATTTTGAAAAGATCTTTAATGTCTCTTCTGAAAAGAGCATGTATAAATTCATGTATTTCAGTAGCAAATTTTATTCAATGTAGGTAATTTTCTAAGTCCTCAATTCCAGTCATTCAAACATTGTATTTAATTAAACATATTTTAGAATAAGTAGGTTTAATACCTGTGGGAATATTTTAAGGACCATTCAAGGAACTTAGAAAAATAAGCTGTGTGGTTAAATCAGAAAAGGTAGCAAAGTCAGTGTCATGGTAAACTTGGTTAACTGAAGAAAAGCGTTTTTTGGACTGAAGGCAGCTGCAGAAACAAAGTTTGAAAATTCATCCAAGTCACCAGCAGTCAGTCAGAAGCATGTTGGGTGGTAGATGAGATAGCCAGAGACCTGACCAAAACAGCTGTAAAAAACAGAAGTGTTGGCCAAGTGCTGCAGAGCTGCCTTGGAGAAATGGGATCAGTTCTTTCCTGCTGTGCCAGGGGAGGGAATCCAGAATGTGCCTCTGGGCTGCAGGATCACCAGTGATGGAGGGATAAGAAATTATGTGCTGGGTTTTGGCAGGTGCCATTTACATTCTGCCAGTTTGCAGCAAAGCTGCAGCCACTCACCCAGTGAAGGCCTGGTCTGTTCCCTCTTCTTGCACAGAGTGCAAATCCTCAAGTGTGAATGGTGTTCACAGCCTCTCTCCTACCTGTATCTCCAGTTGCAACATCTGGCCAATGTTGATGTGATGACCAGCAAGGTTTCTTTCTTACCTTGCTTATTTTTCATTGTCTCAGCACTCTGTTACTGACAGAGACTGAGCACTTTCTCTTTCCCTCAGAAACCTGCCTCTTGGCCTTTGATTGGAAGATCATTTCAGGGTCTCCACTCCTGAACCCTCTCTGTTACTTTTCTTCACCTTGACGTCAAAATTTCACTTCTTTCTCCTTTTCTTCTCGTCAGCTTCATTTCATGAAGTCTGCTCTGTGTAGGGCTGTACTTCCTTGTCTCCACTTTGATGATTCCTAGAAAATCCATTATTATTTATCATTGTGTTGCTTTGAAAGTTAGCTGTGAAAGTAGATGCACTACAGTATTTACAGAGACATGGCAAATAATATCCTAAATCTATGCCAGACAGCTCTACTACAGCACACCCTTCCCTACTGAAGGGGAGAGAATTGTCTATGTAGCTAATACCAATGTGGGAAAAAGAAAGCGACTTCAAAGGAGTGATGGGTCTGTTGGTTGCTGTGCTGAAAGGGAATAAACTACAAATGAAATAAAAACAAACCTCAAAAGGTGACATTCTTCTGCAGAAAATGGAATAAAATTGTTTTTGCCTAGCTGCAAGTTCTTTGCTTTTGTGAAGTTTGGAGCAATTATTTCTTATGTGTGTTGAAAATGAATTTGTTAGAGGCAGCATCAGAGCAGACAGGGCTCTCTCTCATCAGAGCAGTTTGGGGGTTCTATTCCCACCCATGGATTTGGTGGTGGTGTAATTGTAAGCAAATTGCTTCCCCCCTCTGTACCTGTTTCTAATTATCAGGTAGGGCTAATAATCTTTTCTTCATAAAGCTTTTTTGGTCTGACTGGAGATCCAAGCTATGCATTGTACCTATCCTGCTGCTATTACACAGCAAAATATTTTGAAGGGTACTTTTAAAATTTAGGAGAGGACACATCTATGTATATCCAAAGTCAGCATGAAGCATTGCAGCTGGAATATTAAGACCTAAGAATCCAAATAAACAGGAGTTGGTGCCCAATCCACATTTTTATGCTTTATGTGGCTGGTTGTTCATATGTAGAAGAGGATATTTCTTCTATTACCCACCATCCTCTTTTGACTGTGTAGATCTTTTTAAATTGCCAAGAATAGAAATGAGTACATAAATGGATGTATTTCTAAACCACCTTCCTCTCCTTACAGAATGTAAAATGAGGTTATTTCTGCTATGCTATAAAACATGGGTAGTTGCAGTGGCTTTGAGAGGCTTCAGCACCATAAGCTTTACAGTTAGTTTAAGGGATGTGGTTCCGTTACTAGGACACC